>JALDNG010000108.1:182500-800000 GCA_024349245.1 Neodontobutis hainanensis
TTAAAAAGAACACTAAATTAATGTATTTTAAAGAGGGTAGTAAATATGAATATTTTTAAATGAACTGAATGTGATTATTACAATGTTTAATGTGATTACTTGATTAGAATTATTAGATATTATATTGATATTATAATAGTTTCTTTTTCTTTTTTCTGTTTTTTCTGAAATTAATTATTTCTGTTATTAATAAATTATTAATAACAGTAACTTGTAAAGCAACATTAGTAAACTACAGTACAACCCCAACTTCTAATATACTATAACTGTAGTAAAATAGTTACTAATATTGTATAAAAATATATCTGAGAAATATTCACATGTACTGTAGGTGTTGGCTTTATCTGTTCTTATCCAAACTGTCACGGGGGATCAGGACTCGGCACAGTTGGCCGTGGCCTCCGTGCCGGGCTCCCCCGCCCCTACTGATTCGCAGAGAGGAGACAGGTGTGCGGGAGCGCCGGCGAAGCAGGCCCAGCTGAGCCGAGTGAACAATCAAGAGGGAATAAGAAGCACCGCAGCCTGCTCCTCGACGCCAGATCGTAACATTGACTACAGTTAGTAATACGTCTCGCGTTCGTAGAGTTTGGATTTATGTATGTACTTACCTGTTTCCTTTGTTCACCGCAGATCCTTCCCGTCCTACCTCCAGTCCGGTTCTCGCCCCTCCTCGATCATCCCTGAGCCTCGCCGGTCCTTCATCTCACGCTCCAGCTCAACCCGGTCCGGACCCTGCTACCCCTCGTTATCCCGAAGAAACCGACAGTTATAAGTTGATCATTTAAATAAACTTGTTTTTGTGAACTGTACGTGTGTGCCTGCATTTGGGTTGTCCGACCGGAACATAACAGTACGATCTGGCCAGAATGAACCCAGCAGAGCCACACACCCTGCCACAGACGGTCGCGGCTCAGACCGCGCTTCTGGAACAGCATGACGCTACTCTACAGGCTCTCATGGACCACATGAAGGAGTTTTCCGTAACCTATCGGGGCTGAGCGACAGGATGGCGGCCCTGAACGCACCACCGGCTACTGGCGCTCCCACCCTCTCCGCGCCGACTACGGAGGCCCCACCTCCGGGTACAGAGAGGGTATGTACCACCGCCTGCACCGTATAGTGGAGATCTGGGGTCATGCAGGGCGTTTTTAACACAGTGCTCCCTAGTTTTTGAACAACAGTCACAGACTTATAAAAGTGAACGTTCAAGAATCG
This sequence comes from Neodontobutis hainanensis, assembly GCA_024349245.1. Taxonomy (NCBI): domain Eukaryota; kingdom Metazoa; phylum Chordata; class Actinopteri; order Gobiiformes; family Odontobutidae; genus Neodontobutis; species Neodontobutis hainanensis. The sequence continues at coordinate 183,716 of JALDNG010000108.1, forward strand.
CCTTTTTAATAGGCTGTTTGAGGGGGCAGGCATTAGACTGGGCCTCGGCTGTTTGGGAGAGACAGGAAGCTGTATGTTTCTCCTACGCTGCCTTCATCGCGGAGATGAGAATGATCTTTGATCATCCGGTTCGAGGAGAAGAGGCTACTAAAAGACTGTTTTCAATTCGACAGGGTAATCGCAGTGTGGCGGAATTCGCGATCGAGTTTCGATCACTAGCCGCGAGAGCGAGTGGAACGAGGAGGCTCTTCGTGGAGCATTTTTGAATGCCATTTCCGAGGAACTTAAGGACGAGATGGCGGCACGGGATCCACCAGAGAGCCTAAATGAACTCATATCGGGGGTCATCAGGATTGATAACCGCCTACGGAGCGACAGAGGAGAAGGCCGACCTACAGGCATCACAGAGGTCAGCTACAAGTCCACGGCCGGGAATCACCGCGCCTCAAGGGGGTTTTTCCCAGCCCAAACGAGAGAGAACCACGGGGTGGCGGACGAGACTGAGGAGGCCTAACCAGCGGTTATCCGGATCCACCGAGTAGGCCACTGCAACCAGCCGCACCTGAACCCATGCAAGTGGGCCGAACTCATCTGACTGAGGAGGAGAGACATCGCCGAGTCAGTACTGGGAGCTGCCTCTACTGCGGGAGGTTAGGACATTTCCGGGCTTCGTGTCCTCTCCGTCCGGGAAAAGGGGGGGCTCGGCAGTAATGGGAGAGGTACTGCTGAGCCAAGTCCATTCATCTCCCAAGCCTGTGAGAATGGAGGGAACGATTATTTTAACAGATCGGACCCGATCTTTTGAGGTTATGATTGATTCAGGAGCGGATGAAAGCCTTTTAGACCGGGGAGTGGCTAAGAGGTTGGGCATCCGGACTGTGCCGTTGGAGGTGCCGTTGGAAGTTAAGGCTTTGAACGGAGAGGTGCTGACCCAGATCAGAGAACAGACGATTCCGTAACCTTCCTCCTGTCGGGTAATCATAAAGAAACTATTAGTTTTACATTTTTGAGTGTGTGCACACTCCTATTGTATTGGGTCTACCTTGGCTAAGACAACATAACCCCCACATAGACTGGGCAACATACCAAGTGGTGTCATGGAGTAACTTTTGCCATTTATCTTGCCTGCAGTCTGCTTTGCCCCCTGTTTCCTCTAGATCCAACCCGGTACCTGAACCTACGGATCTGTCTTCGGTTCCGCCCATCTACCACGACCTGTCGGCGGTGTTTTGTAAGCATCAGGCTTTGTCGCTTCCACCTCACCGACCCTATGACTGCGCCATCGACCTCCTCCCAGGTGCTCCTCTCCCCCACAGCCGTCTCTACACCATCTCGAGACCAGAGAACGAGGCAATGGAAAGATACATCCAGGAGTCCTTGGCAGCCGGGATAATACAACCCTCGTCCTCTCCGGTAGGTGCGGGTTTTTCTTTGTGGACAAGAAGGACAAATCATTGAGACCATGCATAGATTACCGGGGCTAAACAAGATCACCATAAAGAACAAATACCCACTCCCGTTGATCAGCTCTGTTTTCACTCTCGGGGATCCAGGATTTTCACTAAACTAGACCTCCGTAACGCATACCATTTGGTACGTATTAGGGAGGGGATGAGTGGAAGACCGCTTTTAACACTCCTTTGGGCCATTTCGAGTATCTGGTGATGCCGTTCGGACTCACGAATGCCCCTGCGGTTTTCCAGAACCTAGTTAACGATGTTTTACGGGACATGATTGGACGGTTTGTTTTTGTTTATTTGGATGATATCTTGATTTTTCTAAAGACTTGGAGGAACACCAGAGGCATGTCCGGAGAGTACTACAGAGACTATTAGAGAATAAGCTGTTTGTGAAGGCCGAGAAATGTGAGTTCCACGCACCGTCCGTTACCTTCCTCGGCTACATTATCGCGCAGGGACAGATCCAAATGGACCCGGAGAAGGTTACGGCGGTAAGGGAGTGGCGGTTCCGTCCAGCCGCAAGGAGGTTCAGCGATTTTTGGGTTTTGCTAATTTCTACAGGAGATTTATCCGGAACTTCAGTAGACTGGCAACGCCTTTGACGGCTCTTACGTCCACTGCGCGACCTTTTGTCTGGACTCCGGAGGCAGAAGGAGCATTCAAGGACCTGAAGCAGCGGTTTACGTCGGCCCCTGTACTCATACAGCCAGATCCTGAACTGCAGTTTGTGGTGGAGGTCGACGCTCGAGACGGAGTAGGAGCAGTTCTTTCCCAGCGCTCTTCCACTGACCAGAAGCTCCACCCCTGCGCCTACTACTCCCGTAAGCTCTCGGCAGCAGAGCGGAACTACGATGTGGGGAACAGAGAGCTCCTGGCGGTCAAGTTGGCCTTAGAGGAGTGGCGTCATTGGCTGGAGGGGGCCATTCAACCGTTTGTGGTCTGGTCCGACCATAAGAACCTGACCTACATACAGACAGCAAAGAGACTGAACTCTCGGCAGGCAAGGTGGGCATTGTTTTTGACCGTTTTAATTTTGTGCTTACTTATCGCCCAGGTTCCAGGAACATCAAACCAGATGCACTATCCAGAGTTTTTCCACGGAGCAGTCGGCGCCTGAGGAGGAGCACATCCTGCCCCAGTCGCGCATTCTGGCAACCCTCACCTGGGAAATAGAAGATCGAGTCCGGGTGGCTCAACGTCTGCACCCCGATCCAGGGACAGGGCCGGCTAACGCTATGTTTGTACCAGATCCGGTCAGGTCGGAGGTGTTACACTGGGCCCATGGGACCCGACTCACGTGCCATCCAGGGATGGGTCGCACCCTGGCTGTCCTACGCAGCAAATTTTGGTGGCCCACCATGGACAGAGACACTAAGGACTACATCGCAGCTTGTCCAGTTTGTTCCCAGAATAAGGCCCTCCATCGACCCCCAGCAGGACTGTTACAGCCACTACCTATTCCCAGCCGGCCGTGGTCTCATGTGGCTTTGGACTTCGTTACGGGACTCCCGCCATCGAACGGACATACGGTGGTGCTGACGATCGTTGATCGCTTCTCCAAGACAGCTCACTTTGTGCCGTTGACCAAGCTTCCATCCGCCAGGAGACCGCAGATCTCCTGGTGAAGCATCTGTTCGGCTGCACGGGATTCCTCGGGACATTGTGTCAGACAGAGGTCCACAGTTCACCTCCCAGGTTTGGAAGGCATTTTGCACGGCGTTAGAGATCAAGGTTAGTCTCTCCTCTGGGTATCATCCACAGACAAAGCGGACAGACGGAAAGGGCGAACCAACAGATGGAGGTGGCCCTGAGGTGCACCTCATCTGCCAATCCGGCAAGTTGGAGTGCTCAGCTGCCATGGGTAGAATATGCCCACAACACGTTGGTGAACACCTCCTGGGTATGTCTCCTTCCAATGCTGTTATGGTTACCAACCCCTTTATTTTCTGACCAGGAACAAGAGCTGGCAGTTCCGTCCATTCAGGATCACTTGAGACGGTGCCATCAGGTCTGGAGAAGGGCCCGATCAGCTCTGGTGCGGGCCTCGGCTCAATCGCAAGTCCAAGCCAACCGACACCGCACCCCGCCCCTAGATACTCTCCGGGTCAGAAGGTCTGGCTGTCATCCAGGGACTTGCCGTTACGGGTGGAAGCTACAAAATTGGCACCACGGTTCATCGGCCCGTTCGAAATAGAGAAGGTCATCAACCCGGCGGCAGTTCGACTCAAGCTCCCTCGGTCCCTTAGGATTCACCCTACCTTCCACGTGTCCAGGATCAAGCCGGTCAGCTCCAGTCCATTGAGTTCCCCTGTCCTCCCCGCCGCCCAGGATGATTGGCGATCACCCAGCTTACACGGTACGGCGGATTATGGATGTACGGCGCCGGGGTCGAGGCCTTCAGTTTTTAGTGGATTGGGAGGGTTATGGGCCGGAGGAACGCTGTTGGGTGCCACGGAGAAACATTCTGGATCCATCCCTGATCCGGGAATTTTTCTCGCCATCCGGAGAAAGCGGGATAGGCCGCCAGGTGGCGTCCATAGAGGGGGTACTGTCACGGGGATCAGGACTCGGCACAGTTGGCCGTGGCCTCCGTGCGGGCTCCCCGCCCCTACTGATTCGCAGAGAGGAGACAGGTGTGCGGAGCGCCGGCGAAGCAGGCCCAGCTGAGCCGAGTGAACAATCAAGAGGGAATAAGAAGCACCGCAGCCTGCTCCTCGACGCCAGATCGTAACATTGACTACAGTTAGTAATACGTCTCGCGTTCGTAGAGTTTGGATTTATGTATGTACTTACCTGTTTCCTTTGTTCACCGCAGATCCTTCCCGTCCTACCTCCAGTCCGGTTCTCGCCCCTCCTCGATCATCCCTGAGCCTCGCCGGTCCTTCATCTCGTCACGCTCCAGCTCAACCCGGTCCGGACCCTGCTACCCCTCGTTATCCCCGAAGAAACCGACAGTTATAAGTTGATCATTTAAATAAACTTGTTTTTTGTGAACTGTACGTGTGTGCCTGCATTTGGGTTGTCCGACCGGAACATAACACAAACAGCATAGTTAGTAGTTTTAGTGTCTTATGAGAGTGTGGGACCTCTCATAAAGCACAGCCCACAGCCATCACTTTTATTACTATCGCTGCTTTGATCTGCGCATTCACGCTGACTATGTTTACCCCTGCCTCTCCTCGATTGGTTAGTGTCAGGATGAACAACACGTATTTGTCCCACACGGCTGTCACTGGAGGCAGCATTATTCCCAAAGTGTAGCCTACTCCCTGTCACTACCGCGGCCACGGCGGCTACTATCACCTAAAGAGCAGGTGCTAAAGGTAAAGCGGCAGGTGCTAAAGGTAAAGCGGCAGGTGCTAAAGGTAAAGCTGCAGGTGCTAAAGGTAAAGCTGCAGGTGCTAAAGGTAAAGCAGCAGGTGCTAAAGGTAAAGCAGCAGGTGCTAAAGGTAAAGCGGCCGGTGCTAAAGGTAAAGCGGCAGGTGCTAAAGGTAAAGCAGCAGGTGCTAAAGGTAAAGCAGCAGGTGCTAAAGGTAAAGCTGCAGGTGCTAAAGGTAAAGCAGCAGGTGCTAAAGGTAAAGCGGCAGGTGCTAAAGGTAAAGCGGCAGGTGCTAAAGGTAAAGCTGCAGGTGCTAAAGGTAAAGCTGCAGGTGCTAAAGGTAAAGCAGCAGGTGCTAAAGGTAAAGCAGCAGGTGCTAAAGGTAAAGCTGCAGGTGCTAAAGGTAAAGCAGCAGGTGCTAAAGGTAAAGCAGCAGGTGCTAAAGGTAAAGCTGCAGGTGCTAAAGGTAAAGCAGCAGGTGCTAAAGGTAAAGCTGCAGGTGCTAAAGGTAAAGCAGCAGGTGCTAAAGGTAAAGCAGCAGGTGCTAAAGGTAAAGCTGCAGGTGCTAAAGGTAAAGCAGCAGGTGCTAAAGGTAAAGCTGCAGGTGCTAAAGGTAAAGCTGCAGGTGCTAAAGGTAAAGCTGCAGGTGCTAAAGGTAAAGCAGCAGGTGCTAAACGTAAAGCAGCAGGTGCTAAAGGTAAAGCAGCAGGTGCTAAAGGTAAAGCGGCCGGTGCTAAGGTAAAGCGGCAGGTGCTAAAGGTAAAGCGGCAGGTGCTAAAGGTAAAGCTGCAGGTGCTAAAGGTAAAGCGGCAGGTGCTAAAGGTAAAGCAGCAGGTGCTAATGGTAAAGCAGCAGGTGCTAAAGGTAAAGCTAAAGACTCTAAAGTCTTTTCAGCCGAGTGAAAGAACCAGAGTCAGCCTTTACTAAAGCCAAAGCTTCATCACAGGTGTGTTTTTTATTTGTCATTTTCGCGTTTACCAGCTCGCGTGTAGAGAATGAGGCTTCTGCAACGTCCTGAAACGCCCACTGAAACGTCGACACTTTGTAACTATGTGCGTTTGTTTTGTCTCTCTGTGAGAGGGAAAGACCATGAGTATGTAAAAGTTAATCTACAAACAAGAATCAAAAATAAAATAAAATAAAATAAGCTTCCTAACTTACGTTATCAAGGTGATCATTATGATTGCGCTTCGATGCTGGACAGGACAAGAGGGGGAAAAAACAAAGGGAAAAAAAAGTCCGCGAGTTTCAACGATATAGTAATTTTCTACATCGCACGGACTACAAGTCGCGATATATCGAGTATATATGATATATTGCCAGCCCTAAGTAGAAGCTCATTGGTCCTAGTTCTGTAAAATGTGTCTCACCACAGGACGATTACATCTGGGCTTTTCTGACTCCTGCGTCAGAGGATATTCCTAAAATGGACAGAGAGGGTAGTATCTGAACTGCTCCCGGGCTTTTTAAATAGACCGTTCAGTAAACACGCCCCTCATCTCAGGCCCATCTAGAGATTCTGTCCAGTGAGCAGGAAAGAGTAATATTGTGGCACATGAGCAGCAGGCTTTATTCATAAACAGAATATATAGTGTAAGGGGGCGTGGCCAAGGCCAAGTCTTATAATAGTAATAATGTATAATATAATTATAAAAGTTATAATAGTTATAATTATAACCTGTTTATGTATCTGTAATGGTTTATAAAACACAGATGAAGCTTCAAACGACTCTCAGATCCACTTTTAATGTCTGTTTCTTTTAGTGTCACCTTGATGACTGTTAGTGTTTAAATTAAGAAGCACAAGTATTTAGTCACATGTAGAGTCTCAAAGTCTGCTCACTTTCTGCACAAACATGTATTTCTCTGTTTTAATGGCTGAACATTAAAAAAAGATACAGCTAACAACCATGAATTGTAAATAAACATGAATGTTGTTGCCTATTGCTCCACATTCACTTATATTGGCCTCACCACAGGACAATAAAATGTTGGTTAAATCCAAGCGTTTCTGCTGTTACTGCAAAATAATACTATAGTATTCAGACAGCATAAACGGACGTAATAATGAAAACTTGTTAAGTAGGAACAACAGAGCTCTACAGACTAGAGCTGTTGTAGCAGGATTTTTACTCTTGTAAAATCACCTTTGGATTTCCCTCTCATAAACATGACACAGTGTGACTTTATGAGCTGTTTGTTCAAACCCAAGAGTCAAAGAAAAGAAGAGAAGGACCAGTGACTGACCTCAGAGTCTCCAGTCGACAGTTTGGACTCAATAGTCCTTCACACAACTCCTTCATTCCTGAGTCTAAGTCATTAAGACTCAGGTCTAGTTTTCTCAGGTGAGAGAGACTGGACTTCAGAGCCGACGACAGAACTTCACAGTGAATCTTTGAGAGTCCACAATTAGAAAGTCTGTAAACACAGTAACATTAAGTCAAACATTAGAGATGTAAAGGTTCTCAGTCGTCCAGGTCACAGAACTATATTTATTCACTTTAAATTCAAAGTTACAGAGCTCTCAGTCTAAAACACTTCAGAGTTCAGCAGAAGGTCCTTTTGTAACATGCTGTAAACATGAAGGCATTTTTAAATGTGTTTGGATGAATGCTCCATGAGCAGGAGCCAAAGTGAGGCTTATTATTGTCCTCTCTTTTCACTCATTTCACATTTATGCTTCATTCATTTCAGCAACATTGTGCATTTTACAAAGACACTGACAAAAACAAAAGAAAAAAGAACAAGTGACACAGACAGTGGTCCTCTGTGAGGTTGGGGTGTGTGTGTTTAAGCTCGTCCTGTGGCCGACTGTGGCTGAGACACGAGACAAGAGCAGAGCTACAGAAATAAATCAAGTTTAAAAAGATTGAAAGAACAAAAACAGTGGCACATAAACCATCTGGAAATGATTGACACCAAACTCAGTGACCCACATAATCCCTGCAGCTGTTCAGTCACAAAACTATGACACATCCCATAATGTGCAGTGCTTCAGACAGTGTGTTGTTTTTTCTGCAGTTGTGCTGATGTTTAAAGTGACATTAGAACCAGTCTGTAACATCTGTCCTTGTTCCTGAGCCTCACACGCTGCTCATCTTCAGATAAATACATTTAAAGTGTGTTGTCTGACAGACTGGACTTTGAAAGATTATGGCCTTATGTCGGTCGATAAATGTAGCACCAACTATCCTCTTGTGTCTAAACTAGTTTGACCTTTGTTTCAGTGATTTACATGAGTTTACAGCAGAAACAGGGCCAACTATTTATCTGTAAAGTTCCAGTTCAAAAGAAAAGGCTCTAAAGATGTGTTTTTATTGTAAATGTTGAGACTGGCTCCAGTTACAGGCTTAGATCGACTGAAGTGATGCAGCATCACAAAAGATGTTTTTGATGCAGAAATGGTGCTTTCACAGTTTAACCCTGGGACTGTCTCACTGACCATGTTTTTGGGAGTTCTTGTTTCACAAAAAAAGAGAAATAAATTGTGGAGGAGAGTATTTAAATGAGGCACAGCTTGATTTAAGAAGGTCTTAGACTCGGAACATGATATCATTTAATTATGCCTTTAGAAAATGTGTGCTTCCCTTGTATGCTTTTCTAAAGTATGAAGGGTGTCGTGGTATTACCCCAGAAAGCAAGGTCTCTACCTCCCACATAGGAGATATTTTAAACATGTCAGCATTCCTCCCCTGATATAAACATAGGCCTAATATGGTATAGTTCATCCTTAGACATATGGACATGTGCTTTTATGGTTGTGTGTGTTATTTCACGTCTCATGTGAACGGAGACCACTGCTGTTTGTTAGAAAGTATAAAAAGACAGCCCTTTTAATGCTCAGAGTCAGTCATTCAGTCTTACAGTCTCTGCTGTGAGTGGCTGAACTCAGATATCTGAATAAAACCTGATATGAACCAGATCGAACAGCCTGACAAATGTTTTTATCGTCTCTCTTACAGAACAAAATAATACTTGATGTAAACTTTGTAATTGACGCAGAAAAATTAGAAAACTCACACATCCCCTGCACGATTATCTCTACATTTGTGGAGTTATTAGTTTTATACTTTCATTTCCTCGTGTGTTGTTCTAATTCTTTCATAAAATCCTCAAAGCTCTGACGTGTCTCAGGACGAGACACAGCTCAGTTTTTTAAGAAAATACCACAGTTTGTAAAAGTCCAAAGTCTGCCTCCATCAAACACTTTCTTCTTTTACGTTTGTCCAAGACACATTTTCTTTTACATTCAGATGTAAATAAAAATATGACTTTGTAAATTGATCTGGTTCAAAGAGAAGGTCTGGACTTTTATGGATCAAAAAAAGATGAGAAAGTACAACACACTATTTCTGAGCTCGGTGGATTGGAAAAAGACTGACACTGATTTAATGAAGACTTTTCATTTGTTCTTTGGCCAAGCATCCCTCTCATAAACATGATACAGTGTGACTTTATGAGCTGTTTGTTCAAACCCAAGAGTCAGAGAAAAGAAGAGAAGGACCAGTGACTGACCTCAGAGTCTCCAGTCGACAGTTTGGACTCAATAGTCCTTCACACAACTCCTTCATTCCTGAGTTTATATTTGGGTTATGACTCAGGTCTAGTTCTCTCAGGTGAGAGGGACTGGACTTCAGAGCCGATGACAGAACTTCACAGTGAATCTTTGAGAGTCTACAATTAGAAAGTCTGTAAACACAGAAACATTAAGTCAAACATTAGAGATGTAAAGGTTCTCAGTCGTCCAGGTCACAGAACTATATTTATTAACTTTAATTTCAATATTTAAAAGTATCTCCAGCTGCAACAGATACAAACATATTTGACTGTTTTTCATTATTGTCCCAACCTTTTCTTCTTTGTCAAAGCTCCTTACACTAAACTAAATATTAAACAATAAATATCTCACATCTGTTGAAAAATCAGACAAACAGCTTCATAAAGTCTTGTAAAAATATAATTGTGACTGAAGCCCCACATTTACAGAGCTCTCAGTCTAAAACACTTCAGAGTTCAGCAGAAGGTCCTTTTGTAACATGCTGTAAACATGAAGGCATTTTTAAATGTGTTTGGATGAATGCTCCATGAGCAGGAGCCAAAGTGAGGCTTATTACTGTCCTCTCTTTTCACTCATTTCACATTTATGCTTCATTCATTTCAGCAACATTGTGCATTTTACAAAGGCACTGACAAAATCCCTGCAGCTGTTCAGGCAGAAAATCATGTGATGTGGTGCTTCAGTTTAATCACAGTATTGTTCAAAGCTGTGGTCTGACACTGAATCAGATATTTTATATTTTGATAAACCACCTTCTTAATGACAGTTCCTGTTTGTGACTAAAATGGTTTTCCTCAAGACTAAAGATTTTCAGTAAATATTTACACAGTACTTACTTTGCCTTTTTGCAGTTCCTCACGGCCGGGATCAGTCTCCGTCGTCCTTCAACTGAAGTATTGTACATCTTTAAGTCCAGCTCATCCAGGACCTCCTCTGACATCTGCAGCATGTAGGCCAGAGCTGAACACTGGATCTCAGAGAGCTTCTCTGATCTGTTCTCTGACTTCAGGAAGTCCTGGATCTGCTGATGGACCGAGAGGTCGTTTAACTCTGTCAGACAGTGGAAGATGTTGATGCTTCTGTCAGGAGAGATTCTGTCTGTGTTCATCTTCTTCAGGTTGTTGATGACTCTTTGTCCTGTCTTTGAGTCGATCTGTGTTGGACCCAGCAGAGCTCCCAGAAGCCTCTGGTTGGACTCCAGAGAGAGGCCGTGAAGGAAGCGCACAAACAGGTCCAGGTGGCCATTTGGACTTTGGAAGGACTCCTGCATGACGTCTCTGAGGAAGATGTCTACTGTTGAGTTATGTCTCATGTGTCTCAGAAACCTCTTGAGTTCCTCTGTGTTTTTCTTGTTAAAGCAGTGGTGAAGGTAAAGCGCAGCCAGAAACTCCTGGACGCTCAGATGAACAAAGCAGTAGACTGATTTGTGAAAGATGAGCGTCTCTCGTTTGAAGATCTCTGTACAAAGTCCTGAGTAGACCGAGGCCTCGGTCAGGTCCAGACCCACCTGCTGCAGGTCTTCTTGGTAAAACATGATGTTTCCTTTCTGCAGATGTTCAAAGGCCAGTCTCCCCAGCTTCTGAAGGACTTCACAGTCGGCCTGTGTCAGCTGTAGATCAGTCGAATGTTGGTACTTGAGCCTCTTCCTGTGAGTCTCCACCAGCAGGAAGTGTGCGTACATGTCGGTCAGGGTCTGGGGCAGTGGTTCTCTCTGCTCGGTTCCCAACATGTGCTCCAGGACTGTGGCCGTGATCCAGCAGAAGACTGGGATCTGGCACATGATGTGGAGGCTCCTGGACGTCTTGATGTGGGAGAGGACTCTGTCACACAGCTCTTCATCTGTGAACCTCTTCCTGAAGTACTCCTCCTTCTGGGCCTCATTGAAGCCCCTGACCTCTGTGACCCTGTCCACACACCTCGCAGGGATCTGATTGGCTGCTGCCGGTCGAGAGGTGATCCATATAAGGGCAGAAGGAAGCAGTGTGCCTCTGATGAGATTTACCAACAGCACGTTGACCTGTGACCTCTGTGTGACCTCAGAGATGACCTGACATTTGTGTAAATCCAGAAGTAGTCTGCTCTCATCGAGGCCGTCGAAGATGAACAGGAGTTTCCTGTCGGCCAGCGTCTCTGCTGTCAGCTTCTGTAGCGTTGGATAGAAAACCTGTATCAGCGTCAGCAGACTGTAGTCCTGCTCTGGGACCAGGTTCAGCTCTCTGAACGAAAGGGGCACCACCAGATCCACCTCCTGGTTCTCTAAGCCCTGGGCCCAATCCAGAGTGAACTTCAGAACCGAGAAGGTCTTTCCCACTCCAGCCACGCCGTTGGTCAGCACCACTCTGATGGGCTTCTGATCGGACGCTAACGCTTCAAAAATGTCGTGGCACCTGATTGGAGCGTCGTGGACAGTCTTCTTGGACTGAGTCTCCAGCTGCCTGACCTCATGTTGGGCACTGACCTCTTCACTGACCTCTGTGATGTACAGCTCAGTGTAGATCCTGTTCAGAGCCGTTCTACTTCCTGTTTCAGTTCCTTCAGACACACTTTCACATCTCTGCTGCAGACTCCTCTTATGATCACCTGGAACAAACCAGCTTTAAATTAAATCTGACTTCTTTTCAGGTCGTCTCAAAGGTCGTTTACAGGGAACACTGGTCAGAAAAACACAACAGTCCTGTTAAAGCTGAGTCACGTTCACAGGACAACGTTACGACACAATCCTTAAATAAAACTGTCAGATCATGTGACTTTGCTCACAGCTGATTGGTCCAGTTTGGGTTTGTCTCTAAACCAGAATAAAAGCTGTGGAGTCAGTTACCGATGAAACCTGCTCAAAACCAAAACACCTTCTTGAGCCTCAAACTAAACCTGAACTTACCTGGATCTAAACCTGAACCAGCTTCAAACAACAGACCTCAGGTGTAACAGTCCAGACTGACCTGACAGACACTAGTGTACGCAGCAGAAAACCTACAAGCTGTCTTTCTAGTGCTGTCCACACTTTGGGAACAGATAACTGCAGAACGTCACTAAAACAAAGACTGTGACGTCTGTGCTTCATGTTTTAGAGACGACTAATACACAGGACGTTTTTACAATAATACTTTTGTAAATAAACCAATGTGAGAAAGACCGGTCACTTTTAGTAAAGCAGACAATGATGAGTGAGAGGCCACAGAACATCTTTGGAAAATAAAAAACAAGAGAGAGACAGCATCAATTATTGTCAAGGGCTTTAAAAATATAAATTAAAACTTTAGAATAGTGGCAGTAGAGGAGCTGTGCTTCAGTCTGAACCCTGACCTTATGGAGTTAGAGCCAGACGCACTTTAACTTCTTCATTAACCAAAGACTCAAGCCTTTGCCACAACAGAGAGTTTTGAAACAGGTCTATGTTCATTTAAAAAGACTGGATCTGCAGCTTTCACTGGTGGAATCAGGAGGAGTTTTATTAGTGACCAGAGTCATGTTAAATACAACACAGTGGCTGCAGGGTTTTCTGAAGAATGAATGGTCTTACTGAGGAGAGTGTAGTCCAGTCTTGGTCTTTGTCCACACTGGGGACAGGGCTGAGGTGAACCAGACTGGTCCCAGTTTGAAGAGAGACACTGTCTGCAGAAGCAGTGTCCACAGCTGGTAGAGACTGGATCAGTCAGGACGCTCTGACACAGACCACAGGACGATGGGCCGTCACCAGGACTCTCTCTGTGGACATCAACACATTCAATAAAACAGCTTTACAAAGGTCACAGCCTGGTCCCTGCTTTTGGACAAAAATACTGACCCCTCCTTTTGACCTGTTTCTGGAAATGGAGCCATTAATGAAACTAACTCATTTGACTGGAGTCATGTTCTGTCTCATCCTCTCACTTTAAATCTGAGCTCAAATGAAGACATTAGAAGTGAGTTATTACTGACAGATAAAAACATCTGACAATAAACAGGACAGTCTTCCTTTGGGCTGAATGTGTCCTGTCTCCAGTTTTACACAGTTTTCATTTTAAACAGTGATGGAGAGATGACAGTGGTTCAGTGAATATATCTGCACTGATCAGCTGCTGATGAAGTCAATATAAATGATATTAGTGCATGACTTACAGCCGACTCTGTGGAGCTCCAGGTTCATTTCTGAAGTTTAGAGGGAGCTCTTTGGACCAGTCGCTCTTCAGAGACTCACAGCTGGACACTGGAGACACTGCTCTCTGATTTCTGAAACAACACGTTTCATGAACACAGTGCCTCACAGAGCGGACATAGTGTTATTTAAGCAATAAGCATCAATCTAATCAGTGGAAAAATAAATAAATCTTTATTCATTAAATAAATATAAATGAAACCTTTGATACGTGTGTGTCCTCTCCTCATTGTTACTTAGTCACTGAGTCAGAGTTTGTAACACATGGGAGGACACTATTTTAAAACCTCTTTGTGAATGATATGTTGAAATTGTCCAATCCCACTTAATCTTTTTCTCAATTATTAAATTTCCTAGAAACATTTGTTGACATTTATATTATAACATTAACAGCAGTAATAATCATAACCAGTGTACATTCACATCTCACCTGGGACCACCCCCTTTGTCTGGAAATTACAAGGAATAAAATATCTTGGAATAAATAATAAATCTCCAAATAACAAAATATTTAAATTAAAGGCCCAAATGTACTTAAAACGATTGAAAAAAACATTGGGAAGTGGTCTGCCCTTATCTTTACCGGAACGAGCCCAAGAAATAAAAAGGAATATTGGCTTTTACATAACTAACTGATTAAATATCATGGTCCCACATAAAACTCACACATTAACTGAATTATATCAATCTAATATTAAAGAGATTTAAATTACATGCGGTCCATTTGTCCAAACACAGTCCTGCAGCTGTTCTCTCATTTCTGTCACACTCTGTTCAAAAGCAGCTTTTTCAAGAGTCTTTAATGTGAACTGACACAAGGCTCATCACTGTCCAGACTCTACACCAGCCCTCCTCCCAAAAAGAACTAATGACTCAATCAATAATAATGAGCAACACTTTCTAAATATAAATGAAATTAGTGCATCACTTACAGTCGACTCTGTGGAGCTCCAGGTTCATTTCTGAAGTTTAGAGGGAGTTCCTTGGACCAGTCGCTCTTCAGAGACACACAGCTGGACACTGGAGACACTCTCTGTTTGTGACACTCGTCTCTAAAACAACAGGATTTATTGTACAGTAAGTGTTAATAAGCAGCAGTGAGCACTTCCTCTGACTCTGTTCTGTTCAGAAAACACACACTTTACAGTTTCCTTCAGACACAATATTCTTATTTTTGGGCCTGAGCCTCAGTTAAAGCAGTGGCTCCATGAATGTGTCCTGTGCTGTATCAGGTCAACCACAGTGTTCTTAAATCAAACACAAACAGCTGATGATGCTACTCACTGTGTTGGAGCGGGCCCTGGCTCGCTGCTGCCATCTGGAGGTTCCTTCATGAACAGACCTCTCTCTTTATAATGGCTCTGTGAAGACTGGGCCTCCTCTTCGTCCACACTGACATTATTCATGTTCTGTCTCAGTCTGAAAGGTGAACGAGTCAAACACAGTGAGCTCTGATCATTTTAATAAAGCACCTTATGAATAATTATCAGATGGAGCTGGAGCCAGATGTTTCTAATGTGATTGATTATTGTCTTTATTTCATGTTAATGTTTAGATGTTGGTCTTAAACCTCTCCAGATGGGCCTCTGCCTTTATTCAGGAGAACTGTTCATATTTGGGCCTGTGAAGGCCTCTGGGTAAAGTCTCCACAGTCCTCCAGAATCTGTTCTGATCTGAAGCTTTCTCACCTCGTTTTAGCCTTTTCTGCCCAAAACAAACTGGTTCATCATTTTCTCTAGAATTCTGAACATTGTTTATGGGGCCGACACTGTTTTCCTTTAAAATCTAGACAAACTCTTTAAATGTGACAAAAGTGTTCAGGCTGCTGTTGAATACAGACGACACACTTTAAAACCAACTCATTAAGAATATGATCATCTATAGCATTTATTCTAAACTAAATGATACATACTCTACAGTTAAAGAGTTTGTATTATGAGCTGTGTTTTAGAAATAAACCAGTGTTGAGTTTAACACTGGCTTTGAAACAGGAGAGCGTCTCTAAACTGTTAAAGGAGTTTTATAAAACAAATAAAGACTCTCTATAAAGTCTGTATTTATCTCAGAGTCTTTGCTCTAAACTTCAGGTTTAAGTCTCGGTAAAAGGCCCATGATTCACAAACAGATCTGTTCTGAGCCAACACTAAACAAGAGGAAGTAACGCAGTGGAAATACAGCAGTAAAATTCAGCAGCTGTCTGTCCTCTGCCTCTGTAACAGTCCACACTGAGACAACAGCTTTAATAAAGTCAAAGACACTAATGTCACACTCACCTCCTCACACCACAACACAGCAAAATGGAGACTTTCTGAATGTTTTTACTGTAATGTGAGTGCAGCCCATCCCCACATAGCAGACAAGTCTCGGCCTGATCTGGCTTCAAGCAGGCACTGCTGTCTCAACAAGTAGCACGTCAACGAATGTAGGCAAAAAATTCTTGTAATGGTGGAAGTGTTTATTTGATGGCATGCCAGATGTGGCCTGGCTCTGGTTTGGTTTACAATATGTTTGATATGAACTAATTAAGTCTTACCATTAAAATGTTTTTTCTACCTTGTTGTCTCACACACCACCCCTCCTGATTAGGGCTCAAGCACAAAAGGGAAAGGGAGACGAGCCAAGAACTGACCAACGCCAAATACAGCACTGCTCTTAAGTCATACCCTGGTAGAATTTGTGATTTTTTTTCACTCATAGTTAGTGGTTGGGTGAAGCCATTCAACAAACAATTGTGTTTACTCAGTTTTAAATAATAATAATAATAAGATTAATACATTTTATTTATAACATGGCTTTCTGGAAACTCAAGGTTGCCTCACAACAAAAGTGAAAAACACCATAGCACATAATTAAAAATACCCAAGAACAACAATATAAAGCAAAAATAATATTGATGACATGACAGTGCAGTTATGGTGGGAGTGAGTAGGCAAGTCTGAACAGATGTGTTTTGAGTTTGGATATGAATTATCTGTGTTGCGGAGCTCAGAGGACAGAGGTCAAGAGATGGGGAGCCGAGGTACCAAAGGCTGTACTCCTCATGGTGACAAGACAGGCTGGAGGGACTGAGTGTTATAATTCTTTTAAATTTCCTATTGTTTATATTGTTTTTAATTACTGGGTGCTAATAGTTCTCTTCAGGTCATGTCAAATCTGTTCATGGCATGTCCTTCATGCTAATCCAAGCAGGAACTGGACATAGATATAACTTGCCACAGGTCTTCTGCACCTGGAGCTTGTGCCTTGGGGAGTGTGTGAGAAAGATACCCCTCCTAGAGCTTTCATTGCAATGTTATAAAATCTCATGTATTGTTTACTTCAGCAAGTAATGATGATGGTGGAGTTTTCAAAAGTAATGGAGAAGTTATAAATTTAGTTAAGGGGGTTTTTGGTGCCTATTCGTAGCAGTTCAGTTTTAGGAAGTTTGTAGTGAACCAGGATTTAATTTTAGAGAAGCAGTTGATTAGGGAGGATCAAGAGAGTGAGGGATTTGGTTTGTTTGAGAGGTAGAGCTGGGTGTCATCAGTGTAGCAGTGAAAGATGTGAAGGTAGATGATGAAGAGTAGAGGCCCTAGTAGTAAAGTACAGTAAAGCAGAGCAAAGATGAGGGGGAAGTGAGTCAGGAGGAATTTGTGATGAGTTTCCTTGATTGGAACTTTTAAACCGGAGTAGTGTACATTTCGGTTGGGGCATGAATAGGATGTCCGGGTGCTGGAGCAGAGCTGGCGCTGGTGGACAAGGATTATGAATCTACTGCAGATTGCCTACTCATAGACTGAGCAGATCAGCTGCAGCAAAAAAATGCGGCAGCAAATTAATCTTAAAATTTCAATGTTGTGATCCTACCTGTCATAAAGTCAAACTCTGCTCTGTCCTCAGGTCAAACACAAGTCAGTCTGAGCCACTGGATTTACCTGAGAATGGCTCTGATATTTAAAAGTTGAGTCCTGCTCTGGTCAGCTTTATTCAAACTCTAGACCAGGGGCAGGGCTGGGCTCATCTCTTTTACCCCAAGGACCAAATGAGAACCTGACTCCTCGAAAAGCCTTGTTCCATCAAACCCTAAAAACATGTTCTCTTTGTTTTCAAAATGATCTGTCAACTTTAAGCAGTCATACGACTCTTCTTCTATGGGCTGATCTTACTTTTATAACTGGATTAACTCTTTTACATTTCTGTTTTATTAAATTCAGTTGATGAAAGTATTACTTCTATTTTTTATTAAGATAAATTTAGGACTTATCCTAACTGATGTGTCGTTTACATTTTTATTGGAAAAATCCTTGGTTATCACTGAAGTCTTTTTAAACTCAGCCACTGCCGACGCTAATTATTTGTAAAATAGTGCCAAACCTTATTTAATATTGTCTCATTTTTAGCTGCATTAAACTATTGTTCTTTATTCTACAGTATTTTGAATCATCACTGCTCATGAGTAACCATCTTTCTCTGCTACGTATAGAACATTTTATTATCAGGATTTCCAAAAGCTAGATTATTCACATGCCTTCTTTTAACACAGAAAATGCTCTGTTTAACTCCTTATTCACTTTTAATTCTTTATTTTAATTTAACCTCCACTTTAGTCTGCAGTTTTTTATCAGACTTCTTATAGAAGCTATTAATACAGCAAAGTTACAGTCCACAACCTGCTATAACCTGCTATTGCTAATCATTTCAACATTTGTTTTACAGTTTTTGGCTTCAACGCTTCTGTAACAGCCTCGAAGTGAGACGGAGCAATTTTCCTACATTTCTTACTTATTATTTAGACAAATTATAATTTTCTTCCCAAATTTCCAAAGACTAAATTTGTAACACTGATGGAGTCTAACTCACATCATCGCTACAGGATCAGACACAGATCATAAACACATTAGAACTCTGTTCTCACTACGTTCAGGTTTACTTTAGATGAAGATAACTTTAGGTCTTTCAGGAGTCGACTGTAAGACACTCCTTTCTCTTCGTCTCAGTTATAAAATGTAAAACAGAAAAGGTAGCATGAGTCAGAAAAAATACAAAACTTAAATCTTTTACTGTTAGACAATTTCAATTCAGGCAGAATATTAGACAGAATCAAAACCAGATCAGAAACCATAGACATTTCATTGTCTTGTGACATTTTATATCTACAGTTTCTCTTTCAGCCTGGACTACATCACATGCTCTTAGTGATATTTTAAATATAGATTGATCTAAGACATATAACTCTTGAATTTAGATATACATTTTTACTTTTACGCACAGTGCAGCTGTTAACTTGGTTTAAGTGCCCAAGACTCCAGTCCTCCAGTCACTATTAGTGCAACATTAGGAGTTGAGTTCTTGTTCAGAAACCAAGTCTCAAACTGGGTAATAAGAGGTACACCACCATAGCTTCTTGCCATTACAATATATATTTTGTCTTGTGATGGAAGCTCTTTGTCATTCACTTGCTTTTTTTTAATGCTCATAGTCCATATTATCATGTTTTTTCTTTGTTGTACTTCAGTGTCTCTGCGTCTTCGGCCCTTGTGAAGTTTTATATAGTCTTTGTATTCTTCCATTTTAGTCTATCTCTGTATTAGTTCTGAATCCTGTGTTTATCTCAGCCAGTACATTACAGACTGAATAGTCATTTCTCCTCTGTCCTGCTGTTACGTTAACAAGGCAGTCTCTCTGGATGCAGCTCCCTGCTCACACATCCAGCACCTCTAGTATCTGATAAAGTTTAATGGAGGTTGGACAGGACTCACCAAACACTTCTTTTGGTCTGATTTTGGTTTGATTTTCAACTGATTGTTGTTGAATCTGTAATTCAGGAGGCCTTCTTTTCTTTAACCATCTTCTCCCGCTTATCTTGATTATTTTTTTCATAAGCCTTGAGACTATGGCTCTGTGAGGTCTGTTTGGAATCAGAAAAGCCTAATGTTGATAATACGCTTTAATTGTGCGTCCGCTCCAGAAGAATTCTTTTACTGTTTTAACAGTTTGTCTGGCATTTTTATTTTAATATCTTCTCTGTCTTGACGGGACTGACTTCTTATAATTTTATCCAGTTCTTTGAATTCTTTTATTTCATTGTTTCTAAAATCAGGAGAGTCTAACACCTCTGGACGGGAGTGAGTCTCTTCACATTCCTTTCTCTTATCACTCTCAAGATCCGGGGTGCTTTTCCCAGAGGGAGAGACGCTGTTGGAGCCACTCTCGTCTGTTTCAGCTGAGCCTTCCCTCTCTGGTTAAAACCAGCTTTAATTCTCCAGACAGCATTTTTATTGGAAACTTTTCAGGAATTTCTTTATATTGAAATATAATAGGGCTGAACGTTCGGTACAAGTCTTAACAATTATTTCTGGACCCTCAACAGCTGACTGCACTGGTTTTGTTTCAATTAGTTTAATTAGTCTCTGTTTTGACTCGTCTCTAAACATCACAATATTTCATTCTCTTTATATCGTTTTTTCATCCATGTAAAACTCTGATCCTTAGCTTCGTAAAGTTTAATATTATTCTCTAGTTCATTACAGCATATTGGCCATTGTAAAGCCCCATAAGTTCTTTTATGCCATTTTTTCATATAATTGCACTTTGTTTCTTCAAAGTGGGTTTCTGTCCAATAATCACCTCTAATGGAGTCAAACCATCTCCAGTTTTAACATGTTTTGTATTTTTTCCTCCCATCTTGAAGGAATGAGACTTCCTTTTACCTTCTCTTAATTATTCATACTAATATTCTTTTTCTTTAACAATTATTCCCATCTTTGTTGTTTTGATGGGATTCAGTACTAGTTTTTCCTTCGTTTTCTGGGCATTTAACTGCTCACAAGTCTTCCGTCTCCCCACAGTTTTTTTCTAACACCGGCGATCTCAGGCCATGGATTTGTAACGTCGCTAGAAACTCTAAATGTCTCTAAGACTAGACTAAATTGAAATGCTTCTAGAACGCACCACAACCAGACCTATTTTGAGATAAATTCAAACTTTCCTGAGACTGCAGTTTCTTTTAATAAAGCGCCTCACAGCGATTTAACTCGAGTTATACTTACGGCTAATTTTAATCTTGTTCTATTTAACTATTACTATCTTTGCACAGACCTCTGAATTCTCTTGACTATATTTGTTCTTTCTTGTTATTCCTATAAGATTATTTTAACCAAAGATATGTTTGTAGTCCTTCAGTTTATATTTTATTATTTCTTTCTGACGCCAGGTTTTCCTCAAATTATTATTGTTAGACCTGCCGTCGGCTCCACTTTTTCCTCAACTTTAGAGTTCTGTTTTGAACCTATTTTTTTATTTTATTCTATTCTAGGTTTTTTATTTTCTCAGCCTTACTTAATATTAGGTCTTACAGTGCTTTTATTTAATTTGTTGGTTGACTTTAAACTATTATTACTTTTGATTTCTCTTCACTTCTTCTTTAAATCTCCTTTTAGCGTTGTCTTTTTAATTATCATACCTAAATTTCCATTACTTTAAAGGACCCTAAATCCAGTTTAATACTTACTATTAAACTTTCTCCAAGGCCTTTGTAAACCACACACACACACACATTCACACACACCAGACTAGTCTTCACGCCGCGGCAATTTAGTTCAGCCTCTCTTTCCAGAGCCTTGACATGAACTCTTTAACGGGTTTTGTGTCGCTTAGTCGTACGTCTTATATCTCAATTCCAGCACACAGCTGAATTTTTTTAAGATAGAAAAGAAACGCTAAGTATTTTTCCTTTCGCTAAGGTCCTTTTATCTTGTTCCGTTCAGCGGTCAACCCCACTGTGTTTAATCCAGTCGACAGTTGGACAGTGCGTTACCCCTTATCAAAGCAGTCCTTTAATCTAAATTTTTCTCCATTTTTATATTAATTGATTTTGTAATGATGCCCCTTTTTTATTTTTATTTTGGTTTCCTATACTTAAGTTCAGCCGGAAAATAGCGTAAACCTAGGTGCCCCCTTCTGAAGAATCCTATCTTCTTATCAGGCCTCGTTTCTTCAGACCCCTGCGCGTTCTCTCAGCCAGGTTCTGCTTTTTCAAACGCGTCTCAATTCTTTTGCGCAGAGAATTAGACCGTTTCTTTAACCCTTTCTTCCTCGGGATATAAACGGCGCTTAATCGCATTTAATCTATAGAAAAAACCAGCCTCGCAATTTTTTCCGCTTGCGCGCTAATTTTTCCTAGAGTTATCTCTACGAATGCCCTTTTTTGATTATACCCAATGGATAGAAAAAAAACCCTTTTTATTTTGAATTTCTTCCTTGACGCTCAGACTACACCCTCTTTAGATTATGCTTACTGGATAGAAAATAGCCACTTAATTCCCTTGTGCACTATCCTCTGCCTTTGTGTTTTTTTTTTTAGCCTGTATTCAATGGATAGAAATCCCTACATTATCCTAACTACCCCCTTATAACCCCAATCTAGGATCTTTTGAGGTGAGTTTTTAATCGGTCTGTTTCTGCCTCTTACCTCCCAAAGCTGCACCCACAGACACTGACTATAACAAATAAAAAAGTTTTTTTCTCACCCTTGATGCTCTTCGCGTTTGGGATGCCTCTCCAGAAAGAAAAAGCAGATCCTCTCCTGGCTGGCTCGCCAATTGTTGTGTCCAATACTGACCGCTCAGCCTTTGGCACAATTGTATGGAAGTCATGAACGCACAGCCATTTCAATGCCATAGAGTCTTTATTGTTCACAACCAACACAATAATGACCTGAGTAGGCTATCCCCAAGCTTTACTAATTATTGTAAAGTAAACGTAAGCTTTTTATACAGTTTTGATATGACAGTTTAGTAATAACTTTTTCTGTAAGGCTTTGAAGAGCCTTTGAAGCCCTCTTCATTAACTCTCTGATGTCATTCTGTAAGGCCTGGACTTTCCCTCCTCCTTGGGCCTCTCCCGTCTATGGCCTTGAGTCCATGTCTCTATCTGGTCTTTACGGTGTCTGTATGTGCTTTAAACTTATCATGATTTAAACCATACTCTTCTGACATTAAGTTTTCTCTTTTACTTTAATATGTTTCCAAATGTATTAATATAACATCCCTTACTTGATTGTAATCAATGCAACCATGCATAAGTATTGTCCATAAACACATAACATAAACTCATCATGCATAAATGAATAATTAACTAAGCACACAGAAATAAACACATAACATGAAAAATATACCACAGCTGTGTCAACCAATTACATTAGGAGGGACGTATGTGCACACACACACACACACACACACACACACACACACACAATTTGCCGAAACGAAATCTCATATAAAGCCGGTTCTATGCACAACCTACACCGGTTTATGCGAACTGTGCATCCAACTGTGAAGCTAGCGGAGCTTCTAGAAACTAGTTAAGGTAAAGTAAAGTAAAGTACTTCACTCAGTAAAGTAGGCCTACTCCGCAACCCACAGCAACGCAGTCTTCTATAATGGACCAGTTTATGCTAAAGTCACTGTCTGTAGCAAAAAAAGGCCAAATTGATATTGCATTGGCAAAAATGTTTAAATGCAAATGTTTAACAGACACAAGACAGGAAGTCAATCAGAGACACTTCACAATTAACTCAGGAAATCAGAGACAGTAATGAAACAAAGATACACTAAAGAAACTGGAAATCAGATACAAAACAGAAACAGACTAACTAACACTGGGTAGGGATCCTGACACAACTGTGAGTTTACACTGCCATGTAGGCCTACCTTTATTATCATTTACACCAAACTAATGTTGCCTTTGTTTCAGGATTTTGTCTTTTTGTTCTTGTTTTATGTTTCTTTTACATTTTCAGTTTCAATGAATCATTTTGGAGTAATTTTTTATATTGTATATATTTTCTATATTGTACTGTTAACAAACCTTAATAAAAAATCAAAACAAAGGCTTTATGTTTAACATGAGCTCATTATCTTTTGTCACAAATACGATCTGAGGCCTAACAGGAAGTTCAAATAAGCACATGTTTTGGACTTGAGCAGTTTTTCTAACACTGTGTGTCTTTGTGGAGCATAACAATAACACACAACAATAACAGCAAAGCCTCTTTCCTTTCAGCTCTCTCGTCTCAGGTGCAGCAGAAAAACTTACACTGACTCATTCTTCCTTCACACTTTGGATTCTATTGTGTTTAATGTTGTTTATCGGCTCAAAGAACTTGTTCAGGTTTGGACACATTACATTGGGCGTTTAAAGAGGGAGGGGTTCACAGAGACACTGAAAAAATTCAACATTCTTACAAATCATCAAATGTTAACTAAAACTAAACTGTTCTGTTGTTTATGTTTGAATCATTTTTATACTAAAGGTTATTGTTTTAACATATTTCCAGCTCCCTTTAACACAGGTGTCTTCTCAAACAGAAGGAGGCTTAGATTATCCTACTTTTTAAATCAAGAAACAAGCACAGCCTTATTAACTGTCACTAGAGCTGTTATTTTTTATATTTAACCAAACTAATGAAGCTCTAACTTCTGTAAACACATAAATGCAAAGGCCTCACTGAGGAAAGGACGCTGGAGCCTGAGCCTTCACAACACACTCTAGAGCTGTCCACATCACCAAACCTAAGAGAACATGTTCAATACTTTTAAAAGTGTTATAAAGCTCTTACTGTTATTGAAATACTTCTGTAATGTTTCTGCCTCTGTCTTTTCTGTTGGTTATCATTCTGGTGTTTATTCTGATCAAAGGAAGTGACAGAGAAAAGAAAGCTTTAACTGTTGTGAGCTGCAGCAGCTTCAATAAAGTCTGATCTAATCCTCACTAAACATTACATTCATCACAAGAACTTTCAAATATAGTTGTTTGAACCACAGTTATTTCCTGGCTTTGTTTCTTTTCTCTTTACATCCTTCAAGATTCTCAGATTACACTGAAACAATAATAAATCCAACACTTTTGTTCATGTTTTTCATGAACGGAACAATAAAGAGTAAGATTTACAAACAGTGCTCAGTGATTATAAAAAGATAAAACAGGTGAGAGAGGGTTTAGAGTCTGTCCAGGTCAGGACTCAGCTGGTCCTGCTCTGGTCTGGTCCTGGTCTGGTCCTGGTCTTGGTCCTGGTCCTGGTCTGGTCCTGGTCTGATCCTGGTCTGGTCTGGTCCTGGTCTGGTCCTGGTCCTGGTCCTGGTCCTGGTTAATCCCACCTGAAAAGACAAGAGAGAACAGAATGAGTGTTGACATTTCTTCTGGAGCTGAGACAAAATGATTATATTTATTGGAGACAGTTCTGGTCGGGACTCAATATTTGAGGCACAGGTTGTGCTTGTGTTTAATGCAGTGAAGACGATAAATACAATGTTTAAATTCATGAAGCCAGAGCCCAACGACACTGACTCTGTTTAAAAGCACAAACAGCTGTTGAGAAGAAAGACTTTGTCATGTTTTCTGTTTGAATAGGACTTTATCACAACTATAAGCCTTCACACTGATCCAAACCCTTGGAGTGGTTCAAGAGTTAGGATCAGTGTTACTGCTCCAGATCAACCTCGTGCCACTAAAGCTGCTCCGGGACGCCTGAACTCTGGGACAGTTTGATAAAAGTGACCCTTTGGTCTGGCCCTGGTCTGTTCTGTCTGCATCAGAGGAAAGGAAAGCTCTGTGCAGTTTCTGTGGATTCAGCAGAGCTTTGTCTCCAGAGACACTTTTATAGATTTTACAGAGAATCAGACGAGGCTCTGATTGGCCTCTGTTCACTACAGCATCTACTCACCTCAGAGTCTCCAGTCGACAGTGAGGACTCTGTTGGAGTTCAAACAGCTCCTGAACATCTGACTCCTTCAGGTTGTTCCAACTCAGCTCCAGTTCTCTCAGATGTGAGGGGTTGGACTTCAGAGCTGAGGCCAGAGAAGAACAGCTGGACTTTGACAAACTGCAGCCCCTCAATCTGAAAAAAGAATAAATGTTGGAAGTTAATTCAATAATAATCAAGGCACTCAATTATAAAGAATACAAAGTCTTTATTTCATTTGTCTGGAGGTTTTCACGTCTTCAGGTCACACCAATGATTGTAAATATAGTGGAAGCTCATTGGTCCCATTTCTGTAAAATGTGTCTCACCACAGGACGATTACATCCGGGCTTTTCTGACTCCTGCGTCAGAGGATATTCCTAAAATGGGAAGAGAGGGTAGTATCTGAACTTCCGCCGAAACAGAACCATCATTTTGTTTCAGCCACAGATCTCGCCGTTAGGCATCTACATAGCACCACTGTACCATTGCACATTCAAAATTTCCCTTTTGGGAGTGCCCCCTTGCTTTTGACACCGGAATTATTGAAATACACCTTGTAGTTGCAGAGATATAGTCAATTTACTGTGTACATGTCCTTTTCGAGCAGACACACCAAACATTTGGCTCGAGCTTAAATGGTTAATTAACAACGTAAATAGTTGTTTCCTGTCTGTTTTTGCATTTTTACACTACTGTATATCATTTCCCTCCTTAAATCTGCATCAGCCCCTAATGCAACAGGCTGGAACCGGCCCTGTTACAGTCAAGTTTATTTAAGCTCCTGCTGTTAATGTCAGATTGTTATTATTAATATTAAAGCTTTTTTATGATAATTTATCAACATTTTAAGCATGAGCACATTTTTATCTTAGTCTGATAAACATTTCCAGTTCCATTTCTTCAGACATATAATTATATCCTTCATATTTGTTTAAATATCTGCCCTTCATATACCTTTACACATAAACTGGTTTATAAAACTGTATCTGTATTTGTTTATAAAACACACAGTGGGCTCTGGACACAGCTTCAGACGACTCTCAGATCCACTTTTAATGTCTGTTTCTTTTAGTGTCACCTGGATGACTGTTAGTGTTTAAATTAAGAAGCACAAGTATTAGTCACATGTAGAGTCTCAAAGTCTGCTCACTTTCTGCACAAACATGTATTTCTCTGTTTTAATGGATAAACATTAATGACTGTATTGTTTTTGTCCCTGTCTCTGTGTGGCCTGTGAGGAAGAGCAGGACGTCCTGTGAGGAAGAGCAGGACGTCCTGTGAACCACTGTGGACTTACATGAAGATTAGACCTGTGTCAAACCTGTGACTGTGACAAAGAAGAACCTGGAGCAGCTTCACCTGCAGCTCCTGAAAATAAAGCTCATGTCTGCCACACCTCAGGATCTGTGTTTTATACTTCATCTTCAGAACGAGACACTTAATAGAACCAGCCACACTATATCAGCTTCTACAAGTCCTAATATTTACTCTTCATAATGGCTCTGCACTCTTTATAAACTAGACTTTGTCTACATTATTTAACATTAATATGATTTTATAAAAACTTACTCTCAATAATTAACTGCTGAAGGTAGTATCAGTCACAGTGTGACTTTATGAGCTGTTTGTTCAAACCCAAGAGTCAGAGAAAAGAAGAGAAGGACCAGTGACTGACCTCAGAGTCTCCAGTCGACAGTTTGGACTCAATAGTCCTTCACACAACTCCTTCATTCCTGAGTCTAAGTCATAGTTCAGACTCAGATCCAGTTCTCTCAGGTGAGAGGGACTGGACTTCAGAGGCGACGACAGAACTTCACAGTGAATCTTTGAGAGTCCACAACCAGAAAGTCTGTAAACACAGTAACATTAAGTCAAACATTAGAGATGTAAAGGTTCTCAGTCGTCCAGGTCACAGAACTATATTTATTCACTTTAAATTCAAAGTTTAAAACTATCTCCAGCTGCAACAGATACAAACATATTTGACAGTTTTTCATTATTGTCCCAACATTTTCTTCTTTGTCAAAGCTCCTTACACTAAACTAAATATTAAAAACACTAAATATCTCACATCTGTTGAAAAATCGGACAAAAAGCTTCATAAAGTCTTATAAAAATATAATTGTGACTGAAGCCCCACATTTACAGAGCTCTCAGTCTAAAACACTTCAGAGTTCAGCAGAAGGTCCTTTTGTAACATGCTGTAAACATGAAGGGGTTTTTAAATGTGTTTGGATGAATGCTCCATGAGCAGGAGCCAAAGTGAGGCTTATTACTGTCCTCTCTTTTCACTCATTTCACATTTATGCTTCATTCATTTCAGCAACATTGTGCATTTTACAAAGACACTGACAAAAACAAAAGAAAAAAGAACAAGTGACACAGACAGTGGTCCTCTGTGAGGTTGGGGTGTGTGTGTTTAAGCCCGTCCTGTGGCCGACTGTGGCTGAGACACGAGACGAGAGCAGAGCTACAGAAATAAATCAAGTTTAAAAAGATTGAAAGAACAAAAACAGTGGCACATAAACCATCTGGAAATGATTGACACCAAACTCAGTGACCCACATAATCCCTGCAGCTGTTCAGTCACAAAACTATGACACATCCCATAATGTACAGTGCTTCAGTTTAATTACAGTATCGTTCAAAGCTGTGGCCTGACCCTGAATCAGAAATTTAATATTTTAATAAACTGTCTTCTTAATGACAGTTCCTGTTTGTGACTAAAGTGGTTATCTTTAAAACTAAAGATTTTCAGTAAATATTTAAACAGTACTTACTTTGCCTTTCTGCAGTTCCTCACGGCCGGGATCAGTCTCTGTCGTCCTTCAGCTGAAGTGTTGTACTTCTTAAGGTTCAGCTCATCCAGGACCTCCTCTGACATCTGCAGCATGTAGGCCAGAGCTGAACACTGGATCTCAGAGAGCTTCTCTGATCTGTTCTCTGACTTCAGGAAGTCCTGGATCTGCTGATGGACCGAGAGGTCGTTTAACTCTGTCAGACAGTGGAAGATGTTGATGCTTCTGTCAGGAGAGATTCTGTCTGTGTTCATCTTCTTCAGGTTGTTGATGACTCTTTGTTTTGTCTTTGAGTCGATCTGTGTTGGATTCAGCAGAGCTTCCAGAAGCCTCTGGTTGGACTCCAGAGAAAGGCCGTGAAGGAAGCGCACAAACAGGTCCATGTGGCCATTTGGACTTTGGAGGGACTCCTTCATGGAGTCTCTGAGGAAGATGTCTAGTGTTGAGTTATGTTTCCAGAGTTTCAGAAACCTATTTAGTTTATTTTTGTTGTTCTTCTTCTTAAAACAGTGGTGTCTGTAAAGCGCAGCCAGAAACTCCTGGACGCTCAGATGAACGAAGCAGTAAACTGATTTGTGGAAGATGAGCGTCTCTCGTTTGAAGATCTCTGTACAAAGTCCTGAGTAGACCGAGGCCTCGGTCAGGTCCAGACCCACCTGCTGCAGGTCTTCTTGGTAAAACATGATGTTTCCTTTCTGCAGATGTTCAAAGGCCATTCTCCCCAGCTTCAGAAGGACTTCACAGTCGGCCTGTGTCAGCTGTAGATCAGTCGAATGTTGGTACTTGTGCCTCTTCCTGTGAGTCTGCACCAGCAGGAAGTGTGCGTACATGTCGGTCAGGGTCTGGGGCAGTGGTCCTCTCTGCTTGGTTCCCAACATGTGCTCCAGGACTGTGGCTGTGATCCAGCAGAAGACTGGGATCTGGCACATGATGTGGAGGCTCCTGGACGTCTTGATTTGGGAGAGGACTCTGTCACACAGCTCTTCATCTGTGAACCTCTTCCTGAAGTACTCCTCCTTCTGGGCCTCAGTGAAGCCCCTGACCTCTGTGACCCTGTCCACACACCTCGCAGGGATCTGATTGGCTGCTGCCGGTCGGGAGGTGATCCATATAAGGGCAGAAGGAAGCAGTGTGCCTCTGATGAGGTTTACCAACAGCACGTTGACCTGTGACCTCTGTGTGACCTCAGAGATGAGCTGACATTTGTGTAAATCCAGAGGCAGTCTGCTCTCATCGAGGCCGTCGAAGATGAACAGGAGTTTCCTGTCGGCCAGCGTCTCTGCCGTCACCTTCTGTAGCGTTGGATAGAAAACCTGTATCAGCGTCAGCAGACTGTAGTCCTGCTCTGGGACCAGGTTCAGCTCTCTGAACGACAGGGGCACCACCAGATCCACCTCCTGGTTCTCTAAGCCCTGGGCCCAGTCCAGAGTGAACTTCAGAACCGAGAAGGTCTTTCCCACTCCAGCCACACCGTTGGTCAGCACCACTCTGATGGGCTTCTGATCGGACGCTAACGCTTTAAAGATGTCGTGGCACCTGATTGGAGCGTCGTGGACAGTCTTCTTGGACTGAGTCTCCAGCTGCCTGACCTCATGTTGGGTACTGACCTCTTTACTGACCTCTGTGATGTACAGCTCAGTGTAGATCCTGTTCAGAGCCGTTCTACTTCCTGTTTCAGTTCCTTCAGACACACTTTCACATCTCTGCTGCAGACTCCTCTTATGCTCACCTGGAACAAAACAGCTTTAAATTAAATGAGTTCTTCTCACTCTTTTATTTTTATATTCTATTCATACAAACATATTTTAACAAAACAAGTTGTTTGGCTCTGACTTCTTTTCAGGTCGTCTCAGAGGCCGTTTACAGGGAACACTGGTCAGAAAAACACAACAGTCCTGTCGAAGCAGTTGTTATGACATTATTCGTAAAGAAAACTGTCAGATTCAGTATGGATTTGTCTCTAAACCAAAATAAAAGCTGTGGAGTCAGTTTCCAATAAAACCTTCTCAAAACCAAACCACCTTCTGGAGCCTCAAACTAAACCTGAACTTACCTGAATCTAAACCTGAACCAGCTTCAAACAACAGACCTCAGGTGTAACAGTCCAGACTGACCTGACAGACACTAGTGTACGCAGCAGAAAACCTACAAGACTGTGCTTCATGTTTCAGAAACGACTAATACACATAACATTTTTACAATAACACTTTTGTAAATAAACCAATGTGAGAAAGACTGGTCACTTTTAGTAAAGCAGACACTGATGAGTGAGAGGCCACAGAACATCTTTGGAAAATAAATAACAAGCGAGAGACAGCATCAATTATTGTCAAGGGTTTTAAAAATATCATTAAAACTTTAGACTAGTGTCAGTAGAGGAGCTGTGCTTCAGTCTGAACCCTGACCTTATGGAGTTAGAGCCAGACACACTTTAACTTCTTCATTAACCAAAGACTCAAGCCTTTGCCACAACAGAGAGTTTTGAAAAAAGTCTATGTTCATTTAAAAAGACTGGACCTGCAGCTTTCACTGGTGGAATCAGGAGGAGTTTTATTAGTGACCAGAGTCATGTTAAATACAACACAGTTGCTGCAGTGGTTTTCTGAAGAATGAATGGTCTTACTGAGGAGAGTGTAGTCCAGTCTTGGTCTTTTTCCACACTGGGGACAGGGCTGAGGTGAACCAGACTGGTCCCAGTTTGAAGAGAGACACTGTCTGCAGAAGCAGTGTCCACAGCTGGTAGAGACTGGATCAGTCAGGACGCTCTGACACAGACCACAGGACGATGGGCCGTCACCAGGACTCTCTCTGTGGACATCAACACATTCATTAAAACATGTTATGGTTACAGGTACAACTTCCACATTTAAAACTGATTATTCTTGGTTGTTGTTATAGGCCACCTAGTTCCAGGATAGAGTATGTAAATGGTTTATGTAACATGCTAGACAAGGTGACTGAGGAAAACAGAGAGATATACTGGCTGGGCGATCTAAATATTGATTGGCTGTCGGATATTTGTCCTCTGAAAAATAAGCTTAAAACTATGGCGGACACCTGTGGTTTATCTCAATTGATGGATCAGTCAACAAAAATTTCTAGTAACAGTACAAGATCTCTAACTTTAAAATGTATTGACCATATTTACACTAATAATCCTAATAAGTGCTCAAAACCTGTTTCTGTAACAGTTGGCTTTAGTGATCACAACTGTATTGCTGTCTCTAGGAGAACTAAGCTACCTAGAGCCTGTCCTAAAATCATTATGAAAAGGTCTTATAGGGCATTTAATGAGGAGAGTTTTCTAAATGAATTGGATAAGATTAAATGGAATTTGATAAGTGATATTGATGATGTAGATGCATCTCTTAATTTATTTATGGATTGTTTTATGAGAATTGTTAACAATCATGCCCCATTAAAGAAATTTACAGTTAAAGCCAAAAGTGCTCCTTGGGTTGATACGGAGTTAAGGAGCTTAATGGCTCAAAGGGAAGAGGCAAAAAAGATTGCGGTTCTTTCTGACTCGTTTGACGATAGGAAATTTTATTGTATTTTAAGGAATCAGGTGACCAAGGTGAACAGAGTGAAAAAGAAAAAATATTTTCAGAAGAGAATTGACAATTGTGGTAAAGATTGTAAGAGAATGTGGAATGTACTCAATGAAATTATGGGGAAAAAATCTACTTGTACTTCTTTTGTTGAATCGAATGGAGTTTATTTGACTAAGCCAATACAGATTGCAAATTATTTTAATGATTATTTTGTTAACAAGGTTTCTAACTTAAGAGAGACAATGAAATACAGTGTTTCCAACTCAAACAAGCGAATTGAAAGGTGTATTATGAAAGACAAACTGTGTAGTTTTGAATTTCATCAAGTTAATGTTGTGCAGGTGGAATTGTTGCTGAGATCTTTGACTGTTGGTGGGTCTGCTGGTACAGACAACTTAGATAGTCGGCTGTTGAAGTTATCAGCTGGACATATTTCTAAACTAATCTGTCACATTATTAACAGATGTTTGATTAGTGGTAAGTGTCCAAAACTTTGGAAGGAGGGTAAGATAATTCCTTTACCCAAAGACTCAAAATCAACTTTCTGTGGTCTAAATAGTAGGCCTATAAGCATTTTGCCTATTTTAAGTAAATTATTGGAAAAAATTGTATTTAAGCAAGTGCAAGATTATTTTTCTAACAATGAATTGACTATGATGTTTCAACATGCTTATAGGTATGGTCATTCCACCTGCACTGCAATGACACAAATGTCGGATAGCTGGCTAAAATCAATTGATAATTCAATGCTAGTGGGTACACTACTATTGGACTTCAGTGCTGCCTTCGATGTAATTGACCATGAAATTTTGATTTCTAAACTTATTAGTTATGGTTTTACGTCTTCCGCAATCAAGTGGTTTAAGAGCTATTTGTCTGAGAGGTCGCAAAGAGTTTATTTTAATGGTGCATTATCTTGTAGCAAGTTCCTTGATTGTGGTGTTCCTCAAGGAAGTTGCCTTCGACCTTTGTTATTTTCAATTTTTACAAATGATATGCCGTATATACTCAGTAAAGCTACATTGACTATGTTTGCTGACGATATTACTCTTTATTATGCAGCCTCTACATGTTCAGAGCTTAATCAGGTTCTGTCTTGTGAGATTATCAAATTGCATAATTGGATTAAAACAAATAAACTTGTTCTAAATATTTCAAAAACTATGAGTATAATATTTGGTTCTAAGTATAGATTATCTGATAATCCTATAATTAATATACAAGTAGATGGTCAAAATATACAGCAAGTAAAAAAGGTGAAGCTTCTTGGACTTTGGCTTGATTCCACTTTGTCATGGTCTGATCACATTAACATAGTTGTTGCTAAAATGGGTAGAGCTGTTGCAGTGACGCGTAAATGTGTACAGTTTTTAAGTTCACAGCTGTTAAGTCGTGTTGTTTGCACATTCGTTTTGTGCCATTTGGATTATTGTTCTATTGTATGGGCTGCTGCATCAAATAGTCATTTAAAAAAATTACAAGTGGCTCAAAACAAAGCTGCAAGAATGGTTCTTGGTTGTTCTTCGAGAACTAGTGTTGCAGATATGCATGAACGTCTGGCTTGGCTGACGGTCAAGCATAGACTATCTGTAAATATGTTAGTGTACCTTCATAGAATTATTAATACTCGGACTCCTAAATTTTTTTATGACAATATAACTTACTATTCAGATATGCATTTACATTACACAAGAGGGGCGAATAGTAAACAGATCTCTCTACCCAACCTAAATCAGACTCTATGAAGAGGACCGTGTTTTATAGTTCAGTTGTGGTTTGGAACAATCTTCCAGTTGGGGTTCGTGAGATCAAGGGAAAAACTAGTTTTAAAAAAAGACTAAGACTGTATTTGTTGTCAACATCATAATATTGCCTGGATTGGTTGAATTCGGTTGCATTGTGTGTTATGTTGTTTTTCATTATTTTTTTATTTTAATTAGTACTTTTTGTATTTTTCTTTTATGTGAATATATTTGGAAGTAATTGTTATTGTTATTATTGAGTTGTATGTATTGTTTGGACCCCAGGAAGACTAGCTGTCGTTTTGGCGTCAGCCAATGGGGATCCTCTTATATAAATAAAAATTAAAATTAAAAAAATTAAAACAGCTTTACAAAGGTCACAGCCTGGTCCCTGCTTTTGGACAAAAATACTGACCCCTCCTTTTGACCTGTTTCTGGAAATGGAGCCATTAATGAAACTAACTCATTTGACTGGAGTCATGTTCTGTCTCATCCTCTCACTTTAAATCTGAGCTCAAATGAAGACATTAGAAGACCACAAACAGATAAGAGTCTAAAATAAAAATGCTAGGATAAGGACAAAATTTTGTTTTTTTTTAGTCATTGAGTATAAAAAATTATTTAAATTAAGTAAAAAAAAAACCTGACTATGACCAAAAATAAAATAAAACTTCAATGGGATAAAGACATTGGATCTCCTCTGACACAGAACAGTGGGACACTATAATAAAGAAATCTTCTTATTGCTCTAAATGTGGAGGATGTAAAATCATTCAAAATTATTCATAGAGCCCATGTCACAGCCCAAACATTAAAAATCAGTGTTCAGGTGTGTTCCCTCGTTCACCTGCTTTGGTCGTGTCCTGTTGTGGATAGTTTCTAGAATCTAGTTATTGACTTTGTACAAGATCTGTTGAATGTGAATAAATCTAAACATCCTGTTGTGTGCGACCTTGAGAATACCACACAAAATACCAGGTCAAAGGTTAAACAAAGGATTGCATCATTAGGTTTTATGTCAGTAAAAAGAATTAAACTGATGAAGTAGAAAACACACAAACCAGACTGTTTTAATTTCCACAACTGGAAAGTGTGAGGCCACTCCTCAGAGAACAGTGTAGCACAAAGACTAATGAAATATCATGGTCCCACATAAAACTGACACATTAACTCAATAATATCAATCAAATATAAAAGAGATCTAAATGTTTAAATGTGACCTTTGAGCCTGTAATCACTGTAATATACAGTCTCCACACTTCTGAAAAAACCCTCCTGTCTGTCCAAACACAGTCCTGCAGCTGTTCTCTCATTTCTGTCACACTCTGTTCAAAAGCAGCTTTTTCAAGAGTCTTTAATGTGAACTGACACAAGGCTCATCACTGTCCAGACTCTACACCAGCCCTCCTCCCAAAAAGAACTAATGACTCAATCAATAATAATGAGCAACACTTTCTAAATATAAATGATATTAGTGCATCACTTACAGCCGACTCTGTGGAGCTCCAGGTTCATTACTGAAGTTTGGATTGATGAGGTCTTTGGAGTCGTCGCTCTTCAGAGACACACAGCTGGACACTGGAGACACTCTCTGTTTGTGACACTCGTCTCTAAAACAACAGGATTTATTGTACAGTAAGTGTTTATAAGCAGCAGTGAGCACTTCCTCTGACTCTGTTCTGTTCAGAAAACACACACTTTACAGTTTCCTTCAGACACAATATTCTTATTTTTGGGCCTGAGCCTCAGTTAAAGCAGTGGCTCCATGAATGTGTCCTGTGCTGTATCAGGTCAACCACAGTGTTCTTAAATCAAACACAAACAGCTGATGATGCTACTCACTGTGTCGGAGCCGGCCTTGGCTCGCTGCTGCCATCTGGAGGTTCCTTCATGAACAGACCTCTCTTTATAATGGCTTTGTGAAGACTGGACCTCCTCTTCGTCCACACTGACATTATTCATGTTCTGTCTCAGTCTGAAAGGTGAACGAGTCAAACACAGTGAGCTCTGATCATTTTAATAAAGCACCTTATGAATAATTATCAGATGGAGCTGGAGCCAGATGTTTCTAATGTGAATGATTCTTGTCTTTATTTCATGTTAATGTTTAGATGTTGGTCTTAAACCTCTCCAGATGGGCCTCTGCCTTTATTCAGGAGAACTGTTTATATTTGGGCCTGTGAAGGCCTCTGGGTAAAGTCTTCACAGTCCTCCAGAATCTGTTCTGATCTGAAGCTTTCTCACCTCGTTTTAGCCTTTTCTGCCCAAAACAAACTGGTTCATCATTTTCTCTAGAATTCTGAACATTGTTTATGGGACCAACACCGTTTTCCTTTAAAATCTAGACAAACTCTTTAAATGTGACAAAAGTGTTCAGGCTGCTGTTGAATACAGACAACACACTTTAAAACCAACTCATTAAGAATATGATCATCTATAGGATTTATTCTAAACTAAATGGTACATACTCTACAGTTAAAGAGTTTGTTTTATGAGTTGTTTTAGAAATAAACCAGTGTTGAGTTAAACACTGGCTTTTAAACAGGAGAGCGTCCCTAAACTGTTAAAGGAGTTTAATCAAACAAATAAAGCCTCTCTATAAAGTCTGTATTTATCTCAGAGTCTTTTCTCTAAACTTCAGGGGTTTAAGGGTGTGTTCACTTGCAGTGTTTGGTGTGGTTCAAACGGACTCTGTTGAGGTTTTTCTGTTTGTGCAGTTACTTGTAGAGATGTGAACAAACAAATCAAATTTATTGAACGGTTCTTTAACATGAACGATGGGAAGAGAGTCACAGTTGTGAGCCGTTATTTAATTGTTAGTTTGTGTTTCATTCACACTGCATTTGCTCCTCCTTATAGCCTACCTGACTTTTTTGTTCACTTTTGTTCAAGTGCTTTCTTTAGCTTTCTTGTAACCCTACAAGACACAGCTAGTTTTATATCAATTAGACTTTTAGTTTGTTTGCAATACTCAATCTCAGACCACACATTAATGTATTAATGCTGCAGTTAAAATAAAATAAAATAAAACTTAAGTCGTGAGGCTCGTTTGCATAAATTAATAATAATCAGCATTCACAAAATGTCATTAACGCTTATTAATAAATAGAAAGGACACGGCTTTGGTGGATTTTTGGCCAGATCAGGACTGGCCCAGACCAGGACCAGACCAGGACTTTGGTCGATTACAGCTGTTGGAAATGTTATGGTCGGTGAGTCTTGTCTGTATTGAATAGTTACACAGTCTGTGCTGTTGTGTGTTGTAAAATATTTAATGAAGATCTTTAGTGTTGTACAGAGCCCTTTATTCAAAACTGACATTACTGGTGTGGAGTCACATAGATAGATTAGAGTCAAATAGATAGATTTTAGATAGATAGATAGATAAGATAGATAAGATAGATAAGATAGATAAGATAGATAGATAATATAGATAGATAGATTTATTGTCATTACACATGTACAAGTACAATGCAACGAAAATGAAGTAAATTTCACACCAACGCAGCCATTTTTCTGCGCAAAGATGGATATTCCAGAAAAGAAATAAAGCACTGTACAAACATAGCAGACATCAACACAACAACATCAAACATAACTACATTTGCAGGTATAGGATAAGGATGACAGCACACGTGAAGACGTGATGGATTTTTAATGTGGATTACACTGAGGGAGGGAGGGGGGGACAAGTGGGTAGAGTACAGGGTCAGACAGATGGAGGAGAAGGTGTGCTTGCTGTCGTCCATTTTTAGAATGTGTAGTTGTTATTAATATAATTATAAGAATAATGATAGAGTAAAGGCCAAAGAGAATCTTATGGTTAAGAAGTCTTGGAACTGGACTTTCTTTTGATGAAGTTATATTTCACAATATTTTGTCAGAATATGTTTCTCTATTTTTACTTAATTTATTTATTATAAATACATTTATTGCTTAAATAAATAACAATGTGAACACATCAATGGCCTCCATTATGCTTCCACACGTGACTGAGCTTTAAACTTAAACTTATTAAACTGTGCTGTGGCCTTAAAATATCAACAGAGGACAGGGATAAGTCCATTTTCTCTTTTCATATCATGATTTATCTGTGATGTTACCTACACAGCTCTACTTCATTTCCTCTGACTCTGTTCTGTGTCAGTGTCGTGTTTGAGCAGCTCTGTGTGCTCTGTCTGTGAGCGCAGATACTCGGCCTGTCTCTGTCTCGTCTCGTCTTGTGTCACTAGTTCACATTTTGTAAGTCATTTGAGCCCTGAGCATTTAACTAAATATATTAAAGTTTAATTTGTTTCTTGAGTTTGTGGCGACTCTGGAGTCCACGGCGTCCCTAACATTTGCTCATTTTGTCTAAAGTTAGAGCAGGTTCTAGGTTTACTTCAACAACCACTGCCACAGGTTTAGGTAGATATCAGTCTCTGTTGCAGAGAGTTCTTTCTTTGTGTGGAGTTCTTCCTGTGTTACTGTGAACTACCCAGTGTCCAAACACAATATGAACTATAAAAACATAAAAGTGAGTCAATGACTGTCAGAGTTGATCCTGTGAATCATTTATCTTGGTTCAAAGTTTTACCTGGGTTTGTATGTTTCCATCTGTAGAACTTTGTCTCACAAGAACCAAACCAGTTTAAGCAGTGTTGAGAAAGTTACTCTGTAAATTAGACACTGTGTAGTTTGTTTGAAATGTGTTGAAAATATTAGTTTTACTTTATTATTCACTTTCCACAAGGCCCTCTGAAATAATGTTGGTCCACCACATTAACAACACAAAATCAAATAAAACAAAATATCTTTGTTTGTAAAATAATATTCAAGAGTTTACACAGACCTGCCCCCCCCCTCCCCCTCAATACATGGGGGGCAGGACTCCCCTGCTAATCCTGGTTAAATAAAGGTTTAAAAAAATGTTTTTAAGTCCATCTTACCGTCTGTCTCAGAAATAAAGTTTGTGGAAAAGCTCTTCTTCTTGAATCTGGGGAGTTTCTTGTTGAGCTGTTTGTCTTTAGATTGTCGTTGTCAAGAGGCACAGAAGATTATTTAGCGACAGTTTGGTTCAATTTGCAAAGATTAAAGTTCACAGACCGTTTAGTGCCATTCCTGTGTTAGACTTTGAACTCTTACTGTTTCCTGTAAGTCACATGTTTCTGATTCAGCCTGTTTTATTGATTCATTTATTACTGTTTAACTTTTATGGATCATGATTCCCTCTGACACAGCTCACAGAAAACTTTACACAATCTTCTTGGACTGGCCTCACCTCAGACTCAGAGGTCATAGGTCTGTATCAGTGAGTGAAGATATGAGGGGGCGGAGCCAGTGGTGGTCTTGTAGGACAAGGGAACAGCTTTGAACTTGATGCAGGCGTCAACAAAGAGTCAGTGTAACCTAATGAAGAGAGGAGCCAGTGTAACCTAATGAAGAGGAGTTACGGCGCTCTCTTTGGTTCTTTAAAGACCACTCTTGCTCATTTTGGATCAGCTGCAGAGGTTTGGTTGTGCAGCAGGAGTCCAGCCAGAAGAGCATTACAATAACCCAGTTTGAACAAGACAAGAGCCTGGACTAGGATTTGTGTAGAGTGCTCCGATAGGACAGGTCTGATTTTCCTAATGTTGTAGTGGATGAACCGACAGGACCTGGTGGTGCTGTAACATGACTTGTTTTATTCAATAAACTTAGATCTATTTTCAGTCAAAACAGTGGTTTAATAGCACACTCTGAAATTACATGCGTCTCATTTGACCACACAAACACAAAAAGGCGTCAGGCTGGACCT
The DNA here is from genome assembly GCA_024349245.1 of Neodontobutis hainanensis. Classification (NCBI taxonomy): domain Eukaryota; kingdom Metazoa; phylum Chordata; class Actinopteri; order Gobiiformes; family Odontobutidae; genus Neodontobutis; species Neodontobutis hainanensis. Next base: position 222,780 of record JALDNG010000108.1, read on the forward strand.
CAGTAAAAATGGACTACAACAATCACTCTTTCTCCTTCGCCGAGCGCTGCGTTTAACGAGGAAACAGGATCATTTAGAGAAATAATGAGAGACTTCACATCAGTAATGTTTGTCTGTTTTGAATAAAGTCCTCTGTAAACACTAAAGATCATCACCTTCCCATAGTTTTGTATTAACATGACAAAAAACAAGTTAAATTAAACTAAAACCCTTTCAAGGCCGACTAAAACTTGTTTAGGTTCATTTAAAACCTGTTCAAGTCCGACTAAAACTTGTTTAGGTTCAACTAAAACCTGTTCAAGTCCGACTAAAACTTGTTCAAGTCCAACAAAAACTTGTTCAGGTCCGACTAAAACTTGTTCAGGTCCAATTACAGCCTGTTCAAGTCCGACTAAAACCTGTTGAAGTCCAACTAAAACTTGTTTAGGGTCAACTAAAACCTGTTCAAGTCCGACTAAAACCTGTTTAGGTTAATTTAAAACCTGTTCAAATCAGACTAAAACTTGTTTAAGTCCAACAAAAACTTGTTCAGGTCCGACTAAAACTTGTTTAGGTTCAACTAAAACCTGTTCAAGGCCGACTAAAACTTGTTTAGGTTCAACTAAAACCTGTTCAAGTCCAACTAAAACCTGTTCAAGTCCGACTAAAACCTGTTGAAACTGAACAAAAGCTGAAGTTGTTCAGATAAGACTAGTATAAAACTGACTGTGGGGTGGAGGACCTGCAGAGGCTGGACATGGATCCGTTTGTGAAAGAAAACAGAGCCATGATGAAGACGAAGGCCACGTCGAGACTGAACAGGACCAGAACTTAGAGTCTGGGACGTCCCACATCAGCAGCAGCAGCACAAACAGCACACCTCATAAGAGTGCCACAGGAAAGAGTAACTGAAATGAACATCTCTAAAGTAGGAGCCCATAGAGCTTGTTGTATCACGTCACAGCCACTAGATGGAGCTAATAACCTTTATTCAAATGCTGTGAAAGACAGATTAATAATCTCTGTGACCCATTCATTTTGGATTTAGTTGAACTTTTTGATTTTATACAAAGATTAAGTCTTGGTTTAAGTTGAATTTCCAGAATGAAATCTCAACTGATGCATAATAAACAGCCGCTAGATAAAACCTAGAAGAAATACAACCAATCAGAGAAATAAAATGTTGTTTCGATTACTTTATTTTAGACCAAGAAGTAGTTTTAATAATAATCTTTATATTGCGCCTTTTCACCTACTGTAGAAGGCTCTCAAAGCGCTTTACATACATTAAACTATTACCAGTGTTACAGAACTTCACTGGAGGCAATGTAGGTTAAGTGTCTTGCCCAAGGACACAACGACAGTCTGTGGGAGAGCGGGATGTAATGATGTTTTGGGATGTTTCGAGCGGAGATCGATCCACCCACCCGCCGGTCGAAGGACGGCCGCTCTACCCACTGAGCTACTGCCGCCCTTGTCTTTATTCAAGTTAGACTTCAATTAAAGTAATTTGGTGTTTTTCCTGGTGTTAACTCTCTCAGACCTGTCGCTGTGATTGATTCTGTTTCACATGAAGCGCTCTCAGCTCCAGAGAAACACAGGGTTAATGAACCTGCTTCATGATCCACTCATCCAGACTCACACTGTATAAATATTTAAATGACGATGAATGTCCAGCTCTGATAAAGCTCCTGGATTGTAAAGACTCTGATGAAAGTCTTGGAGATATAAGAGGCTTATATCAGTGACCAGACTCCAGGTCAGAGCCACTGTTTCATGGAGTTGTTCTGTAACCACCAAAACTGTTCTGAGGACCAGAGCCACACACATTTGTTTTTAGACTGCTATCGCTCAAAAGAAATCTGGAATAAACTAAATGGACTTGACTCTAACCTGCTGGAGGTAAAAGCCTGGATAAGTCTCTCTAAGTCTGCTTTAGACATTATCCCTTTGACTTTGGAAATGTTTTGAAGGAGATAAAATGCTGGTGATGTAATAAATTCAAGTCTGAGTCCATTATTATTATGATTAATTATTCAGAAAAAAATATTCTAATGCTTTAATTTAGTTTCTTGACTTTTATAAAGCATTTGATTCAATAGAACATCATTATTTATTTAAAACATTGGAATATTTAGGATTCATGGTCAGTTTCATGTCAAACATCAAAGTGTTGAACAAAAATATAAACAGCTGTGTCCTGCTGAACCCAGACACAACTCTAGATTTACTGTTTCCCAATATATGCCTTTATGTTTCTGTTGAAATTCTATCAATAAATATAGAAAAATATTCTCAATATTATTGAAATAAACATCTTCCAAAGAGAAAAAAAACTCACAGACTTGGCAAATGATACAGACCTATTTTTATTTATTTATTTATTTATAAATAAATATATTTATCATAGACAGAAAGAAAACTGTAAATATGCCAGATTTAGCCAACAGACTGTTTTTCATCTGTAGTCCCACCACAGATGTTAAAAGTCAGGCTAAAACATAAGGAATAAAAAAGTTTATTTACAAAATATTACAAAGAAATAGCACACAATCCATAAAAGTATTACACTATATATTTAACAGAAGCGCGACAGACAAAACAATCATTCACTGACAAACACAGCATACACAACAATCAGACTTCAGAGACGGGACGTAACTCGGGGCAAGAGAGAGGTAGAGTCTCACAGAGCTGGTTGTCAATGAGCCATTTCTTTAGCTGTATCTTAAATCTGTGGAAGGTGTTTAGATTTACGATGGTGGAGGGGGTTTGATTCCATTCAGAAGCTGCAGAGACCGAGAAGGTGGATTGACCAAATGTACTTTTCCTAAAGGCTCCTCTGGTTCTGCTGTGCTCGGCTGTACGGATGTGAATGAACTGAGTGGATGATAGACCATGAATGATCTTGTATATTAGGCATAGATCTGGGTATTTGACCATGTTTTTCCAGCTAAGTAGTTTGCAGTATTGGACAATGGTCCAAGAGTTGTGTGTTGGCTGCTAATAACATTTTTATTGTTCGTTTGTATAATGACTGCAGGGTTTTAAAGATGTAGAACTGGCCTGTGACCAAACAGGTAAGCAGTTTGTAAAATATGACAGAATCCTTGAATGCATAAACCTTTTAGCTGTTTGAGTGGACATTTGAGAACGAGTGTGTCTGAAATTACTAATGTTGAATTTGATTAGATTACTGACCTTAGTAATTTATGATTTGAATGAACGTTTAGAATCAATTATCACGCAGAGATATTTGTATTCAGATACAACCTGCAGCCGTTCTCCAGAGACAAGAACATCTGACCCACAAACAGGAGGACTGTTGGGTTTATGGAAAAACATTGCCACTGTTTTAGATGTGTTTAACTGTAAACATGAGTGTTTTAACCAAGTGGAGATGGAAACCATGGAGTTTGTGAGCGTCTCAGACCCCTGAGAGAGACTTCTGCCATAAACGTAGACTACAGTGTCGTCTGCGTACATCTGCACAGAAACGTCACTGCAAACAGAAGGAAGCTCATTAATGTAAAGTGAGAACAGTAAAGACCTGAGAATTGATCCTTGGGGAAGGCCAGTGGACAGACTGAGGGCTGTAGATTGATCGGATTGGACTCTGACATGTTGGGAGCGATTAACCAAATAGGATTTGATCCATTTAAGTGCATCGGGAGGGAAATTAAAAGTGCATAACTTAGAGAGCAGGAGTTTGTGATTTACTGTGTCAAAGGTTTTTTTAAATCTAAAAATACAGCAGCAACAACCCCACCTCGGTCCAGCAGTGCTCAGATGTTTTCAACCAGAGAGCAGGTCGCTGTCTCCGTTGAGTATTTGGCTCTAAATCCAAACTGTATTTGATGGAGGACATAGTTGTGTAGTGTTTATATGATTATTTATTTGTTTTACCACAGGTTTTTCCATAGTTTTAGACACACAAGGAAGTATACTAATAGGTCTGTAGTTTTCCAGGGACTGAGGATCTCCACTTTTGAAAATTGGGACTACAACAGATGATTTCGAGAGACTAGGGAATATGCTTTGTGAAAAGGACACATTTATTATTTTACTAATGGGGGGTGTAATGGATGTGCTAAGCTCCTTGAACATAACTGCACCAGACCAAAGATGTCTTTGCATCGGGAGGGTCTGAGTGACTGAATGATCTGTGACACCTCTGTATCTGTGGATGAAGTAACTACTGAAGATTTCAGTTATGACTGGAGAATTATTTGTTAGTTTGTCGTTTATTTTGAGATCTAACACTGCTTGTTCTTTAGGGTAATTGCCTGTCATTTTCTTCAGCTGGTTCCATATTGTTTTAGAGTTTCCGTTGGATTTATGAATTATAGATATGGATCTTACTTCTTTATTTCTTAACACTGTGTATTGTAATCGTCATGTATGTAATTTTTTTTCAAAGTTATTTTCAGAGCATGGTCTCGTTCTTTCATGAGTTTGAATATATCTCAATTTACCCAAGGGACAGAGTTTTTATGCTGTTTGTGTTTGATTTTCTTGATGAATTTTCTTATGGTCATTTTTAATGTTTTTTAAAAAGATAAACTTCAGGGAAAGCCATAGAACAAATCAAGAACTTCTGCTGCATCTGGTTTTATAATAAACACATCCAAGATTCTGACTTTATATGATTGAGCTGAGAGTTCAATTTGTGGTATTTTAGTGAAAAAAGATGTTAAATATTTATGAATACATATCACAAAAGATGGTACCGAAAGAGAAAAGTTAAAAAATCTAAACAATATTAAATGTATGGCTCCGTTTGTGGAAGAAGTCTTTGACAAAAGCAGGAGGCGTGTCCAGATGTGTTGACCCTCCTTGTCACTAGAGGTCAGTGAAGACACATGCAAAGAAATCAATCAACTATTGATAGACTTCAGATGAAAAATCAATATTAACCAGTTCCAAGGAGCTGCAGGTGTTGAACTTTTGGATTTGATAGATTTAAATGAAACCTTTAAAATCAAATGGACTGAACAAAGCCTGAGGAACCCAGACTCACTCTGGCTCTTCATCCTTTGAACATATTCAAGAGGTTGGTGGTCTACAGTTTCTATTACAAAGTTAATACAGTGTTGAACATGACTCTAACACTATCAGCGTTCTACAGCAGGCTCTACTCGCACTAACTCTGTCAGAGCCACAGCTTCTCCTGCACAAAACTCTTCTGTGGAACAAGAAGACTTTACAAAACCAAAGAAGTCCTTAGACTTAACAAAATGAACACAATTAAATTATATACAAACATAAAAACTATGAAAAGTATAATTATATCTTTTCACTGAACACAATTACAAATATAAAATCTACTAAAAGTGTTCAAAGGTATGAGTTATTTTGTTAAATGTAATGTAATAAAAGTATGTGATGTTTAAAAAGGTGATGCAGATATATTTGGTTTGGTCCTGTGTGTTTATAGACTTTATATCGACACATGTCTGAAAGTGTCACTGTGAGACACAACTGTGAGTTTACACTGCCCTGTAGGCCTACCTTTATTATCATTTACACCAAACTAATGTGGCCTTTGTTTCAGCTTTTTGTCTTTTTCTTCTTGTTTTATGTTTATTAAACATTTTCAGTTGCAATGCTTCATTTTGGAAAGTTATTTTTTATATTGTATATATTTTCAACATTGTTCTGTTAATAAACCTTAATAAAAAATCAAAACAAAGGCTTTATGTTTAACATGAGCTCATTATCATTTGTCACAAATACGATCTGAGCCTAACAGGAAGTTCAAATAAGCACATGTTTTGGACTTGAGCAGTTTTTCTAACACAATAACACACAACAACAACGATTAAAATTAATAAATGATTAATGCAGTGAAAAGTAAATATATGGTGTTGGGATCCAAGTATTTCTTAAAAGATCCTCCTGTATTGACTCTGTGGGGGTGTTGTATTAGAACAGGTTACTGAGGTAAAGCTACTCGGTGTGACTGTTGACAGTTTGTTAAATTGGAATAGTCATATAAATCAAATATTATTGAAAATGGGCAGGAGACTGGCAGGTGTAAAGCATTGTAGAAAATTTATTCCAATTCAAGTGATGAAAATAATAGTAGAATCATTAATTTTATCACATTTGGATTATTGTTCAATTATTTGGTCAAGTACAACTGAAATGAATTTAAGAAAATTGCAAGTTGCTCAAAATAAAGCAGCTCGGGTAGTCTTAGGTTGCACTTTCAGGACTAGTGTTAGGGTATTAAATACTAGGTTACTTTGGCTAAGTGTAAAAAGTAGGATTAAATATGGTATCGTTAACTTTGTTAGAAAAATTATTGTTACAAAAATGCCAGAAATACTATACAGCAGACTGTCTTTTTTTAGTGCTGTGCATCATTATTCCACTCGTCAGTCAACAGAGTCGATTTTTGTTACCTCTGTGTCGAACTAACCTTCTGCAAAGGACAGTGCTGTATAGAGCAATGGTGGTATGGAATTCTCTTCCACAGTTTTTGATCTTGGGAATGAATGCAATGACTTTTCGTAAAAGATTAAGACTTTATTTATTTACATTAGAATAATTGTTATTATTTATATTTGTTGCTTTTTCTTTTTTTTTTTGGTTGAATGTTTGAAAAGAGGGACAATATTGTGAAAATGATGAACCCTATAGTAGAAAAGCTGTAACTGAGCACTGTGATAATGAATAATGTAGAGCTATTGTTTTATTGTTTTATTTTTAGTATGCTGTTGTATTTGTTATGTATAAATGTGTGCACTCCATTTTTTGTCTGTATAATGTATTGTTTTATTTTATATATATATAAAAAGATAAATCTGTTGAAGTCTATAGACCCCAGGAAGAATAGTTACTGCTTTTGCAGCAGCTAATGGGGATCTTAATAAACTAAACTAAACTAAATAACAGCAAAGCCTCTTTCCTTTCAGCTCTCTCGTCTCAGGTGCAACAGAAAAACTCACACTGACTCATTCTTCCTTCACACTTTGGATTCTATTGTGTTTAATGTTGTTTATCGGCTCAAAGAACTTGTTTCAGGTTTGGACACATTACATTGGGCGTCCAAAGAGGGAGGGGTTCACAGAGACACTGAAACAATTCAACATTCTTACAAATCATCAAATGTTTGTGTTGTGTATGTCGCCTTCTCTTTTTCCTCAAACACTTGAAATTATAATTAATAAAAAATGAAATATAAACAAAAGACCAAATAAATGTTAAAGAAGAACAAATGGATGGAACAGAATTATAAAATCCTCTGGAAACTATTACAAGGGAGGCTGAGTATTTGCACATTGCATCATTTTCCATTTTTCTTAATAAATATTTGACTGTAAAACACTGAACTTTAAAGACTCTAATGTTTCTACAGCTTTGTCCAGACCATCATTTTGAAACTTACTGATACAAAGAAAACAAATGTAGACAGTGTCTTAACAAAGGTCCCAGAGATGAACAACAGAACCCTTCAACTACAATTGATGCACTTGATATTGATCCATCTATTTCCAGAAAAAGATCAACTGTTCTGTTGTTTATGTTTGAATTGTTTTTATAGTAAAGGTTATTGTTTAAGATTTCTCAAACAGTAGAGGTAAAGTATCATTCTGGTGTTTATTCTGATCAAAGGAAGTGACAGAGAAAAGAAAGCTTTAACTGTTGTGAGCTGCAGCAGCTTCAATAAAGTCTAATCCTCACTAAACATTACATTCATCACAAGAACTTTCAAATATAGTTGTTTAAATCTTTCTTTTCTCTTTACATCCTTCAAGATTCTCAAATGACACTGAAACAATAATAAATCCAACACTTTTGTTCATATTTTTCACGAACGGAACAATAAAGAGTAAGATTTACAAACAGTGCTCAGTGATTATAAAAAGATAAAGCAGGTGAGAGAGGCTTTAGAGTCTGTCCAGGTCAGGACTCAGTTGGTCCTGGTCCTGGTCTGGTCCTGGTCTGGTTAACTCCACCTGAAAAGACAAAAGAACAGAGTGTTGACATTTATTTTGGAGCTGAGACAAAAGGATTATATTTATTGGAGACAGTTCTGGTCGGGACTCAATATTTGAGGCACAGGTTGTGCTTGTGTTTAATGCAGTGAAGACGTTAAATACAATGTTTAAATTGATGAAGCCAGAGCCCAACGACACTGACTCTGTTTAAAAGCACAAACAGCTGTTGAGAAGAAAGACTTTGTCATGTTTTCTGTTTGAATATGACTTTATCACAACTATAAGCCTTCACACTGATCCAAACCCTTGGAGTGGTTCAAGAGTTAGGATCAGTGTTACTGCTCCAGATCAACCTCGTGCCACTAAAGCTGCTCCGGGACGCCTGAACTCTGGGACAGTTTGATAAAAGTGACCCTTTGGTCTGGCCCTGGTCTGTTCTGTCTGCATCAGAGGAAAGGAAAGCTCTGTGCAGTTTCTGTGGATTCAGCAGAGCTTTGTCTCCAGAGACACTTTTATAGATTTTACAGAGAATCAGACGAGGCTCTGATTGGCCTCTGTTCACTACAGCATCTACTCACTTCAGAGTCTCCAGTCGACAGTGAGGACTCTGTTGGAGTTCAAACAGCTCCTGAACATCTGACTCCTTCAGGTTGTTCCAACTCAGCTCCAGTTCTCTCAGATGTGAGGGGTTGGACTTCAGAGCTGAGGCCAGAGAAGAACAGCTGGACTTTGACAAACTGCAGTTGTTCAATCTGAAAAAAGAATAAATGTAAAAGGTTAATCAAATAATAATCAAGGCATTCAGTTATAAAGAATACAAAGTCTTCATTTCATTTGTCTGGAGGTTTTCACGTCTTCAGGTCACACCAATGATTGTAAATATAGTGGAAGCTCTTTGGTCCCAGTTCTGCAAAATGTGTGAAAGCAGTGAGAAGTGAGAAAGTTATTTGTCTACTTTCATTTCCTCGTGTGTTGTTCTAATGCTTTCATATAATCCTCAAAGCTCTGACGTGTCTCAAGATGAGACACAGCTCAGTTTTTCAGGAAAATACCACAGTTTGTAAAAGTCCAAAGTCTGCCTCCATCAAACACTTTCTTCTTTTACGTTTGTCCAAGAAACATTTTCTTTTACATTCAGATGTAAATGAACATGTGACTTTTTAAAGTCATCTGGTTCAAAGAGAAGGTCTGGACTTTTATGGATCAAAAAAAGAGGAGAAAGTACAACACACTATTTCTGAGCTCGGTGGATTGGAAAAAGACTGACACTGATTTACTGAAGACTTTTCATTTGTTCTTTGGCCAAGCATCCCTCTCATAAACATGATACAGTGAGACTTTATGAGCTGTTTGTTCAAACCCAAGAGTCAGAGAAAAGAAGAGAAGGACCAGTGACTGACCTCAGAGTCTCCAGTCGACAGTTTGGACTCAATAGTCCTTCACACAACTCCTTCATTCCTAAGTCTAAGCCATAGTTCTCACTCAGGTCCAGTTCTCTCAGGTGAGAGGGACTGGACTTCAGAGCCGACGACAGAACTTCACAGTGAATCTTTGAGAGTCTACAACCAGAAAGTCTGTAAACACAGTAACATTAAGTCAAACATTAGAGATGTAAAGGTTCTCAGTCGTCCAGGTCACAGAACTACATTTATTCACTTTAAATTCAAAGTTTAAAACTATCTCCAGCTGCAACAGATACAAACATATTTGACTGTTTTTATTATTGTCCCAACCTTTTCTTCTTTGTCAAAGCTCCTTACACTAAACTAAATATTAAAAACACTAAATATCTCACATCTGTTGAAAAATCTGAAACAAAGCTTCATAAAGTCTTGTAAAAATATAATTGTGACTGAAGGCCCACATTTACAGAGCTCTCAGTCTAAAACACTTCAGAGTTCAGCAGAAGGTCCTTTTGTAACATGCTGTAAACATGAAGGGTTTTTAAATGTGTTTGGATGAATGCTCCATGAGCAGGAGCCAAAGTGAGGCTTATTACTGTCCTCTCTTTTCACTCATTTCACATTTATGCTTCATTCATTTCAGCAACATTGTGCATTTTACAAAGACACTGACAAAAACAAAAGAAAAAAGAACAAGTGACACAGACAGTGGTTCTCTGTGAGGTTGGGGTGTGTGTGTTTAAGCCCGTCCTGTGGCCGACTGTGGCTGAGACACGAGACGAGAGCAGAGCTACAGAAATAAATCAAGTTTAAAAAGATTGAAAGAACAAAGACATAAACAGACACAGAAAAATACCATAGTTTGTAAAAGTGGAATGTCTGCTTCCATTAAACCCTTTCTTGTTGTGTAATATTTTTGATATTATGTGTTTTATTTTTGTATACTTATATAGTTATTCATTTATGCATGATGAGTTTATGTTATGTGTTTATGGTTTATACTTATGCATGGTTTATAATCAAATATGTTATATGTAATACATCTAGAAACATATTAATAGAAAAAAGAAAACATAATGTCAGAGTGTATGGTTTTTACATGATAAGTTTATTGAACACACACACAGACACACACACAGTGAAGATCTAAGTTACAGATAAGAGACAAGTACCTGGGGTCAGAGGAGGTCAGAAAGTAACTGGGACAGAGGTTACAACAGAAAGGTGGGGGCCATTAGAAAAGGAGGGGTCTTTGGCCCAGCGAAGAGGTTGTAAATTGTTAAAACTGTCATGTTTAAAAATGTATAAAAGGCTAGTTTGAAGAGACAATCTTCGGTAGAGCTTGGGATATTCTACTCGGGTTGATGTTGTTCTGTGTTGTAATCTACGAACAATAAAGACTCTATGGCATTGGAATAATTGTGTGCTCATAATTACTTCCATTGAATCGGGTGGCTGAAGAGTGAGAGGTCAGTTTCAGAAAAATGTTGCTACGACATTCTTCATTTACATTTGTCCAAGACACATTTTCTTTTACATTCAGATGTAAATGAAAATATGACTTTTTAAAGTGATCTGGTTCAAAGAGAAGGTCTGGACTTTTATGGATCAAAAAAGAGGATGTCATAGTAATTGTATTTTATATAATATATGCTCTCACTCCTGCTGTCCTGTACACTTAGTGACATAAACACGTAAACTTATTCACATCTCTGACTGACATGTCAGCTCAATATATGTCCATCCACGACCCTGGAGCTGAGAGGGGCATAATGTAAACCTATGAAAACTTCATGTGTTGTAAAAATGTTAAGCAAATCAGCATCTACCATTGTTGCATGTCGTAGGATTTGTTTCATTCTTGCATTCTTCTCTGTCGTCTCGTTTCTGATTCAAACCGAATAAAAATTTTAACAGAGTAGAAAGTACAACACACTATTTCTGAGCTCGGTGGATTGGAAAAAGACTGACACTGATTTACTGAAGACTTTTCATTTGTTCTTTGGCCAAGCATCCCTCTCATAAACATGATACAGTGTGACTTTATGAGCTGTTTGTTCAAACCCAAGAGTCAGAGAAAAGAAGAGAAGGACCAGTGACTGACCTCAGAGTCTCCAGTCGACAGTTTGGACTCAATAGTCCTTCACACAACTCCTTTATTCCTGAGTTTAGGACATAGTTATGACTCAGGTCTAGTTCTCTCAGGTGAGAGGGACTGGACTTCAGAGCCGACGACAGAACTTCACAGTGAATCTTTGAGAGTCTACAATCAGAAAGTCTGTAAACACAGTAACATTACGTCAAAGATTAGAGATGTAAAGGTTCTCAGTCGTCCAGGTCACAGAACTACATTTATTCACTTTAAATTCAAAGTTTAAAACTATCTCCAGCTGCAACAGATACAAACATATTTGACTGTTTTTCATTATTGTCCCAACCTTTTCTTCTTTGTCAAAGCTCCTTATACTAAACTAAATATTAAAAACACTACATATCTCACATCTGTTAAAAAATCTGACAAAAAGCTTCAAAAAGTCTTGTAAAAATATAATTGTGACTGAAGCCCCACATTTACAGAGCTCTCAGTCTAAAACACTTCAGAGTTCAGCAGAAGGTCCTTTTGTAACATGCTGTAAACATGAAGGGGTTTTTAAATGTGTTTGGATGAATGCTCCATGAGCAGGAGCCAAAGTGAGGCTTATTACTGTCCTCTCTTTTCACTCATTTCACATTTATGCTTCATTCATTTCAGCAACATTGTGCATTTTACAAAGACAATGACAAAAACAAAAGAAAAAAGAACAAGTGACACAGACAGTGGTCCTCTGTGAGGTTGGGGTGTGTGTGTTTAAGCCCGTCCTGTGGCCGACTGTGGCTGAGACACGAGACGAGAGCAGAGCTACAGAAAAAAATCAAGTTTAAAAAGATTGAAAGAACAAAAACAGTGGCACATAAACTATCTGGAAATGATTGACAACAAACTCAGTGACCCACATAATCCCTGCAGCTGTTCAGTCACAAAACTATGACACATCCCATAATGTGCAGTGGTTTAGTTTGATTACAGTATTGTTCAAAGCCTTGGCCTGACCCTGAATCAGATATTTAATCTTTTAATAAACTGCCTTCTTAATGACAGTTCCTTTGTCACTAAAGTGGTTTTCCTCAAGACTAAAGATTTTCAGTAAATAATTAAACAGTACTTACTTTGCCTTTCTGCAGTTCCTCACGACCGGGATCAGTCTCTGTCGTCCTTCAAATGAAGTGTTGTACTTCTTCAGGTCCAGCTCATCCAGGACCTCCTCTGACATCTGCAGCATGTAGGCCAGAGCTGAACACTGGATCTCAGAGAGCTCCTCTGATCTGTTCTTTGACTTCAGGAAGTCCTGGATCTGCTGATGGACCGAGAGGTCGTTTAACTCTGTCAGACAGTGGAAGATGTTGATGCTTCTGTCAGGAGAGATTCTGTCTGTGTTCATCTTCTTCAGGTTGTTGATGGCTCTTTGTCTTGTCTCTGAGTTGATCTGTGTTGGACCCAGCAGAGCTCCCAGAAGCCTCTGGTTGGACTCCAGAGAGAGGCCGTGAAGGAAGCGCACAAACAGGTCCAGGTGGCCATTTGGACTTTGGAGCGACTCCTTCATGGCGTCTCTGAGGAAGATGTCTAGTGTTGATTTATATTCCTGGTCTCTATAAAACCTTGTGTTGAATCTCAGAAACCTCTTGAGTTTCTCTGTGTTTTTCTTGTTAAAGCAGCGGTGAAGGTAAAGCGCAGCCAGAAACTCCTGGATGCTCAGATGAACGAAGCAGTAGACTGATTTGTGGAAGATGAGTGCCTCTTGTTTGAAGATCTCTGTACAAAGTCCTGAGTAGACCGAGGCCTCGGTCAGGTCCAGACCCACCTGCTGCAGGTCTTCTTGATAAAACATGATGTTTCCTTTCTGCAGTTGTTCAAAGGCCAGCCTCCCCAGCTTCAGACGGACTTTACAGTCGGCCTGTGTCAGCTGTAGATGAGTTGAATGTTGGTACGTGAGCCTCTTCCTGTGAGTCTGCACCAGCAGGAAGTGTGCGTACATGTCGGTCAGGGTCTGGGGCAGTGGTCCTCTCTGCTCGGTTGCCAACATGTGCTCCAGGACTGTGGCTGTGATCCAGCAGAAGACTGGGATCTGGCACATGATGTGGAGGCTCCTGGACGTCTTGATGTGGGAGAGGACTCTGTCACACAGCTCTTCATCTGTGAACCTCTTCCTGAAGTACTCCTCCTTCTGGACCTCAGTGAAGCCCCTGACCTCTGTGACCCTGTCCACACACCTCGCAGGGATCTGATTGGCTGCTGCCAGTCGGGAGGTGATCCATATAAGGGCAGAAGGAAGCAGCGTGCCTCTGATGAGGTTTACCAACAGCACGTTGACCTGTGACTTCTGTGTGACCTCAGAGATGACCTGACAGTTGTGTAAATCCAGAGGCAGTCTGCTCTCATCGAGGCCGTCGAAGATGAACAGGAGTTTCCTGTCGGCCAGCGTCTCTGCCGTCAGCTTCTGTAGCGTTGGATAGAAAACCTGTATCAGCGTCAGCAGACTGTAGTCCTGCTCTGGGACCAGGTTCAGCTCTCTGAACGACAGGGGCACCACCAGATCCACCTCCTGGTTCTCTAAGCCCTGGGCCCAGTCCAGAGTGAACTTCAGAACCGAGAAGGTCTTTCCCACTCCAGCCACGCCGTTGGTCAGCACCACTCTGATGGGCTTCTGATCGGACGCTAACGCTTTAAAGATGTCGTGGCACCTGATTGGAGCGTCGTGGACAGTCTTCTTGGACTGAGTCTCCAGCTGCCTGACCTCATGTTGGGTACTGACCTCTTCACTGACCTCTGTGATGTACAGATCAGTGTAGATCCTGTTCAGAGCCGTTCTACTTCCTGTTTCAGTTCCTTCAGACACACTTTCACATCTCTGCTGCAGACTCCTCTTATGCTCACCTGGAACAAAAAAGCCTTAAATTAAAGCAGTTATTCTCAGTCTTTTATATTCATATTCTATTTATACAAACATATCTTAACAAAACAAGTTGTTTTGCTCTGACGTCTTTTCAGGTCGTCTCAGAGGTTGTTTACAGGGAACACTGGTCAAAAAAACACAACAGTCCTGTTGAAGCTGAGTCACGTTCACAGGACAACGTTTCGACACAATCCTTAGATATAGATCGTGAGACTTTCCTCACAGCCTAAACCTGAACCGGCTTCAAACAACAGACCTCAGGTGTAACAGTCCAGACTGACCTGACAGACACTAGTGTACGCAGCAGAAAACCTACAAGCTGTCTTTCTAGTGCTGTCCACACTTTGGGAACAGATAACTGCAGAACGTCACTAAAACAAAGACTGTGACGTCTGTGCTTCGTGTTTTAGAGACGACTAATACACAGGACGTTTTTACAATAATACTTTTGTAAATAAACCAATGTGAGGATGACCGGTCACTTTTAGTAAAGCAGACAATGATGAGTTAGAGGCCACAGAACATCTTTGGAAAATAAATAACGAGAGAGAAAAAATATAATTAAAAACTTTAGAATAGTGGCAGTAGAGGAGCTGTGCTTCAGTCTGAACCCTGACCTTATGGAGTTAGAGCCAGACACACTTTAACTTCTTCATTAACCAAAGACTCAAGCCTTTGCCACAACAGAGAGTTTTGAAACAGGTCTATGTTCATTTAAAAAGACTGGACCTGCAGCTTTCACTGGTGGAATCAGGAGGAGTTTTATTAGTGACCAGAGTCATGTTAAATACAACACAGTGGCTGCAGGATTTTCTGAAGAATGAATGGTCTTACTGAGGAGAGTGTAGTCCAGTCTTGGTCTTTGTCCACACTGGGGACAGGGCTGAGGTGAACCAGACTGGTCCCAGTTTGAAGAGAGACACTGTCTGCAGAAGCAGTGTCCACAGCTGGTAGAGACTGGATCAGTCAGGACGCTCTGACACAGACCACAGGACAATGGGCCGTCACCAGGACTCTCTCTGTGGACATCAACACATTCATTAAAACAGCTTTACAAAGGTCACAGCCTGGTCCCTGCTTTTGGACAAAAATACTGACCCCTCCTTTTGACCTGTTTCTGGAAATGGAGCCATTAATGAAAGTAACTCATTTGACTGGAGTCATGTTCTGTCTCATCCTCTCACTTTAAATCTGAGCTCAAATGAAGACATTAGAAGTGAGTTATTACTGACAGATAAAAACATCTGACAATAAACAGGACAGTCTTCCTTTGGGCTGAATGTGTCCTGTCTCCAGTTTTACACAGTTTTCATTTTAAACAGTGATGAAGAGATGACATTGGTTCAGTGAATATATCTGCACTGATGTTCTGTCTCATCCTCTCACTTTAAATTTGAGCTCAAATTAA
This sequence comes from Neodontobutis hainanensis, assembly GCA_024349245.1. Lineage (NCBI taxonomy): Eukaryota > Metazoa > Chordata > Actinopteri > Gobiiformes > Odontobutidae > Neodontobutis > Neodontobutis hainanensis. The sequence continues at coordinate 238,507 of JALDNG010000108.1, forward strand.
GACATTAGAAGACCACAAACAGATTAGAGTCTAAAAAAAAAATGCTATGATGAGGAAAAAAAATTATGTTTTTTTGGGTCATCTTGTATCTTGGAATAAATATTAAATCTCCAATTAACCAAATATTTAAATTAAGTATAAAAATAAAAATATGACCAATAATAATAATAAATGGGATAAAGACACTGGATCCCCTTTGTCACAGAACAGTGGGCCACTATATTAAAGAACTCCACTTATTGCTCTAAATGTGAAAGATATAAAATCATTTAAAATTATTCATAAACCCTATGTCACAGCCCAAACAATAAAAATAAACCCAAGTGTCTCCGAGCTGTGCTGCACAGATGTGTTCAGGTGTGTTCCCTCGTTCACCTGCTTTGGTCGTGTCCTGTTGTGGACAGTTTCTAGAATCTAGTTATTGACTTTGTACAAGATCTGTTGAATGTGAATAAACCTAAACATCCTGATGTGTGCGTCCTTTAGAAAACCACACAAAAGACCAGGTCAAAGGTTAAACAAAGGATTCCATCATTAGGTTTTATATCAGTAAAAACAATTATAATGAAGTGGAAAACACACAAACCAGACTGTTTTAATGTCCACAACTGGAAAGTGAGGCACTGCTCAGAGAACAGTGTAGCACAAAGACTAATGAAATATCATGGTCCCACATAAAACTGACACATTAACTGAATAATATCAATCTAATATAAAAGAGATATAAATGTTTAGATGTGATTACATGTGACCTTTGACCCTGTAATCACTGTAATATACAGCCTCCACATGTCTGAAAAAAACCCTCCTGTCTGTCCAAACACAGTCCTGCAGCTGTTCTCTCATTTCTGTCACACTCTGTTCAAAAGCAGCTTTTTCAAGAGTCTTTAATGTGAACTGACACAAGGCTCATCACTGTCCAGACTCTACACCAGCCCTCCTCCCAAAAAGAACTAATGACTCAATCAATAATAATGAGCAACACTTTCTAAATATAAATGATATTAGTGCATCACTTACAGTCGACTCTGTGGAGCTCCAGGTTCATTACTGAAGACTGGAGGGATGTCCTTGGACCAGTCGCTCTTCAGAGACACACAGCTGGACACTGGAGACACTCTCTGTTTGTGACACTCGTCTCTAAAACAACAGGATTTATTGTACAGTGTGTGTTAATAAGCAGCAGTGACTCTGTTCTGTTCAGAAAACACACACTTTACAGTTACCTTCAGACACAACATTCTTATTTTTGGGCCTCCATGAATGTGTCCTGTGCTGTATCAGGTCAACCACAGTGTTCTTAAATCAAACACAAACAGCTGATGATGCTACTCACTGTGTTGGAGCGGGCCCTGGCTCGCTGCTGCCATCTGGAGGTTCCTTCATGAACAGACCTCTCTCTTTATAATGGCTCTGTGAAGACTGGGCCTCCTCTTCGTCCACACTGACATTATTCATGTTCTGTCTCAGTCTGAAAGGTGAACGAGTCAAACACAGTGAGCTCTGATCATTTTAATAAAGCACCTTATGAATAATTATCACATGGAGCTGGAGCCAGATGTTTCTAATGTGATTGATTCTTGTCTTTATTTCATGTTAATGTTTAGATGTTGGTCTTAAACCTCTCCAGATGGGCCTCTGCCTTTATTCAGGAGAACTGTTCATATTTGGGCCTGTGAAGGCCTCTGGGTAAAGTCTTCACAGTCCTCCAGAATCTGTTCTGATCTGAAGCTTTCTCACCTCGTTTTAGCCTTTTCTGCCCAAAACAAACTGGTTCATCATTTTCTCTAGAATTCTGAACATTGTTTATGGGACCAACACCGTTTTCCTTTAAAATCTAGACAAACTCTTTAAATGTGACAAAAGTGTTCAGGCTGCTGTTGAATACAGACGACACACTTTAAAACCAACTCATTAAGAATATGATCATCTTTAGGATTTATTCTAAACTAAATGGTACATACTCTACAGTTAAAGAGTTTGTATTATGAGCTGTGTTTTAGAAATAAACCAGTGTTGAGTTTAACACTGGCTTTGAAACAGGAGAGCGTCTCTAAACTGTTAAAGAAGTTTTATTAAACAAGTAAAACCTCTTTATAAAGTCTGTATTTATCTCAGAGTCTTTGCTCTAAACATCAGGTTTAAGTCTCGGTAAAAAGCCCAAACAAACTTATGTTATTATAAGAGATCAAACATTGAAATCCAAGATGAAATAAGAGTACTTGTTTTGCTGTCGTCCGTTTTTAGAATGTGTAGTTTTAATTAATATAATTATAAGAAGAATGATAATAGGAGCCAAAGAAAATCTTATGGTTAAGAAGTCTTGGATCTAGACTTTCCTTTGATGAAGTTGTATTTCACAATATTTTGTCAGAATCTGTTTCTCTAGTTTTACTTAATTTAATTATAATTTACATTTATTGCTTAAATAAACAACAACGTGAACACAGCAATGGACTCCATTATGCTTCGTACGAGCGCTTCTCTTTGTGTTTACTTGAAAACATTCACATCATTATGTAGTGAACAATCTTTCTACAAACCCAATTTCCTAAAAGTTTGGACATTGTACAAATTGTGAATAAAAAAGTAATGCAATAATTTACAAATCTCATAAACTTACATTTTATTCACAATAGAATATAAATAACATATCAAATGTTGAAAGTGAGACAGTTTGAAATGTCATGCCAAATATTGCTTATTTTGGATTTAATGAGAGCTACACATTCAAAAAAGTTGCGACAAATGCAATAAGAGGCCGGAAAAGTTAAATGTACATATAAGGAACAGCTGGAGGACCAATTTGTAACTTAAGTCAATTTACAACATGCCTTTGTCTAAAAAGAGCCTCTCAGAGTGACAGTGTCTCTCAGAAGTCAAGTCATTCCCTCAAAGCTGCAGCAAAAAATAGTGGAGCCATATCAGAAAGAGTTTCTCAGAGACAATTACGAAGAGTTTGAAGTTATCATCATCTACAGTGAATAATATCATCCAAAGATTCAGAGAATCTGGAACAATCTCTGTATTTGTACCGAGGTCACCTGCACACAGGTGCAACACTTTACCAGTGGAGCTAAAGAAGCCACATGTGACTGAGCTTTAAACTTAAATTTATTAAACTGTGCTGTGGCCTTAAAATATCAACAGAGGACAGGGATCAATCCATTTTCTCTTTTCTATCATGATTTATCTGTGATGTTACCTACACAGCTCTACTTCATTTCCTCTGACTCTGTTCTGTGTCAGTGTCGTGTTTGAGCAGCTCTGTGTGCTCTGTCTGTGAGCGCAGATTCTCGGCCTGTCTCTGTCTCGTCTCAGAGCTCGAGCTGTTGTGTCAGTAGTTCACATTTTGTAGGTCAGTGGAGCCCTGAGCATTTTACTGATTATATTTAAGTTTAATTTGTTTCTTGATTTTGTGGCGACTCTGGAGTCCACGGCGTCCCTAACATTTGCTCCTTTTGTCTAAAGTTAGAGCAGGTTCTAGGTTTACTTCAACAACCACTGCCACAGGTTTAGGTAGATATCAGTCTCTGTTGCAGAGAGTTCTTTCTTTGTGTGGAGTTCTTCCTGTGTTACTGTGAACTACCCAGTGTCCAAACACAATATGAACTATAAAGACATAAAAATGAGTCAATGACTGTCAGAGTTGATCCTGTGAATCATTTATCTTGGTTCAAAGTTTTACCTGGGTTTGTATGTTTCCATCTGTAGAACTTTGTCTCACAAGAACCAAACCAGTTTAAGCAGTGTTGAGAAAGTTACTCTATAAATGAGACTCTGTGTAGTTTGTTTGAAATGTGTTGAAAATATTAGTTTTAATTTATTTTTCACTTTCCACAAGGCCCTCTGAAATAATGTTGGCTACAACCAGCTCTACCACATTAACAACACAAAATCAAATAAAACAAGACATTTTTGTTTGTAAAATAATATTCAAGAGTTTACACAGACCTGCACCCCCCCCCCTCCCCCTCAATACATGGGGGGCAGGACTCCCCTGCTAATCCTGGTTGAATAAAGGTTTAAAAAATGTTTTTAAGTCCATCTTACCGTCTGTCTCAGAAATAAAGTTTGTGGAAAAGCTCTTCTTCTTGAATCTTGGAGTTTCTTGTTGAGCTTTAGATTGTCGTTGTCAAGAGGCACAGAAGATTATTTAGCGACAGTTTGGTTCAATTTGCAAAGATTAAAGTTCACCCACCGTTTAGTGCCACTCCTGTCTTAGACTTTAAACTCTTATTGTTTCCTGTAAGTCACAAGTTTCCACTTCAACCTGTTTTATTGCTTCATTTATTATTCTTGTCTTTTATGGATCATAATTCCCTCTGACCCAGCTCACAGAAAACTTTACACAATCTTCTTGGACTGGCCTCACCTCAGACTCAGAGGTCATAGGTCTGTATCAGTGAAGATATGAGGGGGCGGAGCCAGTGGTGGTCTTGTAGGACAAGAGCACATCTTTGAACTTGATGCGGGCATCAACAAAGAGCCAGTGTAACCTAATGAAGAGAGGAGCCAGTGTAACCTAATGAAGAGAGGAGTTACATGCACTCTCTTCAGTTCATTAAAGACCACTCTTGCCGCTGCATTCTGGATCATCTGCAGAGGTTTGGTTGTGCAGCAGGAGTCCAGCCAGTAGAGCGTTGCAATAATCCAGTTTGGACAAGACAAGAGAATGTTGTAGAGCAGTGGTTCCCAACCTTTTCTTGTTTGAGGCACCCTTGGAAAGCCTTTCAAAAGTTCCGGGCACCCTTATAAGGAAATAGATATTTAAAATCTCCGTAGCTTTTTTATTATTATTTATTTATTTGTTTCATTTCGAGAGTTTGCATGCAACAACACCTTATACCTAGTCCTAGATGATATGAGAATACTGTTTACACTGATTCTGCCTTAATAAAAAAAATAGTATTACGATACAAATATGTAATTGTGACAAGTTTTACTGTAGTTGCACAATGTATTCAAGTAGATACAGTGTTACACTATGATACAAGACAAACACACAAATAGACCACAGTGCACCATGCTTGTATACTCAGTGTGAAACTTGTGATTGATGCTTGGAACACAATCTCTTGATATCAGGTCTTATTGTTGACACGTGCAGCACTCGTGCACGTGCTGCTTAATACAATACCTTCTGCCTCCTTTGAGTCACCAATCAGTACTGAGGCATGCTGGCGAGTGGCGACTGGCCACTCGCTGTGCGCCCTGTCCTGTACGTGTGTTATACGCGTCAATCCACAACCCTCACTGAGGAACGGGTGGGGTGAGGTGGGGTGGAGAAGGACTCTCCGCTATCTCGGTAGTCCCCTCCCTCCCTCCCCCTCTCCCGCCAAGAGAGAATGACGTTAGTCCAATTTTTTCCCCGAAATTTTGGCGGCACCCTCAAAATATCTCACGGCACCCCTTAGTGCCGCGGCACACCGGTTGGGAACCACTGTTGTAGAGGGTGAATCGACAGGACCTGGTGGTGCTGTAACATGACTTGTTTTATTCAATAAACTTACATCTGTCTGTTAAAAGTCAAAACCAGTTTAAAGCAGTTTTAGAGGTTTTTCTGACTCAACACTCAACGAGGTACGGAGCTGCGACCGATCACATCCATGACATTAAACACAATAAAACAGCAAACACAGGTGAAGACTTTAGCTGCGACACAAACAGACGAGACAACAACTTAGTTTTCTGTTTCACAAAGAGAAAACTTAGAAGACATTCAATCAATCAGAGAAATAAAATGTTGCATAAAGCCCGCCCCTTTTTAGATTTACTCAAGTCCAGATTTACTACACTTTCTACATCCACTCATTTTATTTTGAACTTAATTTAACTTCTCCTCGATGACTTTATTTTAGCCCAAGAACTGGTCTTGTCTTTATTCAAGTCAGACTTCATTCTTTCAGTCTCTGGTACTGTTTGTTTGGAGTTGAATGTACTTTGGTGTTTTTCCTGGTGTTAACTCTCTCAGACCTGTCGCTGTGATTGATTCTGTTTCACATGAAGCGCTCTCAGTTCCAGAGAAACACAGGGTTAATGAACCTGCTTCATGATCCACTCATCCAGATTCACACTGTATAAATATTTAAATGACGATGAATGTCCAGCTCTGATAAAGCTCCTGGGTTGTAAAGACTCTGATGAAAGTCTTGGAGATATAAGAGGCTTATATCAGTGACCAGACTCCAGGTCAGAGCCACTGTTTCATGGAGTTGTTCTGTAACCACCAAAACTGTTCTGAGGACCAGACCCACACACATTTGTTTTTAGACTGCTATCGCTCAAAAGAAATCTGGAATAAACTAAATGGACTTGACTCTAACCTGCTGGAGGTAAAAGCCTGGATAAGTCTCTCTAAGTCTGCTTTAGACATTATCCTTTTGACTTTGGAAATGTTTTGAAGGAGATAAAATGCTGGTGATGTAATAAATTCAAGTCTGAGTCCATTATTATTATGATTTATAATTAAGAAAAAATAATTCTAATGCTTTAATTTAGTTTCTTGACTTTTATAAAGCATTTGATTCAATAGAACATCATTATTTATTTAAAACATTGGAATATTTTGGATTCATGGTCAGTTTCATGTCAAACATCAAAGTGTTGAACAAAAATATAAACAGCTGTGTCCTGCTGAACCCAGACACAACTCTAGATTTACTGTTTCCCAATATATGCCTTTATGTTTCTGTTGAAATTCTATCAATAAATATAGAAAAATATTCTCAATATTATTGAAATAAACATCTTCCAAAGAGAAAAAAAACTCACAGACTTGGCAAATGATACAGACCTATTTTTATTTATTTATTTATTTATAAATAAATGTATTTATCATAGACAGAAAGAAAACTGTAAATATGCCAGATTTAGCCAACAGACTGTTTTTCATCTGTAGTCCCACCACAGATGTTAAAAGTCAGGTTAAAACATAAGGAATAAAAAAGTTTATTTACAAAATATTACAAAGAAATAGCACACAATCCATAAAAGTATTACACTATATATTTAACAGAAGCGCGACAGACAAAACAATCATTCACTGACAAACACAGCATACACAACAATCAGACTTCAGAGACGGGACGTAACTCGGGGCAAGAGAGAGGTAGAGTCTCACAGAGCTGGTTGTCAATGAGACATTTCTTCAGCTGTATCTTAAATCTGTGGAAGGTGTTTAGATTTACGATGGTGGAGGGGGTTTGATTCCATTCAGAAGCTGCAGAGACCGAGAAGGTGGATTGACCAAATGTACTTTTCCTAAAGGCTCCTCTGGTTCTGCTGTGCTCGGCTGTACGGATGTGAATGAACTGAGTGGATGATAGACCATGAATGATCTTGTATATTAGGCATAGATCTGGGTATTTGACCATGTTTTTACAGCTAAGTAGTTTGCAGTATTGGACAATGATCCAAGAGTTGTGTGTTGGCTGCTAATAACATTTTTATTGTTCGTTTGTATAATGACTGCAGGGTTTTAAAGATGTAGAACTGGCCTGTGACCAAACAGGTAAGCAGTTTGTAAAATATGACAGAATCCTTGAATGCATAAACCTTTTAGCTGTTTGAGTGGACATTTGAGAACGAGTGTGTCTGAAATTACTAATGTTGAATTTGATTAGATTACTGACCTTAGTAATTTATGATTTGAATGAACGTTTAGAATCAATTAAAACACAGAGATATTTGTATTCAGATACAACCTGCAGCCGTTCTCCAGAGACAAGAACATCTGACCCACAAACAGGAGGACTGTTGGGTTTATGGAAAAACATTGCCACTCTTTTAGTTGTGTTTAATTGTAAACATGAGTGTTTTAACCAAGTGGAGATGGAAACCATGGAGTTTGTGAGCGTCTCAGACCCCTGAGAGAGACTTCTGCCATAAACGTAGACTACAGTGTCGTCTGCGTACATCTGCACAGAAACGTCACTGCAAACAGAAGGAAGCTCATTAATGTAAAGTGAGAACAGTAAAGACCTGAGAATTGATCCTTGGGGAAGGCCAGTGGACAGACTGAGGGCTGTAGATTGATGGGATTGGACTCTGACATGTTGGGAGCGATTAACCAAATAGGATTTGATCCATTTAAGTGCATCGGGAGGGAAATTAAAAGTGCATAACTTGGAGAGCAGGAGTTTGTGATTTACTGTGTCAAAGGGTTTTTTTAAATCTAAAAATACAGCACCAACAACCCCACCTCGGTCCAGCAGTGCTCAGATGTTTTCAACCAGAGAGCAGGTCGCTGTCTCCGTTGAGTATTTGGCTCTAAAGCCAAACTGTATTTGATGGAGGACATAGTTGTGTAGTGTTTATATGATTATTTATTTGTTTTACCACAGGTTTTTCCATAGTTTTAGACTCACAAGGAAGTATACTAATAGGTCTGTAGTTTGCCAGGGACTGAGGATCTCCACTTTTGAAAATTGGGACTACAACAGATGATTTCGAGAGACTAGGGAACATGCTTTGTGAAAAGGACATATTTATTATTTTACTAATGGGGGGTGTAATGGATGTGCTAAGCTCCTTGAACATAACTGCACAAGACCAAAGATGTCTTTGCATCGGGAGGGTCTGAGTGACTTAATGATCTGTGACACCTCTGTATCTGTGGATGAAGTAACTATTGAAGATTTCAGTTATGACTGGAGAATTATTTGTTAGTTTGTCGTTTATTTTGAGATCTAACACTGCTTGTTCTTTAGGGTAATTGCCTGTCATTTTCTTCAGCTGGTTCCATATTGTTTTAGAGTTTCCGTTGGATTTATGAATTATAGATATGGATCTTACTTCTTTATTTCTTAACACTGTGTATTGTAATCGTCATGTATGTAATTTTTTTTCAAAGTTATTTTCAGAGCATGGTCTCGTTCTTTCATGAGTTTGAATATATCTCAATTTACCCAAGGGACAGAGTTTTTATGCTGTTTGTGTTTGATTTTCTTGATGAATTTTCTTATGGTCATTTTTAATGTTTTTTAAAAAGATAAACTTCAGGGAAAGCCATAGAACAAATCAAGAACTTCTGCTGCATCTGGTTTTATAATAAACACATCCAAGATTCTGACTTTATATGATTGAGCTGAGAGTTCAATTTGTGGTATTTTAGTGAAAAAAGATGTTAAATATTTATGAATACATATCACAAAAGATGGTACCGAAAGAGAAAAGTTAAAAAATCTAAACAATATTAAATGTATGGCTCCGTTTGTGGAAGAAGTCTTTGACAAAAGCAGAAGGGGTGTCCAGATGTGTTGACCCTCCTTGTCACTAGAGGTCAGTGAAGACACATGCAAAGAAATCAATCAACTATTGATAGACTTCAGATGAAAAATCAATATTAACCAGTTCCAAGGAGCTGCAGGTGTTGAACTTTTGGATTTGATAGATTTAAATGAAACCTTTAAAATCAAATGGACTGAACAAAGCCTGAGGAACCCAGACTCACTCTGGCTCTTCATCCTTTGAACATATTCAAGAGGTTGGTGGTCTACAGTTTCTATTACAAAGTCAATACAGTGTTGAACATGACTCTAACACTATCAGCGTTCTACAGCAGGCTCTACTCGCACTAACTCTGTCAGAGCCACAGCTTCTCCTGCACAAAACTCTTCTGTGGAACAAGAAGACTTTACAAAACCAAAGAAGTCATTAGACTTAACAAATTGGACACACAATTAAATTATAAACAAACATAAAAACTATGAAATTAAAAATCATACATTTTCAGGTGCAATGCTTCATTTTGGAAAATTATTTTTTATATTGTATATATTTTCTATTTTGTTCTGTTAATAAACCTTAATAAAAAAAAGACTAGATCAAAACTAAGGCTTTATGTTACAATACAATCTGACAGACACAACAGGAAGTTCAAATAAGCACATGTTTTGGACTTGAGCAGTTTTGCCAACACTGTGTCTTTGTGGAACACAATAACACACAACAACAACAGCAAAGCCTCTCTTTCCTTTGTTTCTTTTCTATTTACATCCTTCAAGATTCTCAAATGACACTGAAACAAGAATAAATCCAACACTTTTGTTCATATTTTTCATGAACGGAACAATAAAGAGTAAGATTTACAAACAGTGCTCAGTGATTATAAAAAGGTAAAGCAGGTGAGAGAGGGTTTAGAGTCTGTCCAGGTCAGGACTCAACTGGTCTTGGTCCTGGTCTGGTCCTGGTCTGGTCCTGGTCTGGTCTAGTCTGATCACTCTGGTCCACCTGAAAAGACAAGAGAGAACAGAGTGTTGACATTTCTTCTGGAGCTGAGACAAAATTATTATATTTATTGGAGACAGTTCTGGTCGGGACTCAATATTTGAGGCACAGGTTGTGCTTGTGTTTAATGCAGTGAAGACGTTAAATACAATGTTTAAATTCATAATGCCAGAGCCGAACGACACTAACTCTGTGATAAAAGTGAACCTTTGGTCTGGCCCTGGTCTGTTCTGTCTGCATCAGAGGAAAGGAAAGCTCTGTGCAGTTTCTGTGGATTCAGCAGAGCTTTGTCTCCAGAGACACTTTTATAGATTTTACAGAGAATCAGACGAGGCTCTGATTGGCCTCTGTTCACTACAGCATCTACTCACTTCAGAGTCTCCAGTCGACAGTGAGGACTCCGTTGGAGTTCAAGCAGCTCCTGAACATCTGACTCCTTCAGTTTGTTACCCCTCAGATCCAGTTCTCTCAGATGTGAGGGGTTGGACTTCAGAGCTGAGGCCAGAGAAGAACAGCTGGACTTTGACAAACTGCAGTAGTTCAATCTGAAGAAAGAATAAATGATGGAGGTTAGTCCAATAATAATAAAGGCACTCATTTATAAAGAATACAAAGTCTTTATTTCATTTGTCTGGAGGTCTTCACGTCTTCAGGTCACACCAATAATTGTAAATACAGTGGAAGCTCATTGGTCCCAGTTCTGCAAAATGTGTGAAAGCAGTGAGAAGTGAGAAAGTTATTTGTCTGTCCTCTGTCCGCTCCAGCTCTGCCGACATTCTCTCTGCTAGTCCAACTCCCGCCAAACCCTTTCCCCCAAAACAGAACCATCCTGTGGTTGTTTCATCCACAGATCCTGCCGTTAGTCGTCTACACAGCACCAGTCTTAGCAAGTTCTCCCAAACGTCCTTTCAGCTCTATTTATGTTCATTTAACCCAGGCCTGATACGGCACTAGATCCTGCTGCTTCCCGTGTCACATTTATGGAACAGGCAACGAGAGGGAAAATATTGATCTCACACATGAGAATAAGTGGACAATGTAGGCTATGTATCTGTGGAGAGGAGCAGAGCTGCTCAGAGGAAAAGAGTAATACAGCGCACACAGACACCAGGGAGTTTAGAGGTTTGAGTAAAACAAATCCATCCATCCATCTTCTACCGCTTATCCAGGGCCGGGTTGAGGGCAGCAGTCTAAGCAGAGAAGCCCAGACTTCCCTCTCCCCAGACACTTCCTCCAGCTCTTCCGTGGGGATACCGAGGCGTTCCCAGGCCAGCCGAGAGACATAGTCCCTCCAGTGTGTCCTAGGTCTTCCCCGAGGTCTCCTCCTGGTGGGACATGCCCGGAACACCTCCCTAGGGAGGCGTCCAGGAGGCATCCGAAACAGATGCCCGAGCCACCTCAGCTGGCTCCTCTCGATGTGAAGGAGCAGCGGCTCTACTTTGAGCTTCTCCCGAGTGACCGAGCTCCTTACCCTATCTCTAAGGGAGCGCCCCGCCACTCTGCAGAGAAAGCTCATTTCGGCCGCTTGTATCCGGGATCTTGTTGTTTCAGTCATGACCCAAACTTCATGACCATAGGTGAGAGTAGGAACGTAGATCGACCGGTAAATAGAGAGCTTTGCCTTACAGCTCAGCTCCTTCTTCACCACGACAGACCGGTACATCGACCGCATTACTGCAGAAGCTGCACCGATCCGTCTGTCAATCTCACGCTCCTTCCTTCCCTCACTCGTGAACAAGACCCCGAGATACTTAAACTCCTCCACTTGAGGCAGGAGCTCTCCACTAACCTGGAGGGGGCAAGCCTCCCTTTTCCGACTGAGAACCATGGCCTCAGACTTGGAGATGCTGATCCTCATCCCAGCCGCTTCACACTCTGCTGCAAAATGCCCCAGTGCACAATGGAGGTCCTGCCTTGAGCCAACAGGACAACATCATCTATAAAAAGCAGAGACGAAATCCTGTGGTCCCCAAACCAGACTCCCTCCGGCCCCTGGCTGCACCTAGAAATCCTGTCCATAAAGATAATGAACAGGACCGGTGACAAAGGGCAGCCCTGCCGGAGTCCAACATGCACCGGGAACAGGTCTGACTTACTGCCGGCAATGCGAACCAAGCACCTGCTCTGGTCGTACAGGGACCGGTCAGCCCTTAGCAAAGGGCCCCAGACCCCATACTCCCAGAGCACCCCCCACAGGGCACCACGAGGGACACAGTCGAATGTCTTCTCCAGATCCACAAAGCACATGTGGACTGGATTTGGCAAACTCCCATAATCCCTCCAGCACCCTGGAGAGGGTATAAAGCTGGTCCAGTGTTCCACGACCGGGACGAAAACCGCATTGTTCCTCCTGGATCTGAGGTTCGACTATCGGCCGCATTCTCCTCTCCAGTACCCTGGCATAGACTTTCCCGATGAGGCTGAGGAGTGTGATCGCTCTGTAGTTGGAACACACCCTCCGGTCCCCCTTCTTGAAAAGAGGGACCACCACCCCGGTCTGCCAGTCCAGAGGTACTGTCCATGACCGGCACGCGATGTTGCAGAGGCATGTCAGCCAAGACAGCCCCACAACATCCAGAGACTTGAGGTACTCACAGGGTGTATCTCATCCACCCCCGGTGCCTTGCCACCAAGGAGCTTCCCAACTACCTCAGTAACTTCAGCCCGAGTGACGGACGAGTCCACCTCCGAGCCCTCGGCCTCTGCTTCCTCAGTGGAAGACGTGTCGGTGGGGTTGAGGAGATCCTCAAAGTATTCCTTCCACCGTCCAACAATATCCCCAGTTGAGGTCAGCAGATTCCCACCTCCACTGTAAACAGTGTTGGCAGGGCACTGGTTCCCCCTCCTGAGGCGCCGGACGGTTTGCCAGAATTTCTTCAAGGCCGACCGATAGTCTTTTTCCATGGCTTCACCGAACTCCTCCCAGACCCGAGTTTTTGCCTCCACAACCACCTGGGCTGCAGCCCGCTTGGCCTGCCGGTACCTATCAGCTGCCTCAGGAGTCCCACAAGCCAACCAGGCTCGGTAGGTCTCCTTCTTCAGCTTGACGGCATCCCTTACTTCCGGTGTCCACCACCGGGTTCGGGGATTGCCGCCACAACAGGCACCGGAGACATTGCGGCCACAGCTTCGAGTGGCTGCGTCTACAATGGAGGTGGAGAACATGGTCCACTCGGACTCAATGTCTCCAGTCTCCCTCGGAATCTGGTCGAAGCTCTCACAGTATGTTTGGGTCTGCCAAGTCTGTCCCGCTTTCTCCCCCGCCATCGGATCCAACTCACCACCAGGTGGTGATCAGTTGACAGCTCCGCTCCTCTCTTCACCCCAGTGTCCAAGACATACGGTCGGAGGTCAGATGAAACAACTACAAAGTCGATCATCGACCTCCGGCCTAGGGTGTCCTGGTGCCACGTGCACTGATGGACATATGCTTGAACATGGTGTTCGTTATGGACAAACTGTTGCTAGCACAGAAGTCCAATAACAGAACACCACTCGGGTTCAGATCAAAGAGACTCCAAGAAGGCCGGGTACTCTGCACTGCCATTTGCCCCGTAAGCACAAACAACAGTGAGAGACCTATCCCCGACCCAAAGGCGCAGGAAAGCGACCCTCTCGTTCACCGGGGTGAACTCCAACACATGGCAGCTGAGCCGGGGGGCAATGTGCAAACCCACTCCGGCCCGCCGCCTGTCACCGCAGGCAACTCCAGAGAAGTGGAGAGTCCAGCCTCTCTCGAGGAGTTGGGTTCCACAGCCCAAGCTGTGCGTGGAGGTGAGCCCGACTATCTCCAGTCGGTATCTCTCAACCTCCCGCACAAGCTCAGGCTCCCTACCTGCCGGCGAGGTGACATGTCCCTAGAGCCAGATTCTGTGTCCGGGGATTGGGTCGTCGAGGGTCCTGCCTTCGACTGCCACCCAATCCACATTGCACCGGCCCCTTACGGTTCCTCCTGCAGGTGGTGGGCAGAAGTGCTAACCACTCTGCCACGTGCACCCCATGATTGATTATTCAGAAAAGATAATTCTAACGCTTTAATTTAGTTTCTTGACTTTTATAAAGCATTTGATTCAAAAGAACATCATTATTTATTTAAAACATTGGAATATTTAGGATTCAGGGTCAGTTTCATGTCAAACATCAAAGTGTTGAACAAAAATATAAACAGCTGTTTCCTGCTGAACCCAGACACAACTCTAGATTTACTGTTTCACGTTGAGTCCGTCAGGGACGCCCAATATCTGCCTCTGTTTTTGTTGAAATTTTATCAATATATATTAAAAATAATTTCAATATTATTGGAATTAACATCTTCCAAAGAGAACTAAAACTCAATTGGCAGATGACACATGCCTATTTTTAAAAGATAAACTTCAGGGAAAGACACAGAACAAATCAAGAACTTCTGCTGCATCTGTTTTTATATTAAACACATCCAAATGTGAGATTCTGACTTTATATGATTGAGCTGAGAGTTCAATTTGTGTTATTTTAGTGAAAAATATGTTAAATATTTAGGAATACATATCACAAAAGATGGTGCAGAATGAATTCTTAACTTCTTTTACCTTATGAATAATTACATCTTTTCACTGAACACAAATACAAACAGAAAACCTACTAAAAATATTCAAACATATGAGTTATTTTGTTAAAAGGAATGGAATAAAAATTGATGCACTTGATATTGATTCATCTAACTGATTGTTGTAACTGATCAACTGTTCTGTTGTTTGTTTTAATTATTTTTATACTAAAGGTTATTGTTTAAGATTTCTACAAAAGGAAAGAACAAATGAACTAAATGAGATCAGCTCCAAATGAAATGACAAGGTTCAATATTCATATTTACTGTAACAAAACTCAAACAATAGAGATAAAGCAAAACATTAAACCACAAGCAATGACCTCTCATACATTCTTTTAGATTTACACATAATACTTTTTTTTTTACCAGTATTCATAAAATGATTCCATGATAAAATAAGTTCTATCAAGAAGCCCTGGATAAAAAGCTAAAGATTACTAATAAAGAAAATAATATAAGTTTTACAAGAATCCACTGAAAGAACTTTTGATTTTTTTCTGCAAACTTTTGAGACATATTTTAACCTCCCTTTAACACAGGTGTCTTCTCAAACAGAAGGTGGCTAAGATTATCCCACTTTTTAAATCAGGAAACAAGCACAGCCTCATTAACTGTCACTAGAGCTTTTATTTTTTTATATTTAACCAAACAAAGGAAGCTCTAACTTCTGTAAACACATAAATGCAAAGGTCTCACTGAGGAAAGGACGCTGGAGCCTGAGCCTTCACAACACACTCTAGAGCTGCCCACATCAGCAAACCTAAGAGAACATTTTCAATACTTTTAAAAGTGTTATAAAGCTCTTACTGTTATTGAAATACTTCTGTAATGTTTCTGCCTCTGTCTTTTCTGTTGGTTATCATTCTGGTGTTTATTCTGATCAAAGGAAGTGACAGAGAAAAGAAAGCTTCAACTGTTGTGAGCTGCAGCAGCTTCAATAAAGTCTGATCTAATCCTCACTAAACATTACATTCATCACAAGAACTTTCAAATATAGTTGTTTGAACCACAGTTATTTCCTGGCTTTGTTTCTTTTCTCTTTACATCCTTCAAGATTCTCAAATGACACTGAAACAATAATAAATCCAACACTTTTCTTCATCTTTTTCATGAACGGAACAATAAAGAGTAAGATTTACAAACAGTGCTCAGTGATTATAAAAAGATAAAGCAGGTGAGAGAGGCTTTAGAGTCTGTCCAGGTCAGGACTCAGCTGGTCCTGGTCTGGTCCTGGTCTGGGACCTGGTCCTGGTCTGGTCCTGGTTTGGTTAATACCGCCTGAAAAGACAAGAGAAAATAGAATGTTGACATTTCTTCTGGAGCTGAGACAAAATGATTATATTTATTGGAGACAGTTCTGGTCGGGACTCAATATTTGAGGCACAGGTTGTGCTTGTGTTTAATGCAGTGAAGACGATAAATACAATGTTTAAATTGATGAAGTCAGAGCCCAACGACACTGACTCTGTTTAAAAGCACAAACAGCTCTTGAGAAGAAAGACTTTGTCATGTTTTCTGTTTGAATATGACTTTATCACAACTATAAGCCTTCACACTGATCCAAACCCTTGGAGTGGTTCAAGAGTTAGGATCAGTGTTACTGCTCCAGATCAACCTCGTGCCACTAAAGCTGCTCCGGGACGCCTGAACTCTGGGACAGTTTGATAAAAGTGACCCTTTGGTCTGGCCCTGGTCTGTTCTGTCTGCATCAGAGGAAAGGAAAGCTCTGTGCAGTTTCTGTGGATTCAGCAGAGCTTTGTCTCCAGAGACACTTTTATAGATTTTACAGAGAATCAGACGAGGCTCTGATTGGCCTCTGTTCACTACAGCATCTACTCACCTCAGAGTCTCCAGTCGACAGTGAGGACTCTGTTGGAGTTCAAGCAGCTCCTGAACATCTGACTCCTTCAGGTAGTTACCCTCCAGATACAGAACTCTCAGATGTGAGGGGTTGGACTTCAGAGCTGAGGCCAGAGAAGAACAGCTGGACTTTGACAAACTGCAGCCCCTCAATCTAAAAAAAGAATAAATGTTGGAAGTTAATCCAATAATAATCAAGGCACTCAATTATAAAGAATACAAAGTCTTTATTTCATTTGTCTGGAGGTTTTCACGTCTTCAGGTCACACCAATGATTGTAAATATAGTGGAAGCTCATTGGTCCCAGTTCTGCAAAATGTGTCTCACCACAGGACGATTACATCCGGGCTTTTCTGACTCATGCGTCAGAGGATATTCCTAAAATGGACAGAGAGGATAGTATCTGAACTGCTCCAGGGCTTTTCAAACGCACCGTTCAATGAACACGCCCCTCATCTCAGGCCCACCTAGATATTTTGTCCAGTGAGCAGGACAGAGTAATATTGTGGCACATGCGCAGCAGGCTTTATTCATAAACAGAATATTTAGTGTTTGGGGGCGTGGCCAAGGCCAAGTCTTTTGTTATTATTAGAACCTGTTTATGTATCTGTAATGGTTTATAAAACACAGATGAAGCTTCAGACGACTCTCAGATCCACTTTTAATGTCTCTTTCTTTTAATGTCACCTGGATGACTGTTAGTGTTTAAATTAAGAAGCACAAGTATTTAGTCACATGTAGAGTCTCAAAGTCTGCTCATTTTCTGCACAAACATGTATTTCTCTGTTTTAATGGATAAACATTAATGACTGTATTGTTTTTGTCCCTGTCTCTGTGTAGCCTGTGAGGAAGAGCAGGACGTCCTGTGAGGAAGAGCAGGACGTCCTGTGAACCACTGTGGAGCCGTTAAGATGAGCTCTTAATAAAGAGAGAAATATACAATTTAATTTTACTCACCAAAAAAGTTGTTTTTTTTAAAGGTTTTTGTGCAAAACTTCTCTGAGCAGCAAAAAAGACACAGCTAACAACCATAGATTGTAAATAAACATGGACGTTGTACGCATTGCTCCACATTTACTGATATTGGCCTCACCACAGGACAATAAAATGTTTGTTACATCTGGGCTTTTCTGCTGTTATTGCAAAATAAAACTATAGTTTTCAGCTAGCCCCCCAAGGCTTGTTATGTAGTAAAAACAGAGCTCTAGAGACCAGAGCTGTTGAACCAGGCTGTAAACATGATTTTTACACTTCTCTCATAAACATGATACAGTGTGACTTTATGAGCTGTTTGTTCAAACCCAAGAGTCAGAGAAAAGAAGAGAAGGACCAGTGACTGACCTCAGAGTCTCCAGTCGACAGTTTGGACTCGATAGTCCTTCACACAACTCCTTCATTCCTGAGTTTATTTGTTTGTTCAGACTCAGGTCTAGTTCTCTCAGGTGAGAGGGACTGGACTTCAGAGCCGACGACAGAACTTCACAGTGAATCTTTGAGAGTCCACAATAAGAAAGTCTGTAAACACAGAAACATTAAGTCAAACATTAGAGATGTAAAGGTTCTCAGTCGTCCAGGTCACAGAACTACATTTATTCACTTTAAATTCAAAGTTTAAAACTATCTCCAGCTGCAACAGATACAAACATATTTGACTGTTTTTCATTATTGTCCCAACCTTTTCTTCTTTGTCAAAGCTCCTTACACTAAACTAAATATTAAAAACACTAAATATCTCACATCTGTTGAAAAATCAGAAACAAAGCTTCATAAAGTCTTGTAAAAATATAATTGTGACTGAATCCCCACATTTACAGAGCTCTCAGTCTAAAACACTTCAGAGTTCAGCAGAAGGTCCTTTTGTAACATGCTGTAAACATGAAGGGGTTTTTAAATGTGTTTGGATGAATGCTCCATGAGCAGGAGCCAAAGTGAGGCTTATTACTGTCCTCTCTTTTCACTCATTTCACATTTATGCTTCATTCATTTCAGCAACATTGTGCATTTTACAAAGACACTGACAAAAACAAAAGAAAAAAGAACAAGTGACACAGACAGTGGTCCTCTGTGAGGTTGGGGTGTGTGTGTTTAAGCCCGTCCTGTGGCCGACTGTGGCTGAGACACGAGACGAGAGCAGAGCTACAGAAATAAATCATGTTTAAAAAGATTGAAAGAACAAAAACAGTGGCACATAAACCATCTGGAAATGATTGACACCAAACTCAGTGACCCACATAATCCCTGCAGCTGTTCAGTCACAAAACTATGACACATCCCATAATGTGCAGTGCTTCAGACAGTGTCTTGTTTTTTCTGCAGTTGTGCTGATGTTTAAAGTGACATTAGAACCAGTCTGTAACATCTGTCCTTGTTCCTGAGCCTCACAGGCTGCTCATCTTCAGATAAATACATTTAAAGTGTGTTGTCTGACAGACTGGACTTTGAAAGCTTATGGCCTTATGTCGGTCGATAAATGTAGCACCAACTATCCTCTTGTGTCTAAACTAGTTTGACCTCTGTTTCAGTGATTTACATGAGTTTACAGCAGAAACAGGGCAAACTATTTATCTGTAAAGTTCCACTTCAAAAGAAAAGGCTCTAAAGATGTGTTTTGATTGTAAATGTTGAGACTGGCTCCATTTACAGGCTCAGATCGACTGAAGTGTGAACAATGGAGCCTTTAGCCCACATTTGAGATCCTGCCAGGTCATTTCCTAGTATAACCTGTACTCCATCCACAAGTAGACTAGGACAAACCCCTAGAGCAACCACATCAGTGACAAGGTCAGACGATAACATTACTTTATGTAATGGGACAGTCAATATATTTAAACTCATTCCCCTGACTTTTGCAAATCCCCCAGTTGCGGATTTTGAGGAAAATGGTAAAACAGAGGCAGAAATGAAAGAATCGAGGGCCCCTGAATCTCTGAGAATGTTAACAGGGACCTTCTCACTGTGGCCTGCTAAAGACACATAACCCCTAGAGATGTATGGCAGGTAACCCGAGTCAACCAACTGTAAGTCAGTATCCAACGACAACGGAACAATCTCAGGGTGGATCTCACCTTCAGACTTGGTGTGAGCCTTTACTGCAGCAATAGCTTTTGCTTTCTCAGCTGGAGAAACAGAAGCAGCAAGGGCAACTGGTTTAGGGAAACGCTTTCCTTGAAATGTTTTAGTTTTAGCTTTTAATACAGTGTCCACGCCCTAAACAATAGTTACAGGTTTTACTTGAATCTGGTTTAAAGCGATTTACAGGTTTAACAGATGCGTCTGTTCCATAAGTCTTATAACTGTATGAGGACTCCTTGAGTCTCCAGTTAGCATTACCTTTAGATGTCAACAAGTACTCATCAGCTAGGACAGCTGCCTCAGATGTAGTTTTTGACTTGTGTTCATTCAAGTAGTTGGAGATTCGCTCAGGAAGTGTGGATTTAAATTGCTCCAACAATATCATCTCACACAACTGAGGATACGTTTTAGTCTCACAAGCAGACTGACATTGGTTAAACATATATGCCGGTTCACGAGCAAACTCTACATGAGACTGGTTCTCTTGTCTTCTAGAGTTTCTAAATTTTTGCCGGTATGCTTCTGCGACAAGTTCGTAAGCCTTCAGCACTGTAGATTTAACGATTAGATAGTTTTTACGGTCAACAGCATTTAACGCAGAAAATGCTTGCTGCGCTTTCCCACTAAGCACACACTGCAACAACAAAGTCTGTTCAGAATCGGACCACTTTCTTGTTTCAGCCAACCTCTCAAACAGTACAAAGAAAGTGTCAGGGTCTTGTTCTGAAAACTTGGGCAGAAATCTTAGATTAACAGAAACATCAAAATGATTGCTAGGCTCTAGAGAGACAGGTAAAGCTGGATCATGCAATTTACCATCTCTGATGAGGTCTAGCCTATATCACTCTAGACTCTGTTTCTCCTGTTCTTGTCGCAACTCTTCCTCACGGAGCCGAGCCTCATTTCTTAGCTATTCAAGCTCAAATTCATGTTCTTTTGCCCTTTCACGTTCCAATTCCAAAGCCTGTTTATGCAGAAACATTATCAGTTCTTTCTGTTGCTCAAACATTAAACCAGATACTAGCCCACCAGAAGGAGTAGATACTAGTTTAGAAGTACCAGGACTACAAACATCTTCCATTTTTTCACTAGAGCCTTTAAAGAAACCTTGCTCATTGAGCTCCTTCCTCACAATGTCAAAAATAGAATTTCTTCTGGATTGTTTGGGGAAAATGATGTCAAACTGTTTGGCTAGATCAACCAACTGCTTCAAAGCTCTCTCACTTGGATTTTCAAAAAAAGTCAGCAACCGATGCCATGTCCACACAAATGTATGTAGCCTCACAGCTGAATAATGACTACAACAACACTAAAGAAAAGCCACTGAACCAGAACCCACAATGCATTTACTCTGAATTTTAAGATAACCACCAATGCCTAAAATGCGGCAGTAGCTCAGTGGGTAGAGCAGTCGTCTTTCAACCCGAAGGTAGTTGGTTCGATTCCCACTCTCCCCACAGTTCATACTGTCGTTGTGTCCTTGGGCAAGACACTTAACCCACCTTGCCTCCAGTGACTGTAACACTGGTAATTACTGTAGAACAATGTAAGTCGCTTTGGATAAAAGCGTCTGCCAAATGAATAAAATGTAAATGTAAATGTAAATAAAATGCTTGCAGCCTTGAAGGAAGGAGGCAGCCCCACTAACTGACTACCTAGCCAGAAACTAGCTAGCTAACTCAGCCTAGTCTTCATACCAGACTTGCGGTGGGTGTTTTAAACAAAGTTACCAATGACCCGGCCAAGCAACCAGCAATCTGGCGACTCTCCTAGACAGTCACGCTTGTTTACCCGAGACAACTGCTCCAACCATGTGCCAGTACAAAAATAAAAAATTAAAACAACAAAAGAACAAAAAAAGTGTCCAATTTCCTGGGCCACGTTCTTAGGCCTACCAGGAACTATTCCCCCTTTCAAACCAGCATGGCTGCATCACACCACTCAAATAGTATTTAAGTAGTTTATTGAAATGTGTGGACCCAACATTAAAACCTCATTACAAGAGCCATCTTCTCACTGTGTGAAACTTTCCTCTCCAACAGTTTGTTCCTACTCAAACAAAAAACACTCAAGTAAGGTAATAAATACTATGAGTAGAACAACAAAAAGATTCCAAGCTCCCGGACGAGCCCCCATTTGTTACCAACTAGCTCAGGTGAGCAACAAAGAGGAAGCCACACAGACAACAAAAGTTGATTGCCAATTGATTTATTACTTCATTTGATTAGTATAACTATAAGGTGAGAGTTTAAACAATCAGTAGTGAATGCGGTGCATGAATGTGTGTCAAGATGTCAGAGTCATGTGTGTAGTAAGCTAGCAGCTAGACAAACAAAAGGGTTTACCAAGATGGTGGCTCAACTGAGAGAGAGAGAGTGAGCAAAGGCAGGCTGGCCTATATATACACACTCTAAGCCCCTCCCCTCTCTCAGGTAGACCACACCTGAAGACCCATCCACTCCACACAAGCCAACCCTCTTAAAGGGGAAGTTCAAGAGCTGGGTCGTCAAAAGTGGCACTTGTGAGATTTCCCAGAAGTGAAATTTTGAATGTGCATGTTACAGTTTCAGAATAAATCAAGTTGACAAACAGCAAAGTAACCCCAAAAACATTTCCGCTTACAAAAAAATATACAGATATATTTGGATGAATATCCCTTTAGATTTAAGCAGGTGCAGCTCAAACGATAATCACAGCCACACCTGTCAACATTACCTGCACCAAATATAATTCTTCTAATGTGACACAAACCAAATCTATTAAAGTGTTAGTATGAAGTGGTCAGGCGTAGTCTCCTGTTTGGCACAATATGATTAGAGTTTGACACAGTTTGGCACCACCTGTTTTTGTTTGCTTACCGTTTGGTCTGTGTTTGGAGTAAATGTAAATGGCTTAGATGTGCTTGTAGCTGAGTGTCCGCTGATCCAATTGATGATGCTTTGCCATTTTAGGCTTGTGGGTGTGTAGTGTTTCAGTTTTGTGGGGGTTCTTGATTTAAAAAGGTTTGAGACTCGAAACAAAATGACACTTGATGTGAACTTTGTAAAAGAAGCAGAAAAAAAGAGAAAACTCACACATCCCCTGCACGATTATCTCTACATTTGTGGAGTTATCAGTTTTATACTTTCATTTCCTCGTGTGTTGTTCTAATACTTTCATAAAATCCTCAAAGCTCTGACGTGTCTCAGGACGAGACACAGCTCAGTTTTTCAGGAAAATACCACAGTTTGTAAAAGTCCAAAGTCTGCCTCCATCAAACACTTTCTTCATTTACGTTTGTCCAAGACACATTTTCTTTTACATTCAGATGTAAATGAAAATGTGACTTTTTAAAGTGATCTGGTTCAAAGAGAAGCTCTGGACTTTTATGGATCAAAAAAAGAGGAGAAAGTACAACACACTATTTCTGAGCTCGGTGGGTTGGAAAAAGACTGACACTGATTTACTGAAGACTTTAAATTTGTTCTTTGGCCAAGCATCCCTCTCATAAACATGATACAGTGAGACTTTATGAGCTGTTTGTTCAAACCCAAGAGTCAGAGAAAAGAAGAGAAGGACCAGTGACTGACCTCAGAGTCTCCAGTCGACAGTTTGGACTCAGTAGTCCTTCACACAACTCCTTCATTCCTGAGTCTAAGTCATGGTTCTCACTCAAGTCTAGTTCTCTCAGGTGAGAGGGACAGGACTTCAGAGCCAACGACAGAACTTCACAGTGAATCTTTGAGAGTCCACAATAAGAAAGTCTGTAAACACAGAAACATTAAGTCAAACATTAGAGATGTAAAGGTTCTCAGTCATCCAGGTCACAGAACTACATTTATTCACTTTAAATTCAAAGTTTAAAACTATCTCCAGCTGCAACAGATACAAACATATTTGACTGTTTTTCATTATTGTCCCAACCTTTTCTTCTTTGTCAAAGCTCCTTACACTAAACTAAATATTAAAAACACTAAATATCTCACATCTGTTGAAAAATCAAACAAAAAGCTTCATAAAGTCTAAAGTAAAAATGTAATTGTGACTGAAGCCCCACATTTACAGAGCTCTCAGTCTAAAACACTTCAGAGTTCAGCAGAAGGTCCTTTTGTAACATGCTGTAAACATGAAGGCCTTTTTAAATGTGTTTGGATGAATGCTCCATGAGCAGGAGCCAAAGTGAGGCTTATTACTGTCCTCTCTTTTCACTCATTTCACATTTATGCTTCATTCATTTCGTCAACATTGTGCATTTTACAAAGACACTGACAAAAACAAAAGAAAAAAGATCAAGTGACACAGACAGTGGTCCTCTGTGAGGTTGGGGTGTGTGTGTTTAAGCCCGTCCTGTGGCCGACTGTGGCTGAGACACGAGACGAGAGCAGAGCTACAGAAATAAACCAAGTTTATGTAGTACTTTAGTTTTTTTTTTTTTTTTTTAAATACTAATGTTACCAAATGTACTAGAATTGGACTTTAGGAGGTTTTGGACCAGAAGGTTTGGCTGAGTACAGGAGCAGTGACATGAATGAGACTCAGACAAAGGCTTTAAATTTTTAAAATGCCGGCTTGTATTTTAAAAATAGGAAAGGAAATATAAAAAAATAAAACAATAAAATGATCTCTTTGGTACCAACAATTTCCTCAGTAACAACCGTTTCCACAATCACAGTAGTCACGTGTTCTTACCTGGGTGCACCATTCTTTTATAATGTTTTAAATTTTTCTTATGTTTCTAAATCTAAATCTTTTAAATTGTCTTTTATTTCTGTAAAGCACTTTGAGTTACCCAGTGAATGAATTGTATTATATAAATAAAATTGCCTTGCCTAGTTTCACATTCAATTTGAAATAAAAAATATATAATAAATAAATATATTTGGTATTATTGTTAATAGCTAAAAAGATTCAGCAATACACTTGTAATTACCAAACAACAAAACCCTTATTTTGAAGGAATTACTCTTCCCCACCCATAGTCGACTTCCTGCTGAAAATGTGCACAGTCCGTAAAGTCTTAAAGAGTTCCAGGTAAGTTCAATGTCCAAATGTTCCAGGGAAATGTGTGTGTAAAGGGGCAAGTGAAAAGACGTGGAAGGGGCTTTTGTTGCAGTGGGTCTACCACACTGCACCGTGTAGCAGAGGATCCACTCAACCAGTTCGTCCAGTGGGTTGGCTCGCCATCAACCGACAGGTCCGCCCAACAAAAACAAAACACCTGACCTGTCATAAAATACTATAAGTGTACAATTAAAATACTTTGCTCAGTCGGTTCTGACTGTTTGCTTTTAACTTTAATCATGTATAGAATTCCAAAAATAAAAATCATGAAAATTGTAATTATGCTGTATTTCTGTCTAATACATCTTCTCTCTTGAGGTATTGTTCAAATCTTTATAATAAATTACAAGAACATTTTTAAACAAAAGAAAACTGCAACATAATGCTTCAAAACTGCAGTAAAATACCAACATAAATAATAATAATAATCAACTCATTCTGATAATACATTTTCTCCGTGTAAACATTAAGTTTAAACCATGTGCATTTCACATTTAGACCTTAAACATAAACAAAATAAAAACTCTCCAATCTCAGGGGTGAAAAAGGCTAAAGCTAAAATTAGCGCCGTCTCCAGCCTTGATTGTCTACAACCAAAAGTGCAAAAACAATGAATTTCTAAGCTTATTACAATGTTATTTCAAATAACCATATCAGAAAGAATGTTTAAAATCAGTAACTGATAGTTTAATTTGTCTCTTCAAGTCTAAAATATACCTTTATTTGAGTTTTCTTTGCCTGTTTTTGCCTGTGCCTTCTGCGCTCACTTTGGAGGAAAAGAGAGGGGCCCCTGAGCTGTGGCCCCTGAGCTGTGGCAGCGCAGGTGGAGTGAGTGGGCGGGACAATGCGCCATTTAACAGAAGCTTATTGGTCAAAAGTAAATGTCACTCATCTGCAAACTAACTCATTGATTGCTAACAATTCTTTTAGTTCAAATAGAGACATAACATTTCTGGGCATATTTGCATTTTTATTTAGAACCATTATTAAATATGGGTTACATTTAAAAATATTGAAAGAACAAAAACAGTGGCACATAAACCATCTGAAAATGATTGACACCAAACTCAGTGACCCACATAATCCCTGCAGCTGTTCAGTCAGAAAACTATGTATACTACAGCAGTCTAAGGTTTAACAAACCAAAAGATTAGTGGTTAGGGCAAGTTTTTTCAGCTTCAGCCTCTTTTCAAAGGTGAAACCCTTCTTGAGTCGCACTGACCTAGAGAAAGCCATCCATGCTTTTATTAGCTTTGTGTGAGATTCTGACCTATCACCAACCCAGCAGAGCTCTACGTTCTGCTGGGCAACATCTGCTGAAGGTCCCCCGGTCCCGGTTCAAACAGTGGGACGATCGTTCTTTTGCAGTGGTCGGTCAAAATCTCTGGAACTCTTTGCCTTTTGAGTTACGTTCCATCACTGACCAGCCTCTGTTTAAAGCCAAACTTAAAACCTATTTATTTAAAATTGCTTTTTGCATTTAGTGGCACTGTGACACTGCTCTGTTTTTATTGTGTAAATGTGTTTTTAAACCTATTTGTAATTATGTTTATTTATTATTAATGTTGTTAAGCACCTTGGTTCAATCTGTGGTTGTTGGAAGGCGCTATATAAATAAATATTGATTGATTGATATGACACATCCCATAATGTGCAGTTCTTCAGACAGTGTGTTGTTTTTTCTGCAGTTGTGCTGATGTTTAAAGTGACATTAGAACCAGTCTGTAACATCTGTCCTTGTTCCTGAGCCTCACACGCTGCTCATCTTCAGATAAATACATTTAAAGTGTGTTGTCTGACAGACTGGACTTTGAAAGCTTATGGCCTTATGTCGGTCGATAAACGTAGCACCAACTATCCTCTTGTGTCTAAACTAGTTTGACCTCTGTTTCAGTGATTTACATGAGTTTACAGCAGAAACAGGGCAAACTATTTATCTGTAAAGTTCCACTTCAAAAGAAAAGGCTCTAAAGATGTGTTTTTATTGTAAAGGTTGAGGCCGTGTTTCCTCATCTGTTGTTCTAATGCTTTCATAAAATCCTCAAAGCTCTGACGTGTCTCAGGACGAGAAGTACAACACACTATTTCTGAGCTCGGTGGATTGGAAAAAGACTGACACTGATTTAATGAAGACTTTTCATGTGTTCTTTGGCCAAGCATCCCTCTCATAAACATGATACAGTCTGACTTTATGAGCTGTTTGTTCAAACCCAAGAGTCAGAGAAAAGAAGAGAAGGACCAGTGACTGACCTCAGAGTCTCCAGTCGACAGTTTGGACTCAATAGTCCTTCACACAACTCCTTCATTCCTGAGTCTAAGTCATTATAACTCAGGTCTAGTTCTCTCAGGTGAGAGGGACTGGACTTCAGAGCCGACGACAGAACTTCACAGTCAATCTTTGAGAGTCCACATTTAGAAAGTCTGTAAACACAGAAACATTAAGTCAAACATTAGAGAAGTTAAGGTTCTCAGTCGTCCAGGTCACAGAACTAAATTTATTTACTTTAAATTCAAAGTTTAAAACTATCTCCAGCTGCAACAGATACAAACATATCTGACTGTTTTTCATTATTGTCCCAACCTTTTCTTCTTTGTCAAAGCTCCTTACACTAAACTAAATATTAAAAACACTGAATATCTGACAGACTGGACTTTGAAAGCTTATGGCCTTATGTCGGTCGATAAATGTAGCACCAACTATCCTCTTGTGTCTAAACTAGTTTGACCTCTGTTTCAGTGATTTACATGAGTTTACAGCAGAAACAGGGCCAACTATTTATCTGTAAAGTTCCACTTCAAAAGAAAAGGCTCTAAAGATGTGTTTTTATTGTAAATGTTGAGACTGGCTCCAGTTACAGGCTCAGATCGACTGAAGTGATGCAGCATCACAAAAGATGTTTTTGATGCAGAAATGGTGCTTTCACAGTTTAACCCTGGGACTGTCTCACTGACCATGTTTTTGGGAGTTCCTGTTTCACAAATAAAAGAGATATAAACTGTTGAGGAGAGTATTTAAATGAGGCACAGCTCGATTTAAGAAGGTTTGAGACTCGGAATAAAATGACACTTGATGTGAACTTTGTAAAAGAAGCAGAAAAAAAGAGAAAACTCACACATCCCCTGCACAATTATCTCTACATTTGTGCAGTTATTAGTTTTATACTTTCATTTCCTCGTGTGTTGTTCTAATGCTTTCATAAAATCCTCAAAGCTCTCACGTGTCTCAGGACGAGACACAGCTCAGTTTTTCAGGAAAATACCACAATTTGTAAAAGTCTAAAGTCTGCCTCCATCAAACACTTTCTTCTTTTACATTTGTCCAAGACACATTTTCTTTCACATTCAGATGTAAATGAAAATATGACTTTTTAAAGTGATCTGGTTCAAAGAGAAAGTCTGGATTTTTATGGATCAAAAAAAGAGGAGAAAGTACAACACACTATTTCTGAGCTCGGTGGATTGGAAAAAGACTGACACTGATTTACTGAAGACTTTTCATTTGTTCTTTGTCCAAGCATCCCTCTCATAAACATGATACAGTGTGACTTTATGAGCTGTTTGTTCAAACCCAAGAGTCAGAGAAAAGAAGAGAAGGACCAGTGACTGACCTCAGAGTCTCCAGTCGACAGTTTGGACTCAATAGTCCTTCACACAACTCCTTCATTCCTGAGTCTAAGTCATGGTTCTCACTCAGGTGTAGTTCTCTCAGGTGAGAGGGACTGGACTTCAGAGCCGACGACAGAACTTCACAGTGAATCTTTGAGAGTCCACAATGAGAAAGTCTGTAAACACAGTAACATTAAGTCAAACATTAGAGATGTAAAGGTTCTCAGTCGTCCAGGTCACAGAACTACATTTATTCACTTTAAATTCAAAGTTTAAAACTATCTCCAGCTGCAACAGATACAAACATATTTGACTGTTTTTCATTATTGTCCCAACCTTTTCTTCTTTGTCAAAGCTCCTTACACTAAACTAAATATTAAAAACACTAAATATCTCACATCTGTTGAAAAATCTGACACAAAGCTTCATAAAGTCTTGTAAAAATATAATTGTGACTGAAGGCCCACATTTACAGAGCTCTCAGTCTAAAACACTTCAGAGTTCAGCAGAAGGTCCTTTTGTAACATGCTGTAAACATGAAGGGTTTTTAAATGTGTTTGGATGAATGCTCCATGAGCAGGAGAAATGTAATACTTTCATATATTGCCTTCTTAATGACAGTTCCTGTTTGTAACTAAAGTGGTTTTCCTCAAGACTAAAGTTTTTCAGTAAATATTTAAACAGTACTTACTTTGCCTTTTTGCAGTTCCTCACGGCTGGGATCAGTCTCTGTCGTCCTTTAACTGAAGTGTTGTAGTTGTTTAGGTTCAGCTCATCCAGGACCTCCTCTGACATCTGCAGCATGTAGGCCAGAGCTGAACACTGGATCTCAGAGAGCTTCTCTGATCTATTCTCTGACTTCAGGAAGTCCTGGATCTGCTGATGGACCGAGAGGTCGTTTAACTCTGTCAGACAGTGGAAGATGTTGATGCTTCGGTCAGGAGAGATATCACCTGTGTTCATCTCCTTCAGGTTCTTGATGACTCTTTCTCTTGTCTTTAAGTCGATCTGTGTTGGACCCAGCAGAGCTCCCAGAAGCCTCTGGTTGGACTCCAGAGAGAGGCCGTGAAGGAAGCGCACAAACAGGTCCAGGTGGCCATTTGGACTTTTGAAGGACTCCTTCATGGTGTCTCTGAGGAAGCTATCTAGTGTTGATTTATGCTCCCAGAATCTCAGAAACCTCTTGAGTTCCTCTGTGTTGTTGTTGTTAAAGCAGTGGTGTCTGTAAAGCGCAGCCAGAAACTCCTGGACGCTCAGATGAACGAAGCAGTAGACTGATTTGTGGAAGATGAGCGTCTCTTGTTTGAAGATCTCTGTACAAAGTCCTGAGTAGACCGAGGCCTCGGTCAGGTCCAGACCCACCTGCTGCAGGTCTTCTTGGTAAAACATGATGTTTCCTTTCTGCAGATGTTCAAAGGCCAGCCTCCCCAGCTTCAGAAGGACTTCACAGTCGGCCTGTGTCAGCTGTAGATGAGTCGAATGTTGGTACTTGAGCCTCTTCCTGTGAGTCTGCACCAGCAGGAAGTGTGCGTACATGTCGGTCAGGGTCTGGGGCAGTGGTCCTCTGCTCGGTTCCCAACATGTGCTCCAGGACTGTGGCTGTGATCCAGCAGAAGACTGGGATCTGGCACATGATGTGGAGGCTCCTGGACGTCTTGATGTGGGAGAGGACTCTGTCACACAGCTCTTCATCTGTGAACCTCTTCCTGAAGTACTCCTCCTTCTGGGCCTCAGTGAAGCCCCTGACCTCTGTGACCCTGTCCACACACCTCGCAGGGATCTGATTGGCTGCTGCCGGTCGGGAGGTGATCCATATAAGGGCAGAAGGAAGCAGTGTGCCTCTGATGAGGTTTACCAACAGCACGTTGACCTGTGACCTCTGTGTGACCTCAGAGATGACCTGACATTTGTGTAAATCCAGAGGCAGTCTGCTCTCATCGAGGCCGTCGAAGATGAACAGGAGTTTCCTGTCGGCCAGCGTCTCTGCCGTCAGCTTCTGTAGCGTTGGATAGAAAACCTGTATCAGCGTCAGCAGACTGTAGTCCTGCTCTGGGACCAGGTTCAGCTCTCTGAACGACAGGGGCACCACCAGATCCACCTCCTGGTTCTCTAAGCCCTGGGCCCAGTCCAGAGTGAACTTCAGAACCGAGAAGGTCTTTCCCACTCCAGCCACGCCGTTGGTCAGCACCACTCTGATGGGCTTCTGATCGGACGCTAACGCTTTAAAGATGTCGTGGCACCTGATTGGAGCGTCGTGGACAGTCTTCTTGGACTGAGTCTCCAGCTGCCTGACCTCATGTTGGGTACTGACCTCTTCACTGACCTCTGTGATGTACAGCTCAGTGTAGATCCTGTTCAGAGCCGTTCTACTTCCTGTTTCAGTTCCTTCAGACACACTTTCACATCTCTGCTGCAGACTCCTCTTATGCTCACCTGGAACAAAACAGCTTTAAATTAAACTAGTTCTTCTCTTTTATATTCATATTCTATTCATACAAACATATTTTAACAAAACAAGTTGTTTTGCTCTGACTTCTTTTCAGGTCGTCTCAGAGGCCGTTTACAGGGAACACTGGTCAGAAAAACACAACAGTCTTGTTGAAGCTGAGTCACGTTCACAGGACAACGTTACAACACAATCCTTCAATAAAACTTTCAGATCATGTGACTTTGCTCACAGCTGATTGGTCCAGTTTGGATTTGTCTTTAAACCAGAATAAAAGCTGTGGAGTGAGTTACCAATAAAACCTGTTCAAAACCAAAACCTTCTGGAGCCTCAAACTAAACCTGGACTTACCTGGATCTAAACCTGAACCGGCTTTAAGCAACAGGTCTCAGATGTAACAGTCCAGACTGACCTGACAGACACTAGTGTACGCAGCAGAAAACCTACAAGCTGTCTTTATACAAACCCGATTCCCAAAAAGTTGGGACACTGAACAAATTGTGAATAAAAAAGTAATAAGTAAATAATTTACAAATTTCATTAACTTATATTTTATTCAGAATACATTATAGAAACATATCATATGTTGAAAGTCAGACATTCTAAAATGTTATACCAAATATTGGCCTATTTTGGATTTCCAAAAAAGTTGGGACAGGTAGCAATAAGAGGCCGGAAAAGTTAAATTTACATAAACAGCTGGAGGACAGATTTGCAACTTATTAGATCAATGTGCAACATGCTTGGGTATAAAAAGAGCATCTCAGAGTGGCAGTGTCTCTCAGAAGTCAAGATGGGCAGAGGATCACCAAGTTTTAAGTTATCATCATCTACAGTTCAATAACAATAATAATCTTTATTTTTATATAGCGCTTTTCTACCTACTGTAGTAGGCACTCAAAGCGCTTTACATAAATTAAACTATTACCAGTGTTACAGAACTTCACTGGAGGCAATGTAGGTTAAATGTCTTGCCCAAGGACACAACGACAGTATGCGGGGGAGAGCGAGATGTTATGATATTTTTGGATGTTTCGAGCGGGGATCGATACGCCCACCCGCCGGTCGAAGGACGGCCGCTCTACGGCTCTAAGGGTCAAGGCCAGAAAACCATTATGGATGCCATTGATCTTCGGGCCCATAGATGGCACTGCAAAGACAGGAATGCTACTGTAATGGAAATCTCAACATGGGCTCAGGAATACCTCCAGAAAACATCGTCAGTGAACACAATCCAACGTGCCATTCACCATTGCCAAATAAAATTATATAGGTCAAAAAGGAAGCCATGATCCAAGAGTTTTTTTAAACTTGATGAAACATGGCATGGGCAGCTTACACATCTGGAAAGGCACCATCAATGCTGAAAAGTATATCCAAGTTCTAGAACAACATATGCTCCCATCCAAACGTCATCTCTTTCAGGGAAGACCTTGCATTTTCCAACATGACAATGCCAGACCACATACTGCATCAATTACAACATCATGGCTGCGTGGAAGAAGGATCCGGTTCTGAAATGACCAGATCTTTCAATCAATCAATCAATCAAATATTATTTATATAGCGCCTTACAACAGCCAAAAGGTGCACAAGGCGCTTTCCAAGAAAACAACAAAAGACAACATTAAGAAAACAAAAGAAACCCATAGAAAACATTTGGTGCATTATAAAGAGGAAGCCAGACGCACTTTAACTTCTTCATTAACCAAAGACTCAAGCCTTTGCCACAACAGAGAGTTTTGAAACAGGTCTATGTTCATTTAAAAAGACTGGACCTGCAGCTTTCACTGGTGGAATCAGGAGGAGTTTTATTAGTGACCAGAGTCATGTTAAATACAACACAGTGGCTGCAGGGTTTTCTGAAGAATGAATGGTCTTACTGAGGAGAGTGTAGTCCAGTCTTGGTCTTTGTCCACACTGGGGACAGGGCTGAGGTGAACCAGACTGGTCCCAGTTTGAAGAGAGACACTGTCTGCAGAAGCAGTGTCCACAGCTGCTAGAGACTGGATCAGTCAGGACGCTCTGACACAGACCACAGGACGATGGGCCGTCACCAGGACTCTCTCTGTGGACATCAACACATTCATTAAAACAGCTTTACAAAGGTCACAGCCTGGTCCCTGCTTTTGGACAAAAATACTGACCCCTCCTTTTGACCTGTTTTTGGAAATGGAACCATTAATGTCAGGATTCATGTCTGTTTTATAGTCTTTCTGATTTGGTTGTGTATTTGTCTCAGTTTTGTTCTGATGTTATGTCCTTTGTAGTTTTTGAGTCTAGTTATTGTATCTGATTTTGTTTCAAGTTTGTATTTGAGTTTCTGGTTTATATTTTGAAATGATTTACCCCTGTTTGTGATTTTGATGTTTTATGATTTACTTCCTGCCTTGTGTCTTTCCCTCCTGTGTGATTACCTGCCCCGCCCTAATGTCTTTCACCTGTATCTTGTTGTCGATGTCTTTATATGCAGGTTTGTCTGTTTGCTCAGTGCCAGGTTGTTGTGTCGTCTTCACTATTGTGAGTGCTGTGTTCCTTGTAGTTCATGTCCTGGAGTCCTTGCCTGTTCTTCTTGTATTTCATGTCTTAGAGTCCCTGCCTGTCTTTTCTTGTATTTAGTATTCCTGGATTATTTACGCTCAGACCGTAGCCGTGGTTAATTATGTTTTCCTGGATTTTGTTTTGTTACTTTGTCAGTAAATAAACTTTTGTTTTTGAATTTTTTGTCTGTGTCTGGGGTTTGCGTCGAGGTCCTCCTGTTTCTGGGCCTTTGGCCATGACAATTAATGAAACTAACTCATTTGACTGGAGTTATATTGTCTCACCCTCTCACTATAAATCTGAGCTCAAATGGAGACATTACACACCACAAACAGATGAGAGTCGAAAATGAAAATGCTAGGATAAGAACAAAATTTTGTTTTTTTAGTCATTGAGTATCTTGGAATAAATATTAACTATCAAATTAACAAAATCTTTCAATTAAGTAAAAAAAAAAAAACCTGACTATGACCAAAAATAACTTGGGATGGGACAACTTCAATGGGATAAAGACATTGGATCTCCTCTGACACAGAACAGTGGGCCACTATATTAAAGAACTGCACTTATTGCTCTAAATGTGAAAATTATAAAATCATTCAAAAATATTCATAGAGCCTATGTCACAGACCAAACATTAAAAATAAACCCAAGTGTCTCTGAGCTGTGCTGCACGGATGTGTTCAGGTGTGTTCCCTCGTTCACCTGCTTTGGTCGTGTCCTGTTCTGGACAATTTTTGGAAACTAGTTATGGACTTTGTACAAGATCTGTTAAATGTGAATAAACCTAAACATCCTGATGTGTGCGTCTTTGAGATTAACACACAAAAGACCAGGTCAAAGGTTAAACAAAGGATTGCTTCATTAGGTTTTATGTCAGTAAAACGAATTAAACTAATGAAGTGGAAAACACACAAACCAGACTGTTTTAATGTCCACAACTGGAAAGTGTGAGGCCACTCCTCAGAGAACAGTGTAGCACAAAGACTAATGAAATATCATGGTCCCACATAAAACTGACACATTAACTCAATAATATCAATCTAATATAAAAGAGATATAAATGTTTAAATGTGTTTACATGTGACCTTTGAGCCTGTAATCACTGTAATATACAGCCTCCACATGTCTGAAAAAACCCTCCTGTCTGTCCAAACACAGTCCTGCAGCTGTTCTCTCATTTCTGTCACACTCTGTTCAAAAGCAGCTTTTTCAAGAGTCTTTAATGTGAACTGACACAAGACTCATCACTGTCCAGACTCTACACCAGCCCTCCTCCCAAAAAGAACTAATGACTCAATCAATAATAATGAGCAACACTTTCTAAATATAAATGATATTAGTGCATCACTTACAGTCGACTCTGTGGAGCTCCAGGTTCATTTCTGAAGAGAGGAGGGAGGTTCTTGGACTCGTTGCTCTTCAGAGACACACAGCTGGACACTGGAGACACTCTCTGTTTGTGACACTCGTCTCTAAAACAACAGGATTTATTGTACAGTGTGTGTTAATAAGCAGCAGTGACTCTGTTCTGTTCAGAAAACACACACTTTACAGTTTCCTTCAGACATAATATTCTTATTTTTGGGCCTGAGCCTCTGTTAAAGCAGTGGCTCCATGAATGTGTCCTGTGCTGTATCAGGTCAACCACAGTGTTCTTAAATCAAACACAAACAGCTGATGATGCTACTCACTGTGTTGGAGCGGGCCCTGGCTCGCTGCTGCCATCTGGAGGTTCCTTCATGAACACACCTCTCTCTTTATAATGGCTCTGTGAAGACTGGGCCTCCTCTTCGTCCACACTGACATTATTCATGTTCTGTCTCAGTCTGAAAGGTGAACGAGTCAAACACAGTGAGCTCCGATCATTTTAATAAAGCACCTTATGAATAATTATCACATGGAGCTGGAGCCAGATGTTTCTAATGTGATTGATTCTTGTCTTTATTTCATGTTAATGTTTAGATGTTGGTCTTAAACCTCTCCAGATGGGCCTCTGCCTTTATTCAGGAGAACTGTTCATATTTGGGCCTGTGAAGGCCTCTGGGTAAAGTCTCCACAGTCCTCCATAATCTGTTCTGATCTGAAGCTTTCTCACCTCGTTTTAGTCTTTTCTGCCCAAAACAAACTGGTTCATCATTTTCTCTAGAATTCTGAACATTGTTTATGGGACCAACACTGTTTTCCTTTAAAATCTAGACAAACTCTCTAAATGTGACAGAAGTGTTCAGGCTAACAGACCACACTGAGACAACAGCCTTAATAACAGACCCCAAACAGAACAATGAAGTAACTATTTACAGCCTATTTCCTATGCCTTTTACTTTTGTTGCAAGCTCTTGTTGTACTTTGCTGATGCTTGCTTCGCAGATTTGAGCAACTTTCCAGAAACCTCAACTTGATAGCACTCTGTGTCAATGAATTTGTTTATCTTGCAAGACAACAGATTCACAAGTGTTTGGTGAGACATCTGACCCCTAAATTCTGTCTTGATGTGACGCACAATGCTGAATGCCCTTTCCATAATCACAATAGCACCTTCAGCCTGAATAATATGCACATGAAATGAAACTTATCAACTCAACTCAACATGCCTTTTGCAATCATTTAACCCGCCATGAGCAATGCTGAGGTTGCGGTTACAAAATAGTGCAGCGAGCAAGACTGTCATTATGTTTGACACTAATAAGACAAGAGTACACTTCTGTGTAGTCTGCGGTTAAATGTGTCTTATACTTTTTTTTGTGCTATTGTGCTCCTGTTTCTGATTAATTTGGTTTAGGAGAAGAGATAAAAGCCCGCCGACACTGACAATTGTTTGGTTGATTTGCAGAAACATGCCAATCAGGATGCTCTCTGTCTTACAAACGCTTCGCACACATGCACACAAACACACATACGCAAGGTATCTCGTCCCCTTTCCCTCTCTGCCGTGCACGCGCTACACGATTTAAAACACTCTTGCATGCACGCTCTTGTTTTTTAATCTCTTGGAGATTTTAACAAATTTGCGGGCATCAGGGAGCCGCTATCAATATGCAAGAGACTCCCGTAACTTCCGGGAGACTTGGGATGTCTGTAATCAAACACTGCTAATAGAAAATCTATTAAAAAAACTTTTGTTCTTAACTGACCGTCCATAATGTGAGTGAAGTAATGCTGCAGTAATTTTTAGACAGAAGACGTCTGTTCACCTGTTGCTCTGTTAGAGTAGATTTCTCAGCTTGGTAGACATCTGTTATTGTGTCTAATGTCAGATGTACCTTGGTTTTACAGGAAATGTTGCAGCTTCCCTTCTGTGCAAACAGTTAACCACAGCACATGGGACTTTCCATTTACAGATATAGCTGCATGTTCTCTTAAACCTACGCCATTAACTGCTGCAGCTTTTAGTTCAGTTAAACTAGACAATAGTGTATTTAGTTCACTATTGTCTAGTTTAACTGATAAAATCAACGTTATCATGCTGTTCTCAGACCGAACTGTCAGTTTAATGATTCAGTGATTTAAAAGAAATGAAAATGATGTTAAATGGAAATGCACTTTACATCACAGTAAGAAAAGGTTAAAGCCAATGCACCTGGACCAGGTTTTTTAAGACGTTTTTTATTCTGAGTTCAACTGATACGAGAACTGAGCTTTTATCTGTTATTGACAAGTGAACACTATAAAAGCTCAGATTTAAAAAAGTATCTTGGTAGATGAGACAAAATGTCTTCCCCTTAAAAACCTAGTCCAGAAGGCTTGGATTTAACCTTTTTTTAAAATGACCTGGATGACTGAGAATCGTCATAGATATTTTACAACACAGTGTAAATGTTTTTAAAAATTGCTTTTCTCATGTTTCAAGCTTTTTTTTATAAACGCAAATGTGTACAGCAGCAGTTAAAGGTGTTGGTGTAAGAGAATATATATATTCATAAAAGGAGTGAGACTGTTTTTGCAGATAACCTCGCCCAGAGCTTTTGATGTGTGTCACTGTGGTTAAAAAGCACTTGAAGAGAATCATTGTGTTTAAAACAAAACCTTTTGTGGCTCGTACTCCCTAAAAACATGACTCATATGACAAAAGTTTATTCTATACAGACTAGTCGTGTTAGTGTGGTTAAAATACCGCAAGTCACTCAGGGCTTCTTTCTGACTGAGCAACTCTTTAATCTTCATCTCCCTCAGGACCTGTCACTGTGAGATGTTCAGCCAATTAAATCTCATTTTAAAAGGTTAATAGATGAAAACATCCGGACAATATTTTGAAAGTTGAAAGTAGGTGTAACAGCCCTTGGCTCCTTAATAATGGCAGAGAGTCTCTTACGCACAAATATGCTTATTAATAACTTTAGCATGACACAAATTTACAAATAAAGCATCACTTCCTTTGCAGTAAGTTCTCATACATTGGTGTATATGCAATGCAAATCAAAGGACTTTTAAAATTGACTAATAATAACACAGATTTCCAGCAACACCCAATATAGACACTTAACATATTAAGCCTTTCAGTAGTATACATGGAGCCAAATAATACACACCTCGCTCCGCTCACCAAGGGTGTAACTTAAACTGCTGCTTTCCCGTGTTAGCCGCTAACTTGAAGGTCTCTGAAGTTATTTCTCTGAGCTAAACAGCACATAAAAGTATGAACATAAGAGGAAACGATTTCACAAAACATCATGAAAAACGGAATTACACAACAAGTGCATAGCTCTAGCGGCCTCCAGTGGCCACTTACAAGAACCAACAGCAGACTTGTGACTAAATGCCAAAACGCTGGACAAAATGAACGACTGAGAAGCAGCCGAATCACGGAGTATTTTTATTGGGACACGGACATTATCACCGGGAAAAGACACAACTCCGTCCATAATAAACGGAGAAAAGTCTGCCAAGTCACTGGACTTGTCACAAGGCCTTTCAGGTTTGTTATTGTCTTTTTCCTGCTTATTTATTAAAGCAACAGGTTTGGAATTTCTTTTGTTAACACTGGGCAACAACAATGTGTCCTTTCTTTTTACAATAGAAACTT
Organism: Neodontobutis hainanensis; assembly: GCA_024349245.1. Taxonomy (NCBI): domain Eukaryota; kingdom Metazoa; phylum Chordata; class Actinopteri; order Gobiiformes; family Odontobutidae; genus Neodontobutis; species Neodontobutis hainanensis. The sequence goes on from JALDNG010000108.1 coordinate 276,913, forward strand.
ATTACATTGTCTTTTCCTCTAAAGTCCTCCTTTCCAGTTTTATCTTGTTCTGTAGTCATTCCTCTGACTCGGTCTGTGGTCATTTGGAAACTTTTAACATTTCTGTCATCATCAAAGACTCAATAGGTTTACTGTTAAATGAGCGATCTGTAAAAACGGTTTTGTGCGTAAGGACGTACTCATCCACTAACACTGCAGCCTTAGACACATCACACTCTTTATGTTCGTTTACATATGTAGCCACTCTGTCTGGCAGACAATTTTTAAATTCTTCAAGTATAATTAACTGCTTTAATCGAAGTCTTTAACGTCATTTGATGTGCACCATCTTTCAAAGAGAGTCTCTTTCTCGGGGGCAAACTCCACGCAGGTCTGGTAAGGGTGTTTCTTTAATCTCTTTTTTAAATCTTTGTCTGTTTGCTTCTGGACAAAGTTCCAAACACCGGAGCACAGCTGATTTAACTTTATCATAATGTTATAAGAATTTTAATTATAATGTTCAGAGTTACTGGGGGTTTATAGTTCTCTTCAGGTCATGTCAAATTCATGTCATGTCCTTCGTGCTAATCCATGAAGTAGACATAACTAGACTGAGACATGGCTTGTCCTGGGACGTCTGCTCCTGGACCATTGTGAACGCCCCTCACCAAGGACGTCACTGTGTCGTATATAATCTCATGTTATGTTTACATCTTTAAGCAAACCTCCCGCTGTTCCTTTGTTACTGTGTCTGCTTTGCTTCAATTCTTGCAAGGATTAAAACCTGACCATTGCTTGTTAAATTATAATCGGTCTCCGTGTCTCTCTGGTTAAATATATGGATATAAAATATTCCTATAACACATAGTCCAGACTGTCCTCTGCAGACAGCGATAAATACGCCGCTTGCGCTTTACCGCTGAGGACGCACTGCAGCAACAAAGTCCACACATCCTTGGGCCATTTGAATGTTTTTGCCACACGTTCAAACAGGATAAAGAATGTATCCACGTCTCTTTCGTTAAAGGGAGGAACTAAAATGTTACTTGAGATGGAGCTACACTTAGTTCTAACTCGCGCAAACGAATTTCTTTTTGCTGATGAAGTCTTTTAGCTTCTAACTCAAACTGGAAAGATTTTTCTTTGACATGGAGGCGCTGTAACTCAACCTCTAACTCCTTAAGTCTAACGGCATCATCTACTTTTTGCTCAGGAGTTTCAGTTTCAAAAGGAAGAAAAATCCCTTTTCAACTAAAGCCTCAAATATCTCCGTCATAATGACCTGTTTTTTCAGCTGAGACGCTGAGGAGAGTCAAAGTGTCCCAAACGTAACTGAAGTGAACATCTCTAAAGAAGGACCCATGGAGCGTGTTGTATCACGTCACAGCCACTAGAAGGAGCCATTAACCTTTATTCAAATGCTGTGAATGACAGATTAATAATCTCTGTGATCCATTCATTTTGGATTTAGTTGAAGTTTTTGATTTTATACAAAGATTAAGTCTTGGTTTAAGTTGAATTTACAAAAGGGAATCTCAACAGATGCAAAATAAACAGCCTCTGGATAAAACCTAGAAAAAATACAACCAATCAGAGAAATACAATGTTGTTTCGATGACTTTATTTTAGACCAAGAAGTGGTCTTGTCTTTATTCAAGTCAGACTTCATTCATTCAGTCTCCGGTGTTGTTTGTTTGGAGTTGAATGTACTTTGGTGTTTTTCCTGGTGTTAACTCTCTCAGACCTGTCGCTGTGATTGATTCTGTTTCACATGAAGCGCTCTCAGCTCCAGAGAAACACAGGGTTAATGAACCTGCTTCATGAACCACTCATCCAGACTCACACTGTATAAATATTTAAATGACGATGAATGTCCAGCTCTGATAAAGCTCCTGGATTGTAAAGACTCTGATGAAAGTCTTGGAGATATAAGAGGCTTATATCAGTGACCAGACTCCAGGTCAGAGCCACTGTTTCATGGAGTTGTTCTGTAATCACCAAAACTGTTCTGAGGACCAGACCCACACACATTTGTTTTTAGACTGCTATCGCTCAAAAGAAATCTGGAATAAACTAAATGGACTTGACTCTAACCTGCTGGAGGTAAAAGCCTGGATAAGTCTCTCTAAGTCTGCTTTAGACATTATCCCTTTGACTTTGGAAATGTTTTGAAGGAGATAAAATACTGAAGATGTAATAAAATCAAGTCTGAGTCCATTATTATTATGATTGATTATTCAGAAAAAATAATTCTAATGCTTTAATTTAGTTTCTTGACTTTTATAAAGCATTTGATTCAATAGAACATCATTATTTATTTAAAACATTGGAATATTTAGGATTTAGGGTCAGTTTCATGTCAAACATCAAAGTGTTGAACAAAAATATAAACAGCTGTTTCCTGCTGAACCCAGACACAACTCTAGATTTACTGTTTCCCAATATATGCCTTTATGTTTCTGTTGTGTTTCTGTTGAAATTCTATCAATAAATATAAAAAAATATTCTCAATATTATTGAAATAAACATCTTCCAAAGAGAAATAAAACTCACAATTGGCAGATGACACAGACCTAGTTTTAAAAGATAAACTTCAGGGAAAGACATAAAACAAATCAAGAACTTCTGCTGCATCTGGTTTTATATTAAACACATCCAAGATTCTGACTTTATATGATTGAGCTGAGAGTTCAATTTATATTTATTTCATAAATATGTTAAATATTTTGGAATACATATCACAAAAGATGGAGCAGAAAGAGAAAAGTAAAAAAACTAAACAATATTAAATGTATGGTTCCATTTGTGGAAGACGTCTTTGACAAAAGCAGGAGGCGTGTCCAGATGTGTTGACCCTCCTTGTCACTAGAGGTCAGTGAAGACACATGCAAAGAAATCAATCAACTATTGATAGACTTCAGATGAAAAATCAATATTAACCAGTTCCAAGGAGCTGCAGGTGTTGAACTTTTGGATTTGATAGATTTAAATGAAACCTTTAAAATCAAATGGACTGAACAAAGCCTGAGGAACCCAGACTCACTCTGGCTCTTCATCCTTTGAACATATTCAAGAGGTTGGTGGTCTACAGTTTCTATTACAAAGTCAATACAGTGTTGAACATGACTCTAACACTATCAGCGTTCTACAGCAGGCTCTACTCGCACTAACTCTGTCAGAGCCACAGCTTCTCCTGCACAAAACTCTTCTGTGGAACAAGAAGACTTTACAAAACCAAAGAAGTCCTTAGACTTAACAAAATGAACACAATTAAATTATAAACAAACATAAAAACTATGAAATGAATAATTATATCTTTTCACTGAACACAATTACAAATATAAAATCTACTATAAGTATTCAAATGTATGATTTATTTTGTTAAATGGAATGTAATAAAAGTATGTGATGTTTAAAAAGGTGATGCAGATATATTTGGTTTGGTCCTGTGTGTTTATAGACTTTATATCGACACATGTCTGAAAGTGTCACTGTGAGACACAACTGTGAGTTTACACTGCCCTGTAGGCCTACTTTATTATCATTTACACCAAACTAATGTGGCCTTTGGTTCAGGTATCTGTCTTTTTGTTCTTGTTTTATGTTTATTAAACATTTTCAGTTGCAATGCTTCATTTTGGAAAGTTATTTTTATATTGTATATTGTTATGGCCTTAGTGCCGTTTTTCTATTTTGTTCTGTTAATAAACCTTAATAAAAAAAATGTTTTGGACTTGAGCAGTTTTTCTAACACTGTGTGTCTTTGTGGAGCATAACAATAACACACAACAATAACAGCAAAGCCTCTTTTCTTTCAGCTCTCTCGTCTCAGGTGCAGCAGAAAAACTCACACTGACTCATTCTTCCTTCACACTTTCGATTCTATTGTGTTTAATGTTGTTTATCGGCTCAAAGAACTTGTTTCAGGTTTGGACACATTACATTGGGCGTCCAAAGAGGGAGGGGTTCACAGAGACACTGAAAAAATTCAACATTCTTACAAATCATCAAATGTTTGTATTGTGTATGTCGCCTTCTCTTTTTCATCAAACACTTTGAAAAATGAAATATAAACAAAAGACCACATAAATGTTAAAGAAGAACAAATGGATGGAACAATTATAAAATCCTCTGGAAACTATTACAAGGGAGGCTGAGTATTTGCACATTGCATCATTTTCCATTTTTCTTAATAAATATTTGACTGTAAAACACTGAACTTTAAAGACTCTAATGTTTCTACAGCTTTGTCCAGACCATCATTTTGAAACTTATTGATACAAAGAAAACAAATGTAGACAGTGTCTTAACAAAGGTCCCAGAGATGAACAACAGAACCCTTCAACTACAATTGATGCACTTGATATTGATCCATCTATTTCCAGAAACTGTTCTGTTGTTTATGTTTGAATCATTTTTATACTAAAGGTTATTTTCAAGGACTCAATACACAAAACAGTGTAGAGACAATCAGATTTCTCTAGACATCAACCTTCAACCAATTGTGAATTAAATAATAAGTCAGACTCATCTCTCAGTTTTTACATGCATGGGGAGAACATTTATATGAAACTGCTCGTCCCACCTCTGTAGAGATCTGCTCTGTCTACAGAATCTCCGACTGGCCAATTGTTCCCCCCTGCCTTTTATTGAAACTCAAACACAGTCTGCCTCCCCAAACCGCACAGGGCGGGTTTTGGCAGTTAGTTACAAAAACCAGTACATTTTAGGAGTTATCTCTCTCTGCACCTGGTCTAAACACAGGAACTGTGAGTTAAGATAAACACTTGGGCTTGACATGTCCTGCTGGGTGCAGCTACATGACAGTTACAGCACTTCCTGTTATTGATTACACACACACAATATTAATGACCCTTTCTTAGCAAAGGCTTGTTTGCCTTTGGTTACAATCTTTTGCCTTATTTTAGTCATATACAATTTGACAACTGTTTCTTACTGCAAAACTCTAACAGTTATTGTTTAAGATTTTATGTTCAATCATTTTTAAAGTGTTATAAAGCTCTTACTGTTATTGAAATACTTCTGTAAAGTTCCTGCCTCTGTCTTTTCTGTTGGTTTATCATTCTGGTGTTTATTCTTGTTATAGGAATATTTTATATCCTTATATTTAACCAGAGAGACACGGAGACCAATTATAATTTAACAAGCATTGGCCAAGTTTTAATCCTTGCAAGAATTGAAGCAAAGCAGACACACAGTAACAATGGTACAGATGCAGGTTTGCTTAAAGATGTAAACATAACATGAGATTATAAACAGCCCAGTGACGTCCTTGTTGAGAGGCGTTCACAATGGTCCAGGTGCAGACGTCCCGTGACAAGCCATGTCTCAGTCTAGTTATGTCTACTCCATGCTTGGATTAGCACGAAGGACATGACATGAATTTGACATGACCTGAGGAGAACTATAAGCCCCCAGTAACAATAAACATAAGAATTAAAATTCTTATAACAATTCTGATCAAAGGAAGTGACAGAGAAAAGAAAGCTTTAACTGTTGTGAGCTGCAGCAGCTTCAATAAAGTCTGATCTAATCCTCACTAAACATTACATTCATCACAAGAACTTTTAAATATAGTCTTTACATCCTTCAAGATTCTCAAATGACACTGAAACAATAATAAATCCAACACTTTTGTTCATATTTTTCATGAATAGAACAATAAAGAGTAAGATTTACTGGTCCTGGTCTGGTCCTGGTCGTGGTCTGGTCTGGTTAACTCCACCTGAAAAGACAAGAGAACAGAGTGTTGACATTTCTTCTGGAGCTGAGACAAAATGATTATATTTATTGGAGACAGTTCTGGTCGGGACTCAATATTTGAGGCACAGGTTGTGCTTGTGTTTAATGCAGTGAAGACGATAAATACAATGTTTAAATTCATGAAGCCAGAGCCCAACGACACTGACTCTGTTTAAAAGCACAAACAGCTGTTGAGAAGAAAGACTTTGTCATGTTTTCTGTTTGAATAGGACTTTATCACAACTATAAGCCTTCACACTGATCCAAACCCTTGGAGTGGTTCAAGAGTTAGGATCAGTGTTACTGCTCCAGATCAACCTCGTGCCAGTAAACCTGCTCCGGGACGCCTGAACTCTGGGACAGTTTGATAAAAGTGACCCTTTGGTCTGGCCCTGGTCTGTTCTGTCTGCATCAGAGGAAAGGAAAGCTCTGTGCAGTTTCTGTGGATTCAGCAGAGCTTTGTCTCCAGAGACACTTTTATAGATTTTACAGAGAATCAGACGAGGCTCTGATTGGCCTCTGTTCACTACAGCATCTACTCACTTCAGAGTCTCCAGTCGACAGTCAGGACTCTGTTGGAGTTCAAGCAGCTCCTGAACATCTGACTCCTCCAGGTCGTTATCCTCCAGATCCAGTTCTCTCAGATGTGAGGGGTTGGACTTCAGAGCTGAGGCCAGAGAAGAACAGCTGGACTTTGACAAACTGCAGTCTCTCAAACTGAAAAAATAATAAATGTTGGAAGTTAATCCAATAATAATCAAGGCACTCAGTTATAAAGAATACAAAGTCTTTATTTCATTTGTCTGGAGGTCTTCACGTCTTCAGGTCACACCAATGATTGTAAATATAGTGGAAGCTCATTGGTCCCAGTTCTGAAAAATGTGTGTCACCACAGGACGATTACATCCGGGCTTTTCTGACTCCTGTGTCAGAGGATTTTCCTAAAATGGACAGAGAGGGTGGTATCTGAACTGCTCCAGGGCTTTTCAAACGCACCGTTCAGTAAACACACCCCTCCTCTCATCTCCTCCGTCTCTCAGCCTGAGGTAAGTACAACACAAGGCAGGCGGCAGCACAGGACGAGGGTGGGCTCAGCGTAAAACGTCAATGACAAGCTCACTGTGCCTCTAATGACAAGCCCACAGACTGAGTGAAAGCAGTGAGAAAGTTATTTGCCACACCTCAGGATCTGTGTTTTATAATTCATCTTCAGAACGAGACACTTAATAGAACCAGCCACACTATATCAGCTTCTACAAGTCCTAATATTTACTCTTCATAATGGCTCTGCACTCTTTATAAACTAGACTTTGTCTACATTATTTAACATTAATATGATTTTATAAAAAATTACTCTCAATAAATAACTGCTGAAGGTTGTATCAGGTCTTGAACACATTAATTTTTTTTTTTCTTCATCTGTTTCTGATGTTTATTTATTAACACAATCTAACTTGTGCCTTTAACTTCTGCTGAGAGTTTTAAAATGTCCTTAAATAAGAACAAGAGGATGTCATGAGTGAAAAATAAGTGACAGAGGCCTTGCATTGTTCATTTTTAATTGAGCACAAACAGTGACATGTGAAAAGTATGGTTTAAATATGTTTTGTAAAGTATAGTTCATTAGAAAAGCGTTTGAGTAATGCACATGAATAAGTGCTTGTTGTTCTCTGGTGAGTAAAAAGTCAGACAGAAGTGGCAGGAGTCCGGTCTTCAGCAGCACTGGTCAGGTTTGTCTGGATCACCTCCTACAGGAACAACACACAGACAAGTCAAATACAATGGCCCCAATAACACTGAAGCTTTATTATATTGCAAGAATGTCAGCAATATTCAACCTTTATTTCAGACACAAAGTTGGTCCAAAGCAAAAACATTATAAAGTTAAAATACTGTGTCGTCCATTATATGTGGTTAATATGAAGACTCTTGATGGAGTTTTCTGACTCCTCCAACCGCCTCAGAAATTTAGAAATGGTCTAAGTCAATACTATTAATAAAGATTTCATTATAGGATCACTGTATTAAAATGTTCGTTTTTTACCTTTAAGACATCAATAATAATATTTAAATATTCATGTGAGAGTAAAGCATCATAAACCTTTCTCTCAGTTTGGTCTAAACACAAAATAGTGATGTTCAGAACAAATAAACTAAAACATATTTAAGTAAATATTATAGAAGTGTCTTTCGTCTAATCACAATAATGTCCTGGCTTTACATCAACTACTTACATTTTAGAAAATGATAACCACATTGTACTGTCTTCATGAACAGTTTATGCACCACATCTTTAATGAGACTTCTCCAGATCTAACATGAATCTAGAAATATTACTTAAAATCTAAAATATATACTTTTCAGTCAAAGGTTTTAACTGCTTTAGTAACAGCCTTAAGGTCTGTTAGCATAGCTCTTAAGATAAGCTCTTAATAACGAGACAAATATACAATTTAATTTTACTCACCAAAAAAAGTAGAGTCATGCTTCTTGGTCGGTCTGTCAATGAAGGCTTCATAAAACTACAGCAAAATATCCAAATGTTTTTTGTGCAAAACTTCTCTGAGCAGCAAAAAAAGACACAGCTAACAACCATAGACTGTAAATAAATAGTGTTGGTCATCTTTCTTCAAAAAAGTAATTAGTAATAGTTACAAAATAGTTCTCCCAAAAAGTAGCAAAGTAACTGAAGTTATTTTCTTATGTATTGTAACAGTATTACGTTCTATAACAGCTTAAATATCAAAGATGTTTAAATTAACTGATTAAAGAATAAAAACACTATATACAGTATTTTAGAATATTTGGTATTTACTTTATTTAAACTCAATATATTGCAGCCTGCCATATGATATACATAGAAATAAAAACATAAAATAAAATACTGAAAATAAAATTCAAGGGAAAAATTAAGTCACACCAATATAAACCTGTGTAAAAAGAAACAAAGGAAGATCTGGCCAATAAGTAGTGCAAATCTCTGTGACTGTAAATTATTGCACAACAAACAACACAATCCAACTCTCTGTAGATTAACGTGTTCATTCCATTCTCAGTGAAAATGAACAATATATTAATCTATTCTAAAATAATCCTCATCTAACAACTAAATCTATCATTGTAATGTACTCTAATTCCTCAAATTACGTTAATTTTTTCATATTCACTGTTTATGAATTTAGCAAAAGTGTTTCGGCATGGGTCAACCCCCTTTCTCCTCCTCGTATTGGTGTTTTAGCGAGTGTTGTTTTAACAGAGGCTCTGTCTCCTTCACTGGAGCTCACGCGAGCTGCCTTTGGGTTAGCAGCAGCAACAAGTGTTGTGTTAGCGTGTTAATATAAGGGGCTTCAAAAGGTTTGAGTTGCTTGAGGCAGATGTGGATAAAGTATTTTTTCCAGGAAATAGCATGTTACAGAAGCATTCTTGTCTTTAATTTAAAAACGAGAAGTTGTGCCGGTACTTTCAGTTTTAGAACACTACCTTTGAGTTTCCCCGGCTCCTCAGCTGACGCTGTCTTGTGTTTAGTGAAAGTCAGCGCGTGCAGTGAGACGGAGTCAGCCAATCATCATCACATTTGCAGCGGTGTCATCATCCACACCCTGCTCTCTCCAGCAGCAGCTGATGTGTAGACAAAGCATGACACCTCACGCTTTATTCAACCAAATTGTAGTAACGCAACACTTTACATTCTCAGCAACGATAACGGCGTTACAACGATGGGAAAAGTAATTATTTAGATTACTCCGGTACTGAAAAATTTACGGCGTTACTCCAACACTGTAAATAAACATGGATGTTGTGCCAATTGCTCCACATTCACTGATATTGGTCTCACCACAGGGCAATAAAATCTTGGTTACATCCAAGCTTTTCTGCTGTTACTGCAAAATAAAACTATAGATTTCAGAACTTTTCAAAACTTTGGATTTCTTATGACTTTTTAAAGTGATCTGGTTCAAAGAGAAGGTCTGGACTTTTATGGATCAAAAAAAGAGGAGAAAGTACAACACAGTATTTCTGAGCTCGGTGGATTGGAAAAAAACTGACATTGATTTACTGAAGACTTTTCAAGCATCGCTCTCATAAACAGGATACAGTGTGACTTTATGAGCTGTTTGTTCAAACCCAAGAGTCAGAGAAAAGAAGAGAAGGACCAGTGACTGACCTCAGAGTCTCCAGTCGACAGTTTGGACTCAATAGTGCTTCACACAACTCCTTCATTCCTGACTTTATTTGTTTGTTCAGACTCAGGTCTAGTTCTCTCAGGTGAGAGGGACTGGACTTCAGAGCCGACGACAGAACTTCACAGTGAATCTTTGAGAGTCCACAACCAAAAAGACTGTAAACACAGAAACATTAAGTCAAACATTAGAGATGTAAAGTTTTTTTTAAAAATATAATTGTGACTGAAGCCCCACATTTACAGAGCTCTCAGTCTAAAACACTTCAGAGTTCAGCAGAAGGTCCTTTTGTAACATGCTGTAAACATGAAGGGGTTTTTAAATGTGTTTGAATGAATGCTCCATGAGCAGGAGCCAAAGTGAGGCTTATTACGGTCCTCTCAAACCATAACACATAATGAGAAGTGCTTCAGACAATGTCTTGTTTTTTTCTTCAGTTGTGCTGATGTTTAAAGTTACATTAGAACCAGTCTGTAACATCTGTCCTTGTTCCTGAGTCAGAGAAAAGAAGAGAAGGACCAGTGACTGACCTCAGAGTCTCCAGTCGACAGTTTGGACTCAATAGTGCTTCACACAACTCCTTCATTCCTGAGTTTAAGTCATTCCCACTCAGGTGTAGTTCTCTCAGGTGAGAGGGACTGGACTTCAGAGCCGACGACAGAACTTTACAGTGAATCTTTGGGAGTTCACAATCAGAAAGTCTGAAAAACACAGTAACATTAAGTCAAACATTAGAGATGTAAAGGTTCTCAGTCGTCCAGGTCACAGAACTACATTTATTCACTTTAAATTCAAAGTTTAAAACTATCTCCAGCTGCAACAGATACAAACATATTTGACTGTTTTTCATTATTGTCCCAACCTTTTCTTCTTTGTCAAAGCTCCTTACACTAAACTAAATATTAAAAACACTAAATATCTCACATCTGTTGAAATAACGTTCATAAAGTACATGTGTGGAGTTATCAGTTTTAAACTTTCATTTCCTTGTGTGTTGTTCTAATACTTTCATAAAATCCTCAAAGCTCTGACGTGTCTCAGGACGAGACACAGCTCAGTTTTTCAGGAAAATACCACAGTTTGTAAAAGTCCTAAGTCTGCCTCCATCAAACACTTTTTTCATTTACGTTTGTCCAAGACACATTTTCTTTTACATTCAGATGTAAATGAAAATATGACTTTTTAAAGTGATCTGGTTCAAAGAGAAGCTCTGGACTTTTATGGATCAAAAAAAGAGCAGAAAGTACAACACAGTATTTCTGAGCTCGGTGGATTGGAAAAAGACTGACACTGATTTACTGAAGACTTTTCATTTCTTCTCTGGCCAAGCATCCCTCTCATAAACATGATACAGTGTGACTTTATGAGCTGTTTGTTCAAACCCAAGAGTCAGAGAAAAGAAGAGAAGGACCAGTGACTGACCTCAGAGTCTCCAGTCGACAGTTTGGACTCAATAGTCCTTCACACAACTCCTTCATTCCTGAGTTTAAGTTATAGTTAAAACTCAGGTCTAGTTCTCTCAGGTGAGAGGGACTGGACTTCAGAGCCGACGACAGAACTTCACAGTGAATCTTTGAGAGTTCACAACAAGAAAGTCTGTAAACACAGTAACATTAAGTCAAACATCAGAGATGTAAAGGTTCTTGTAAAAATATAATTGTGACTGAAGCCCCACATTTACAGAGCTCTCAGTCTAAAACACTTCAGAGTTCAGCAGAAGGTCCTTTTGTAACATGCTGTAAACATGAAGGGTTTTTAAATGTGTTTGGATGAATGCTCCATGAGCAGGAGCCAAAGTGAGGCTTATTACTGTCCTCTCTTTTCACTCATTTCACATTTATGCTTCATTCATTTCAGCAACATTGTGCATTTTACAAAGACAATGACAAAAACAAAAGAAAAAAGAACAAGTGACACAGACAGTGGTCCTCTGTGAGGTTGGGGTGTGTGTGTTTAAGCTTGTTGCAGTGACCAAAACGAATTCACGAATTCCACAATGAATTAACTATTTATGTCTTTGAATTACTTCCAGATGGCCAGAGTGTTTTGTTCAGGCCCAAGAACCCGTCAGGAAACATAATTGACACTGCTTTCACATCGAGGTGCGATCTGGGCGTACTCAGGTAATTTACCACCACTGGCGCCGCTGTCAGACAGTCGTAATTCTTCAAGATACAGTATGTATTATGTATTGTGTATTGTGTATTGGAACTCTCCAGAGCCTTATCACCCCAGAGTCGTGACTAATGTAGGAATGCCTTTGATCATGTTGAAGCACTTGAGCTTTCTAGACGAGCACATGCCGCTCATCTAGCGGCGAATGGACAAAGGACTTTGGTTTTCAAGACATTTCGTTAACTCAAATAATAGAAAAGTATTAAAATGATAATGTGTTCATCCTGTTCATGACAGGATACTGATTTCAGACAAGACAAAATTACTTCTTTCATCCCTTTTTCAGCTAGCAGTTTTAATGAAATGTTAATGATGTGTGTGATAATGATTCCACAACATGCTTAAATATACATTTTCACAGTATAAATGTGATGTGTTTATAAGTGCTGAAAAACTATGTAACATTGTGAAACAAAAAGGAAAGTTTATTTTAAGTTAAAACCTTTAAACTCTCAAACCAAACCCCCTCGGAATAAGGAGGGCGTGTTAGGATACTCCCCCTCCCAGGCCAAAGTATAAGACTGCTCGCTGTTAGAAACTCGGGCTCGTTGCTGTTTCTCCGTCTGGACTCTCTGTTCTCTTGCTCAAAGTTTCTACAAACTTAAGTTGTTAAGCTACTAGTATGTATTTCCTGTCGCGTTGGCCACCGACAGAAGTTATTTTTGATATTTTATTTTGTAACAACTTTTCCTAAAAGTAAAGAGAGTTTGCTTGACCAAACCAGGCTCTCTCTGAAGCAAGGGAACCAAAGAAAGGCAGCTTTTAAGACCCAAACAATAACTTTGAAGACTTCATTTCTACCAGTTTGGCGAGTCGGTGCCCTCAAACGACCAGAGTGAGTTTACACAGTCTAACAGCCTAAGCCTATCAGACCGCCATATCTGTCTATTCAAACGCCCCTGGATAAACGTAATAATATATCAGAATATTGCAAAAGCTTGCCCTTTGTTTCACAATCCTTTATGAATAATTGTTTTATTAGTCTGTGTTTATCCATTATTGTGTTAACTGTTCTCATCCTTTTTCCATAACTATGTCCCTTTTTCCATATCATCCTATCATCTATTGTTAAAATTTGTGCAATCCTTAATAAAACTCCAGAAAATGTTACGTCTTGGTAAGGGTGGTTCCCTGCTTATATAAGCCCATGTTCAAAGACAAAAAGAATTTTCCTTCATATTATGAAAATATTACAGTTTTCTCGAAACTGAAATTCGAGATGGTGCCCTGCATGTTGATATTAAATAGGCTATAATATCAATCAAAATTTCTATTTAATTACTACACTGTCCTGTGGTCGACTGTGGCTGAGACACAAGACAAGAGCAGAGCTACAGAAATAAATCAATATTTTTAATCAAGTTTAAAAAGATTGAAAGAACAAAAACAGTGGCACATAAACCATTTTGAAATGATTGACACCAAACTCAGTGACCCACATAATCCCTGCAGCTGATCAGTCACAAAACTATGACACATCCCATAATGTGCAGTGCTTCAGTTTAATTACAGTAATAATGTAATTAATTAATTAAATTTGTTAAAAGCTGCGGCCTGAACCTGAATCAGATATTTTAATATACCGGCTTTTTAATGACAGTTCCTGTTTGTGACTAAAGTGGTTTTCCTCAAGACTAAAGATTTTCAGTAAATAATTAAACAGTACTTACTCAGCCTTCCTGCAGTTCCTCACGGCCGGCATCAGTCTCAGTTGTCCTTCAGCTGAAGTGCTGTACTTGTATAGGTTCAGCTCATCCAGGACCTCCTCTGACATCTGCAGCATGTAGGCCAGAGCTGAACACTGGATCTCAGAGAGCTCCTCTGATCTGTTCTTTGACTTCAGGAAGTCCTGGATCTGCTGATGGACCGAGAGGTCGTTTAACTCTGTCAGACAGTGGAAGATGTTGATGCTTCTGTCAGGAGAGATATCACCTGTGTTCATCTCCTTTAGGTTGTTGATGACTCTTTGTCTTGTCTCTGAGTCGATCTGTGTTGGACCCAGCAGAGCTCCCAGAAGCCTCTGGTTGGACTCCAGAGAGAGGCCGTGAAGGAAGCGCACAAACAGGTCCAGGTGGCCGTTTGGACTTTGGAGGGACTCCTCCATGGCGTCTCTGAGGAAGATGTCTAGTGTTGAGTTATTGCTCCAGTCTCTCAGAAACCTCTTGAGTTCCTCTGTGTTGTTGTTGTTAAAGCAGTGGTGAAGGTAAAGCGCAGCCAGAAACTCCTGGACGCTCAGATGAACGAAGCAGTAGACTGATTTGTGGAAGATGAGCGTCTCTTGTTTAAAGATCTCTGTACAAAGTCCTGAGTAGACCGAGGCCTCGGTCAGATCCAGACCCACTTGCTGCAGGTCTTCTTGGTAAAACATGATGTTTCCTTTCTGCAGATGTTCAAAGGCCATTCTCCCCAGCTTCAGAAGGACTTCACAGTCGGCCTGTGTCAGATGTAGATGAGTTGAATGTTGGTACTTGAACCTCTTCCTGTGAGTCTGCACCAGCAGGAAGTGTGCGTACATGTCGGTCAGGGTCTGGGGCAGTGGTCCTCTCTGCTCGGTTCCCAACATGTGCTCCAGGACTGTGGCTGTGATCCAGCAGAAGACTGGGATCTGGCACATGATGAGGAGGCTCCTGGACGTCTTGATGTGGGAGAGGACTCTGTCACACAGCTCTTCATCTGTGAACCTCTTCCTGAAGTACTCCTCCTTCTGGGCCTCAGTGAAGCCCCTGACCTCTGTGACCCTGTCCACACACCTCACAGGGATCTGATTGGCTGCTGCCGGTCGGGAGGTGATCCATATAAGGGCAGAAGGAAGCAGTGTGCCTCTGATGAGGTTTACCAACAGCACGTTGACCTGTGACCTCTGTGTGACCTCAGAGATGACCTGACATTTGTGTAAATCCAGAGGCAGTCTGCTCTCATCGAGGCCGTCGAAGATGAACAGGAGTTTCCTGTCGGCCAGCGTCTCTGCCGTCAGCTTCTGTAGCGTTGGATAGAAAACCTGTATCAGTGTCAGCAGACTGTAGTCCTGCTCTGGGACCAGGTTCAGCTCTCTGAACGACAGGGGCACCACCAGATCCACCTCCTGGTTCTCTAAGCCCTGGGCCCAGTCCAGAGTGAACTTCAGAACCGAGAAGGTCTTTCCCACTCCAGCCACGCCGTTGGTCAGCACCACTCTGATGGGCTTCTGATCGGACGCTAACACTTTAAAGATGTCGTGGCACCTGATTGGA
The DNA here is from genome assembly GCA_024349245.1 of Neodontobutis hainanensis. Taxonomy (NCBI): domain Eukaryota; kingdom Metazoa; phylum Chordata; class Actinopteri; order Gobiiformes; family Odontobutidae; genus Neodontobutis; species Neodontobutis hainanensis. The sequence goes on from JALDNG010000108.1 coordinate 292,241, forward strand.
GCGTCGTGGACAGTCTTCTTGGACTGAGTCTCCAGCTGCCTGACCTCATGTTGGGTACTGACCTCTTCACTGACCTCTGTGATGTACAGCTCAGTGTAGATCCTGTTCAGAGCCGTTCTACTTCCTGTTTCAGTTCCTTCAGACACACTTTCACATCTCTGCTGCAGACTCCTCTTATGCTCATCTGGAACAAAAGAGCTTTAAATTAAACTAGTTCTTCTCTTTTATATTCATATTCTATTCATACAAACATATCTTAACAAAACAAGTTGTTTTGCTCTGACTTCTTTTCAGGTCGTCTCAGAGGTCGTTTACAGGGAACACTGGTCAGAAAAACACAACAGTCTTGTTGAAGCTGAGTCACGTTCACAGGACAACATTACGATACAATCTTTAAATAAAACTGTCCAGGGTTTCCCATATGTTCATTAATTTGTGGCGGCCCGCCACAGTATCGACGCGGCCGCCACGGATTGCTTTTCAGTTTTTTTACTATTTAATTTGGGTAAAGTTGTATTTTATTGTAGATCTGCGCGCAGCTTGCTCCCTTCCAGAGACACTGTCCCTTCTCTACGGAGGAGGAGCAGCGAATAGCTCTTCCTCTTCGAGCACGATCTGAATCAAAGCACGAGCGTCCAAGAAGAAGAAGCATGCGTTGGAGGATGGATTGTTTCCGGTGCTCGAAGATTCCGGAATAAATCCGGAGTTGAATGGTTAGTAATAAACACTTTTGCACAACATAACTCTGAGAAGTTAGTCTATGTAAGTTGTCGCGTTTCCATTACAGAATGAGATTCTCGCAACATTTTGATGTTAGGCCCATGTTATGCGACTAAAACGTAATTTTTTCCATCTCGCGATCAGTCGTTCCAAAAACCATGGCAACGGACGCTAAGCGTGTTAATTAATGACAAGGAAAGACCCTTATACTGCGAGCTTAAAACCTTTTTTGTTTCCATCGAGCTTAATTTTTTTAATTAATGGAAACGCATCAGCAAGCATTAAGGAGCCTAGCTAATAATTAGCTGTTTACATGAGAATAACAGTTACAGCATGTAAGCTAAGTTATACATAATGTTAACACGCTGTGAGCTGTTAATATCGACTGCCCTTACTACATAACGTTAATGTTTAAGTATTTAATCATAATTAACGCCGACTGTTTGCTCCCTCTATAGGGAATGTGAAGGTACGTCACGCAGTGTTGCATTATGGGACGTGGGCGCCATATGTAGAGGCACGATCTCTGTTTACGTTTTCGCCAACCGTTGCTAAGACATTTAATTGTGGGCGTGTTTGGCTAAAACGAGGTAAAATTGAAGAACGGAAGAAATGGAGAAGTTGAAAGAAAAAGAGAAGGGACCCTATCGGGAGAAACTAAATGCCACTGCCAATTAACGTTATTTAGACAAACTTTCCGAGATAAACAAGATAGATCCATATGATTTAGCAGGCCAAGACTGGATTACGGATCCAGACGCACTACCTCCTATCACATATCTGGACATCGTCAATTACCTCGTTTTTGGATTGAGTGCGTACACTTTGCAGGAGTTTAAGAGCTATAAATCCCTTCAAGCTCATGAACAGTTTTGCAGCGGCTGGGTCCAAGACCTCCTCATTCACAGGCCGCCTAACTGCAAGAGCACAGTCGTACTGGCAAAGGTAAGATGGCACTTCTTCTTCTTTCGGAGTTTTATGGCGGTTGGCAAACCAGCTAAAAGAAATAAGCTATTTAATAATCTGTCATTGATTATCATTTCTGTCTTTATGTACAGGTGATGCACTCCCAGCGCCTTAGTGAAGTTCCTCTGAAGGCTTGGGTTATTATCAACACCAATGGTGAAGTTTCCTCAGCCCACTGTACGTGTATGGCTGGTATTGCAGAGACATGCACCCATGTTGGGGCCTTGCTTTTTAAAATAAAAAAGCAACTGTCCGGTGCAGAGAAATGAAGACTGTCACAGACATGTCTGCATACTGGATCTTACCAAGTAATGTGAACAAAGTTCACGGTGACATAGGCCATAAGATTAATTACACCTCTGCTGTTGCCATGCAAAAATCAATGAACTCTCTGTTGGATGGTGAGCCTGACAACAAGCATGGATTGAGGACTTGTACCAAGACGATCCCTACACCATCACCTACACATTCAGAGCTAAGACAGTTTTACACTGATCTTCATAAAACAGGTGGCAAGTCTGCTATACTGAGTGTGCTGCCAGATTACTGCGAGGAGTTCAGAGATCCTGTGCAGCCTGTCACACAATTGAAATCCCTTCACTGCCTACATGACCCCAGGCTTGTTGGATGTGATTTATCAGTATTGGAACAGAACTGCCAGGCACTACAAAAACATGCTGATGTTTCAGAGGCACAAGCTGTAGAGATTGAAAAGAGGACAAGGAAACAGCAGAAATCTTCATTGTGGTTTGCTGCTCGAGCAGGCAGGGTCACCGCCTCAAATATGCATGCTGTTAATGCTACTGATATCAAAGCACCAGCTCTGTCAACTGTAAAAAAGGTTTGTTATCCTAAGGACAGCAAATGTAGCACAGCTGATGTCAATTGGGGCATTACACATGAAGAGCAGGCATTGAGAACATATGTGGAAAAAAACAATAGAAAACACAATGGCCACGAAGTTGCAACATGTGGTTTTTTTATAAACCCAGATTTCCCCCAAGTGGGGGCATCACCAGATGGCACAGTGAGGTGCATTTGCTGTGGGAAAGGTTGTGTTGAAGCTAAGTGCCCTTCAAAGTACAGGAACAACTCCATTCAAGAGGCATGTTTGGCCAAAGACAGCAACTTCTGCCTTGAGGTTGTTGATGGAGAGGTAAAATTGAAATGCAGTCACCCATATTACACACAGGTCCAAACACAAATATTTGTGACAGGCAGTAATTACTGTGATTTTGTGGTTTGGACACTCAAAGACTGTGTTGTTCTGCGCATAGAACCAAACCCTGAGTTTTGGATGGCACGCATAAAGAAGGCACAACAATTTTTCGTGGCGGTATCCCTCCCAGAGCTCATTGGCAAACATTTCACTCAAGCCTCCCAAGCATCAGTGAGCAACAAAACTTTACCTCTAACAATGATACAGAAAAACAATACAAGGAAGGGCAATTACAGAGGTAGAGAGCACTGTTCAAAGAAACAGAAAAACTTTGGTGTCTGTGCCACGGACCTGAGGAAAAAGGTGACATGGTGGCATGTGACAATGAAAACTGTAGGGTCCAGTGGTTTCATCTCGAATGTGTTGGACTTGAGGATGGCCCTGCAGCTGACGAAGTCTGGTTTTGTCCCTCTTGTTCCAAGTAAATGTACAATAAAGACTGACAAGAGCTGTGACTTAAGTTGTTTGTGCGTCCTTACCCACTTTAAAGTTTTGAGTTTCTGACCAAAGGCATCTAAACATTTAAATATTTACTTGTGCCTTTATTTATTCTGATGCTTTTTGACAGCTCCTCCACCTGCTTCCCTTGTTGTTTTTTCCAGGAAGGAAAGCTGAAAAAACGTATTCCATTGTTCAGTTTCCTCCCTGAACGATCGTGTGACCTGCTATGGCAGTTCTTGATCGAGCAGTACTGACCAACCATATCGACGTTTATTTAAAATCTCCACAGAAAATCCAAACACCGCATCCAACACACGAATTCAAATACAGCAGGATAGGGCGCGATCCTGCAAATATGGCGGAGGACCCATAATGCAACACGGCGTGACGTCACCTTCACATTCCCTATACAGATGAATATTGAAAAATATTTTAAACGATTTAAAAAGGCTCGTCCAGAGGAGCAAATACAGTCTGGACCAGAGGTAATAGCAAAGCAGAAAAACACATGTGGAAGATCATTATTCCGACCTTTGCGATAAGCTATTCAGTTCATTTATTTTGAATATTTCCAGGCTTCATTCAGCGCTGCTGAAGCAGCAAGAGAGGCGCAGGGAACATTAGCTGTAGAGAGAGATGTAGGAGAGGAGGACTGCAGCCAACATGCTGCTGCTGTGGGTGAGCCAGGTAGGGCTGAAGCAACAGGTGAGGTTAACAGCAAACACAGGGAGGTGTAGAAGCAGAGCAGGTCAGAAAAGCAGATGTTTCAGGAAAAGCAGTCCCATTTCTATTTGTCTGTGACTTGTAGACAGGACAGCAAGCACAAGCGGCAAGCACAGAGGCACTGGATTTGATCCAGAGTGGCTAAAGATGCCTCAAAGAGTTGGCTGTACCTCACAAAGCATGGTAAATTTAATATCTGCATAATTTGTGTAATCATGAAACAATAAAAAAAATATTTTTTTATTTCATTATTTTATTAATTTTTAATTCTTTAACTGCTGTGTTTTTTTGTTTCTTTTTTTTTAGGAATGTTTTGTCGACTATGCAGACAACACAAGCCTGCGCCTAAGACAGGCCGCGCAAATAGGGCTTTTGTTGAGGTTGGAGCCATTGTATACAGAAAAGACTACTTGGAACGTCACATCACTATGGAGCACCACCAGGACAGTATCAGATGCCAGGCATCTCTTGCCTCTGGTAGGTTCCAATTTCAAAAACAATGATAAACTTTTAGTTTTCAAATAGTTTTATAATAATTTTGTCACAGGCATCTCAGTCATAAACTCGTTTGAGCCCACTATTGTTTTGGAGCATGAGGCAGTCATTGGTGGGTTCAAGTGCCTTTACTGGCTCGTAAAAAATGAACTAGCCCACCACACAAACTATCCAAAACTTTTGAGCCTTGCTGAGCTTCTAGGGTGCGACTACTTCAGGAAATTAAAGGTAAAGGTCACCTAGGCATTACTTAAGATTACATTTAATCTTTACATTAATAAATAAAAATTACAGTCCTTTTTTCCCTTTTCCCAATGTCAAGATTGACAGGAGGAATAACTATATGTCTCATCGTATTATTGACGACATGCTTGAGGTCTTAGCAGAGGTCATAGAGGAGCCAATTCTCACCAAGATTAAATCATCACAGGGAATTAGCCTGGAAGTTGATGAGACTACAGATGTGTCAGTCAGCAGGCAACTTGACTTGCATGTCCGGTATGGGAACATTTATTTTGTTTGATGTAAATTCCATAAATTCTGGGTGCTGTTAATGAACTGTGAATTCTACTTGCCTATGCTTTCTCTCAGATCCATAGATAAAGAGGGACTTGTGTTTAATCACTTCCTGGATTTGGTCTCTATTGCTGATGGCAAAGCAGACACTATTGTCGCAGCTGTCAAGAATGTTATCTTGAAGAAAGGCCTCCCAACAGAAAAACTATATGGACTCGGGACTGACGGGGCAGCCGTTATGACAGGTAATTATTTGATGCTCATGTGAGATTGTTTTATTTTTTGTATCCCATGATTTTCACTAAATTATTTTATTTATATTTAGGTTGTGTGAATGGAGTTGCAAAGCAACTTAAAGACAGTTTTCCAAAGATTGTGTCTGTAGCTTGTGCTGCCCACAGATTGGCCCTTGCCTGCAAGGATTCATCAAATGATGTAAGGTACATGGCCACTTTCAGGGACCACCTCCAAGAACTTCATTTATATTTTAGAAACAGTGCAAATCGTACTGCAACACTCAAAGCAGCATCCGCCACCCTGGGTGTCAGTGATTTGAAAATAAAGGTAATAGTAATTTGATACCATTGTAGTTATCTTCTGTCAATTAATAACCAATAATCAGTCTTTAATTGCAACGTTTCCAGGAAGTGAAGGACACACGCTGGCTCTCTCAGCACAAAGCCATCGAGACCCTACAGAGGAACTTGAGCGCAGTCCTTGGAGCATTGGCAGAGGAGGCAGAGGTGAGAAGATGTCCAGGGGCAAAGGGCCTTTACACATTCTGTGCTACATACAGGATTGTGGCAGCAGTTTACCTCCAAGCTGATGTTTTACCACACCTCGCATGCCTGTCCAAAGTCTTTCAAAAAGCACATGTCAACTTTCTACATATCAAGGAGCAGGTATGTTTTTTGTAAATCAGTTTGATTTGATATATTGAAATGAGGGCAGGTCTACTAAACAGCAGCTACTTTTTTTTATGTAGGTTCCTGTCACAATTCAGACTCTCAGGAGCATCAAAGAGGCTGGACTGACTCCACTGCCTGGATCATTCCTGTCTCGCCTTCATCCGGACCTCAATGATCCACAAGGACTTGGAGCCTTCAATATACAGCATGAGGAGGAGAGGAAAAGGAGAGGGCGAGATTTACACAAAGTGTCGAGGGAGGAGCTGTGGGACAGATTCCAGCGAGAGGTAAATGCCTTAAAACTAATGAATTTTCCTTTTCCTCTTCTAAATGTTCCTCTATGGCCTGGCCCTTAAAGGATTAGTTCACCTCAAAATAAAAAAAAATCCTAAACATTTACTCACCCCAATGCCACCCAGATATGAGTGGAAGAGAAATTATGTTTTTGTAGAAAAACATTTCTGGATGACCCTTTGAAACTGCATTGATTTGGACTTCTACAATTTGGTTGCCATTTAAGCCCATTCTGTGGAGAAACATCCAGAAATGCTTTCCTAAAAAAAAACTTAATTTCTCTTCCACTGAGGAAAGAAAGACATGGATATCTGGATGGCATTGGGGTGAGTATGTTTAGGAAATTTTCATTTTGAAATGAACTAATCCTTTAATAGACTGTAGTTAAGGTGGGTGTAGGCTCTTCCTAAAAAGATGTGGTCTGTTCATTGTAGGTCATCCACCCTTACATCACTGGCCTGGAAACACACCTGGACAGACGGTTCCATGATCTGGACATCCTTGGGGCCTTCAGTGTTTTGGGACCGCTTGGTAGACCTTCTCCAGAAGATGATATAAAGATCTCTCAGCTGCAGACTCTTGCCAGGAAATTTTGCCCTGAACAGGAAAATGAGGTACTGCAGGAGTGGTTCTCTTTCAAGAATCATGTTCTCACTGGGGCATTCAAGGTGGGTTTATTAAAATGATTACTAAATTAAACTATGGTTCACAACACCAACACAACACACTAATGCCATGATGGTAAACCAAATGTTGTTTCAAGAACAAAGACCAGGAGGAGATCCTAAGACTGCTGGCGAGTGAGATTGATGAGTGGGCCAACCTCTACCCCTGCCTGAGCCTTCTTGCAGGCATTGCACTTGTAATTCCAGTTTCCAGTGTAAACTGTGAAGGCGATTTTTCAACAATGAACAGGGCAAGAACTTCAATTTGACAAGCACAGCAAATAATTATTCATTTTATTTATTTTAGTGCATTTTGTGATAATAAATTTTTTTTGCACTGTCCTTAGGTGAAAACAGACCTCAGAAATCAGTTGCAAGGAGAACACCTGGCTGCTTGTTTGAGGATCTCAATCAATGGACCCTATCCTGAGGCCTTCCCTTATGATAGGGCATTGGAGTATTTTTTCAAAAAGCCGCGAAAAATTAAATGTCAAAACAAAGGGTGCAAGATTTGTAGCTAGTCTGTGGAGCAGTCAGCATAGCAATGTCTGTTATGTAAATATGTGCGTGTCAATAAAAATGAAATGAACTATTTAACCCTTTTTGTTGTCGTCATTTAAATATATTAAAATATTACCCCCCACCAGCACCACCACCACCACAGATCAAATCTAATTCTGTGGGAAACACTGCTGTCAGATCATGTGACTTTGCTCACAGCTGATTGGTCCAGTTTGGGTTTGTCTCTAAACCAGAATAAAAGCTGTGGAGTCAGTTACCGATGAAACCTGCTCAAAACCAAAACACCTTCTTGAGCCTCAAACTAAACCTGAACTTACCTGGATCTAAACCTGAACCGGCTTCAAACAACAGACCTCAGGTGTAACAGTCCAGACTGACCTGACAGACACTAGTGTACGCAGCAGAAAACCTACAAGCTGTCTTTCTAGTGCTGTCCACACTTTGGGAACAGAAAACTGCAGAACGTCACTAAAACAAAGACTGTGACATCTGTGCTTCATGGTTTAGAGACGACTAATACACAGGACGTTTTTACAATAATACTTTTGTAAATAAACCAATGTGAGAAAGACCGGTCACTTTTAGTAAAACAGACACTGATGAGTGAGAGGCCACAGAACATCTTTGGAAATGTCATGGGCCGTAAAATTGATAATTTAAAACTTTAGAATAGTGGCAGTAGAGGAGCTGTGCTTCAGTCTGAACACTGACCTTATGGAGTTAGAGCCAGACACACTTTAACTTCTTCATTAACCAAAGACTCAAGCCTTTGCCACAACAGAGAGTTTTGAAACAGGTCGATGTTCATTTAAAAAGACTGGACCTGCAGCTTTCACTGGTGGAATCAGGAGGAGTTTTATTAGTGACCAGAGTCATGTTAAATACAACACAGTGGCTGCAGGGTTTTCTGAAGAATGAATGGTCTTACTGAGGAGAGTGTAGTCCAGTCTTGGTCTTTGTCCACACTGGGGACAGGGCTGAGGTGAACCAGACTGGTCCCAGTTTGAAGAGAGACACTGTCTGCAGAAGCAGTGTCCACAGCTGGTAGAGACTGGATCAGTCAGGACGCTCTGACACAGACCACAGGACGATGGGCCGTCACCAGGACTCTCTCTGTGGACATCAACACATTCATTAAAACAGCTTTACAAAGGTCACAGCCTGGTCCCTGCTTTTGGACAAAAATACTGAGCCCTCCTTTTGACCTGTTTCTGGAAATGGAGCCATTAATGAAACTAACTCATTTGACTGGAGTCATGTTCTGTCTCATCCTCTCACTTTAAATCTGAGCTCAAATGAAGACATTAGAAGTGAGTTATTACTGACAGATAAAAACATCTGACAATAAACAGGACAGTCTTCCTTTGGGCTGAATGTGTCCTATCTCCAGTTTTACACAGTTTTCATTTTAAACAGTGATGGAGAGATGACAGTGGTTCAGTGAATATATCTGCACTGATCAGCTGCTGATGAAGTCAATATAAATGATATTAGTGCATCACTTACAGCCGACTCTGTGGAGCTCCAGGTTCATTACTGAAGTTTGGAGGGTGATCCTTGGACCAGTCGCTCTTCAGAGACACACAGCTGGACACTGGAGACACTGCTCTCTGATTTCTGAAACAACACATTTCATGAACACACTGATTTATTCTAGAGTCAGACAGAGGACGATTGTCACTGACATCATCAAATCAAAAGGAACAGATGTGTTCAAAGGGTTTCTTTAACACAACACTGTGGCCTTTGGAAAAGCAGGAGCCTCTGCTCTGTCAGCTGGAGGAAAAGAGAAACAGAACCTGAGCCCATGTGATTATTAAATGCACTCTGTATTTATATTGAACTGTGTTCATGTTGTCGGACAAATTCTTGAGACTAAAGTCTAAAGTCAGGAGCTCAGTCACTGCCTCAAAGAGAGAGAGTGTTATTTCTGACCAAGCTCCAGTGACAACCTGCTTCTCTCTCAACAACCACTAACATCTATCTAAGCAACTCTACTCATTTAATAAATATAAACTAAACCTTTGATACGTGTGTGCTCTCCTCATTGTTACTTACTCACTGAGTCAGAGTTTGTAACACATAAGAGGACTCCATTTTAAAACTAACCTCTTTGTGGATGATTTTTTTTGACATTGTCCAATCCAACTCAATTTATTTCTCATTTATTAAATCTCTTTAAAAACATTTGTAAACTTTCAGGTTATAAGATTAACAGCAGTAAAAATGAAATTATCCGTCATAACAAGTTTAAATTCCCATCTCACCTGGGACCACCCCCTTTGTCTGGAAATCACAAGGAAAGAAATATTTTGGAATAAATATTAAATCTCCAATTAACAAAACATTTGAATTATAGGCCCAAATTTTCTTTGAGAGGTTGTCTGCCCTGCCCTTATCTTTATTAATTAATAAAAATAACTAGTATATAACCCACATTCAAGCAATAAAATCATTTAAAATTATTCATAGAGCCTATGTCACAGCCCAAACATTAAAAAAAAACCCAAGTGTCTCTGAGCTGTGCTGCAAAGATGTGTTCAGGTGTGTTCACCTGCTTTGGTCGTGTCCTGTTCTGGACGGTTTCTAGAATCTAGTTATTGACTTTGTACAAGATCTGTTGAATGTGAATAAACCTAAACATCCTGATGTGTGCGACCCTAAAAATATCACACAAAATACCAGGTCAAAGGTTAAACAAAGGTTTGCTTCATTAGGTTTTATGTCAGTAAAAAGAATTATATTAATGAAGTGGAAAACACACAAACCAGACTGTTTTAATGTCCACAACTGGAAAGTGTGAGGCCACTCCTCAGAGAACAGTGTAGCACAAAGACTAATGAAATATCATGGCCCCACATAAAACTGACACATTAACTGAATAATATCAATCTAATATAAAAGAGATCTAAATGTTTAAATGTGTTTACATGTGACCTTTGACCCTGTAATCACTGTAATATACAGCCTCCACATGTCTGAAAAAACCCTCCTGTCTGTCCAAACACAGTCCTGCAGCTGTTCTCTCATTTCTGTCACACTCTGTTCAAAAGCAGCTTTTTCAAGAGTCTTTAATGTGAACTGACACAAGGCTCATCACTGTCCAGACTCTACACCAGCCCTCCTCCCAAAAAGAACTAATGACTCAATCAATAATAATGAGCAACACTTTCTAAATATAAATGATATTAGTGCATCACTTACAGCCGACTCTGTGGAGCTCCAGGTTCATTACTGAAGTTTATAATGAGGTCTTTGGACCAGTCGCTCTTCAGAGACACACAGCTGGACACTGGAGACACTCTCTGATTGTGACACTCGTCTCTAAAACAACAGGATTTATTGTACAGTGTGTGTTAATAAGCAGCAGTGAGCACTTCCTCTGACTCTGTTCTGTTCAGAAAACACACACTTTACAGTTTCCTTCAGACACAATATTCTTATTTTTGGGCCTGAGCCTCAGTTAAAGCAGTGGCTCCATGAATGTGTCCTGTGCTGTATCAGGTCAACCACAGTGTTCTTAAATCAAACACAAACAGCTGATGATGCTACTCACTGTGTTGGAGCGGGCCCTGGCTCGCTGCTGCCATCTGGAGGTTCCTTCATGAACACACCTCTCTCTTTATAATGGCTCTGTGAAGACTGGGCCTCCTCTTCGTCCACACTGACATTATTCATGTTCTGTCTCAGTCTGAAAGGTGAACGAGTCAAACACAGTGAGCTCTGATCATTTTAATAAAGCACCTTATGAATAATTATCACATGGAGCTGGAGCCAGATGTTTCTAATGTGATTGATTCTTGTCTTTATTTCATGTTAATGTTTAGATGTTGGTCTTAAACCTCTCCAGATGGGCCTCTGCCTTTATTCAGGAGAACTGTTCATATTTGGGCCTGTGAAGGCCTCTGGGTAAAGTCTCCACAGTCCTCCAGAATCTGTTCTGATCTGAAGCTTTCTCACCTCGTTTTAGCCTTTTCTGCCCAAAACAAACTGGTTCATCATTTTCTCTAGAATTCTGAACATTGTTTATGGGACCAACACCGTTTTCCTTTAAAATCTACACAAACTCTTTAAATGTGACAAAAGTGTTCAGGCTGCTGTTGAATACAGACGACACACTTTAAAACCAACTCATTAAGAATATGATCATCTATAGGATTTATTCTAAACTAAATGGTACATACTCTACAGTTAAAGAGTTTGTATTATGAGCTGTGTTTTAGAAATAAACCAGTGTTGAGTTAAACACTGGCTTTGAAACAGGAGAGCGTCTCTAAACTGTTAAAGGAGTTTTATCAAACAAATAAAAACGCTCTATGAAGTCTGTCTTTATCTCAGAGTCTAAACAGGTTTAAGTCTCGGTAAAAGGCCCATGATTCACAAACAGTTCTGTTCTGATCCAACACTAAACAACAGGAAGTAACGCAGTGGAAATACAGCAGTAAAAGTCAGCAGCTGTCTGTCCTCTGCCTCTGTAACAGTCCACACTGAGACAACAGCTTTAATAAAGTCAAAGAACATGTCACACTCACCTCCTCTCACCACAACACAGCAAAATGGAGACTTTCTGAATACTTTCACTCTCGACCTGTGTCAGGTGAGAGAAGCTCCTCCCCACATAGCAGACAAGTCTGGGCTCGATCTGGCGTCAAGTCGGCACTGTCATGGGTCAAACTGTCAAAGAGGTTTTAATGGCTTCTAAAGGTAACCATCTTCACCTGTGTGTGTCTAAAAGGTCAGTGAGTTTCTGGGCTCCTGACAGACCCTTGCATCTTTCATCTAGTGCTGCACTGATGTTTCTGTTTTTCAGTCATGGGGAAAGAATTGTGAAAGGATCTGTATAAAACAGGAAAGGGACATAAAAAGATAAGAAATGGAAAATGGGCGTAGGGGTACACAGAGACACTGAAAAACGTACAAATTATCAACTGTAAAGTAAAACTAAATTGTTCTGTTGTTCTATAGTTTTTATACTAAATATTATTGTTTTATTTCTGAAATGACAAAATCCAATATTCATATTTACTGTAACATAACTCAAACAATAGAGAAAAAACAAAACATTAAACCACAAGCAATGACCTCTCATACATTCTTTTACACATAATGTTTTTCACAGTTGGTAGAACAAATGTATTAAGACCTTTGACCCATTTCCAAAACCCTGATAAACAACCCTAACAGGTTGAACTACATTTGTGAAACTCATGACTTCTTCAGGACTTACTCCAAACTTTGAGTCAAAAGTAACTCACCACAGAGTCATTAAAGACTCCAGAGTAAAGTCCTGAACACTGGTCAGTGAGAGACATGGGACAGTTTCATCTAAAAGCAAAAGTCTGTGAGTGGAAAACAAAGTGCTGAGCGTGTCCAGTCGTATAACCTCCAGCTGTACAACATTAACTCAAGGATTTACTAGAGTTTAGAGAACACTGTTCAAAGTGTCTGATCAAACTCAACATATACCAATATCTCATCAGAGAAATAAAAACTGTCCAACAAAATGATTCAATAATAAAAAGAAGTTCTATCAAGAAGCCGTCAATAAAAACATGAAAAAGAAAAACAAACTTTATAGGGATTTTATAAAAAAAAAAATCACAAAAATGTCCTTGAATAGAATTGAAATAAAAAGGTTGTGGTTTAAAGTTCAAATTGAAGTCTTCTGCAGCAGCATGTCGTCTGGACAAGTAAAAAAAAAAAAAAAGTTTTAATATTGTACCGTGTGATTTATACATTTATGTCATGAAGGCAATTGAAATGTTCAAATAAATAAAAGGTCCAGTAAACTATGGCCCTAGCTTTAAGAGAGGATGGAGTTAGTTTTGTTTGTGCAGCCCTCTGTCTGTTTCCTCTCAGAAGGACTGTTCCAGAGAGAACACAAGAGTTAAAGAGATGGGACCAAAAGGAAAGATGCTGAATCCTATAAAGACCTGTAAATGACCTTTGAACCTTGAAAGTGGCCGTGCGACAAAGTCCACGTGGGATTCATGAAACTGTGGGCACCAGGCCGATCCTTGCGAACGCACAGGCGACTGTCGATAAATCCAGAGAGAGATTTGAATGAAACACATCTAAATATGCACTGCTCAGCTGGACTCGCCCAAAAGAGGCATAAATAAAACAAAAAGAGAGCCATCCTTGAGCTGGAAATGACAAATAAATACTTCAAGATGAAAGAATAAATATTGTTTTTCATATGAAACGTGATAAATGTTTTTTGTTTGACAACCAAACCACATCTGAGGCTTAAATATTTGCAGAAAGTACAAATCTGATTTGTAACTTTTAAGAATACATGTTGTCAAAACTCTTATTTTAAGTAAAAAGGATAATGATTTAACATTAAACTGTAAACATTAAAATAGCACTGAAGAAACAAAGCCCTTAGAAATAAAGACTATATCAACAACACACAACATCATCTGCACATGGCCTTAAAAGTAGATCAAATACTAAATTATTGTTACAGGGAGTGTAATATAGAAGTTCTAATGAGTTTGACTCAACAAACCCTGAAGGAGCTGCGTGAGGAGCACAACAGGTAAGAGTAACATTGTAAAGCTTCTCAAAGACAACACTACACTGCAGTGTTATTTTACATTACATTTTAGATCTAACATACGGTTCAAAAGTTGTTTATTTGTTTGATTTGTTTAATAAAAAGGTAGATTATAGCTTGTTCCTAAAGTGTAGTTTTAAAAGATTTCCCTGTAACATGTATAAAACACTTGGTCGGCTGCAGCCCTGGGGAAGAGAAAATATCACTGGTATAACTTTATATTTGACTGAAAACAATATAATACGTGGGGTCAGAAGAAAAGGTTAAAGCAAAAGGACTTAGTTTTCAAGGTGAAGACGTTCTTATTCCAACAGACTTTATCAATGGAAGTGTGACTCCTGACGTGAGAGTTGTCTCCTGAGTCTTAACGACTCTCACATCAGGAGTCACTCTGTCCTTTCATAGTTAACGACTGAGACCAGAACAATGGTCCAATCAGGTATAGTTTCAGGAGAAACTCCTCCCTCAGATAAAGCTCAGCTCTTACAGTTGAATCAGAATTGATAAAGTCTCTTGGATTTAGAGACAAGACTTCTTCACCTTGAAAACTGAGTCTAGATTCTTTTACTTTAACCTTTTCTTCAAGATGACCTGGATGACTGAGAACTGGGGTCAAAGTAAATTTTGGACAAATAAAGTAAAAAATAAGTTACCAGATTATAAAGAAGTAAATGTTTCTTTACGTGAGACAATAATTAGGGACAAACATTTAAAAAGAAACTAAAGTTCCTGTTTCTGTTTCAAAACTATAAGACAACTCTAAGTTTGCTTTTTAACAATTAACATTCAATTAGAAATGAATAATAAAGAGAATTACAATTACTTTACAAAATAGTTAAATAATAAATAACAGGAAAACATGCTGAAAATTCGTTTTTATGTGAATTATTTTGTTTAAACAATTGTATTGAGACGTTTTTGTCAAAAGTCTTTCAATGATTCCACTTCCTTCACTGTAGCTCTTTGTTCTCTTTGTGATTGGTCGGTCAAGGTCATAGTGATGAAGGAAGAAGGGAACATGAAAAAGACGAGGAACAAAGCAGTGAGAGACCAATGTTTAGCTCGAGCTGGGACTAACAGGAGGCAGAAGACTCCTCATCTGGTTCGATACAACTGTAAAACATTAGAAAACCTTCTGAACAAGTTACAAAGTCTATTGTTTTTCTGCCAAAAGTAAAAAAAACATTTTACTTGTTTTAAAAACATTCACATATTTTAGAGTCTTTATTTCTTTTTTTTATAACTTTTAGAACCATTTCTATGAATCAAAGAGTCCCTGAGTCTGTCCATCTGTCCATTCTTCTTTTCTGAAGAGTCACAAAGTATCCTCTCCTTTTGTCTCCAAAAAGCGTCTGAGGACATTAGTTTTCTGTCTCAGGAGCATCTCTGGAGTAAGGAGAGTCGTCTGGATCTGTTGAGACCGACACAAATGGTCTTGTGTTCATTATTGCCATAACCTCTGCCATGAGGGTTCTCAATAGTTCATGTTGAACGTGTGTGGCCTTGAGGAGTATTGTGTCCAGGACCCTTCAACACCAGAGAGTCTCTCCAGGACCCACCCACATGTGAGGAGTGTGAGGAGTTATAGTCAACATCCTTTTTCCTGCAGGTGAGTAGTTAGTGTTCTGTCTTTGTGATCAGTGTTTAGCTCATTAAATGTTCCAATAAAATGTGTTCCTCTGTCAGAGCAAGTATTTGTGCAGGTCCTCGAACAGAGAAAGATCTTCTCAGAACATTGATAAAGCTACATGTTGACTTTGATTCAATTAGTTTAATGTGTGCAGCTCTTGTTGACGAGCATGTGACAGTCTTTTGAATCTATATTCTTCATCTGAGCTGACGACAGAACACATCTGTGAATAACAGAGCACATGAGCCGTTTACTACCAATGATCCAGATTCCAGCTGCTCTTAGTGCTCCCTCTGTCATGTGACGACCCTGATGAGCTTCCTTTTCTTATTTTATAAGAAGCACAGCAATGTGAGTGTGAGGAATAATGAGAGGATGTTTCTCGTCTTTCGTTAGATTTGTCGATTCTGAGTAAACTATCCTCATTAAAGAATAGGTTCAACTTTTTCAGACAACTCGGATTCGGCAGTGGTTGTTTTGTTTGTATGTCCCTGAACTCATCTGGAAACACTGCTGTACGGTGGAAATAATAAGCTCTGTAGCTTCAGAGAGTTCATCAGTAGCTGATCTGATTAAAACACTTCCAGACACTGCGTCTTGTCTGGACTGATGTTTTCTTAAATAATGCTGCTACATGTTTTAACAATGAACACAGTTTCATCCAATGAGAAAATCTTTCAAATAGTTATTTTTAATCTAACTGAGTTTTTGATGTTGTGATAATCAGAGTCTGAACATTTGTTCTTATTTTAGCCTCTGCCTTTAAGAGAGTGAAGATGTCAGAATGTAACGTCTCTAAACTGGACTGTGTCAGAAATGACGTGAACAGTTTGTGTGGAAGATTGTTTTCTGTTGCAATGTACTGTCTCTGTGCAGGTTGTGTGCACTTCCTGACTCGAGTGATGTGATCAGAAACAGTGTAGAACCTCTTGGTGTGAAGCCCTGAACAATTTTACTGTCTGTGAAAAATCTACTTCAATGTCCCTCTTTCCTTTCAGCTCTCTCGTCTCAGGTGCAGCAGAAAAACTCACACTGACTCATTCTTCCTTCACTCTTTGGCTTCTATTGTGTTTGTTACATGCAAGGGCTCCTGTCTTTCCTCCTCCCCGATCTGCTCTCAGGTGAACAGAGTGGGAGGTGGGCAGGTGAGTGGGTATCCTGTACATACAAGCAACACAGCAAATTTCTGTTTAGTCCCACTAGGTTAATTGGTTGGTGCCCCCCTTATGTTTTGAGTAAAGACCTTCTGTAGTTCAGTTAAATCAGGATGTTTGTTTCTTGTTTTATTTCTTAAAGTAGTTGTTCAGTTAGGCTCTGTTTTGTTATATTTAGTTCTTTGATTTGGCCCAACTGTTCAGCCTCCCTCCCTTCACTTTGTTCGGGTGTTATTTTTGTGTGTTTGGGACACAATAAAGCCAAACACAAAACATTATGACCTTGACACAATAATTGTCTTTCACTAAATTGTCTTCATTAACTGAGGACATAACAGTGTTTAATGTTTATCGGCTCAAAGAACTTGAAAAAATTCAACATTCTTACAAAACATCAAATGTTTGTTTAATGTCGCCTTCTCTTTTTCCTTAAACACTTTGAAAAATGAAACATAAACAAAATACCAAATAAATGCTAAAGAAGTACAAATGGATGGAACAGAATTATAAAATCCTCTGGAAACTATTACAAGGGAGGCTGAGTATTTGCACATTGCATCATTTTCCATTATTCTTAATAAATATTTGACTGTAAAACACTGAACTTTAAAGACTCTAATGTTTCTACAGCTTTGTCCAGACCATCATTTTGAAACTTACTGAAACAAAGAAAACAAATGTAGACAGTGTCTTAACAAAGGTCCCAGAGATGAACAACAGAACCCTTCAACTACAATTGATGCACTTGATATTGATCCATCTATTTCCAGAAACTGATACTGTTCTGTTGTTTATATTTGAATCATTTTTATAATAAAGGTTATTGTTTAAGATTTCTCAAACAGTAGAGGTAAAGTATTATTCTGGTGTTTATTCTGATCAAAGGAAGTGACAGAGAAAAGAAAGCTTTAACTGTTGTGAGCTGCAGCAGCTTCAATAAAGTCTGATCTAATCCTCACTAAACATTACATTCATCACAAGAACTTTCAAATATAGTTTATATCTTTCTTTTCTCTTTACATCCTTCAAGATTCTCAAATGACACTGAAACAATAATAAATCCAACACTTTTGTTCATATTTTTAATGAACGGAACAATAAAGAGTAAGATTTACAAACAGTGCTCAGTGCTTATAAAAAGATAAAGCAGGTGAGAGAGGCTTTAGAGTCTGTCCAGGTCAGGACTCAGATGGTCCTGGTCCTGGTCCTGGTCTGGTCCTGGTCCTGGTCCTGGTCCTGGTCCTGGTCCTGGTCCTGGTCTGCTCTGGTTCTGGTTAACGCCACCTGAAAAGACAAGAGAGAACAGATTGTTTACATTTCTTCTGGAGCTGAGACAAAATGATTATATTTATTGGAGACAGTTCTGGTCGGGACTCAATATTTGAGGCACAGGTTGTGCTTGTGTTTAATGCAGTGAAGACGATAAATACAATGTTTAAATTCATGAAGCCAGAGCCCAACGACACTGACTCTGTTTAAAAGCACAAACAGCTGTTGAGAAGAAAGACTTTGTCATGTTTTCTGTTTGAATATGACTTTATCACAACTATAAGCCTTCACACTGATCCAAACCCTTGGAGTGGTTCAAGAGTTAGGATCAGTGTTACTGCTCCAGATCAACCTCGTGACACTAAAGCTGCTCCGGGACGCCTGAACTCTGGGACAGTTTGATAAAAGTGACCCTTTGGTCTGGCCCTGGTCTGTTCTGTCTGCATCAGAGGAAAGGAAAGCTCTGTGCAGTTTCTGTGGATTCAGCAGAGCTTTGTCTCCAGAGACACTTTTATAGATTTTACAGAGAATCAGACGAGGCTCTGATTGGCCTCTGTTCACTACAGCATCTACTCACCTCAGAGTCTCCAGTCGACAGTGAGGACTCTGTTGGAGTTCAAGCAGCTCCTCAACATCTGACTCCATCAATCCGTTACCCCACAGATCCAGTTCTCTCAGATGTGAGGGGTTGGACTTCAGAGCTGAGGCCAGAGAAGAACAACTGGACTTTGACAAACTGCAGCAGCTCAATCTGAAAAAAGAATAAATGTTGGAGGTTAATCCAATAATAATTAAGGCACTCAGTTATAAAGAATACAAAGTCTTTATTTCATTTGTCTGGAGGTTTTCACGTCTTCAGGTCACACCAATGATTGTAAATATAGTGGAAGCTCATTGGTCCCAGTTCTGCAAAATGTGTCTCACCACAGGACGATTACATCCGGGCTTTTCTGACTCCTACGTCAGAGGATATTCCTAAAATGAGCGGAGAGGGTAGTATCTGAACTGCTCCAGTGATGAGTGAAAGCAGTGAGAAAAGTTATTTGTCTGTCAAACCGGGGCTTCCTGTGTCTTAATTATGGCACAACCAACAAGAGGGAAATATTGATCTCACACATGAGAATAAGTGGACTTTGTAGACTATGTATCTGTGGAGAGTAACAGAGCTGCTCAGAGGAAAAGAGTGATACAGTGCACACAGACACCAGGGAGTTTAGAGGTTTGAGTAAAACATATCAAAAACTAAAAAGCTATCATGTCAAAAACATGTTTGATGGTAGATATTTTGTCCAGTGAACAGGACAGAGTAATATTGTGGCACATGAGCAGCAGGCTTTATTCATAAACAGAATATATAGTGTTTGGGGGCGTGGCCAAGGCCAAGTCTTTTGTTATTATTATAACCTGTTTATGTATCTGTAATGGTTTATAAAACACACAGATGAAGCTTTAGACGACTCTAAGATTCACTTTTAATGTCTGTTTCTTTTAGTGTCACCTGGATGACTGTTAGTGTTTAAATTAAGAAGCACAAGTATTTAGTCACATGTAGAGTCTCAAAGTCTGCTCACTTTCTGCACAAACATGTATTTCTCTGTTTTAATGGCTGAACATTAATGACTGTATTGTTTTTGTCCCTGTCTCTGTGTGGCCTGTGAGGAAGAGCAGGACGTCCTGTGAGGAAGAGCAGGACGTCCTGTGAACCACTGTGGAGCCGTTACATGAAGATTAGACCTGTGTCAAACCTGTGACTGTGACAAAGAAGAACCTGGAGCAGCTTCACCTGCAGCTTCTGAAAATAAAGCTCATGTCTGCCACACCTCAGGATCTGTGTTTTATACTTCATCTTCAGAACGAGACACTTAATAGAACCAGCCACACTATATCAGCTTCTACAAGTCCTAATATTTACTCTTCATAATGGCTCTGCACTCTTTATAAACTACACATTGTCAACATCATTTAAATTTGTTTTTTTTTTGTCAAATCTTTATCTATTTATGATGTTTGTTTATTAACACAACCTAACTTCTGCCTTTAACTTCTGCTGAGAGTTTTAAAATGGCCTTAAATAAGAAGAAGAGGATGACATGAGTGAAAAATAAGTGACCGAGGACATTCATTGTTCATTTTTAATTGAGTACAAACAGTGACATGTGAAAAGTCTGGTGTAAAACATGTTTTGTAATGTATAGTTCATTAGAAAAGCATTTCAGTAATGGACATGAATAAGTGCTTGTTATTCTCTGGTGTGTAAAAAGTCAGACAGAATTGGCAGGAGTCCGGTCTTCAGCAGGTTTGTCTGGATCACCTCCTACAGGAACAACACACAGACAAGTCAAATACAATGGCCCCAATAACACTGACAGCTTTATTATATTGTAAGAATGTCAGCAATAACCTTTATTACAGAAACAAAGTTGGTCCAAAGCAAAAACATTATAAAGTTAAAATATAACTCTTGACCTCGATCTAACTTCTCCAGACACTGCAACTGTTTTACCTCTGGTCACTTTCCGACGTAACCTGCGTTCACTCAGTCCCTCCCGCTTTTCTTCTGCCGACACCTCTGCGCTTCCCCCTCTTGAGGAGCTCTCGCTTTTAAACACCAACATTGCCACTGACACTCTGTGCTCCACCCTTACATCCTGCTTGGACAACTTATGCCCTCTTACCAGACCAGCCAGTACATCCTCATCTGCCCCCTGGTTATCCGATGTTCTACGTGAGCATCGCACCAGCCTCCGGTCAGCTGAGAGAAAATGGCGCAAGTCAAAAGATCTCACTGACCTCTCTATCTACCTCTCTATCTACTCTTCTCTCTAATTTCTCTGCTGATGTCACTTCTGCAAAAACTGACTACTACCATTCTAAGTTAATCAACTCACCTGACTCACGCACTCTCTTTAAAACCTTCTCTGCCCTCCTTTGTTCCCCTGCTCCCCCTCCTTCATCAGAGTTAACAGCTGATGATTTTGCGTCTTTCTTTGTAAAGAAAACAACTGCCATCAGCAGTCAGTTTTCTGCGCCAGCACCTGTTGAACTCTTTCACACCCCTGATACGTGTTTGCTCCCCTCTTTTTCTCCTCTAACTGAAGCGGACGTTTCCAAGGTCATTAGTTCTAACCACCTTACCACCTGCCCGCTGGATCCCACACATCTCCTTCAGGCCATCTCTCCATCTGTCGTGCCTGCTCTCACCCACATCATCAACTCATCTCTCTCCACTGGGTCTTTCCCCACAGCCTTCAAAGAGGCCCGCATCACACCACTACTTAAGAAACCCACTCTCAACCCTACACTTTTAGAAAACTACAGACCGGTTTCCCTCCTTCCCTTTACTGCCAAAGCTCTGGAGCGAGTTATGTTTAACCAGCTCTCCTCCTTTCTCACACGGAACAACCTCCTGGACCAGAACCAGTCTGGGTTCAAGAGCGGACACTCCACCGAAACTGCACTGCTCTCAGTCATCGAAGCCCTGAGACTGGCAAAGCCAACATCCAAGTCATCTGTCCTCATCTTACTGGATCTGTCTGCTGCCTTTGACACCGTTAACCATCACATCCTCTTGTCTTCTCTTAGTGCGATGGGTGTCTCTGGAATGGCATTGCAATGGTTCAAGTCTTACCTCTCCAATAGGTCATTCAGAGTATCCTGGAGAAACGAGGTCTCTGAGTCCCAACATCTCAATACAGGGGTGCCTCAGGGCTCGGTGCTTGGACCGCTACTCTTTTCCATTCACATGACATCCCTTGGCTCTGTCATTCAGAAACATGGCTTTTCATATCACTGCTGCAGATGACACTCAACTCCACTTGTTATTTCAACCTGATGATCCGACGGTCTCTGCTCGTGTCTCGGCCTGAGCGACATCTCACTTTGGATGAAGGCCCATCACCTGCAGCTGAACCTTGGAAAAACCGAACTGCTAGTGATTCCTGCCAACCCAAAGACCCGCCACAACCTCTCCATTCAACTAGGCTCATCAACCATTACACCGTCCAGCACTGCCAGAAATCTGGGAGTGTAACTGATGCTCAACTAAACTTCACAAGTCATGTTGCCAGCACCACACGGTCCTGTAGATTCATCCTCTACAACATTAGGAAATTTAGACCTTTCCTATCGGAGCACTCTACGCAAATCCTAGTCCAGGCTCTTGTCTTGTCCAAACTGGATTATTGCAATGCTCTTCTGGCTGGACTCCCTGCCTGCACAACCAAACCTCTGCAGCTGATTCAGAATGTAGCGGCAAGAGTGGTCTTTAAAGAACCGAAGAGAGCGCACATAACTCCACTTTTCATTAGATTACACTGACTCCCAGTTGATGCACGCATTAAGTTCAAAGCTATGCTCTTGGCCTACAAGACCACCACTGGCTCCGCCCCCTCATATCTTCACTCACTGATACAGACCTATGTGCCTAACAGATCGCTGCGCTCTGCAAATGAACAACGTCTGGTGGTACCATCCCAAAAAGAAAAAAAATCACTCTCACGCACTTTCTCTGGATCTGTTCCACATTAGTGGAATGATCTACCTGCTGCTACAAGATCAGCAGATTGGCTTTGATTACTGTGCTAGGTTTTTAACTGACTAGTTTTTTGTGCACTTATGCTTTTTGTTACCTTGTGTTGTTGAAATTGCTTCCATTGTTTTCCTCACTTGTAAGTCGCTTTGGATAAAAAAGTCTGCTAAATGACTAAATGTAATGTAAATGTAAATGTAAAATACTGTGTAGTCCATTATATGTAGTTAATATGAAGACTCTTGATGAAGTTTTCTGACTCCTCCAACCGCCTCATTAATTTAGAAATGGTCTAAGTCAATACTATTAATATAGATTTAAATCAGTCTTTCATTATAGGATTAATGTATAAAAATATAACTCTTTTTTTGACCCTTAAGACAGCAATAATAAGATTTAAATATTCATGTGAGAGTAAAGCATCATAAACCTTTCTCTCAGGTTGGTTTAATAACAAAATAGTGATGTTCAGAACAAATAAACTACAAGCATATTCAAGTCAATATCATAGAAGTGTCCCTCGTCTAATCACAGTAATGTCTTGGCTTTACATCAACTACTTACATTTTAGAAAATGATAACCATATTGTACTGTCTTCATGAACAGTTCAAATTATGCACCACATCTTTAATGAGACTTCTCCAGATCTAACATGAATCTAGAAATATTACTTAAAATCCAAAATAAATTATTTTCTGTCAAAGATATTCTCTTAATAAAAGAGAGAAATATAAAAATTTACTCACCAAAAAAAGTAGAGCCATGCTTCTTGGCCACTCTGTCAATGAAGGACTCATAAAACTACAGCAAAATATCCCAATGTTTTTTGTGCAAAACGTCTCAGAGCAGCAAATAAAAAAAAATAAAAAAAACAGCCAACAACCAAAAATTGTAAAAAAAAAAAAACAGCTGTTGTGCCCATTGCTTCACATTCACTCATATTGGCCTCACGACTGGCTAAAAAATATTTGTTACATTTCTGCTGTAACTGCAAAATAAAACTAACTAACAGATTATTATTAATTAGTATTAATGAAATATTCACCCTGTGATGTCTGTAACATCTGTCCTTGTTCCTGAGCCTCACACGCTGCTCATCTTCAGATAAATACATTTAAAGTGTGTTGTCTGACAGACTGGACTTTGAAAGCTTATGGCCTTATGTCGGTCGATAAATGTAGCACCAACTATCCTCTTGTGTCTAAACTAGTTTGACCTCTGTTTCAGTGATTTACATGAGTTTACAGCAGAAACAGGGCAAACTATTTATCTGTAAAGTTACACTTCAAAAGAAAAAGCTCTAAAGATGTGTTTTTATTGTAAATGTTGAGACTGGCTCCAGTTACAGGCTCAGATCGACTGAAGTGATGCAGCATCACAAAAGATGTTTTTGATGCAGAAATGGTGCTTTCACAGTTTAACCCTGGGACTGTCTCACTGACCATGTTTTGGGAGTTCCTGTTTCACAAAAAAAGAAAAATAAACTGTGGAGGAGAGTATTTAAATGAGGCACAGCTCGATTTAAGAAGGTTTGAGACTCGGAACAAAATGACACTTGATGTGAACTTTGTAAAAGAGACAGAAAAAAGAGAAAGCTCACACATCCCCTGCACGATTATCTCTACATTTGTGGAGTTATCAGTTTTATTCTTTCATTTCCTCGTGTGTTCTAATGCTTTCATAAAATCCTCAAAGCTCTGACGTGTCTCAGGACGAGACACAGCTCAGTTTTTCAGGAAAATACCACAGTTTGTAAAAGTCCAAAGTCTGCCTCCATCAAACACGTTCTTCTTTTACGTTTGTCCAAGACACATTTTCTTTTACATTCAGATGTAAATGAAAATATGACTTTTTAAAGTTATCTGGTTCAAAGAGAAGGTCTGGACTTTTATGGATCAAAAAAAGAGGAGAAAGTACAACACACTATTTCTGAGCTCGGTGGATTGGAAAAAGACTGGCACTGATTTACTGAAGACTTTTCATTTGTTCTTTGGCCAAGCATCCCTCTCATAAACATGATACAGTGTGACTTTATGAGCTGTTTGTTCAAACCCAAGAGTCAGAGAAAAGAAGAGAAGGACCAGTGACTGACCTCAGAGTCTCCAGTCGACAGTTTGGACTCGCGAGACCTTCACACAACTCCTTCATTCCTGAGTCTAAGTCATTATAACTCAGGTCTAGTTCTCTCAGGTGAGAGGGACTGGACTTCAGAGCCGACGACAGAAGTTCACAGTCAATCTTTGAGAGTCCACAATAAGGAAGTCTGTAAACACAGTAACATTAAGTCAAACATTAGAGATGTAAAGGTTCTCAGTCGTCCAGGTCACAGAACTACATTTATTCACTTTAAATTCAAAGTTTAAAACTATCTCCAGCTGCAACAGATACAAACATATTTGGCTGTTTTTCATTATTGTCCCAACCTTTTCTTCTTTGTCAAAGCTCTTACACTAAACTAAATATTAAAAACACTAAATATCTCACATCTGTTGAAAAATCAGACAAAAAGCTTCATAAAGTCTTGTAAAAATATAATTGTGACTGAAGCCCCACATTTACAGAGCTCTCAGTCTAAAACACTTCAGAGTTCAGCAGAAGGTCCTTTTGTAACATGCTGTAAACATGAAGGGTTTTTAAATGTGTTTGGATGAATGCTCCATGAGCAGGAGCCAAAGTGAGGCTTATTACTGTTCTCTCTTTTCACTCATTTCACATTTATGCTTCATTCATTTCAGCAACATTGTGCATTTTACAAAGACACTGACAAAAACAAAAGAAAAAAGAACAAGTGACACAGACAGTGGTCCTCTGTGAGGTTGGGGTGTGTGTGTTTAAGCCCGTCCTGTGGCCGACTGTGGCTGAGACACGAGACGAGAGCAGAGCTACAGAAATAAATCAAGTTTATGTAATACTCTTGTTTTTTTTTAAATACAAATGTTACCAAATGTACTAGAATTGTACTTTAGAGGTTTTGGACCAGAAGGTTTGGCTGAGTACAGGAGCAGTGACATGAATGAGACTCAGACAAAGGCTTTAAATTTTTAAAATGCCGGCTTGTATTTTAAAAATAAGAAAGTAAATATAAAAAAATAAAACAATAAAATGATCTCTTTGGTACCAACAATTTCCTCAGTAACAACCGTTTCCACAATCACAGTAGTCACGTGTTCTTACCTGGGTGCACCCTTCTTTTATAATGTTTTACATTTTTCTTATGTTTCTATAACTAAATCTTTTAAATTGTCTTTTATTTCTGTAAAGCACTTTGAGTTACCCAGTGAATGAATTGTATTATATAAATAAAATTACCTTGCCTAGTTTCACATTCAATTTAAAATAAAAAATACATAAAAAATAAATACATTTGGTATTATTGTTAATAGCTAAAAAGATTCAGCAATACACTTGTAATTACCAAACAACAAAACCCTTATTTTGAAGGAATTACTCTTCCCCACCCATAGTCCACTTCCTGCTGATAATGTGTACAGTCTGTAAAGTCTTAAAGAGTTCCAGGTAAGTTCAATGTCCAAATGTTCCAGGGAAATGTGTGTGTAAAGGGGCAAGTGAAAAGACGTGGAAGGGGCTTTTGTTGCAGTGGGTCTACCACACTGCACCGTGCAGCAGAGGATCCACTCAACCAGTTCGTCCAGTGGGTTGGCTCGCCATCAACCGACAGGTCCGCCCAACAAAAAAAAAACTGAACTGTCATAAAATACTATAAGTATACAATTAAAGTACTTTGCACAGTCGGTTCTGACTGTTTGCTTTTAACTTTAATCATGTCTAGAATTCCAAAAATAAAAATCATGAAAATTGTAATTATGCTGTATTAATGTCTAATACATCTTCTCTCTTGAGGTATTGTTCAAATCTTTACATTAAATTACAAGAACATTTTTAAACAAAAGAAAACTACAACATACTGCTTCAAAACTGCAGTAAAATACCAACATAAATGTTGAGGCCCTGTTTACTCATCTGTTGTTCTAATACGTTCATAAAATTCTCAAAGCTCTGACGTGTCTCAGGACGAGAAGTACAACACACTATTTCTGAGCTCGGTGGATTGGAAAAAGACTGACACTGATTTACTGAAGACTTTTCATTTGTTTTTTGGCCAAGCATCCCTCTCATAAACATGACACAGTGTGACTTTATGAGCTGTTTGTTCTAACCCAAGAGTCAGAGAAAAGAAGAGAAGGACCAGTGACTGACCTCAGAGTCTCCAGTCGACAGTTTGGACTCAATAGTCCTTCACACAACTCCTTCATTCCTGAGTCTAAGTCATAGTTAAAACTCAGGTCTAGTTCTCTCAGGTGAGAGGGACTGGACTTCAGAGCCGACGACAGAACTTCACAGTGAATCTTTGAGAGTCCACAACCAGAAAGTCTGTAAACACAGTAACATTAAGTCAAACATTAGAGATGTAAAGGTTCTCAGTCGTCCAGGTCACAGAACTACATTTATTCACTTTAAATTCAAAGTTTAAAACTATCTCCAGCTGCAACAGATACAAACATATTTGAGAGTTTTTATTATTGTCCCAACCTTTTCTTCTTTGTCAAAGCTCCTTACACTAAACTAAATATTAAAAACACAAAATATCTCACATCTGTTGAAAAATCAGACAAAAAGCTTCATAAAGTCTTGTAAAAATATAATTGTGACTGAAGCCCCACATTTACAGAGCTCTCAGTCTAAAACACTTCAGAGTTCAGCAGAAGGTCCTTTTGTAACATGCTGTAAACATGAAGGGTTTTTAAATGTGTTTGGATGAATGCTCCATGAGCAGGAGCCAAAGTGAGGCTTATTACTGTCCTCTCTTTTCACTCATTTCAGATTTATGCTTCATTCATTTCAGCAACATTGTGCATTTTACAAAGAAACTGACAAAAACAACAGAAAAAAGAACAAGTGACACAGACAGTGGTCCTCTGTGAGGTTGGGGTGTGTGTGTTTAAGCCCGTCCTGTGGCCGACTGTGGCTGAGACACGAGACGAGAGCAGAGCTACAGAAATAAATCAAGTTTAAAAAGATTGAAAGAACAAAAACAGTGGCACATAAACCATCTGGAAATGATTGACACCAAAGTCAGTGACCCACATAATCCCTGTAAATAATCAGTAAATAATTAAACAGTACTTACTTTGCCTTTCTGCAGTTCCTCACGGCCGGGATCAGTCTCCGTCGTCCTTCAGCTGAAGTCTTGTACTTCTTTAGGTCCAGCTCATCCAGGACCTCCTCTGACATCTGCAGCATGTAGGCCAGAGCTGAACACTGAATGTCAGAGAGCTCCTCTGATCTGTTCTTTGACTTCAGGAAGTCCTGGATCTGCTGATGGACCGAGCGGTCGTTTAACTCTGTCAGACAGTGGAAGATGTTGATGCTTCTGTCAGGAGAGATATCATCTGTGTTCATCTTCTTCAGGTTGTTGATGACACTTTGTCTTGTCTCTGAGTTGATCTGTGTTGGACCCAGCAGAGCTCCCAGAAGCCTTTGGTTGGACTTCAGAGAGAGGCCGTGAAGGAAGCGCACAAACAGGTCCAGGTGGCCATTTGGACTTTGGAGCGACTCTTCCATTGCGTCTCTGAGGAAGATGTCTAGTGTTGAGTTATGTTTCCAGTCTCTCAGAAACCTCTTGAGTTCCTCTGTGTTGTTGTTGTTAAAGCAGTGGTGAAGGTAAAGCGCAGCCAGAAACTCCTGGACGCTCAGATGAACGAAGCAGTAGACTGATTTGTGGAAGATGAGTGTCTCTTGTTTGAAGATCTCTGTACAAAGTCCTGAGTAGATCGAGGCCTCGGTCAGGTCCAGACCCACCTGCTGCAGGTCTTCTTGATAAAACATGATGTTTCCTTTCTGCAGATGTTCAAAGGCCAGCCTCCCCAGCTTCAGAAGGACTTCACAGTCGGCCTGTGTCAGCTGTAGATGAGTTGAATGTTGGTACTTGAGCCTCTTCCTGTGAGTCTGCACCAGCAGGAAGTGTGCGTACATGTCGGTCAGGGTCTGGGGCAGTGGTCCTCTCTGCTCGGTTCCCAACATGTGCTCCAGGACTGTGGCTGTGATCCAGCAGAAGACTGGGATCTGGCACATGATGTGGAGGTTCCTGGACGTCTTGATGTGGGAGACGACTCTGTCACACAGCTCTTCATCTGTGAACCTCTTCCTGAAATACTCCTCCTTCTGGGCCTCAGTGAAGCCCCTGACCTCTGTGACCCTGTCCACACACCTCGCAGGGATCTGATTGGCTGCTGCCGGTCGGGAGGTGATCCATATAAGGGCAGAAGGAAGCAGTGTGCCTCTGATGAGGTTTACCAACAGCACATTGACCTGTGACCTCTGTGTGACCTCAGAGATGACCTCACATTTGTGTAAATCCAGAGGCAGTCTGCTCTCATCGAGGCCGTCGAAGATAAACAGGAGTTTCCTGTCGGCCAGCGTCTCTGCCGTCAGCTTCTGTAGCGTTGGATAGAAAACCTGTATCAGCGTCAGCAGACTGTAGTCCTGCTCTGGGACCAGGTTCAGCTCTCTGAACGACAGGGGCACCACCAGATCCACCTCCTGGTTCTCTAAGCCCTGGGCCCAGTCCAGAGTGAACTTCAGAACCGAGAAGGTCTTTCCCACTCCAGCCACGCCGTTGGTCAGCACCACTCTGATGGGCTTCTGATCGGACGCTAACGCTTTAAAGATGTCGTGGCACCTGATTGGAGCGTCGTGGACAGTCTTCTTGGACTGAGTCTCCAGCTGCCTGACCTCATGTTGGGTACTGACCTCTTCACTGACCTCTGTGATGTACAGCTCAGTGTAGATCCTGTTCAGAGCCGTTCTACTTCCTGTTTCAGTTCCTTCAGACACACTTTCACATCTCTGCAGCAGACTCCTCTTATGCTCACCTGGAACAAAAGAGCTTCTTTTATATTATATTCTATTCATACAAACATATCTTAACAAAACAAGTTTTGCTCTGACTTCTTTTCAGGTCTTCTTAGAGACCGTTTACAGGGAACACTGGTCAGAAAAACACAACAGTCCTGTTGAAGCTGAGTCACGTTCACAGGACAACGTTACGACACAATTGTTAGATATAGATCATGTGACTTTCCTCACAGCCTAGATCCTTACCTGGATCTAAACCTGAACCGGCTTCAAACAACAGACCTCAGGTGTAACAGTCCAGACTGACCTGACAGACACTAGAGTACGCAGCAGAAAACATACAAGCAGTCTTTCTAGTGCTGTCCACACTTTGGGAACAGATAACTGCAGAATGTCACTAAAACAAAGACTGT
The DNA here is from genome assembly GCA_024349245.1 of Neodontobutis hainanensis. Taxonomy (NCBI): domain Eukaryota; kingdom Metazoa; phylum Chordata; class Actinopteri; order Gobiiformes; family Odontobutidae; genus Neodontobutis; species Neodontobutis hainanensis. The sequence goes on from JALDNG010000108.1 coordinate 322,143, forward strand.
GACGTCTGTGCTTCATGTTTTAGAGACGACTAATACACAGGACGTTTTTACAATAATACTTTTGTAAATAAACCAATGTGAGAAAGACCGGTCACTTTTAGTAAAGCAGACAATGATGAGTGAGAGGACACAGAACATCTTTGGAAAATAAAAACAAAAGAGAGACAGCATCAATTATTGTCAAGGGCTTTAAAAATATAATTTAAAACTTTAGAATAGTGGCAGTAGAGGAGCTGTGCTTCAGTCTGAACCCTGACCTTATGGAGTTAGAGCCAGACACACTTTAACTTCTTCATTAACCAAAGACTCAAGCCTTTGCCACAACAGAGAGTTTTGAAACAGGTCTATGTTCATTTAAAAAGACTGGACCTGCAGCTTTCACTGGTGGAATCAGGAGGAGTTTTATTAGTGACCAGAGTCATGTTAAATACAACACAGTGGCTGCAGGGTTTTCTGAAGAATGAATGGTCTTACTGAGGAGAGTGTAGTCCAGTCTTGGTCTTTGTCCTCACTGGGGACAGGGCTGAGGTGAACCAGACTGGTCCCAGTTTGAAGAGAGACACTGTCTGCAGAAGCAGTGTCCACAGCTGGTAGAGACTGGATCAGTCAGGACGCTCTGACACAGACCACAGGACGATGGGCCGTCACCAGGACTCTCTCTGTGGACATCAACACATTCATTAAAACAGCTTTACAAAGGTCACAGCCTGGTCCCTGCTTTTGGACAAAAATACTGACCCCTCCTTTTGACCTGTTTCTGGAAATGGAGCCATTAATGAAACTAACTCATTTGACTGGAGTCATGTTCTGTCTCATCCTCTCACTTTAAATCTGAGCTCAAATGAAGACATTAGAAGTGAGTTATTACTGACAGATAAAAACATCTGACAATAAACAGGACAGTCTTCCTTTGGGTTGAATGTGTCCTGTCTCCAGTTTTACACAGTTTTCATTTTAAACAGTGATGGAGACATGACAGTGGTTCAGTGAATATATCTGCACTGATCAGATGCTGATGAAGACAATATAAATGATATTAGTGCATCACTTACAGTCGACTCTGTGGAGCTCCAGGTTCATTACTGAAGCCTGGAGGGAGGAATTCCTTGGACCAATCGCTCTTCAGAGACACACAGCTGGACACTGGAGACACTCTCTGTTTGTGACACTCGTCTCTAAAACAACAGGATTTATTGTACAGTGTGTGTTAATAAGCAGCAGTGAGCACTTCCTCTGACTCTGTTCTGTTCAGAAAACACACACTTTACAGTTTCCTTCGGACACAATATTCTTATTTTTGGGCCTGAGCCTCAGTTAAAGCAGTGGCTCCATGAATGTGTCCTGTGCTGTATCAGGTCAACCACAGTGTTCTTAAATCAAACACAAACAGCTGATGATGCTACTCACTGTGTTGGAGCGGGCCCTGGCTCGCTGCTGCCATCTGGAGGTTCCTTCATGAACACACCTCTCTCTTTATAATGGCTCTGTGAAGACTGGGTTTCCTCTTCGTCCACACTGACATTATTCATGTTCTGTCTTAGTCTGAAATGTGAACGAGTCAAACACAGTGAGCTCTGATCATTTTAATTATTATTATTATTATTATTATTATTATTATTATTATTATTATTATTATTATTATTATTATTATTATTATTATTATTTTATTATTATTATTATTATTTCCTGAAATGGGTCAAAGAATGGTAGCAATACTTATTTTGCAATAGTCAATTCCCAGCCTATAATCATATGATGATTTGCCACTAGGACTTTTTTTTTTACTTTTTTGTTAATGTTAAATTCTTTTGTGTGCGTTCTAAAATAAAATATATTAAAAACACAAGATCAGTTTGAACCAGATAAAAAGCAATGTGAGAGTCATGTTTTTTTCCTTGCTTTCAACACCATCCAGCCGGCATTGCTGCGAGGAAAGCTGCATGGACCATCAACTACCTCAGCAACAGGCCACAATACATGAGGCTGAGGTGGTCTGCAGCACTGGGGCCTTCACTTACACCACCAGCATCTGTCATCTCCACAAGTTCTGGGTTGTTGTTATCTCTGTGTTGGAGAGGAACAACCTGGAGAACAGCTTGGTCTTCATGGACTTTATCGACTTGTGTGAGCTCCACCAGCTGCAGCTAAACATCCGCACAGTGTTAGTGATTGTACATTGAGACGCTGGACAGTTTAAAGTAGCTTGGTGTTCACAAACAATAAACTGGACTGGTCCCACAACACCAACGTCCTGTACAAGAAGGGCCAGAGTCACCTCCACCTTCTGAGGAGACTGAGGTCTTTTGGAGTTACTATCCACTACACTGTTGTCTCCTGGGGTGTGGGCAGCAAGGACCAGGAAAAGCAGAAGCTACACAAGCGGCAGCATGTGTCCCAAAATCAAACTGGCTGCTGGGATGTAGCTAAGTGTTGCAGTGTTTGCAGGAGACTAAAATATATTCGCTGCTGCTTCATCCATCTCCATTGTCATCTTCTGACGAGTCTGCCCACAGGGTACATGGTCATTTTAAGAGCTTCCTATGTGCTGTAATGCTGTATCTAAAATAACTACTCCCACACTACTGCACATACTTACAACTGAGGCTGCAGTGCATCTAAATACACAACCTCAGTGAGAACAAAACAAAGTCCAGTTTTATTTTTGTTCTTGCAACTCAACGTTTTTATTATTGATTTGTTTATAACACAGAGTGTGGCCTTCAGAGAGAAAGGACTTAAAGTTGAATACCCCTCCATCCCACCCCACCAGCACCAATAAACACACACACACTTATGTTCCCACACACACCATTATCCAACATAAATAGTGACACTTAGTTATTATTTCAGGAGAAAAATTAAATTTGAACTTGAAGGTGAGTAGAGTCCAAATGAAATCTTAACATAAACAAATGCATTTGTTTATTTCAAAAATTGCATTTATATTGGTTTTCAATGGAAAATTTTGTTGGCCACAGGATGTGTGTCGTTTTTTGCTTAGCTTAGCAATTTTAGGCCAATTTAAGGAACTGAAACAAAAATGTTATGACTAATTATTATCCTCTGGAAAATGAGGCAATATTAATTCAACACAAAGTGGCTTGAAAATAAAAATCAGAATGGCACAAAATGTCTTGAGGATCTCTTAAAGGTTAAAATCTAGACAAACTCCAAATGTGATAAAACCATTGAGGCTGCTGACAAAACACTTTGAAACCAACTCATTAAGAATATGATCATCTATAGGATTTATTCTAAACTAAATGGTACATACTCTACAGTTCAAGAGTTTGTATTATGAGGTGTGTTTTAGAAATAAACCAGTGTTGAGTTAAACACTGGCTTTGAAACAGACGAACATTACTAAACTGTTAAAGGAGTTTTATCAAACAAATAAAGCCTTTCTCTAAAGTCTGTATTTATCTCAGTCTTTGATCTAAACATCAGGGGTTTAAGTCTCTGTAAAAGTTCACACTGAGACAACAGCTTTAATAAAGTCAAAGACACTAATGTCACACTCACCTCCTCACACCAGGACAACAGCTTTAATAAAGTCAACACTAATGTCACACTCACCTCCTCACACCAGGACAACAGCTTTAATAAAGTCAACACTAATGTCACACTCACCTCCTCACACCAGGACAACAGCTTTAATAAAGTCAACACTAATGTCACACTCACCTCCTCACACCAGGACAACAGCTTTAATAAAGTCAACACTAATGTCACACTCACCTCCTCACACCAGGACAACAGCTTTAATAAAGTCAAAGAACACTAATGTCACACTCACCTCCTCACACCAGGACAACAGCTTTAATAAAGTCAACACTAATGTCACACTCACCTCCTCACACCAGGACAACAGCTTTAATAAAGTCAAAGAACACTAATGTCACACTCACCTCCTCACACCAGAACAACAGCTTTAATAAAGTCAACACTTGTGTCACACTCACCTCCTCACACCAGGACAACAGCTTTAATAAAGTCAACACTAATGTCACACTCACCTCCTCACACCAGGACAACAGCTTTAATAAAGTCAAAGACACTAATGTCACACTCACCTCCTCACACCAGGACAACAGCTTTAATAAAGTCAGAGACACTAATGTCTCACTCACCTCCTCACACCAGGACAACAGCTTTAATAAAGTCAAAGACACTAATGTCTCACTCACCTCCTCACACCAGGACAACAGCTTTAATAAAGTCAGAGACACTAATGTCTCACTCACCTCCTCACACCAGGACAACAGCTTTAATAAAGTCAAAGACACTAATGTCTCACACACCTCCTCACACCAGGACAACAGCTTTAATAAAGTCAAAGACACTAATGTCTCACACACCTCCTCACACCAGGACAACAGCTTTAATAAAGTCAACACTAATGTCTCACTCACCTCCTCACACCAGGACAACAGCTTTAAAAAAGTCAACACTAATGTCACACTCACCTCCTCACACCAGGACACAGCAACATGCAGTCTTTCTGAATACTTTCACTTTGTCTGTGTCATGTGAGAGTAGCTCTTCCCCTCTCCGTCATGTGATCAGCCTGAGTCAAACAAAACTGTGACTAAACAGGACTTAACCAGGTCTAAACCAGGACTAAATTGAATGTAGGAGTTGATCATCCACAGAGAAGTGGTCAAAAACAGTTTTCACAGCTTCTGGATCTTCAGGCTCTTTTCTGTCCTCAGCTGTTCTCAGATGTGCTTCTGAGGCAACACTAGGAGACAATGTTGCACCAAAAATGTGTTCTATCGTTTTGTAGTCTTTTAGGGGTGTGTCCAAGTTTGAATCTGGCCATCACAGAAAACGTTACAGGGATTTTCTTCTTCCTTGAGTGGTTCACCGTGTGATGTGGGATGTACTGTGGTCATCACGCTCCAGCTACTCTGGGGGCAGGGACGTGCACAGAGGGGCAGGTACTCACCTAAAATAAAAAGGGCACTTCTGCATATTGCTAAAAGTTAAAAGTTATATACTGTGGCAGAAGGTTGTAAGTTCAAAATCCAGCTGACACAAACATCTTCGGCCTGTTCTGTGTGAGTCTAGCCCAGTGTGTGTTGTCTTGTTTTCCTTGTCTTTGTCTCCCTCGTGTGGTCTTTTTTGTCCTCAGGTGTGGTTTCAGGCTGGTGGGCGTGGTCAGCAGGTGCAGCTGTTCCTCATCTTCTCATCAACAATACAAAGACTCCAGGCTTTTCCACTCATCGCCAGATTGTTCCGTCTACTCAGTGGTTAGAACAGCACGGCCTAGTATCTGAGCGTGTGAATTTTGTACAGTGAAGTCTCAATTTGTTTGTGTTTTTCCAAGTGCCCTCTGCCTACAACAAAACCAAGTTATCCCCCTGACCTGCTGTAACAATAAACCAACATTCTGAACCTTTTCAGCGTCTGTGTCTGCTTTGAGGTCCTGCCTCCGGCTCCTGAACACGGACAACTCTGGTCTTTCTGTGAGGAGTCTGCATGTCCTCCACGTGTTACTGTGGGTTCTCTCCGGGTACTCCGCCTTCCTCCCACTGTCCAAACACATGCATGTGTAGGTTAACTGGAAACTCTAAAATGACCTACTGGCCATTGTCCAGGGTGTACACCGCCTAATGCCCAAAGCTGCTGGGATAGGCTCCAGTCAGCCTCAATCACTAAAAGGACTAAGTGGTAGAAATGAATAGTTATTTAGTATTAGTCAAAAGTTATTAATATTAAACAAAAACTGTGCAGCTTCCATTAAAAATAAAAAGTAATTAGTTAATTAAGTTTATGCACAGAAAAAAAAACCCCGACAACAAAAATATTATACCCACTAATCTCACCAAACAATTGTGCAAAATGCTTTAGTAAAACTGCAGTGAGTCTTTTCACATCAAATACCAACTCAAAACAACAAATATTTTCCTTCTAGTTCCTGGATGTTACGACCCAAGGGTGAGACATATTATTGAAGGACACAGGAGACAAGGGTGATCTTTAAACTGTGTTTTATTTGTCATTTTGGTAAAACTTTTGACAATCTAAACCCTGCCCAACGTAACAAAGCAAAAGAACCATGGTGAGCCGGCCAAACAGAATATAAGGGCGGGAAGTCGGACAGGCCAACCCTATACAGGGCAGTAGAAGCTGCCTTACCTCCCGCTACCCCTGACACAACCCCAGGTCTAAGCCCTAACGAAAGAAAAAGGTGAAAACTGGACAGTCGGGCCCACCAGGTTAAACAAAAAGAACTAAAGGCTAAAGGCTAAAACGTGCTCTAGCACACACAACCGGCATCGGCCACAGCGGCATAATCTGGACGGCGGAGTCAGACGGAGGAGGAGATCTCGCGAACAAGCAGAAACCAAAGCGTCAGCTCGAGGAAGTCAGAGAAAGAACGACGTTACCATTAGGTCTTTATATAGGCTACAGAAAGCTGCCAAGACTAATTATCTCCTAATAATATAAAAGAGGGAGAAAAAAGGTGAAAGGGAAACATAAATACGCCTAAATGCGGCGCCAGCACCTAACACCCCCACCCCAAAATACTGGACAATGGTGGTGGACAAAAAAAAAAAAGTGAAAACATTGTCCAGTCTACATGCGCGATAACGCGTCGGCCAAAACATTATCTTTGTCCCTTATATGTCTGAGCTCGACATTATACTCCTGCAAACGGAGACCAGTTCATTAAGCGCCTGTTTTTGTTGCGCATTCGGTGCAAAAACACGAGTGGATTATGGTCCGTAAAAACTATAACAGGAGCACTAGCGGAACCAACATAAACTCTAAAAAAAAGTGCTCTAAAGCCAGAATCAGGACAAGAGCCTCTTTTTCAATAGTCGAGTACCGTTTCTGATGGCAGTCAAGCTTCTTAGAAAAGTACAAAACTGGGTGATCAATGTCATCTAGACCTTTTTGTAACAACACAGCGCCCACCCCGGTGTCACTGGCATCTACAGCCAATTTAAAAGGCCTCTCACCAAGGACTTGGTGTTTTCAAAAGCAGTTTGACAGCAGTCAGACCACATAAAGGGCACCTTAGGGCTCAATAGGTCGGTTAATGGAGACGCCACAGCAGAAAAGTTCTTACAAAACCCTCGATAATAACCAACCATTGCCAAATATCGACGAAGCTCAGTGCGGGTGGTTGGGACAGGAAAAGCCACAATACTTTCCACTTTTGCCTGTACAGGACGTACCTGACCTCCCCCCACCACCTTTCCTAAGTAGGTAACTGTTGCCTGAGCAAATTCACATTTAGATAAATTCACCGTCAACTTGGCTTCTTTGAGACGACAAAACACAATCCGAAGGTGTTCCAAGTGCTCAACCCATGTCTCTGAACACACAACCAAGTCGTCTAATAAGCCTCACAGAAGGACAGACCGGACAGCACGATATTCATCAAGCACTGAAATGTAGCTGGTGCATTGCGTATACCAAAAGCCATGACTGTATATTTATTATAAAGGCAGAGATATTCTTAGCGCGATCTGTTAAAGGCACCTGCCAATAACCTTTCAGTAAGTCAAGCTTGGACACAAATTTCGCACCACCAACACGGTCAACACAGTCCTCAATGCGCGGCAACGGAAAACAATCAGGCTTGGTAACATTGTTCACTTTCCTGAAGCCGGTACAAAAACGATCTTCACCGTTAGATTTAATAGCAAGCAGGCAAGGTGAACTCCAGGTACTGCAACTGGGCTCAGCGATATTATGGGCTAACATGTATTCTATCTGCTGCTTAAGACGGCCACGTTTATCAGGATTGACACGATAGTTGCTTGATGGGCAGCATATCACCAACATCAATATCGTGCATCAGCACTGTTGTTTGACATGGCACATCCGAAAACAAAGAGTTATTGGCATTTAACAATTCCGTCAAATCTGAGCATTGAAGCTCTGGAAGATAAGCAAAATGAGAATAAATGTTATTCATAATGTCAGAATTTAACAACTTTCCTTGAGTCAACGCTTCAGATAGAGCCCCGCCTCCCTCATCAGCGACTGGCAGCGCCGCTGTATTATTTACTGAGGTTAAACAAGAGGCAGCACTTTTAGCACCGGACAGCGCCTTTCCAGTGACAAGACAAGGCGCTGCGACTTCAGCACCGGACAGCGCCTTTTCAGTGACAAGACAAGGCGCTGCGACTTCAGCACTGGACAGCGCCACAGGAGAAACAGCAGTATCACAGGTGACATGTGACAGAAGGTGTGCGTTCACAGTAACCTTTCAACATGTTAACGTGACATAACCAGGACCCCTGCCGTCTGTCAGGTGTGGCTACCAGATAGTCCCTGTCTCCAACCTTTCTCTGAATGACATAAGGCCCACTGTAGCGAGCTTGAAGACTAGCACCAGAAAAAGGTAATAGCACCAACACTTTGTCACCAGACTGAAACTCACGGAATTTAGTCTGTCAAACCAGGTCTTCATTTTAGTTTGTGCAACTAGTTTTCTTTAGCGATTTCACATGCACCCCTCAGTTTTAACCTAAAGTTACACACATCATTTTTTGTTTGTTTTGCTCTGTCTCATCACACAACCATTTCTCTTTTAAAAGTTTAAGGGACCACGCACCGTGTGTGCAAAAACAACTCTGAAGGACTAAAACCCAGGGATTCCTGAACCACCTCCCGAATAACAAACATTCGGAAGTGAACGCCTTCATCCCAGACTTTTTCAAACTCCAAACAATATGTACGGAGCGTAGTCTTCAGCGTCTAGTGAAAGTGCTCTCTGGGTGATATGCGCTAGAGTAACAATGCTGGATGTTGAGTTGCTTAAGGACCTGTGCAAAAATACGTGACATAAAGTTAGTCCCTTGGTCTGTCTGGACAACTTTAGGCAGACCAAACAGCGAGAAAAACAAGCAAGGTTTTCACAACAACTGGAGTTGTAATTTTTCGCACAGGAAAAACCTCTGGGAAGCGAGTGGATACACACATGATCGTTATAAGGGATTTATTCCCTGTTTTGGTTCGAGGAAGTGGACCCACACAATCAACCAACACCCGTTCAAAAGGTTCACCAACGGCTGGGATTGGATACAAAAGAGCGGGTGACACAGTTTGATTTGGTTTTCCCGAAACTTGACACCAATGACATGATTTACAATAACGCACAACATCCCCTTTAATTCCTGGCCAAAAGAAATGTCGCAGAATGCGGTGATAAGTTTTCTTTATTCCTAAATGACCAGCCATAGGCTTATCATGAGCCAACTTTAATATCTCGTTTCGATTTGGAGTAGGAACTACAATCTGCGTCACAGCACTCCACTCTTCCACCGGAGAGACATTTAATGGCGTCCATTTGCGCCTCAACAACCCGTTCTTAACAAAATATCCAGTAGACATGGACTCAATGTCTTTACCAGTAACAGCAACGTCAAATAAGGCTATTAAGGACTCGTCATTTTTCTGGTCAGTGATCAACTGTGACAAAGACAAAGACAGGCTGTTAATATTAACGATATTTTCCAAACTCTTTCTGTCACTATTAGCTGCTAACTGAGCTACATTCACTTAGTTAACCTCCTCTTGGTGCTTTTTATGCATGGACCTAGTAACAACACAAGCCGAAAGAACCTTTGGAAACTTTACAGCAAGTTCATCTGAAGACTTCATCATTGAACCAGTGTCATTTCAGGAGTCCCCAGTACTTTACCACCGGATAAGTCGTTCCCCATAATGAAGTCAATTCCTTTTATCGGAAACTCAGCCCTCACTCCGACTTCCACTTCACCTGATACTAAATCAGATTCAACAGACACTGTGTAATGGAACACCAATGTCTTCCATTGCAAAGCCCAAGACTGGTACATCAGAACCAACAGCAGACTTGTGACTAAATGCCAAAACGCTCGACAAAATGAACGACTGAGAAGCAGCCGAATCACGGAGTATTTTTATTGGGACACGGACATTATCACCGCGCAAAGACACAACTCCGTCCATAATAAACGGAGAAAAGTCTGCCAAGTCACTGGACTTGTCACAAGGCCTTTCAGGTTTGTTATTGTCTTTTTTCTGCTTATTTATTAAAGCAACAGGTTTGGAATTTCGTTTTGTTAACACTGGGCAGCAACAATGTGTCCTTTCTTTTTACAATAGAAACACATTACATTGTCTTTTCCTCTAAAGTCCTCCTTTCTAGTTTTATCTTGTTCTGCGGTCATTCCTCTGACTTGGTCTGTGGTCATTTGGAAACTTTTAACATTTCTGTCATCACTGATCAAAGACTCAATAGGTTTACTGTTAAATGAGCGATCTGTAAAAACGGTTTTGTGCGTAAGGACGTACTCATCCACTAACACTGCAGCCTTAGACACATCACACTCTTTATGTTCGTTTACATATGTAGCCACTCTGTCAGGCAGACAATTTTTAAATTCTTCAAGTATAATTAACTGCTTTACGTTACCGAAATCTTTAACGTCCTTTAAAGTGCACCATCCTTCAAAGAGAGTCTCTTTCTCGCGGGCAAACTCCACACAGGTCTGGTAAGGGTGCTTCTTTAATCTCTTTTTTAAATCTTTGTCTGTATGTTTTCGGACAAAGATCCAAACACCGGAGCACAGCTGATTTAACTTCTTCATAGTCCAGACTGTCCTCTGCAGACAGCGATAAATACGCCGCTTGCGCTTTACCGCTGAGGACGCACTGCAGCAACAAAGTCCACACATCCTCAGGCCATTTTAATGTTTTGCCACACGCTCAAACAGGATAAAGAATTTATCCACGTCTCTTTCGTTAAAGGGAGGAATTAAACGAATATTTCTGGTCACATCAAGGTCAGAAAATGTTACTTGAGATGGAGCTACACTTAGTTCCAACTCGCGCAAATTAATTTCTTTTTGCTGATCAAGTCTTTTAGCTTCTAACTCAAACTGGAAAGATTTTTCTTTGACATGGAGGCGCTGTAACTCAACCTCTAACTCCTTAAGTCTAACAGCATAATCTACTTTTTTAGTTGAGTGCTCAGGAGTTTCAGTTTCAAAAGGAAGAAAAATCCCTTTTCAACTAAAGCCTCAAATATCTCCGTCTTAATGATCTGTTTTTTCAGCTGAGACGCTGAGGAGAGTCAAAGTGTCCCAAACGTAACTGAAGTGAACATCTCTAAAGAAGGACCCATGGAGCGTGTTGTATCACGTCACAGCCACTAGATGGCGCCATTAACCTTTATTCAAATGCTGTGAATGACAGATTAATAATCTCTGTGATCCATTCATTTTGGAATTAGTTGAACTTTTTGATTTCATGCAAAGATTAAGTCTTGGTTTAAGTTGAATTTCCAGAAGGGAATCTCAACAGATGCAAAATAAACAGCCTCTGGATAAAACTTGATTGATTCTGTTTCACATGAAGCGCTCTCAGCTCCAGAGAAACACAGGGTTAATGAACCTGCTTCATGATCCACTCATCCAGACTCACACTGTATAAATATTTAAATCACGATGAATGTCCAGCTCTGATAAAGCTCCTGGATTGTAAAGACTCTGATGAAAGTCTTGGAGATATAAGAGGCTTATATCAGTGACCAGACTCCAGGTCAGAGCCACTGTTTCATGGAGTTGTTCTGTAACCACCAAAACTGTTCTGAGGACCAGAGCCACACACATTTGTTTTTAGACTGCTATCGCTCAAAAGAAATCTGGAATAAACTAAATGGACTTGACTCTAACCTGCTGGAGGTAAAAGCCTGGATAAGTCTCTCTAAGTCTGCTTTAGACATTATCCCTTTGACTTTGGAAATGTTTTGAAGGAGATAAAATGCTGATGATGTAATAAAATCAAGTCAGAGTCCATTATTATTATGATTGAAACATTCAGAAAAAAATACGCTTTTATTTAGTTTCTTGACTTTTATAAAGCATTTGATTCAATAGAACATCATTATTTATTTAAAACATTGGAATAGTTAGGATTCAGGGTCAGTTTCATGTCAAACATCAAAGTGTTGAACAAAAATATAAACAGCTGTGTCCTGCTGAACCCAGACACAACTCTAGATTTACTGTTTCACGTTGGGTCTGTCAGGGACGCCCAATATCTGCCTCTGTTTTTGTTTAAATTCTATCAATATATATTTAAAATAATCTCAATATTATTGGAATTAACATCTTCCAAAGAGAAATTAAACTCACACAATTGGCAGATGACACTGACAGCTTCACTCAGACTCGTCTGAAAGACTGGGTTGGTTTAAGGATATACTGTGTTTATTATAAGGATCTATAAATGATAAAGATGCAGCATGTAAACCTTTTGATATTATCTTATCTTTGACAGATGCTATAATATAATGTCTTATTTGCTCCACTGAGTGATTCTGTGGGTCTTACGTCAAATATCAAACTCTGGTGTAAAGCTGATCTCAGGTAAGTTGAGTCCCTGCAGACTGTTGACTGGTCGACAGAGAATCATCGCTAACATCCAAAAATAAAACACAAACTGAGAGAACTGATCAATAGAAAAGAAACAAAGAAAATATATCCTTTACTTGTTGGATTATTTGTTTGAACAGGAGCGTTCCACAGATAAATGTATTTAACTTTATTGATTCTAGATCTGAGGAGAGCTCAAAACAGCAACATTTTTAAACTTAAACTCAAAACTACTTTATTTAATCTGGCTTTTATATACAATACATATTTATTTTACTACTTTTACTTTGTTTTTCTCAGTATTTATATTTTATTGGTTGATATGTTTGATGTGGTAAAGCACTTTGGGCCTTGACTTGTGTGAAAAGTGTTAAATATAAAAGATTAAACACATTCCTACACAATCAAAAAAACATATGCATGCTCAAATATCAAATAAAACTTTGAAAATGAATTACCATTTTTCTCCTGCAGTGCTACATTCAGTCAAAACACTGACACATTAACTCAGGTCTATAATGTGAACATGTTTTATTTATTTTTAAGTCTGTATTTCCCTTTTTAACCATCATCTTAGTGGTTTTTGTGGCTTGTTACTAAATAAACTTTATCAGAAAAAGTGGCAGCAATAACAATTCAGATTTAACATTAGGACTTTGTTTTTAAATAAAAGTAACGTTTATATTGACTCAAAGCGTCACTATGTTACTTTTATCCAGTAGAGGTCGTAGGTTCAAATATATCATTGAGTTGCCCAAAGCGTGTCATTCATGAAATCTCTAACGATAAGTCCCTGTTATGTCCAAGTAGAGACAATCTGATCCATAGACTCCTGATGGAAAAGTTAAGAAAGAAGAAAACTGATTTTTCTGTAAGGCAGGTAATATACATTTTATTTAATATAAACTGTCAAACTGAAAGAGAAGAATGATCCAATATATTACAAAAAGATTTCCAGAATGTGTTACATTTATAGCCTCTTGTTATTTCTTGTTATTTCTGCATCACATGTTTAATAGAATTTGATGGAAAAAAAAACGTACTTTTAGAAACACTTTATCTCTACAGGAACATTTTATGGGACAAGTTGGATTAAAAGGCTAAATATCTGCCACATTTACAAATACAATATACAATACATGACTGTTTAGACCCATTATATCTGCATTTTATTATATATACTTTCTGTTTTGGAAAAGCTTCTTTCCAAACCCACTGTCAAACCAGATGAAAACATTATTATTTGACTCATATTATACATTTTTCTCTCTTATTAAGGCATACAAAGGGTAATCCATAAAACAAGCCTCATATTATACATTAGAATAATTACTGCCTATATGTTCATGTGGGATTAATACGAGTAACGTCAGAGCGGGACAAAGACTCAAAAGTGAAGTTGTTTTTCTCATAAATGAATTTAAACCTTGGCTGTAAATCAACTTCTCAGTGCTCGTACATTAAGAGTATTACTTAATCAGTTTGTATCAAGTCAGAGTCGTGTTATTTATGAGATCAAATGCACAATTAGACAGCTGTGACAGGCCCCTTTCTGCCGTTTTAACCATCGCCGTTAATTATTATCGGGACGTTTGACAGTGACAGGTGCTTTTTAGATCCATCACAGAGCCTCAGCTGCGGTTTATACTCTGTACGGTAAATATTATAATCTAATTTTCCTTTCAGGGGGATGTTGTTGTCATCAGGCGAGCAGCAGTCAGGTTGATTGGATACATCCAGGTTCACACTTTATTGGTTTCACAGAGAGAAGCCAATTTAGACGAGACAGTGACAAAAACTTTCCATCTAAAAAGAATAATCCTGCAACTGGGAATTCTCAGGTGCAGACAAAAAAGGGAAAGTGTTTTTAAGAAGGGCTGTGAATGACAAACAGACAGGACAGACAAAGAGGGCCCTGACAGAACACAACAGCAGCGTTTGATGCTTCACATGTGAGCCATGAAATAAACAAGAGGCAGAGAGGAACTGAATTACAAAGCACCAAAATGTATAAAATAGAGGTGGGCTCCTCGTGGACAGAGAAGCGAGGAGGTGTCAAAGAACGTGAAGGTAAATCCCCAAATGATGGTTCTCAGTTGTGGTAAGTTTAACAAAGACTGATGATGTTATGTAGTATTTAGTGTGGCCTCACTTCCACACACACACTTTTCCACACACACACACTCACTCTTTTCCACACACACACACGGTCTGCATGGCTACAGCCTCAACTAAACTCAAATTTGTGCAACATTTACAATTTAAAACACTGAGAACATACATATCATTAAGCACTTGAGCAATTTACATTGCTTGAATAAGACTTGAAATACGTTCGGATACAGAAAATGGCGGACTCGTGGTGAAAACGAGACAACACAAAACCGCAATAAACTACCCTTCACTCTGGCACTGAACTCTCAAAAACATCTACAGTCTGTTCAAAACCTCTACAGAGCACTTAACTGTACTTGGACCAAGTTTGAGTTAATACAAAAACTTTACACTCATACCTGTGGAGAGACGAGGAGGAGACGTGTTAATCTCACCACAGGAGAAAAATACAAAATAAAGAGGGGTGCCTGTTTCTTCATCAAACTTAAGATCTTAAGATCATCTTTAACCTTTAACTACATAAATACATAAATGCAAAGGCTTCACTGAGGAAAGGACGCTGGAGCCTGAGCCTTCACAACACACTCTAGAGCTGTCCACATCACCAAACCTAAGAGAACATGTTCAATACTTTTAAAAGTGTTATAAAACTCTTACTGTTATTGAAATACTTCTGTAATGTTCCTGCCTCTGTCTTTTCTGTTGGTTATCATTCTGTTGTTTATTCTGATCAAAGGAAGTGACAGAGAAAAGAAAGCTTTAACTGTTGTGAGCTGCAGCAGCTTCAATAAAGTCTGATCTAATGCTCACTAAACATTACATTCATCACAAGAACTTTCAAATATAGTTGTTTGAACCACAGTTATTTCCTGGCTTTGTTTCTTTTCTCTTTACATCCTTCAAGATTCTCAAATGACACTGAAACAATAATAAATCCAACACTTTTCTTCATCTTTTTCATGAACGGAACAATAAAGAGTAAGATTTACAAACAGTGCTCAGTGATTATAAAAAGATAAAGCAGGTGAGAGATGGTTTAGAGTCTGTCCAGGTCAGGACTCAGCTGGTCCTGGTCTGGTCCTGGTCCAGGTCTGGTCCTAATCTGGTCTTGGACCTGGTCCTGGTCTGATCCTGGTCTGGTCCTGGTCCTGGTCCTGGTCTTATAAAATCCACCTGAAAAGACAAAAGAACAGAGTGTTGACATTTATTTTGGAGCTGAGACAAAAGGATTATATTTATTGGAGACAGTTCTGGTCGGGACTCAATATTTGAGGCACAGGTTGTGCTTGTGTTTAATGCAGTGAAGACGATAAATACAATGTTTAAATTCATGAAGCCAGAGCCCAACGACACTGACTCTGTTTAAAAGCACAAACAGCTGTTGAGAAGAAAGACTTTGTCATGTTTTCTGTTTGAATATGACTTTATCACAACTATAAGCCTTCACACTGATCCAAACCCTTGGAGTGGTTCAAGAGTTAGGATCAGTGTTACTGCTCCAGATCAACCTCGTGACACTAAAGCTGCTCCGGGACGCCTGAACTCTGGGACAGTTTGATAAAAGTGACCCTTTGGTCTGGCCCTGGTCTGTTCTGTCTGCATCAGAGGAAAGGAAAGCTCTGTGCAGTTTCTGTGGATTCAGCAGAGCTTTGTCTCCAGAGACACTTTTATAGATTTTACAGAGAATCAGACGAGGCTCTGATTGACCTCTGTTCACTACAGCATCTACTCACTTCAGAGTCTCCAGTCGACAGTGAGGACTCTGTTGGAGTTCAAGCAGCTCCTGAATATCTGACTCCTTCAGGTGGTTACCCCACAGATACAGTTTTCTCAGATGTGAGGGGTTGGACTTCAGAGCTGAGGCCAGAGAAGAACAGCTGGACTTTGACAAACGGCACCTGTACAAACTGAATAAAGAATAAATGTTGGAGGTTAATCCAATAATAATCAAGACACTCAGTTATAAAGAATACAAAGTCTTTATTTCATTTGTCTGGAGGTCTTCACGTCTTCAGGTCACACCAATGATTGTAAATATAGTGGAAGCTCATTGGTCCCAGTTCTGCAAAATGTGTGAAAGCAGTGAGAAGTGAGAAAGTTATTTGTCTGTCCTCTGTCCGCTCCGGCTCTGCCCACGTTCTCTCTGCTAGTCCCACTCCCGCCAAACCCTATGTCCTATACATATGGCTATGTATCTGTGGAGAGTAGCAGAGCTGCTCAGAGGAAAAGAGTAATACTCACACAGACACAAGGGAGTTTAGAGGTTTGAGTAAAACAAAGCAAAAACTGAAAAGCTATCATGTCAATAACATGTTTGATGGTAGATATTTTGTCCAGTGAACAGGACAGAGTAATATTGTGGCTCATGAGCAGCAGGCTTTATTCATAAACAGAATATTTAGGGAATTGGGCGTGGCTAAGGCCAAATCTTTTGTTATTATTATATTATGTGTCAGATTTCACGTTTAATGTCTGTTTCTGTTAGTGTCACCTGGATGACTGTTAGTGTTTAAATTAAGAAGCACAAGTATTTAGTCACATGTAGAGTCTCAAAGTCTGCTCACTTTCTGCACAAACATGTATTTCTCTGTTTTAATGGATAAACATTAATGACTGTATTGTTTTTGTCCCTGTCTCTGTGTGGCCTGTGAGGAAGAGCAGGACGTCCTGTGAGGAAGAGCAGGACGTCCTGTGAGGAAGAGCAGGACGTCCTGTGAACCACTGTGGAGCCGTTACATGAAGATTAGACCTGTGTCAAACCTGTGACTGTGACAAAGAAGAACCTGGAGCAGCTTCACCTGCAGCTCCTGAAAATAAAGCTCATGTCTGCCACACCTCAGGATCTGTGTTTTATACTTCATCTTCAGAACGAGACACTTAATAGAACCAGCCACACTATATCAGCTTCTACAAGTCCTAAAATTTACTCTTCATAATGGCTCTGCACTCTTTATAAACTAGACTTTGACTACATTATTTAACATTAATATGATTTTATAAAAACTTACTCTCAATAATTAACTGCTGAAGGTTGTATTGAACATATTAAATTTGTTTTTTCTTCATCTGTTTTTGATGTTTGTACCATTTATTAACACAATCTAACTTGTGCCTTTAACTTCTGCTGAGAGTTTTAAAATGTCCTTAAATAAGAACAAGAGGATGTCATGAGTGAAAAATAAGTGACCGAGAACATGCATTGTTCATTTTTAATTGAGTTCAAACAGTGACATGTGAAAAGTCTGGTGTAAAATATGTTTTGTAAAGTACAGTTCATTAGAATAACATTTGAGTAATGCACATGAATAAGTGCTTGTTGTTCTCTGGTGAGTAAAAAGTCAGAGACAGAAGTGGCAGGAGTCCGGTCTTCAGTAGGTTTGTCTGGATCACCTCCTACAGGAACAACACACAGACAAGTCAAATACAATGGTCCCAATAACACTGACAGCTTTATTATATTGTAAGAATGTCAGCAATATTCAACCTTTATTTTAGACACAAAGTTGGTCCAAAGCAAAAACATTATAAAGTTAAAATACTGTGTCGTCCATTATATGTGGTTAATATGAAGACTCTTGATGGAGTTTTCTGACTCCTCCAAACGACTCAAAAAGAGAAAACTCACACATCCCCTGCACAATTATCTCTACATTTGTGGAGTTATCAGTTTTATACTTTCATTTCCTCATAGGTTGTTCTAATACTTTCATAAAATCCTCAAAGATCTGACGTGTCTCAGGACGAGACACAGCTCAGTTTTTCAGGAAAATACCACAGTTTGTAAAAGTCCAAAGTCCGCCTCCATCAAACACTTTCTTCTTTTACGTTTGTCCAAGACACATTTTCTTTTACATTCAGATGTAAATGAAAAAATTACTTTTTAAAGTGATCTGGTTCAAAGAGAAGTTCTGGACTTTTATGGATCAAAAAAAGAGGAGAAAGTAAAACACACTATTTCTGAGCTCGGTGGATTGGAAAAAGACTGACACTGATTTACTGAAGACTTTTCATTTGTTCTTTGGCCAAGCATCCCTCTCATAAACATGATACAGTGTGACTTTATGAGCTGTTTGTTCAAACCCAAGAGTCAGAGAAAAGAAGAGAAGGACCAGTGACTGACCTCAGAGTCTCCAGTCGACAGTTTGGACTCGATAGTCCTTTACACAACTCCTTCATTCCTGAGTCTAAATTATTAAAACTCAGGTCTAGTTCTCTCAGGTGAGAGGGACTGGACTTCAGAGCCGACGACAGAACTTCACAGTGAATCTTTGAGAGTCCACAATCAGAAAGTCTGTAAAAACAGTAACATTAAGTCAAACATGAGAGATGTAAATGTTCTCAGTCGTCCAGGTCACAGAACTACATTTATTCACTTTAAATTCAAAGTTTAAAACTATCTCCAGCTGCAACAGATACAAACATATTTGACTGATTTTCATTATTGTCCTAACCTTTTCTTCTTTGTCAAAGCTCTTTACACTAAACTAAATATTAAAAACACTAAATATCTCACATCTGTTGAAAAATCAGACAGAAAGCTTCATAAAGTCTTGTAAAAAATATAATTGTGACTGAAGCCCCACATTTACAGAGCTCTCAGTCTAAAACACTTCAGAGTTCAGCAGAAGGTCCTTTTGTAACATGCTGTAAACATGAAGGGGTTTTTAAATGTGTTTGGATGAATGCTCCATGAGCAGGAGCCAAAGTGAGGCTTATTACTGTCCTCTCTTTTCACTC
Source organism: Neodontobutis hainanensis (assembly GCA_024349245.1). Classification (NCBI taxonomy): domain Eukaryota; kingdom Metazoa; phylum Chordata; class Actinopteri; order Gobiiformes; family Odontobutidae; genus Neodontobutis; species Neodontobutis hainanensis. The sequence goes on from JALDNG010000108.1 coordinate 341,378, forward strand.
ATTTCACATTTATGCTTCATTCATTTCAGCAACATTGTGCATTTTACAAAGACACTGACAAAAACAAAAGAAAATAGAACAAGTGACACAGACAGTGGTCCTCTGTGAGGTTGGGGTGTGTGTGTTTAAGCCCGTCCTGTGGCCGACTGTGGCTGAGACACGAGACGAGAGCAGAGCTACAGAAATAAATCAAGTTTAAAAAGATTGAAAGAACAAAAACAGTGGCACATAAACCATCTGGAAATGATTGACACCAAACTCAGTGACCCACATAATCCCTGCAGCTGTTCAGTCAGAAAACTATGACACATCCCATAATGTGCAGTGCTTCAGTTTAATTACAGTATCGTTCAAAGCCTTGGCCTGAGCCTGAATCAGATATTTAATATTTTAATATATTGCCTTCATAATGACAGTTTCTGTTTGTGACTAAAATGGTTTTCCTCAAGACTAAAAATTTTCAGTAAATATTTAAACAGTACTTACTTTGCCTTTCTGCAGTTCCTCACGGCCGGGATCAGTCTCTGTCGTCCTTCAAATGAAGTGTTGTACTTCTTTAGGTCCAGCTCATCCAGGACCTCCTCTGACATCTGCAGCATGTAGGCCAGAGCTGAACACTGGATCTCAGAGAGCTCCTCTGATCTGTTCTCTGACTCCAGGAAGTCCTGGATCTGCTGATGGATCGAGAGGTCGTTTAACTCTGTCAGACAGTGGAAGATGTTGATGCTTCTGTCAGGAGAGATTCTGTCTGTGTTCATCTTCTTCAGGTTGTTGATGACTCTTTGTCTTGTCTCTGAGTCGATCTGTGTTGGACCCAGCAGAGCTCCCAGAAGCCTCTGGTTGGACTCCAGAGAGAGGCCGTGAAGGAAGCGCACAAACAGGTCCAGGTGGTCATTTGGACTTTTGAGGGACTCCTTCATGGCGTCTCTGAGGAAGATGTCTAGTGTTGAGTTATGTTTCCAGTCCCAAAGAAACCTCTTGAGTTCCTCTGTGTTGTTCTTGTTAAAGCAGTGGTGAAGGTAAAGCGCAGCCAGAAACTCCTGGACGCTCAGATGAACGAAGCAGTAGACTGATTTGTGGAAGATGAGTGTCTCTCGTTTGAAGATCTCTGTACAAAGTCCTGAGTAGACCGAGGCCTCGGTCAGGTCCAGACCCACCTGCTGCAGGTCTTCTTGGTAAAACATGATGTTTCCTTTCTGCAGATGTTCAAAGGCCAGCCTCCCCAGCTTCAGAAGGACTTCACAGTCGGCCTGTGTCAGATGTAGATGAGTCGAATGTTGGTACTTGAGCCTCTTCCTGTGAGTCTGCACCAGCAGGAAGTGTGCGTACATGTCGGTCAGGGTCTGGGGCAGTGGTCCTCTCTGTTTGGTTCCCAACATGTGCTCCAGGACTGTGGCTGTGATCCAGCAGAAGACTGGGATCTGGCACATGATGTGGAGGCTCCTGGACGTCTTGATGTGGGAGAGGACTCTGTCACACAGCTCTTCATCTGTGAACCTCTTCCTGAAGTACTTCTCCTTCTGGGCCTCAGTGAAGCCCCTGACCTCTGTGACCCTGTCCACACACCTCGCAGGGATCTGATTGGCTGCTGCCGGTCGGGAGGTGATCCATATAAGGGCAGAAGGAAGCAGTGTGCCTCTGATGAGGTTTACCAACAGCACGTTGACCTGTGACCTCTGTGTGACCTCAGAGATGACCTGACATTTGTGTAAATCCAGAGGCAGTCTGCTCTCATCGAGGCCGTCGAAGATGAACAGGAGTTTCCTGTCGGCCAGCGTCTCTGCCGTCAGCTTCTGTAGCGTTGGATAGAAAACCTGTATCAGGGTCAGCAGACTGTAGTCCTGCTCTGGGACCAGGTTCAGCTCTCTGAACGACAGGGGCACCACCAGATCCACCTCCTGGTTCTCTAAGCCCTGGGCCCAGTCCAGAGTGAACTTCAGAACCGAGAAGGTCTTTCCCACTCCAGCCACGCCGTTGGTCAGCACCACTCTGATGGGCTTCGGATCGGATGCTAACGCTTTAAAGATGTCGTGGCACCTGATTGGAGCGTCGTGGACAGTCTTCTTGGACTGAGTCTCCAGCTGCCTGACCTCATGTTGGGTACTGACCTCTTCACTGACCTCTGTGATGTACAGCTCAGTGTAGATCCTGTTCAGAGCCGTTCTACTTCCTGTTTCAGTTCCTTCAGACACACTTTCACATCTCTGCTGCAGACTCCTCTTATGCTCACCTGGAACAAAACAGCTTTAAATTAATCAAGTTCTTCTCACTCTTTTATATTTATATTCTATTCATACAAACATATTTTAACAAAACAAGTTGTTTTGCTCCGACTTCTTTTCAGGTCGTCTCAGAGGCCGTTTACAGGGAACACTGATCAGAAAAACACAACAGTCCTGTTGAAGCTGAGTCACGTTCACAGGACAACGTTACGACACAATCCTTAAATAAAACTGTCAGATCATGTGACTTTGCTCACAGCTGATTGGTCCATTTTGAGTTTGTCTCTAAACCAAAATAAAAGCTGTGGAGTCAGTTACAGATGAAACCTGCTCAAAACCAAAACACCTTCTGGAGCCTCAAATTAAACTTGAACCAGCTTCAAACAACAGACCTCAGGTGTAACAGTCCAGACTGACCTGACAGACACCAGTGTACGCAGCAGAAAACCTACAAGCTGTCTTTCTACAAACCTGATTCCAGAAAAGTTGGGACACTGTACAAATTGTGAATAAAAAAGGAATGTAATAATTGATATCATGCCAAATATTGGCTCATTTTTAATTACATGAGAGCTACACATTCCAAGAAAGTTGGGACAGGTAGAAATAAGAGGCCAGAAAAGTTTAAAAGCCTGGTTCTCTGAATGAATGGTCTTACTGAGGAGAGTGTAGTCCAGTCTTGGTCTTTTTCCACACTGGGGACAGGGCTGAGGTGAACCAGACTGGTCCCAGTTTGAAGAGAGACACTGTCTGCAGAAGCAGTGTCCACAGCTGGTAGAGACTGGATCAGTCAGGACGCTCTGACACAGACCACAGGACGATGGGCCGTCACCAGGACTCTCTCTGTGGACATCAACACATTCATTAAAACAGCTTTACAAAGGTCACAGCCTGGTCCCTGCTTTTGGACAAAAATACTGACCCCTCCTTTTGACCTGTTTCTGGAAATGGAGCCATTAATGAAACTAACTCATTTGACTGGAGTCATGTTCTGTCTCATCCTCTCACTTTAAATCTGAGCTCAAATGAAGACATTAGAAGTGAGTTATTACTGACAGATAAAAACATCTGACAATAAACAGGACAGTCTTCCTTTGGGTTGAATGTGTCCTGTCTCCAGTTTTACACAGTTTTCATTTTAAACAGTGATGGAGACATTACACACCACAAACAGATTAGAGTCTAAATCGAAAATGCTAGGATAAGGACAAAATTATGTTTTTTTGCTCGTGTCATAATCAATATTAAATCTCCAATTAACAAAATATTTAAATTAAGTAAAAAAAAAAAAAAATTGACTATGACCAAAGTTACCTTCAGTGGAATAAAGACATTAAAGAACTGCATTTATTGCTCTAAATGTGAAAAATATAAAATCATTCAAAATTATTCATAGAGCCTATGTCACAGACCAAACATTAAAAATAAACCCAAGTGTCTCTGAGCTGTGCTGCACTGATGTGTTCAGGTGTGTTCCCTCATTCACCTGCTTTGGTCGTGTCCTGTTCTGGACAGTTTCTAGAATCTAGTTATTGACTTTGTACAAGATCTGTTGAATGTGAATAAACCTAAACATCCTGTTGTGTGCGTTCTTGAGAATACCACATTAAAATACCAGGTCAAAGGTTAAACAAAGGTTTGCATCATTAGGTTTTATGTCAGTAAAAATAATTAAACTAATGAAACACACAAACCAGACTGTTTTAATGTCCACAACTGGAAAGTGTGAGGCCACTCCTCAGAGAACAGTGTAGCACAAAGACTAATGAAATATCATGGTCCCACATAAAACTGACACATTAACTCAATAATATCAATCTAATATAAAAGAGATATAAATGTTTAAATGTGTTTACATGTGACCTTTGAGCCTGTAATCACTGTAATATACAGCCTCCACATGTCTGAAAAAACCCTCCTGTCTGTCCAAACACAGTCCTGCAGCTGTTCTCTCATTTCTGTCACACTCTGTTCAAAAGCAGCTTTTTCAAGAGTCTTTAATGTGAACTGACACAAGGCTCATCACTGTCCAGACTCTACACCAGCCCTCCTCCCAAAAAGAACTAATGACTCAATCAATAATAATGAGCAACACTTTCTAAATATAAATGATATTAGTGCATCACTTACAGTCGACTCTGTGGAGCTCCAGGTTCATTACTGAAGACTGGAGGGAGTTCCTTGGACCAGTCGCTCTTCAGAGACACACAGCTGGACACTGGAGACACTCTCTGTTTGTGACACTCGTCTCTAAAACAACAGGATTTATTGTACAGTGTGTGTTAATAAGCAGCAGTGAGCACTTCCTCTGACTCTGTTCTGTTCAGAAAACACACACTTTACAGTTTCCTTCAGACACAATATTCTTATTTTTGGGCCTGAGCCTCAGTTAAAGCAGTGGCTCCATGAATGTGTCCTGTGCTGTATCAGGTCAACCACAGTGTTCTTAAATCAAACACAAACAGCTGATGATGCTACTCACTGTGTTGGAGCGGGCCCTGGCTCGCTGCTGCCATCTGGAGGTTCCTTCATGAACAGACCTCTCTCTTTATAATGGCTTTGTGAAGACTGGGCCTCCTCTTCGTCCACACTGACATTATTCATGTTCTGTCTCAGTCTGAAAGGTGAACGAGTCAAACACAGTGAGCTCTGATCATTTTAATAAAGCATCTTATGAATAATTATCACATGGAGCTGGAGCCAGATGTTTCTAATGTGATTGATTATTGTCTTTATTTCATGTTAATGTCACTGCCTACATCAACAAGTGTATTGATGTAACAGTCACAAAAACCATCATTGTCCGGGCAAACCAGAAGCCGTGGATGACAGGGGAAGTCTAAAGACTCCTGAAGACACGGAGCGCTGCCTTCAGAGCTGGAGATGAGGTGGGCCTGAGAACAGCCAGTCTGTCCCGCGGCATCAGAGAGGCTAAGAGACAGCACTCCAGGAGGATTACCCATCAATTCAGAGACAGGAGAGACACTAGGAACCTGTGGCAGGGGAAACAGACCATTACTGACTACAAGCCCCCACCACGGACCTGTGACAACAACATCTCTCTGCTAAATGAGCTGAAAACCTTCTTCACTCGCTTTGAGCAACAAAACAGCACCACTGCATAGAAGACTCCACCTCCTCCCGGCGACCAGGTGATGACCCTGACCCCAGACAGTGTGAGGAGATCCTTCAGCAGGATCAATGCACGCAAAGCTCCGGGCCTTGACAACATCCCTGGACGTGTACTGAAAGACTGTGCAGCAGAACTCACTGATGTCTTCACAGACATTTTCAACATCTCACTGAGTCAGGCAGGTTGTTCCCACATGCTTCAAAACTACAACCATCATTCCAGTTCCGAAGAAGCCATCTCCATCCTGCTTCAATGACTACCGTCCTGTTGCACCTTCTCCCATCATGAAGTGCTTTGAACGGCTAGTCATGCACCACATTAGGTCTGCCCTCCGCCCCTCCCTGGACCCCTTCCAGTTTGCATATCGGTCCAACCGGTCGACCGATGATGCCATCTCCACTACTATCCACTCAGCACTCACACATCTGGACAAAAAGGACTCATACGTCAGAATGCTGTTCATTGACTTCAGTTCAGCATTCAACACAATCATCCCTCAACAGCTTATTTACAAACTGATCCAGCTGGGGCTCCACACTTCGCTGTGCAACTGGCTGTTAGCACCCATTGGGGTGTAGGCTACGTAGTAAGGAAATGCCACCCATAAGACATTCATAAGCCAGCTCAGAAGACATTATGAACAAGGAGTATTTGTGCTCAATCAGTTGTTTTACTTTGTGGGGGTCATTACTGATAATTTGAAAATATAACCTTTTACGGTAACAATACACTTCTAGATTTGTACTTTTTCTTACTGTATCTGCGTGGGCTGCCGTCTCTGCTGGATGTTGAGGTGCGTGTACGAGCTTGCATGACGAGAACGAGTAAGCAGGTTAGTGCAACTGCCACTAACAACCTAAAGTGTCGCTCGTGTTTAGAAATTTCTTAAACCTTCGTAATGCTATAAATGTGCCAACAAATATTATCAGGTAGCTTTTTGTTAAATTTGTGTGTTTGGCCGTAACAAGCCTGTAACGAGGCGGCAATTTTTGTAAAAATAAAATCCCCTCTAACTCTCTCAAACATAGTCAGATCTGCTCAGACCCAAAGTGGCATTTGTGGCCATTTATGACTTGAACACAACAATATGGAAATTAAAGGGATATCTTCAGAAATTGCCCTCCAGGGCCCCCTACAACTTTATAATAGGACACAAAAATATAATTACATTTTGTCATTTAGCAGACGCTTTTATCCAAAGCAACTTACATTAAACTTCTATTCACCAGTGTTACAGCTGGAACACCACTGGAGGGAAGCGGGTTAAGTGTCTTATGAAAGACAGTATGAACTGTAGGAGAGCGGGAATCAAACTGCCAACCTTCTGGGTATAGGACAATCGCTCTGCCACTGAGCCACTGTCATATGCCATAAAAATTAAGTGGAAACGGGCCTATGTTGGTTAAATCAGGCATGCAGCAAGAATAAATAATCAAAAGGATACATTTGGCGTCATTAATGCGTTAGCCTGCCCAGCATCAAGTCACAGCATCAATAATGAAAAAGGATGTTGTGAAATGACGCAATGAGCAAGAATTAAGTGGCCAAAAACAATTGTGAGCGAATATAATACAGTCCCAGAAAAAGCTTAAATAAATTGCGTTTTGTTGTTTCCAGAATATGTTTGAATTGTGTTGTATTTAACTTACTTCGGCAATGAGCCGTAAAATGAAAGGTTTCTTCAAGATGTAGAACCAAGGCTAGAGGCAAATCCACCGTGTCCTGTGTGAAAGGATGGAGGAAGGATGGAGGAAGGATGGAGGAAGGGCGGTGCCGAGGAGCTGCAGTGCGGCTCTGTTCTGATCCAACACTAAACAAGAGGAAGTAACGCAGTGGAAATACAGCAGTAAAAGTCAGCAGCTGTCTGTCCTCTGCCTCTGTAACAGTCCACACTGAGACAACAGCTTTAATAAAGTCAAAGACACTAATGTCACACTCACCTCCTCACACCAGGACAACAGCTTTAATAAAGTCAACACTAATGTCACACTCACCTCCTCACACCAGGACAACAGCTTTAATAAAGTCAAAGACACTAATGTCACACTCATCTCCTCACACCAGGACACAGCTTTAATAAAGTCAAAGACACTAATGTCACACTCACCTCCTCACACCAGGACACAGCAAAATGCAGTCTTTCTGAACACTTTCACTTTCGTTTTAGTCACGTGAGAGCTCCCCTTCCCATCCCAGGACTAAACTGTTGTATTTGTTTGACAATGGATGAACAGCTCATGTCGTCACATGCAGTCTATATGAACACCTCTAAACTCCCTTCTTCTGACCACAGCCACACACAGGGACAGACCTTTAGCAGCACCATGTTCACAGCCTGTGGCCTGTGCAAGCAACAGTAAACAACACAGACATTGTGCTGGGAACAAAATACATTTCTTTTGGCCTAGTAATACATTTGCAAATCAATGCTTTTTTAGCACAGCCCTGAACTTACAATGCTCATAAGAAACATACTAACAAAATAAAAGACCTAATGACTTTAATGTGATTTTACTTTTTATAAATTCAGTCTGTCAGGTCTTTTTATTTCTCGAGTAGACCTCTTTAGATCTTGTCTGGTGTAGTGTAGTGTAGTGTAGTGTAGTGTAGTGTAGTGTAGTGTAGTGTAGTGTAGTTTGTCAGGAGCGGTCGTCCTATAACGAGAAGGTTGGTGGTTCAATTCCCTCTGTCCTCACAGTGCATACTGTTGTGTCCATGTGTCTCATGTATTTTCATCAACATGCACTAAAAATGAAATAATAATAATAACTGAAGAGATTGTGTACATTACGCCTGAGAACTGGCCCATCTTCATTTCTTACACTGAATGATGGGTGTCACTGTAACACACCTTTGTGTTCCAACCATTAGCATCCTCTACATATTTGTCAAAATGTACATTAAATATTGACCATATTTATTTAAACTGCTGCTGTGACTTAGATGTGTTGGCCAAAGGGATAGGGACTTGTTACAGATATGTTTCTGTTTCTGTGTTCTCTCTCTCTCTAATCTATTACTGTGAATCAGGAGTTACCAACTATCAACTAGATTTACTTTAGGTTGTTTCCTATTTGTAGATTTGACATTGAATAATTGGATATTAATTAAGTTCACTTAAAATCCCCAATAACACCGCCTCTGATGGATTTGTTTCTCTTGGTTAATTACTTTGTGTTCAATAATTAGTTCTTATTCATTTTAACTGAGACCAAAATACTCTTTAGATCAAACCCATTCATAAACAATGGTTTGATGTGTTTCATTTAAAAAAGTAGAACTTCATCAAAACAACTGTCATTTGTTTAACTGTTACTCTTTCATGCATCTGTTGAATGTATTAACAGTATTTATTAATATTAGGACCAGAAGTACTTCACAAAGGATCAGATTTATCAGACCTTACGTTGGACACCCCTGGTCTTTACTCTCAGTGTCTGCAGCTCTCAGCTCCACTTCTCTCCTCCCTCCTTCACCTCATCACCTGTTCCAATCACCTGCAGCTGCCTAGTGCCATCAGTGAGGTTTTTAAACCCCTTCAGTCCACCTCTTCTCTGCCAGATCCTGCAGCATGCCTTGTGTGAACATCCAGCCCTTGTTCCAGCTCTCCGGCTCGGTCAGATCAGCTCAGCTCTCTGGCCTCCCTATTGTTTTTATCATACACTTAATACACTGTTCCTTGAGAAAGAAGACAAACATAGAATTACTAACAAAAATAACAGTCAAAACAATTGCACTCTCAACATTATAGCCACTAAACTCGCCTAGATGTATTGTATTATCAACAATGAGACAGGTTGTGAGAACACTTATTCATTTCCTATCCTGCTAAAATAGAATAAAAAAAGTTTTACAACTTAAGTTTTATTAAAGTTAAGGCTAGCTTAAACAATAATTGTGGTGAGAACAATTTAAACAGCTCTCAATTGACAGCTGTTTAAATTGTTCTCAAACTCGAGCCCTGAAGCCATGTTCATCAGAAAAGCCTGACCAGAGGAAAAAAACCTTAGAGGCCTGAATAAAACAAAAAATAAAAAGGTTACAAATATTAAATTCAGTTAATTTGCTGCAATGCATCTCTTTCAAAATACACTGTGCACAATTAATATAGTGTCTAGTGACCCCAACTGGAGTTATAGACCTGTTAAATTTACACTCACAATGTAATAAAGAGAAAAAACACACAAACACTTATCAGAGGCATGCATATAGAAATATCTTATGAAAAATTTTAAATACATACACTGTAACAACCACTTTTTTTATTTAATAAGTGTGAGTGGAAAGAGTTGTTTTTCACACTGCTCTGTTCACAGCTCGACTCAGACGGCTTCATGTGTCAAGAACAAGCACAAACATTAGATTTGACACAAACACATGCTTTAGTTTGTGGATTTAAGTCATTGTCTGACACTAATTTGACAAAAATCACAAACAAAATAATACACTGCAGTGTACATACTTTTATAAACAATGGATTAGCTTTAAGACCAACAGTTAGACCCAAGTTATAGACCTGAGTCCAAAAAAATACTAACGCACAAAAGACATCAGAAACTAAACATAAATACATAGATTTAATAATATTTGTGGAGTAAATATGAATGTATACTATTTAAATGTGTGTTAGAGACAGGTACAAATCCTTTTAAAGGTTCTTAGAAATGAGACGTCTAACTCATCGACACAGTGCCCTCTGCTGGACACAAACCTCCAATCTAACTTTCATCTAAAAGAGGACTTGATGGTTTTAAAGTGACTGGACTGTAGCTGCTGCTGAATGTGGCCTCACACTGGAGTAAACACAGCTCTGTTCCTCTTCACACGCCCGTCTCTCTGACTTGGATTCAAAAAAGAAGTGCCAGAAATTATTATTTTTTTACTTTACCTGTGAATGTATCAAATGAAAGAAACAAGAGACTCAAGAAACATTTCATTTCATTCACAGTTTACAGTGTTTTTACTGCTTTAGTGGAAAAGAAAAAGAAGCCATAGTGACACTTTCACCCTTTTTCTGGATTTGGACTTTTGATTACAGAGATTTTGTTTTCTTCATAATAAAACTTAGAGGAAGTCAAGTTATAAGAATCTGAGACTGACCATCAGGACGAGAGGTGTTATTGTTGCTGGTCATGTGATCTTCAGCAGAGCTCTGATTGGTTCTCACAGACCTTAAGTACAAATCTGTAACAAACAAAGAAAAATCAATAGTGAATTGTAATATTAAAGGCATTTGTAATTGACACAAATACAGTGTTTGTGTCTGATACAGTCTCACCTTTTGACTTTGTGCAGCGCCACAGAAGCAGCAGCAGAATTAATAAAACTATTGCACAGATAAGTCCAATGATCCACATGACAAGAAATGAAGAGCTATGTTCCTTTGGCCGTGCTGCAAGAATTTATCTCCTGTTAATATTTACAACTCACATTGTAGTAGTGCTTTATAAATAATTAAAACCTCCAATTTTGTGTTTTTTATTTTAATACCTTTGACTGAGATCCAACTCTCTGGAGAAGTCCAGATCCGTGGAGATCTTGGGCCTTGTTTTTGTCCCTCACATTTATAAAAACCCTCGTCAGACTTGGACACTGCAGAGATGTTGAACTCAGTTTGAGTTCCATTTTGGATTAGTTTTCCATTTTTATAGAAAAGGACAGAAGAAAGAGCAGTAGATGTGTTGAGTTTACAGCCGAGAGAAACAGGACGTCCCTCAGTCACAGGATGAACAGGACTCACAAGGACGACATCACCTGTGAAAAGTCACACTTGGACATTACATTATCACAGAAATAAAAAGAATATGATGGTGTATTAATCTAATATATAAAAAACCTACTGTGAAAAGTGATGTTGAGGGCATTGCTCAGTTCTCCTGATCCAGACTCACACCAAAACACTGCATGAGTTTTCTCTTTTGGGGAAAAGTCACATTTAGGTTTATCTGTCCAGTAGGAAAGACATTGTTGTAAGAAAAGGCCGTTCTGAGAAAAGCCTTTGAGTCTCCACTCTCCATTAGTGGAGCTGGATTCACAGCTCAGTGAGACTTTATCAGACGTGAGGTGCTGTGATCTGTCAGGACTCACTGTGAGAGACACTGTGGACTCAACATCTGCAAAACAACAATAAAACCAAAGACTAAAGACACTGTTGGAAGGATAAGAGCGTATGAGCAGTCCTACCTTTAGTCCAGACAAACTGGGGCTGACTGTATTCAGAGTAAAACAGTGGACGTCCTCGTCCTGCTCGACACACAAACCCTGCTGTGTTGGTCTGGTGCTGAACTCTGAAGGAGTCCTGTTCAGTCCCATTACTGTGACCTGGGAGCAGCTCATATCTGTAAGAGTCTGATGAATGAGGAACAGCCTTGTACCAGTAAAAGGTCCATCCTGCAGACGTCTGTTTAACACCACAGCTCAGAGAGACAGAGACTCCAGGAGTCAGCCATGACGGAGACACAGACAGGACAGGCTGGACTTTATCTGTTTGAACACTCATTAGATTTAATGTGTCTTATTGTCTTTTTAAATTGTCAGTGTAATAATTAATAATGAAAAATGTGAGATGAAACCTACTGTTGGACACATGTAATGTAACCTGGCTGCTCCATTCAGTTGCTTTATGTTGGTCATGTCTCATTCTTCCTCTGCAGCTGTATTTGCCACTGTTCCCTGAAGCAGCAGCACTTATTATCATTACTTTATCTTCTTTATTAGAAAAGCTCACACCAGATTTGTTCCATTCATACGTCCACTCAGTGTCTGCTCCGTGTATTTCACATCTGAGAGTGACCTGCTCTCCTGGGAATATCTCAGGCCCCTTTGGCTCCAGAGACACAGCAGCTGTGTCAGAGACTGATCAGAACCAACACAGTTACAAACAAGACTGGAACAATATGAATAAAAGTTTCATTTCATTTAGCTTTGAAGATATTAAAGACTGATATGTTTCTAGTGATGTTTACAGATGTTTCAGACAAACTCACCAACAGCATTAACTCTGAAGGACTGACTGTTCTCAGTGAAATAAAGTGGGTCTCCTCTTCCTGCTCTGCACCAGTACACTCCTCCCTCTGAGACACTTATTTGTTGTTGATCAGAAGAACCTTTGAATAACTCGGTGTTGTCTCTGAGCCAGTAATATTTCCGACCAGATGAAGCTGGAGTCACAGAGCAGCTCAGAGTCACTCTGCCTCCAGACTGAACCTCAGTGTCACCAGTCACTGTGGCCTTTGGCTTTTCTGTGGATCACATTATGAAACAAAAATGAAAAGATCAGTTTAAATAAATGACTTTTAGAGAAGCAGGTGTGTCCACTTTCTTTTTAACTCATAATTTAACTCATAAATATAAAATAACCCAACTGATTAAAAATGTTATTAATTTAACTGGTTTTAAAAGTCTGCATGTCCTCTCTGTGTAACATGGGTTCTCTCCGAGTACTCCAGCTTCATCCCACCGTCCAAAGACATGCGTGCTCAGGTTAATTGTCCCGAGTGAATAAATGTTTTAAGGACAGACTAAAGACAACTGTGGATAAGTGCAACACAAGTCCTCACAAGTCCATCCAGTGCAACAAGGAGATTCAACAAAACACAACCAGTGACATTTTTGGACAAATAATCTATCTAACATTGTAAAAGTTTTCAAAAATGCCAAAAATACTTCAAAATAATAAAGACAATCTCTTTAAACACTGTCACAGGCAACAATAGAACACTGTCCTTTAGACGTAAACATGAAAACAGAATAATCTTAATGACAGCTGCATAAGTAACACTGAACGTTACATGGCCCAGTGTAAAACAGCACAAGCTTGAAGAATATGTAATTCTTCTTCTTTATGTACGTTTTGTAACATAAGGCCATAAAATGATAAATAAAAGCTGAATCTGAACTAAATAAAGATTAAACCGGAGTTATTTACCTTTGGTGTGTTTGCAGAGGACGACATTGAAGACTGAAATAAGAATTATAAAAGAGTTTACGTCGACAAAGGCCTGACAAAAGTTTGGATGTCAACCTGTTTAAAGTCAAAGTGTTGTAAACTCACAGATGAGCCCCAGAGTCCAGACCAGAGAGGGTCCCATCCTCACATCCAGCGCTCGTCACTCTGCCTCTGACCAACTCCAGCTCATTACAGGCTTCATCTACAGCACTCACAGAGGAAGAGGAGGGTAGAGACGATGAAGATGTTCACACATTCCTCACACAGACACTGAACCACAGCTACTTTCACACTTTCAGACTTTTATCACAGTCGACACATCATGCAACACCTGTTTAGACTTAAATTAAAATCAAATACTACATTTTAATAATCATTAAACTATATGCATCACATGTAAGTCAGCAGTGAGCAGCAGAAGTGAACACCTGTAGCACTAAACTATAGTCAACAGTTAAATACAGTCTGCTCAATGTTATATGAACGTGTGACCCTTTGTTTACTCCATTAGATCTATGCATTGTAAAGACATGTCTAAAGGCTTTAATGATTACTGTAAGGTTTACTTCCTCTTGGCCCTAAAAGGACACTGATACAAAGATGGAGAAACTATGGACTGTGTTGTGTTGAAGTCCAGCAGGAGACTTGTTGTAAAAAGGAGAAGCTGCAGGAGTCTGTCTTGTGGACTCCCTGGACTATTCTGTCCTACCAAGAGCACTCCTCAAACATGTGGCCCCTAATGTCTGCTGGGATACTATAAAACTACAGAATATACTTACATTAATTATGTTAGTAACAGATCTGACATTAAACTGTAAAGTCTGAACAAACTAATTCAATGAGACTCTAATGACATGAAGAATAGTAGTTATTGTGTCACTGACTGAAACTGACCTGGAGGAGGATTTTTATTTTGGGACAGTCACTACATGACACAGGCCAGGGCTGTTCAACTTCAGTGGAATATTTGGACTGAGAACAAGTTAAACTATTTATAGCTTATTTATAATTGTTGATTTTCTTCATTACTTGTTATTTCCTTCAAAAACAAAAAAATCTACAATTTATATGAATGCTTAATGTCACTGCTTGATTAGTTAAATATTATAATTTAAATAAAAATATAAAACACTTTACATTTTACACATTACATATAATAAAATCTAACTCGTTAAAAAGACATTTCAAAACTATTCGACAAAAAAAGTAAAGAGAAAACTATTACGGGACAAATTGTTTCATTGCAGCTAAAGTCAAACTTTTATCTTGTAGTACTTTAGTAATTAGAGAATAAACTATTTCTGACAAAAACATTACGTATTTTTCAGTTTTCCTGAGATCAGAAAAGAAAATGAACCAAAGCAATATTGTCCAACTAAATACAATGAGAAGTATAGTTAATAAAGTCAAAGACACTAATGTCACACTCACCTCCTCACACCAGGACAACAGCTTTAATAAAGTCAACACTAATGTCACACTCACCTCCTCACACCAGGACAACAGCTTTAAAAAAGTCAAAGACACTAATGTCACACTCACCTCCTCACACCAGGACAACAGCTTTAATAAAGTCAACACTAATGTCACACTCACCTCCTCACACCAGGACAACAGCTTTAATAAAGTCAACACTAATGTCACACTCACCTCCTCACACCAGGACAACAGCTTTAATAAAGTCAACACTAGTGTCACACTCACCTCCTCACACCAGGACAACAGCTTTAATAAAGTCAACACTAATGTCACACTCACCTCCTCACACCAGGACAACAGCTTTAATAAAGTCAACACTAATGTCACACTCACCTCCTCACACCAGGACAACAGCTTTAATAAAGTCAACACTAATGTCACACTCACCTCCTCACACCAGGACAACAGCTTTAATAAAGTCAAAGACACTAATGTCACACTCACCTCCTCACACCAGGACAACAGCTTTAATAAAGTCAACACTAATGTCACACTCACCTCCTCACACCAGGACAACAGCTTTAATAAAGTCAACACTAATGTCACACTCACCTCCTCACACCAGGACAACAGCTTTAATAAAGTCAACATTAATGTCACACTTACCTCCTCACACCAGGACAACAGCTTTAATAAAGTCAACACTAATGTCACACTCACCTCCTCACACCAGGACAACAGCTTTAATAAAGTCAACACTAATGTCACACTCACCTCCTCACACCAGGACAACAGCTTTAATAAAGTCAAAGACACTAATGTCACACTCACCTCCTCACACCAGGACAACAGCTTTAATAAAGTCAAAGACACTAATGTCACACTCACCTCCTCACACCAGGACAACAGCTTTAATAAAGTCAACACTAATGTCACACTCACCTCCTCACACCAGGACAACAGCTTTAATAAAGTCAACACTAATGTCACACTCACCTCCTCACACCAGGACAACAGCTTTAATAAAGTCAAAGAACACTAATGTCACACTCACCTCCTCACACCAGGACAACAGCTTTAATAAAGTCAAAGACACTAATGTCACACTCACCTCTCACACCAGGACAACAGCTTTAATAAAGTCAACACTAATGTCACACTCACCTCCTCACACCAGGACAACAGCTTTAATAAAGTCAAAGACACTAATGTCACACTCACCTCCTCACACCAGGACAACAGCTTTAATAAAGTCAACACTAATGTCACACTCACCTCTCACACCAGGACAACAGCTTTAATAAAGTCAACACTAATGTCACACTCACCTCCTCACACCAGGACAACAGCTTTAATAAAGTCAACACTAATGTCACACTCACCTCCTCACACCAGGACAACAGCTTTAATAAAGTCAAAGACACTAATGTCACACTCACCTCTCACACCAGGACAACAGCTTTAATAAAGTCAACACTAATGTCACACTCACCTCCTCACACCAGGACAACAGCTTTAATAAAGTCAAAGACACTAATGTCACACTCACCTCCTCACACCAGGACAACAGCTTTAATAAAGTCAACACTAATGTCACACTCACCTCCTCACACCAGGACAACAGCTTTAATAAAGTCAAAGACACTAATGTCACACTCACCTCCTCACACCAGGACAACAGCTTTAATAAAGTCAACACTAATGTCACACTCACCTCCTCACACCAGGACAACAGCTTTAATAAAGTCAACACTAATGTCACACTCACCTCCTCACACCAGGACAACAGCTTTAATAAAGTCAACACTAATGTCACACTCACCTCCTCACACCAGGACAACAGCTTTAATAAAGTCAAAGACACTAATGTCACACTCACCTCCTCACACCAGGACAACAGCTTTGATAAAGTCAACACTAATGTCTCACTCACCTCCTCACACCAGGACAACAGCTTTAATAAAGTCAAAGACACTAATGTCACACTCACCTCCTCACACCAGGACAACAGCTTTAATAAAGTCAACACTAATGTCACACTCACCTCCTCACACCAGGACAACAGCTTTAATAAAGTCAACACTAATGTCACACTCACCTCTCACACCAGGACAACAGCTTTAATAAAGTCAACACTAATGTCACACTCACCTCCTCACACCAGGACAACAGCTTTAATAAAGTCAAAGACACTAATGTCACACTCACCTCTCACACCAGGACAACAGCTTTAATAAAGTCAACACTAATGTCACACTCACCTCCTCACACCAGGACAACAGCTTTAATAAAGTCAACACTAATGTCACACTCACCTCCTCACACCAGGACAACAGCTTTAATAAAGTCAACACTAATGTCACACTCACCTCCTCACACCAGGACAACAGCTTTAATAAAGTCAAAGACACTAATGTCACACTCACCTCCTCACACCAGGACAACAGCTTTAATAAAGTCAACACTAATGTCACACTCACCTCCTCACACCAGGACAACAGCTTTAATAAAGTCAACACTAATGTCACACTCACCTCCTCACACCAGGACAACAGCTTTAATAAAGTCAACACTAATGTCACACTCACCTCCTCACACCAGGACAACAGCTTTAATAAAGTCAACACTAATGTCACACTCACCTCCTCACACCAGGACAACAGCTTTAATAAAGTCAAAGACACTAATGTCACACTCACCTCCTCACACCAGGACAACAGCTTTAATAAAGTCAACACTAATGTCACACTCACCTCCTCACACCAGGACAACAGCTTTAATAAAGTCAACACTAATGTCACACTCACCTCCTCACACCAGGACAACAGCTTTAATAAAGTCAACACTAATGTCACACTCACCTCCTCACACCAGGACAACAGCTTTAATAAAGTCAACACTAATGTCACACTCACCTCCTCACACCAGGACAACAGCTTTAATAAAGTCAACACTAATGTCACACTCACCTCCTCACACCAGGACAACAGCTTTAATAAAGTCAACACTAATGTCTCACTCACCTCCTCACACCAGGACAACAGCTTTAATAAAGTCAACACTAATGTAACACTCACCTCCTCACACCAGGACAACAGCTTTAATAAAGTCAACACTAATGTCACACTCACCTCCTCACACCAGGACAACAGCTTTAATAAAGTCAACACTAATGTCACACTCACCTCCTCACACCAGGACAACAGCTTTAATAAAGTCAAAGACACTAATGTCACACTCACCTCCTCACACCAGGACAACAGCTTTAATAAAGTCAAAGACACTAATGTCACACTCACCTCCTCACACCAGGACAACAGCTTTAATAAAGTCAAAGACACTAATGTCACACTCACCTCCTGACACCAGGACAACAGCTTTAATAAAGTCAACACTAATGTCACACTCACCTCCTCACACCAGGACAACAGCTTTAATAAAGTCAACACTAATGTCACACTCACCTCCTCACACCAGGACAACAGCTTTAATAAAGTCAACACTAATGTCACACTCACCTCCTCACACCAGGACAACAGCTTTAATAAAGTCAACACTAATGTCACACTCACCTCCTCACACCAGGACAACAGCTTTAATAAAGTCAACACTAATGTCACACTCACCTCCTCACACCAGGACAACAGTTTTAATAAAGTCAACACTAATGTCACACTCACCTCCTCACACCAGGACAACAGCTTTAATAAAGTCAACACTAATGTCACACTCACCTCCTCACACCAGGACAACAGCTTTAATAAAGTCAACACTAATGTCACACTCACCTCCTCACACCAGGACAACAGCTTTAATAAAGTCAACACTAATGTCACACTCACCTCCTCACACCAGGACAACAGCTTTAATAAAGTCAACACTAATGTCACACTCACCTCCTCACACCAGGACAACAGCTTTAATAAAGTCAACACTAATGTCACACTCACCTCCTCACACCAGGACAACAGCTTTAATAAAGTCAACACTAATGTCACACTCACCTCCTCACACCAGGACAACAGCTTTAATAAAGTCAAAGACACGAATGTCACACTCACCTCCTCACACCAGGACAACAGCTTTAATAAAGTCAAAGACACGAATGTCACACTCACCTCCTCACACCAGGACAACAGCTTTAATAAAGTCAAAGACACTAATGTCACACTCACCTCCTCACACCAGGACAACAGCTTTAATAAAGTCAACACTAATGTCACACTCACCTCCTCACACCAGGACAACAGCTTTAATAAAGTCAACACTAATGTCACACTCACCTCCTCACACCAGGACAACAGCTTTAATAAAGTCAACACTAATGTCACACTCACCTCCTCACACCAGGACAACAGCTTTAATAAAGTCAACACTAATGTCACACTCACCTCCTCACACCGGGACAACAGCTTTAATAAAGTCAACACTAATGTCACACTCACCTCCTCACACCAGGACAACAGCTTTAATAAAGTCAACACTAATGTCACACTCACCTCCTCACACCAGGACAACAGCTTTAATAAAGTCAACACTAATGTCACACTCACCTCCTCACACCAGGACAACAGTTTTAATAAATTAACACTAATGTCACACTCGACCACACAGGATAATGACACAGAGGTGTTTGTTATTAAGGAGAACAAAACCTACCTCAGAGTCCAAAAAAGTAGAAATAAAAAACACAGAGTTTCATTTTGAACGTCACCTGCAGAAAATAAAACCTGTCCGTTTATGGAAGAGTGCTTTTATTGAAGAGTGAAGGTCTGTTGCTTATCATTGAATCCTCTTCTCTTTTCGTCTGTTCTTTTCCACAACGACTCTGCCTCCAGCTTTGTTTTAAATATATTTATCTGATGTATTATAATCAGCAGGTCTGAAGCTAAAGCATATCCTGAACCTGTTTCTTTGGTAAATACTAAAGGGTCAAAACAAATGAACATCTCTAAAACAAATAGACAGATCAAATTACTCCATAAACTCAAAAACAGAAAAGCATTAAAACCATAGAACTATCCAGGGTCCTGAATCTCTCTCTTTTTCCAAATAATGTAAAAGTAGGCTTCTGTTCACATTTGTATTTTGTATTTGTTTTCTAATGAAGGTTATAATGTACTATTAGTAATTATGTAATTTATAGTTTATGAACATGTATGTATGGTTATTAATTTCTCACAAGATGATCTGATACAATACAAAATAATTACCTACTGAATGTAAATCCCAAGCATGACTCAGGTAGCCTACATTTTATTATTTTTATTATTTACTCGAGGTAGATCTCTGAGGAAACTAAGATCCAGTGAGAGGATAGAAACACAACAACCAATCAGGGACAAGAACCGAGCTGCAGGTGTCGAGGAGACGCTGAGGAGAGTGAAAGTGTCCCAAACGTAACTGAAGTGAACATCTTTAAAGTAGGAGCCATGGAGCTGGTTGTATCACGTCACAGCCACTAGATGGAGCCATTAACCTTTATTCAAATGAATGACAGATTAATAATCTCTGTGATCCATTCATTTTGGATTTAGTTGAACTTTTTGATTTTATACAAAGAATAAATATTGTTTTGTTTTAAGTAGAATTTTCAAAAGTAAATCTCAACAGATGCAAAATAAACAGCCTCTGGATTAAACCTTGAAGACATACAACCAATCAGAGAAATAAAATGTTGCGGTTTTAGATTTACTCAGATTTACTCAAGTCCACATTTACTACACTTTTACATCCACTCATTTTATTTTTAACTTTATTTAACTTCTCCTCGATGACTTTATTTTAGACCAAGAAGTGGTCTTGTCTTTATTCAAGTCAGAATTCATTCATTCAGTCTCTGGTGCTGTTTGTTTGGAGTTGAATGTACTTTGGTGTTTTTCCTGGTGTTAATTCTCTCAGACCTGTCGCTGTGATTGATTCTGTTTCACATGAAGCGCTCTCAGCTCCAGAGAAACACAGGGTTAATGAACCTGCTTCATGATCCACTCATCCAGACTCACACTGTTAGCTTTTGTCAGTCAGATGGAAGAGGCCACAAAGACTGATGTATGTCTGACCCCAGGCCTTGTTCTCGCTGTAGACGCTCCTCACTCGAACTGTGATGACGAGGAAAACCCACAGAGTCACGACGAAGACACAGGTCACACACAGAGCCATGAGCCAGACCTGAAACAGGAGGAATGCTCTTTGTCTTTGAGGTGGAGGTGGACTGCAGACTCAGCTCCTCCAGGATTGGCTCTTCTGTGATACATCCTCTTGTGAAGCTGTTGTTTATAGTTTCTCCAACAGAACTGTCACTGCACTCTTCACTGAACTGCATAAAGCACATGACTCTGTTTGTGGGGCTCTTGTCTTTAGGACGGACCAGGTTTAAAGTGGAATATTGTGTTTGTAAAAAATATATATATATATATATATCTTCTATTAAAGTAAAAAACATGGAGAAATTGGGGCCATAGATTTAAGTCTACAATGACTATTGTTTAAATATTTAAATTACGACGAATGTCAAGCACAAAAGCTCTAAAGAAATCTGTAATGAACTAAATGGACTCGGACTCACTTTTATTGTAAACTTCTCTGTTCTGTTTGGACTCATGGAGGAAAAGTTCAGACAGAAACAGTTCAAACTCATTCAACTCATCGTCACAGTCACCACAGTTAAAATATGAAAAACAAGGACAAAAGTCACCATTAAACAAACATTCATCAACAGTAACAGTCTTTAAACTAATGTGCACAGAACTGAAGAGAAGGAAAACATGAACTCAACTTAGTCTGGGACACTTTTAATTTGTGACATTAATGTACTGTTATTACACTGATGAATGTCTTATTGTTTTTATAATGTTTACTAAATTATAATGAAGTCTGTTTAAAAAGCTATTTTATTATATAAAGCACAGATCATACAGAAAAAAAAGAAACATGAATAAAATATTTAATAATAATTCAGTGAAGACACATGCAAAGAAATCAATCAACTATTGATAGACTTCAGATGAAAAATCAATATTAACCAGTTCCAAGGAGCTGCAGGTGTTGAACTTTTGGATTTGATAGATTTAAATGAAACCTTTAAAATCAAATGGACTGAACAAAGCCTGAGGAACCCAGACTCACTCTGGCTCTTCATCCTTTGAACATATTCAAGAGGTTGGTGGTCTACAGTTTCTATTACAAAGTCAATACAGTGTTGAACATGACTCTAAAACTATCAGCGTTCTACAGCAGGCTCTACTCGCACTAACTCTGTCAGAGCCACAGCTTCTCCTGCACAAAACTCTTCTGTGGAACAAGAAGACTTTACAAAACCAAAGAAGTCCTTAGACCTAACAAAATGAACACACAATTAAATTATATACAAACAAAAAAACTATGAAATTAATAATTATATCTTTTCACTGAACACAATTACAAATATAAAATCTACTAAAAGTATTCAAATGTATGATTTATTTTGTTAAATGTAATGTAATAAAAGTATGTGATGTTTAAAAAGGTGATGCAGATATATTTGGTTTGGTCCTGTGTGTTTATAGACTTTATATCGACACATGTCTGAAAGTGTCACTGTGAGACACAACTGTGAGTTTACACTGCCCTGTAGGCCTACCTTTATTATCATTTACACCAAACTAATGTGGCCTTTGTTTCAGCTTTTTGTCTTTTTCTTCTTGTTTTATGTTAAACATTTTCAATTGCAATTCTTCATTTTGAAATGTTATTTTTATATTGTATATATTTTTAACATTGTACTGTTAATAAACCTTAATAAAAAAATCAAAGCAAAGGCTTTATGTTTAACATGAGCTCATTATCTTTGTCACAAATACGTCCTGAGCCTAACAGGAAGTTCAAATAAGCACATGTTTTGGACTTGAGCAGTTTTTCTAACGCTGTGTGTCTTTGTGGATCATAACAATAACACACAACAATAACAGCAAAGCCTCTTTTCTTTCAGCTCTCGTCTCAGGTGCAGCAGAAAAACTCACACTGACTCATTCTTCCTTCACTCTTTGGATTCTATTGTGTTTAATGTTGTTTATCGGCTCAAAGAACTTGTTTCAGGTTTGGACACATTACATTGGGCGTCCCAAGAGGGAGGGGTTCACAGAGACACTGAAACAATTCAATTCATTCTTACAAATCATCAAATGTTTGTGTTGTGTATGTCGCCTTCTCTTTTTCATCAAACACTTTGAAAAATGAAATAAAAACAAAAGACCAAATAAATGTTAAAGAAGAACAAATGGATGGAACAATTATAAAATCCTCTGGAAACTATTACAAGGGAGGCTGAGTATTTGCACATTGCATCATTTTCCATTTTTCTTAATAAATATTTGACTGTAAAACACTGAACTTTAAAGACTCTAATGTTTCTACAGCTTTGTCCAGACCATCATTTTGAAACTTACTGAAACAAAGAAAACAAATGTAGACAGTGTCTTAACAAAGGTCCCATAGATGAACAACAGAACCCTTCAACTACAATTGATGCACTTGATATTGATCCATCTATTTCCAGAAACTGATCAACTGTTCTGTTGTTTATGTTTGAATCATTTTTATACTAAAGGTTACTGTTTAGGATTTCTGCAAAAGGAAAGAACAAATGAACTAAATGAGATCAGCTCCATGAAGTGACGTAGTTTAATTGTGTCAAAAGTGATTATAAAAAGATAAAGCAGGTGAGAGAGGGTTTAGAGTCTGTCCAGGTCAGGACTCAGCTGGTCCTGGTCTGGTCCTGGTCTGGTCTGGTCCTGGTCTGGTCCTTGTCTGGTCCTGGTCCTGGTCTGGTCCTGGTCTGGTCCTGGTCTGGACCTGGTCCTATTCCAAATAACCCCACCTGAAAAGACAAGAGAGAACAGAGTGTTGAGATTTCTTCTGGAGCTGAGACAAAATGATTATATTTATTGGAGACAGTTCTGGTCGGGACTCAATATTTGAGGCACAAGTTGTGCTTGTGTTTAATGCAGTGAAGACGATAAATACAATGTTTAAATTCATGAAACCAGAGCCCAACGACACTGACTCTGTTTAAAAGCACAAACAGCTGTTGAGAAGAAAGACTTTGTCATGTTTTCTGTTTGAATAGGACTTTATCACAACTATAAGCCTTCACACTGATCCAAACCCTTGGAGTGGTTCAAGAGTTAGGATCAGTGTTACTGCTCCAGATCAACCTCGTGCCACTAAAGCTGCTCCGGGACGCCTGAACTCTGGGACAGTTTGATAAAAGTGACCCTTTGGTCTGGCCCTGGTCTGTTCTGTCTGCATCAGAGGAAAGAAAAGCTCTGTGCAGTTTCTGTGGATTCAGCAGAGCTTTGTCTCCAGAGACACTTTTATAGATTTTACAGAGAACCAGACGAGGCTCTGATTGGCCTCTGTTCACTACAGCATCTACTCACTTCAGAGTCTTCAGTCGACAGTGAGGACTCTCTTGGAGTTCAAGCAGCTCCTGAACATCTGGCTCCTCCAGGTCGTTACCCTCCAGATCCAGTTCTCTCAGATGTGAGGGGTTGGACTTCAGAGCTGAGGCCAGAGAAGAACAGCTGGACTTTGACAATCTGCAACACTTCAATCTGAAAAAAGAATAAATGTTGGAGGTTAATCCAATAAAAATGAAGGCACTCAATTATAAAGAATACAAAGTCTTTATTTAATTTGGGCAGAGAGGGTAGTATCTGAACTACTCCAGAGCTTTTCAAACGCACTGTTCAGTAAACACGCCCCTCATCTCAGACCCACCTAGATATTTTGTCCAGTGAGCAGGACAGAGTAATATTGTGGCACATGAGCAGCAGGCTTTATTCATAAACAGAATATATAGTGTTTGGGGGCGTGGCCAAGGCCAAGTCTTTTGTTATTATTAAAACCTTTTTTTAGTTATCTGTAATGGTTTATAAAACACAGATGAAGCTTCAGACGACTCTCAGATCCACTTTTAATGTCAGTTTCTTTTAGTGTCACCTGGATGACTGTTAGTGTTTAAATTAAGAAGCACAAGTATTTAGTCACATGTAGAGTCTCAAAAACCGCTTACTTATCTGCACAAACATGTATTTCTCTGTTTTAATGACTAAACATTAAAGACGCCCCTCCTTGAACTGCCACCTTATCGTGGTGGAGGGGTTTGAGTGCCCGGATGATCCTAGGAGCTATGTTGTTGGGGGCTATATGCCCCTGGTAGGGTCTCCCAAGGCAAACAGGTCCTAGGTGACGGGCCAGACAAAGTGCGGTTCAGAACCCTTCATGGATATTTTAAAATCAAGGACCGTTACGTCGCCCAGTATGGCGCAACCGGGGCCCCACCCTGGAGCCAGGCCCGGGCTCAGCCCGAAAGAGCGACGTGGGACCGACCTCCCGTGGGCCCACCACCTGCAGGAGGAACCGTAAGGGGCCAGTGCAAAGTGGATTGGGTGGCAGTCGAAGGCGGGAGCCTTGACGACCCAATCCCCGGACACAGAATCTGGCTCTAGGGACATGGAATGTCACCTCGCTGGTGGGTAAGGAGCCTGAGCTTGTGCGGGAGGTTGAGAGATACCGACTAGAGATAGTCGGGCTCACCTCCATGCACAGCTTGGGCTCTGGAACCCAAATCCTCGAGAGAGGCTGGACTCTCCACTATTCTGGAGTTGCCTGCGGTGAGAGGCGGCGGGCCGGTGTGGGTTTGCTCATTGCCCCCCGGCTCAGCCGCCATGTGTTGGAGTTCACCCCGGTGAACGAGAGGGTCGCTTCCCTGCGCCTTCGGGTCGGGAATAGGTTCCTCACTGTTGTTTGTGCTTACGGGCCAAATGGTAGTGTAGAGTACCCGCCCTTCTTGGAGTCTCTGGGAGAAGTGCTGGAAAGTGCTTCAACCGGGGACTCCATCGTTCTACTGGGGGACTTCAACGCTCACGTGGGCAGCGACAGTGACACCTGGAGGGGCGTGATTGGGAGGAACGGCCCCCCGGATCTGAACCCGAGTGGTGTTCTGTTATTGGACTTCTGTGCTAGCAACAGTTTGTCCATAACGAACACCATGTTCAAGCATAAGGGTGTCCATCAGTGCACGTGGCACCAGGACACCCTAGGCCGGAGGTCGATGATCGACTTTGTAGTTGTTTCATCTGACCTCCGACCGTATGTCTTGGACACTCGGGTGAAGAGAGGGGCGGAGCTGTCAACTGATCATCACCTGGTGGTGAGTTGGACCGATGGCGGGGGAGAAAGCAGGCCCAAACATACTGTGAGGGTCTGTTGGGAACGTTTGGCCAAGTCCCCTGTCAGAGAGATCTTCAACTCCCACCTCCGGCAGAGCTTCGACCAGATTCCGAGGGAGACTGGAGACATTGAGTCCGAGTGGACCATGTTCTCCACCTCCATTGTCGATGCAGCCACTCGAAGCTGTGGCCGCAAAGTCTCCGGTGCCTGTCGTGGCGGCAATCCCCGAACCCGGTGGTGGACACCGGAAGTAAGGGAGGCCGTCAAGCTGAAGAAGGAGACCTATCGAGCCTGGTTGGCTTGTGGGACTCCTGAGGCAGCTGATGGGTACCGGCAGGCCAAGCTGACTGCAGCTTGGGTGGTTGTGGAGGAAAAAACTCGGGTCTGGGAGGAGTTCGGTGAGACCATGGAAAAAGACTATCGGTCGGCTTCGAAGAAATTCTGGCAAACCGTCCGGCGCCTCAGGAGGGGGAAGCAGTGCCCTGCCAACACTGTTTACAGTGGAGGTGGGAATCTGCTGACCTCAACTGGGGATATTGTTGGACAGTGGAAGGAATACTTCGAAGATCTCCTCAATCCCACCGACACGTCTTCCACTGAGGAAGCAGAGGCCGAGGGCCCAGAGGTGGATTCGTCCGTCACTCAGGCTGAAGTCACTGAGGTAGTTGGGAAGCTCTTCAGTGGAAGGGCACCGGGGGTGGATGAGATACACCCTGAGTACCTCAAGCCTCTGGATGTTGTGGGACTGTCTTGGCTGACACGCCTCTGCAACATCGCGTGGCGTTTGGGGACAGTACCTCTGGACTGGCAGACCGGGGTGGTGGTCCCTCTTTTTAAGAAGGGGGACCGAAGGGTGTGTTCCAACTACCGACTTTCCTCTCCGGGAAAGTCTATGCCAGGGTACTGGAGAGGAGAATGCGGCCGATAGTTGAACCTCAGATCCAGGAGGAACAATGCAGTTTTCGTCCCGGTCGTGGAACACTGGACCAGCTCTATACCCTCTCCAGGGTGCTGGAGGGTTTATGGGATTTTGCCCAACCAGTCCACATGTGCTTTGTGGATCTGGAGAAGACATTCAACTGTGTCCCTCGTGGTGCCCTGTGGGGGGTGCTCTGGGAGTATGGGGTCCGGGGCCCTTTGCTAAGGGCGGGTAGGTCCCTGTACGACCGGAGCAGGAGCTTGGTTCGCATTGCCAGCAGTAAGTCAGACCTGTTCCCGGTGAATGTTGGACTCCGGCAGGGCTGCCCTTTGTCACCGGTCCTGTTCATTATCTTTATGGACAGGTTTCTAGGCGCAGCCAGTGGCCGGAGGGAGTCTGGTTTGGGGACCACAGGATTTCGTCTCTGCTTTTTGCAGATGATGTTGTCCTGTTGGCTCCATCAAGCCAGGAGCTTCAGTGTGCACTGGGACGGTTTGCAGCCGAGTGTGAAGCGGCTGGGATGAGGATCAGCACCTCCAAGTCCAAGACCATGGTTCTCAGTCGGAAAAGGGTGGCTTGCCCCCTTCAGGTTGGTGAAGAGCTCCTGCCTCAAGTGGAGGAGTTTAAGTATCTCGGGGTCTTGTTCACGAGTGAGGGAAGGAGGGAACGTGAGAGTGACAGACGGATCGGTGCAGCTTCTGCAGTAATGCGGTCGATGTACCGGTCTGTCGTGGTGAAGAAGGAGCTGAGCTGTAAGGCAAAGCTCTCGATTTACCAGTCGATCTACGTTCCTACTCTCACCTATGGTCATGAGCTTTGGGTCATGACCGAAAGAACAAGATCCCGGATACAGGCGGCCGAAATGAGCTTTCTCCGCAGGGTGGCGGGGCGCTCCCTTAGAGATAGGATGAGGAGCTCGGTCACTCGGGAGGAGCTCAAGGTAGAGCCGCTGCTCCTTACCATTGAGAGGAACCAGCTGAGGTGGCTCGGGCATCTGTTTCAGAAGCCTCCCGGACGCCTCCCACGGGAGGTGTTCCGGGCATGTCCCACTGGGAGGAGACCTCGGGGAAGACCTAGGACACGCTGGAGGGACTATGTCTCTCGGCTGGCCTGGGAACGCCTCGGTATCCCCCCGGAAGAGCTGGAGGAAGTGTCTGGGGAGAGGGAAGTCTGGGCTTATCTGTTTAGACCGCTGCCCCCGCGACCCGGCCCCGGATAAGCGATAGAAGATGGATGGATGGATGGAACATTAAAGACTGTATTGTTTTTGTCCCTGTCTGTGTGTCCTGTGAGGAAGAGCAGGACGTCCTGTGAGGAAGAGCAGGACGTCCTGTGAACCACTGTGGAGCCGTTACATGAAGATTAGACCTGTGTCAAACCTGTGACTGTGACAAAGAAGAACCTGGAGCAGCTTCACCTGCAGCTCCTGAAAATAAAGCTCATGTCTGCCACACCTCAGGATCTGTGTTTTATACTTCATCTTCAGAACGAGACACTTAATAGAACCAGCCACACTATATCAGCTTCTACAAGTCCTAATATTTACTCTTCATAATGGCTCTGCACTCTTTATAAACTAGACTTTGTCTACATCATTTAACATTAATATGCTTTTATAAAAACTTATTCTCACTAATTAACTGCTGAAGGTTGTATCAGGTCTTGAACACATTAAATTTGTTTTTTCTTCATCTGTTTTTTGATGTTTGTACCATTTATTAACACAATCTAACTTGTTCCTTTAACTTCTGCTGAGAGTTTTAAAATGGCCTTAAATAAGAACAAGAGGATGTCATGAGTGAAAAATAAGTGACCGAGGCCATGCATTGTTCATTTTTAATTGAGTACAAACAGTCACATGTGAAAAGTCTGGTGTAAAATATGTTTTGTAAAGTATAGTTCATTATAATAACATTTGAGTAATGCACATGAATAAGTGCTTGTTGTTCTCTGGTGAGTAAAAAGTCAGAGACAGAAGTGGCAGGAGTCCGGTCTTCAGTAGGTTTGTCTGGATCACCTCCTACAGGAACAACACACAGACAAGTCAAATACAATGGCCCCAATAACACTGACAGCTTTATTATATTTTAAGAATGTCAACAATATTTAACCTTTATTTCAGACACAAAGTTGGTCCAAAGCAAAAACATTATAAAGTTAAAATACTGTGTCGTCCATTATATGTGGTTAATATGAAGACTCTTGATGGAGTTTTCTGACTCCTCCAACCGCCTCAGAAATTTAGAAATGGTCTAAGTCAATATTATTAATATAGATTTTAATCAGATTCTTGTGATTATAGGATCACTGTATTACAATGTTAAACTTTTTTACCTTTAAGACAACAGTAATAAGATTTAAATCTTCTTGTGAGAGTAAAGCATCATAAAGCTTTCTCTCAGTTTGGTTTAATCACAAAATAGTGATGTTCAGAACAAATAAACTACAAACATATTCAAGTCAATATTATAGAAGTGTCACTCGTCTAATCACAGTAATGTCCTGGCTTTACATCAACTACTTACATTTTAGAAAATGATGACCACCTTGTACTGTCTTTATGAACAGTTTATGCACCACATCTTTAATGAGACTTCCCCAGATCTAACATGAATCTAGAAAAATTACATAAAATCTAAAATATATACTTTTCTGTCAAAGGTTTTAACTGCTTTAGTAACAGCTTTGAGGTCTGTTAGCATAGCTCTTAAAATAAACTCTTAATAAAGAGACAAATATACAATTTTTCTCACCAAAACAAGTAGATCCATGTTTCTTGGTCGGTCCGTCAATGAAGGGTTCATAAAACTACAGCAAAATATCCCAATGGTTTTTGTGCAAAACTTCTCTGAGCAGTAAAAAAAGACACAGCTAACAACCATAGATTGTAAATAAACATAGATGTCCATTGTTCCACATTCACTGATATTGGCCTCACCACAGGACAATAAAATGTTACATCGGTGCTTTTATGCTGTTACTGCAAAATAAAACTATAATTTTCAGATAGCATAAACAGACGTATAAATGGAATATTGTGTCTGTAACATCTGTCCTTGTTCCTGAGCCTCACACGCTGCTCATCTTCAGATAAAGGATGTAAAATAATTCTTATAACACAGTGATTTACATGAGTTTACAGCAGAAACAGGGCAAACAATTTATCTGTACCATTTCAAAGGAAAAGGCTCTAAAGATGTGTTTTTATTAGTGCTGGGCAAGTTAACGCTTGTTAGTTAACGTTATTTTCGCGTTAACATATTATTGAATTAACGCCGACAATTATTTTATCGCGTGTTAACATCGGCCATTAATATTGTTAAAAATGTCGGTCTGAAGAACAATCTTAGGATCACAACTACCACTTCCGTTCAGTCTCTGAACAGAAGCAGTCACGTGACAAAAGAACGAGACTGAGACCCAAAGACTGACTCAAGAAATGATCGACTCATTTCTGTTTCCGGTAACTGTGTAGCCTTCAGTGTGGACTGGGACTTGATGAACGAACGACTCAGAGATTCGAGGGATGAACGACTCCTTTCTGTTTCCGGACGGACGGACGGATGTATTAGCTACAGCTACATGAGGCTGGCCCAGAGCAGACATGTTGATGGAACTAACGGCTCAAAGACACGAGAGGTGAACTGAACTTTCCAGGGAACAGACGTGATCAGCTAAATATGAAGTGACAAAAGAAAACACAATTTGGATTAAGATGTGAGTTGAACTCTGCCTGAAGCAAGCTGCAATATATTTATAATTTATTTTTCAAAGTTTGGCCATGAATGCTTTAGCTTATAGTTATTATAGTTTTTATTCCAAAAGTACTAAATGTGTTGAAAGATTTAACATGAAACAACATTTAGATTCTGCTGAAATGAACGAATTGAACGAAATGAACAAAATTACTTGAATTCTAGATTCTATCTTTATCTGTTTATGCATTCTGGTTCATGTCCATCATCTCTCTGCTGAGCTGTATTATTTAATCTGCAATAAACCTACCAAACGCACATCATCTGAGATTATTTGTTAATTATAGTCTCTAAGCGCGTCATAACTTTTAGCAGCACCAGGACTCACCTCTGACTCTCACCGCGGCTACAAGGTTCTACACAGACATTTATATTGTTTTCATTGTTAAATTGTTATGATCGAGGCTCTGGACATAACTTGTTTTTCTATAACAAACTAAACAAAATATTAATGCTCTGGTGACAAATATTTTTGGTTTAATATTTTATTTGATTACATTAATGCTTAAGTTGAGATTTACAAGAAATATTTCAACAGCTGCTAACTTTGAACTGATGTAAAAAACACCTTATTTGTTTAAAATGTTTGCACTTTTGTTTATATAGCAGTACGTTCAAAATAAAAGTATGCAATACACAAATTTTTTATTCATTATTAAATGTTTTGTATAACGCAATAAATCGCAGAACTTTAATCATTTAAATTCTTTAATCGTTGCCCAGCACTAGTTTTTATTGTAAATGTTGAGACTTAAGCTCGATTTAAGAAGGTTTAAGACTCGGAACAAAATGACACTTGATGTGAACTTTGTAAAAAAAGCAGAAAAAAGAGAAAACTCACACGATTATCTCTACATTTGTGGAGTTATCAGCTTTATACTTTCAGTTCCTCGTGTGTTGTTCTAATGATTTCATAAAATCCTCAAAGATTTCATAAAATCCTCAAAGCTTTTACATTCAGATGTAAATGAAAATATGACTTTTTAAAGTGCTCTGGTTCAAAGAGAAGCTCTGGACTTTTATGGATCAAAAAAGAGGAGAAAATACAACACACTATTTCTGAGCTCGGTGGATTGGAAAAAGACTGACACTGATTTACTGAAGACTTTTCATTTGTTCTTTGGCCAAGCATCCCTCTCATAAACATGATACAGTGTGACTTTATGAGCTGTTTGCTCAAACCCAAGAGTCAGAGAAAAGAAGAGAAGGACCAGTGACTGACCTCAGAGTCTCCAGTCGACAGTTTGGACTCAATAGTCCTTCACACAACTCCTTCATTTCTGAGTCTAAGTCATTAAGACTCAGGTCTAGTTGTCTCAGGTGAGAGGGACTGGACTTCAGAGCCGACGACAGAACTTCACAGTGAATCTTTAAGACTCCACAACCAGAAAGACTGTAAACACAGTAACATTAAGTCAAACATTAGAGATGTAAAGGTTCTCAGTCGTCCAGGTCACAGAACTACATTGATTCACTTTAAATTCAAAGTTTAAAACTATCTCCAGCTGCAACAGATACAAACATATTTGACTGTTTTTCATTATGGTCCCAACCTTTTCTTCTTTGTCAAAGCTCCTTACACTAAACTAAATATTAAAAACACTGTTGTCTGACAGACTGGACTTTGAAAGCTTATGGCCTTATGTCGGTCGATAAATGTAGCACCAACTATCCTCTTGTGTCTAAACTAGTTTGACCTCTGTTTCAGTGATTTACATGAGTTTACAGCAGAAACAGGGTGAACTATTTGTAGCAGATCAGTCTCCAGAATTCCACCCACACAGTAATATCTGTTATAAGACTAAGAAGTCTTCAGGATTAACAACTGTTTGTTTTCACCATCGGCCTTCAGAGACAGGCTTGAATCTGAAGCCTGGAAGAAGACTTGGTTAACATTGTTTTCTTTCAGATAAAAGGACGGCCAAAGTGTTTTGTTAAAGACAGGAAATGTTATTAATGACTTTGTTTCTGCTTTCATAAGAAGTGGAACTTGGGTCTGCCAGTCACCAGGTCAAAGGTGACTCAGGACCAGTACCACATCCTGGTAATGTCAAAGGACCATAAATTCAGGAAGATAAAGTTGTTGATTCAGCTTTACCCAGAACGTTCTTTAGCCATCCTGAGGACACATCTCAGGCCATTCAACACCAGAGGGTCACAGGCCCCTGGCGCCGCTGTCAAACCAGTCATAACTCTGGAGATAAAAGTTTGTTTGATCACGAACTTGTCCCCTTGTGGTTGAATGGACAAAGAACTATGACTTTTCCCTAAAGGACATTTGGTTATTTTAACAAAAGAGTTATTGTGTTAATGTGCTGTTGTTTATACTGTTCTTTTCCAAGACGTGGAGTCGTTTGCAGGTTGTGTTCTGTTTTAAGAAAATGTAATGTTTCCATAATATCCTGACAAATGCATTCTCTGTATAACTTTGCAGTACAAGTGTTTCGCGTGTTTATGAAAAACCTAGATAAATTGCGAAGCAAGGAATATTTTAAAACTTAGTGTAAACATTTAAACTGTAGTTAAACTTCCCAAAGCGACGCCCTTCTCCGTAAGACACGTCCCTGTCTTGAAGGTGATTTAAAACTGGCACACATCCAAAAATCCTTCTTCGCTTCCCTTCTCTTCGCTCTGAACCTGCTGTCTTCTGGCGGACAGTCCATTAGGACCACCTCACCTCCGCAACCTCTCAAAGCTTTGGACCTCGTGGAAACGAATAAACTTTCTTTGTTTAAAACCTGTAAGTTTTCCTTCTTTTAAACATCTGCTCAAAGTACTTCCTGCAAGTCTGCTGCCAGACGGAAGTTCTTTTGGTCTTTTAATTTTTAAAGACTTCGTTCCTGCTAACGAGTTAGCTCGACCGCGCTCAAAGAAGTAAGTTTTTAACCAGCAAAGCAACAGCTGAAAACTCTTACATGGACCTTGAAATAACTTTCACAAACTTAATCTTTTACACGGTACAACCGAGGAGAGGCAGTGCTAGTTTGGACAGCAACAAGACGCTTTTGTTCTCTTCCCCGGGCGCACGGCGACCCCCCTCTGGAGGAGACGTGCACTTGACGGCCTCCCTGGTGTGTGGAACGCTTCATCAGTAAGTGACAAACTTTCTGGAGAACATTCAGGACGCTCGTCTCGGATCACTGATATCGACCACACCGAACCGGGCCAGCACCCGCTGACTACAGAGTAAGTCCGCACGTGACACAACTGCCTTGGCGTCAGTAAAATGTCCAAACTCTAGCCCCGAAGCCGCAATCTCCTTTCCCCCGTTAAAACCCCCTCAAGTTTCCATAATCTAGATTAACCTGTTCAAAACATTCCTGGTTTCATCATGTCCTTCATGCAACTGTTTATCCCTGTGTATCCCCATTGTGTTCAACCCTTATTGTGTTATAATGCTTTCCCATATTCCCATCATATTATTCACCATTGTATAATCTTTAATAAAATCCCATAAAAGACATTAATGTTTCTCTGTTTATATCAAGAAATGTTCGAAAACTAGGAGAATTCTTATCCTTTAGATTAATGAGACTAAACAGTTTCTCTGGATCTGTCTAAAACTAGAGTGGTGCCACTTTTTAATTAGAAATTAATTTTAATAAATTAATAATACAAAATGGAATTAATAAAATTAATATTAAAATTAATCTGATATGTTTATGGAAACAGTCATACAGTACACTACAAATTTATCTGTAAAGTTCCACTTCAACAGAAAAGGCTCTAAAGATGTGTTTTTATTGTAAATGTTGAGACTGGCTCCAGTTACAGGCTCAGATCGACTGAAGTGATGCAGCATCACAAAAGATGTTTTTGATGCAGAAATGGTGCTTTCACAGTTTAACCCTGGGACTGTCTCACTGACCATGTTTTTGGGAGTTCCTGTG
The DNA here is from genome assembly GCA_024349245.1 of Neodontobutis hainanensis. Lineage (NCBI taxonomy): Eukaryota > Metazoa > Chordata > Actinopteri > Gobiiformes > Odontobutidae > Neodontobutis > Neodontobutis hainanensis. Next base: position 375,875 of record JALDNG010000108.1, read on the forward strand.
TCACAAATAAAAGAGAAATAAACTGTGGAGGAGAGTATTTAAATGAGGCACAGCTCGATTTAAGAAGGTTTGAGACTCGGAACAAAATTACACTTGATGTGAACTTTGTAAAAAAAAAAAAAGCAGAAAAAAGAGAAAACTCACACATCCCCTGCACAATTATCTCTACATTTGTGGAGTTATCAGTTTTATACTTTCATTTCCTCGTGTGTTGTTCTAATGCTTTCATAAAATCCTCAAAGCTCTGACGTGTCTCAGGACGAGACACAGCTCAGTTTTTTTAGGAAAATACCACAGTTTGTAAAAGTCCAAAGTCTGCCTCCATCAAACACTTTCTTCTTTTACGTTTGTCCAATACACATTTTCTTTTACATTCAGATGTAAATAAAAATATGACTTTTTAAAGTGATCTGGTTCAAAGAGAAGCTCTGGACTTTTATGGATCAAAAAAAGAGGAGAAAGTACAACACACTATTTCTGAGCTCGGTGGATTGGAAAAAGACTGACACTGATTTACTGAAGACTTTTAATTTCTTCTTTGGCCAAGCATCCCTCTCATAAACATGATACAGTGTGACTTTATGAGCTGTTTGTTCAAACCCAAGAGTCAGAGAAAAGTGCTATAAGTAAAATGTTATTTTAATCATATTTTGGAATGATATTCTTTTAATATAGTGTGTAAAGGTTAATTCTGAAGTAAATAAGTTGGAGTGCTTCTGACTTCACTGTCTGTGCAGTCATAATGGCTATATTTAGACTACTCATATATGGACGCGCTGCTTTAAACATATGTGCCTCTCATTTATGGACACGCTGCTGCTCTTGCTGCACAAGACACACATCTGCCTTTTGCCTTTTTTAGTTATATTCTGAATGTATTCTGTGATTGGTAGATGCACCATTACCATGTAAAGTCACACTGCCATTGTATATAAACTGTGTTGTGTTTACAATAAAGCTTTGAGAAGGAGAGAACAGAACCACGAAACTAGCGTGCTGCCTGTTGTCTCTTTCTTCCACTGATCAGTGTCTGAAGCATGCTGTATCGCTGTAACTGTCAGAATTCTAGAAACTGACTTAGCGGAGCAAGTTACAGACGATATTCTGAATATGATATCATTAGTCAGCGGGATGCTGACATCGAGCCTAAGCAATGCTGGGTACAAAATCAAGTTAGTGAAAAGCTGACTTTTGGGCCCTTCGGCGCTATAGATAAAAAAATCTGTATTGGTCAAGCGGGAAGCTGACTTCGGCCAAATAAATCCGGAAAAAACATCTATCGCCTAGCTAGAGTAAAAACCGTTATTTCAAAAAGAAGAGAAGGACCAGTGACTGACCTCAGAGTCTCCAGTCGACAGTTTGGACTCAATAGTCCTTCACACAACTCCTTCACTCCTGAGTCTAAGTCATGGTTCAGACTCAGGTCTAGTTTTCTCAGGTGAGAGGGACTGGACTTCAGAGCCAACGTCAGAAGTTCACAGTGAATCTTTGAGAGTCCACAACAAGAAAGTCTGTAAACACAGAAACATTAAGTCAAACATTAGAGATGTAAAGGTCCTCAGTCGTCCAGGTCACAGAACTACATTTATTCACTTTAAATTTAAAGTTTAAAACTATCTTCAGCTGCAACAGATACAAACATATTTGACTGTTTTTCATTATTGTCCCAAACTTTTCTTCTTTGTCAAAGCTCCTTACACTAAACTAAATATTAAAAACACTAAATATCTCACATCTGTAGAAAAATCAGACAAAAAGCTTCATAAAGTCTTGTAAAAATATAATTGTGACTGAAGCCCCACATTTACAGAGCTCTCAGTCTAAAACACTTCAGAGTTCAGCAGAAGGTCCTTTTGTAACATGCTGTAAACATGAAGGGTTTTTAAATGTGTTTGGATGAATGCTCCATGAGCAGGAGCCAAAGTGAGGCTTATTACTGTCCTCTCTTTTCACTCAGTTCACATTTATACTTCATTCATTTCAGCAACATTGTGCATTTTACAAAGACACTGACAAAAACAAGAGAAAAAAGAACAAGTGACACAGACAGTGGTCCTCTGTGAGGTTGGGGTGTGTGTGTTTAAGCCCGTCCTGTGGCCGACTGTGGCTGAGACACGAGACGAGAGCAGAGCTACAGAAATAAATCAAGTTTAAAAAGACTGAAAGAACAAAAACAGTGGCACATAAACCATCTGGAAATGATTGACACCAAACTCAGTGACCCACATAATCCCTGCAGCTGTTCAGTCACAAAACTATGACACATCCCATAATGTGCAGTGCTTCAGACAGTGTGTTGTTTTTTCTGCAGTTGTGCTGATGTTTAAAGTGACATTAGAACCAGTCTGTAACCTCTGTCCTTGTTCCTGAGCCTCACACGCTGCTCATCTTCAGATAAATACATTTAAAGTGTGTTGTCTGACAGACTGGACTTTGAAAGATTATGGCCTTATGTCGGTCGATAAATGTAGCACCAACTATCCTCTTGTGTCTAAACTAGTTTGACCTCTGTTTCAGTGATTTACATGAGTTTACAGCAGAAACAGGGCCAACTATTTATCTGTAAAGTTCCACTTCAAAAGAAAAGGCTCTAAAGGTGTGTTTTTTATTGTAAAGGTTGAGGCCCTGTTTCCTCATCTGTTGTTCTAATGCTTTCATAAAATCCTCAAAGATCTGACCTGTCTCAGGACAAGACACAGCTCAGTTTTTTAGAAAAATACCACAGAGAAAGTACAACACACTATTTCTGAGCTCGGTGGATTGGAAAAAGACTGACACTGATTTACTGAAGACTTTTCATTTGTTCTTTGGCCAAGCATCCCTCTCATAAACATGATACAGTGTGACTTTATGAGCTGTTTGTTCAAACCTAAACGTCAGAGAAAAGAAGAGAAGGACCAGTGACTGACCTCAGAGTCTCCAGTCGACAGTTTGGACTCAATAGTCCTTTACACAACTCCTTCATTCCTGAGTCTAAATTATTAAAACTCAGGTCTAGTTCTCTCAGGTGAGAGGGACTGGACTTCAGAGCCGACGACATAACTTCACAGTGAATCTTTGAGAGTCCACATTTAGAAAGTCTGTAAACACAGTAACATTAAGTCAAACATTAGAGATGTAAAGGTTCTCAGTCGTCCAGGTCACAGAACTACATTTATTCACTTTAAATTCAAAGTTTAAAACTATCTCCAGCTGCAACAGAAACAAACATATTTGACTGTTTTTCATTATTGTCCCAACCTTTTCTTCTTTGTCAAAGCTCCTTTCACTAAACTAAATATTAAAAACACTAAATATCTCACATCTGTTGAAAAATCAGACACAAAGCTTCATAAAGTCTTGTAAAAATATAATTGTGACTGAAGCCCCACATTTACAGAGCTCTCAGTCTAAAACACTTCAGAGTTCAGCAGAAGGTCCTTTTGTAACATGCTGTAAACATGAAGGGGTTTTTAAATGTGTTTGGATGAATGCTCCATGAGCAGGAGCCAAAGTGAGGCTTATTACTGTCCTCTCTTTTCACTCATTTCACATTTATGCTTCATTCATTTCAGCAACATTGTGCATTTTACAAAGACACTGACAAAAACAAAAGAAAAAAGAAGAAGTGACACAGACAGTGGTCCTCTGTGAGGTTGGGGTGTGTGTGTTTAAGCCCGTCCTGTGGCCGACTGTGGCTGAGACACGAGACGAGAGCAGAGCTACAGAAATAAATCAAGTTTAAAAAGATTGAAAGAACAAAAACAGTATCTGTATAAACCATCTGGAAATGATTGACACCAAACTCAGTGACCCACATAATCCCTGCAGCTGTTCAGTCACAAAACTATGACACATCCCATAATGTGCAGTGCTTCAGTTTAATTACAGTATCGTTCAAAGCCTTGGCCTGACCCTGAATCAGATATTTAATATTTTAATATATTGCCTTCATAATGACAGTTTCTTTTTGTCACTAAAGTGGTTTTCCTCAAGACTAAAGATTTTCAGTAAATAATTAAACAGTATTTACTCAGCCTTTCTGCAGTTCCTCACGGCTGGGATCAGTCTCCGTCGTCCTTCAGCTGAAGTGTTGTACTTGTGTAGGTCCAGCTCATCCAGGACCTCCTCTGACATCTGCAGCATGTAGGCCAGAGCTGAACACTGGATCTCAGAGAGCTCCTCTGATCTATTCTCTGACTCCAGGAAGTCCTGGATCTGCTGATGGACCGAGAGGTCGTTTAACTCTGTCAGACAGTGGAAGATGTTGATGCTTCTGTCAGGAGAGATTTTGTCTGTGTTCATCTTCTTCAGGTTGTTGATGACTCTTTTTCTTGTCTCTGAGTCGATCTGTGTTGGACCCAGCAGAGCTCCCAGAAACCTTTGGTTGGACTCCAGAGAGAGACCGTGAAGGAAGCGCACAAACAGGTCCAGGTGGCCATTTGGACTTTGGAGAGACTCCTTTATGGCGTCTCTGAGGAAGATGTCTAGTGTTGAGTTATGTTCCCAATTTCTCAGAAACCTCTTGAGTTCCTCTGTGTTGTTCTTGTTAAAGCAGTGGTGAAGGTAAAGCGCAGCCAGAAACTCCTGAACGCTCAGATGAACGAAGCAGTAGACTGATTTGTGGAAGATGAGCGTCTCTTGTTTGAAGATCTCTGTACAAAGTCCTGAGTAGACCGAGGCCTCGGTCAGGTCCAGACCCACCTGCTGCAGGTCTTCTTGGTAAAACATGATGTTTCCTTTCTGCAGATGTTCAAAGGCCAGCCTCCCCAGCTTCAGAAGGACTTCACAGTCGGCCCGTGTCAGCTGTAGATGAGTCGAATGTTGGTACTTGAGCCTCTTCCTGTGAGTCTGCACCAGCAGGAAGTGTGCGTACATGTCGGTCAGGGTCTGGGGCAGTGGTCCTCTCTGTTTGGTTCCCAACATGTGCTCCAGGACTGTGGCTGTGATCCAGCAGAAGACTGGGATCTGGCACATAATGTGGAGGCTCCTGGACGTCTTGATGTGGGAGAGGACTTTGTCACACAGCTCTTCATCTGTGAACCTCTTCCTGAAGTACTCCTCCTTCTGGGCCTCAGTGAAGCCCCTGACCTCTGTGACCCTGTCCACACAGCTCGCAGGGATCTGATTGGCTGCTGCCGGTCGGGAGGTGATCCATATAAGGGCAGAAGAAAACAGTGTGCCTCTGATGAGGTTTACCAACAGCACGTTGACCTGTGACCTCTGTGTGACCTCAGAGATGACCTGACATTTGTCTAAATCCAGAGGCAGTCTGCTCTCATCGAGGCCGTCGAAGATGAACAGGAGTTTCCTGTCGGCCAGCATCTCTGCCGTCAGCTTCTGTAGCGTTGGATAGAAAACCTGTATCAGCGTCAGCAGACTGTAGTCCTGCTCTGGGACCAGGTTCAGCTCTCTGAACGACAGGGGCACCACCAGATCCACCTCCTGGTTCTCTAAGCCCTGGGCCCAGTCCAGAGTGAACTTCAGAACCGAGAAGGTCTTTCCCACTCCAGCCACGCCGTTGGTCAGCACCACTCTGATGGGCTTCTGATCGGACGCTAACGCTTTAAAGATGTCGTGGCACCTGATTGGAGCGTTGTGGACAGTCTTCTTGGACTGAGTCTCCAGCTGCCTGACCTCATGTTGGGTACTGTCCTCTTCCTTGACCTCTGTGATGTACAGCTCAGTGTAGATCCTGTTCAGAGCCGTTCTACTTCCTGTTTCAGTTCCTTCAGACACACTTTCACATCTCTGCTGCAGACTCCTCTTATGCTCACCTGGAACAAAGCAGCTTTAAATTAAACCAGTTCTTCTCACTCTTTTATTTTCATATTCTATTCAAACAAACATATTTTAACAAAACAAGTTGTTTTGCTCTGACTTCTTTTCAGGTCGTCTCAGAGGCCGTTTAAGGGAACACTGGTCAGAAAAACACAACAGTTCTGTTGAAGCTGAGTCACGTTCACAGGAAAACGTTACGACACAATCCTTAAATAAAACTCAGCTCATGTGACTTTACTCACAGCTGATTGGTCCAGTTTGGGTTTGTCTCTAAACCAGAATAAAAGCTGTGGAGTCAGTTACTGATGAAACCTGCTCAAAACCAAAACACCTTCTGGAGCCTCAAACTAAACCTGAACTTACCTGAATCTAAACCTGAACCAGCTTCAAACAACAGACCTCAGGTGTAACAGTCCAGACTGACCTGACAGACACTAGTGTACGCAGCAGAAAACCTACAAGCTGTCTTTCTAGTGCTGTCCACACTTTGAGAACAGATAACTGCAGAATGTCACTAAAACAAAGACTGTGACGTCTGTGCTTCATGTTTTAGAGACGACTAATACACAGGACGTTTTTACAATAATACTTTTGTAAATAAACCAATGTGAGAAAGACCGCTCACTTTTAGTAAAGCAGACAATGATGAGTGAGAGGCCACAGAACATCTTTGAAAATGTCATGGGCCGTAAAATTGATAATTTAAAACTTTAGAATAGTGGCAGTAGAGGAGCTGTGCTTCAGTCTGAACCCTGACCTTATGGAGTTAGAGCCAGACACACTTTAACTTCTTCATTAACCAAAGACTCAACCTTTGCCACAACAGAGAGTTTTGAAACAGGTTTATGTTCATTTAAAAAGACTGGAACTGCAGCTTTCACTGGTGGAATCAGGAGGAGTTTTATTAGTGACCAGAGTCATGTTAAATACAAAAACAGTGGCTGCAGGGTTTTCTGAAGAATGAATGGTCTTACTGATGAGAGTGTAGTCCAGTCTTGGTCTTTTTCCACACTGGGGACAGGGCTGAGGTGAACCAGACTGGTCCCAGTTTGAAGAGAGACACTGTCTGCAGAAGCAGTGTCCACAGCTGGTAGAGACTGGATCAGTCAGGACGCTCTGACACAGACCACAGGACGATGGGCCGTCACCAGGACTCTCTCTGTGGACATCAACACATTCATTAAAACAGCTTTACAAAGGTCACAGCCTGGTCCCTGCTTTTGGACAAAAATACTGACCCCTCCTTTTGACCTGTTTCTGGAAATGGAGCCATTAATGAAACTAACTCATTTGACTGGAGTCATGTTCTGTCTCATCCTCTCACTTTAAATCTGAGCTCAAATGAAGACATTAGAAGTGAGTTATTACTGACAGATAAAAACATCTGACAATAAACAGGACAGTCTTCCTTTGGACTGAATGTGTCCTGTCTCCAGTTTTACACAGTTTTAATTTTAAACAGTGATGGTTCAGTGAATATATCTGCACTGATCAGCTGCTGATGAAGACAATATAAATTATATTAGTGCATCACTTACAGCCGACTCTGTGGAGCTCCAGGTTCATTACTGAAGTCTGGAGGGAGGCCCTTGGACCAGTCTCTCTTCAGAGACACACAGCTGGACACTGGAGACACTGCTCTCTGATTTCTGAAACAACACATTTCATGAACACACTGATTTATTCTAGAGTCAGACAGAGGACGGTTGTCACTGACATCATCAAATCAAAAGGAACAGATGTGTTCAAAGGGTTTCTTTAACACAACACTGTGGCCTCTGGAAAAGCAGGAGCCACTGCTCTGTCAGCTGGAGGAAAAGAGAAACAGAACCTGAGCCCATGTGATTATTAAATACACTCTGTATTTATATTGAACTGTGTTCATGTTGTCGGACAAATTCTTGAGACTAAAGTCTAAAGTCAGGAGCTCAGTCACAGTTTAAGCATCACTGCCTCAAAGAGAGAGTGTTATTTCTGACCAAACTCCAGTGACAACCTGCTTCTCTCTCAACAACCACTAACATCTATCCAAGCAACTCTTTATTCATTTAATAAATATAAACTAAACCTTTGATACGTGTGTGTTCTCTCTAGTCACTGAGTCAGAGTTTGTAACACATGGGAGGACACCATTTTAAAACTAACCTCTTTGTGGATAATATTTTTTTGACATTGTCCAATCCAACTCAATTTATTTCTCATTTATTAAATCTCTTTAAAAACATTTGTAAACTTTTAGGTTATAACATTAACAGCAGTAAAAATGAAATTATCCGTCATAACAACTTTAAATTCCCATCTCACCTGGGACCACCCCCTTTGTCTGGAAATCACAAGGAAAGAAATATTTTGGAATAAATATTAAATCTCCAATTAACAAAACATTTGAATTATAGGCCCAAATTTTTTTTGAGAGGTTGTCTGCCCTGCCCTTATCGTTATTAATTAATAAAAATAACTAGTCACTGAGGTAGATGGGAAGCTTCTCGTGGCAAGGCACGGGGGTGGATGAGATACGCCCTGAGTTCCTCAAGTCTCTGGATGTTGTGGGGCTGTCTTGGCTGACACGCCTCTACAACATCGCGTGGCGTTTGGGGACAGTACCTCTGGACTGGCAGACCGGGGTGGTGGTCCCTCTTTTTAAGAAGGGGGACCGGAGGGTGTGTTCCAACTACAGAGGGATCACACTCCTCAGCCTCCCCGGGAAAGTCTATGCCAGGGTACTGGAGAGGAGAATGTGGTTGATAGTCGAACCTCAGATCCAGGAGGAACAATGCGGTTTTCGTCCCGGTCGTGGAACACTGGACCAGCTCTATACCCTCTCCAGGGGCTGGAGGGTTTATGGGAGTTTGCCCAACCAGTCCACATGTGCTTTGTGGATCTGGAGAAGGCATTCGACTGTGTCCCTCGTGGTGCCCTGTGGGGCGTGCTCTGGGAGTATGGGGTCCGGGGCCCTTTGCTAAGGGCGGGTAGGTCCCTGTACGACCGGAGCAGGAGCTTGGTTCGCATTGCCGGCAGTAAGTCAGACCTGTTCCCGGTGAATGCTGGACTCCGGCAGGGCTGCCCTTTTGTCACTGATCCTGTTCATTATCTTTATGGACAGGATTTCTAGGCGCAGCCAGGGGCCGGAGGGAGTCTGGTTTGGGGACCACAGGATTTCATCTCTGCTTTTTGCAGATGATGTTGTCCTGTTGGCTCCATCAAGCCAGGACCTTCAATGTTCACTGGAGCGGTTTGAAGCCGAGTGTGAAGCGGCTGGGATGAGGATCAGCACCTCCAAGTCCAAGACCATGGTTCTCAGTCGGAAAAGGGTGGCTTGCCCCCTCCAGGTTGGTGAAGAGCTCCTGCCTCAAGTGGAGGAGTTTAAGTATCTTGGGGTCTTGTTCACGAGTGAGGGAAGGAAGGAGCGTGAGATTGACAGACGGATCGGTGCAGCTTCTGCAGTAATGCGGTCGATGTACCGGTCTGTCGTGGTGAAGAAGGAGCTGAGCTGCAAGGCAAAGCTCTCGATTTACCAGTCGATCTACGTTCCTACTCTCACCTATGGTCATGAGCTTTGGGTCATGACCGAAAGAACAAGATCCCGGATACAGGCGGCCGAAATGAGCTTTCTCCGCAGAGTGGCGGGGCGCTGTGGAGGTGTTCCGGGCATGTCCCACCGGGAGGAGACCTCGGGGAAGACCTAGGACACGCTGGAGGGACTATGTCTCTCGGCTGGCCTGGGAATGCCTCGGTATCCCCCCGGAAGAGCTGGCGGAAGTGTCTGGGGAGAGGGAAGTCTGGGCTTCTCTGTTTAGACTGCTGCCCCCGCGGCCCGGCCCCGGATAAGCGATAGAAGATGGATGGAAAAATAACTAGTATATAACCCACATTCAAGCAATAAAATCATTCAAAAATATTCATAGAGCCTATGTCACAGCCAAACATTAAAAATAAACCCAAGTGTCTCTGAGCTCTGCTGCACGGATGTGTTCAGGTGTGTTCCCTCGTTCACCTGCTTTGGTCGTGTCCTGTTGTGGACAGTTTCTAGAATCTAGTTATTGACTTTGTACAAGATCTGTTGAATGTGAATAAACCTAAACATCCTGATGTGTGCGTCCTTGAGAATACCACATTAAAATACCAGGTCAAACGTTAAACAAAGGTTTGCTTCATTAGGTTTTATGTCAGTAAAAAGAATTATAATGAAGTGGAAAACAGACAAACCAGACTGTTTTAATGTCCACAACTGGAAAGTGTGAGGCCACTCCTCAGAGAACAGTGTAGCACAAAGACTAATGAAATATCATGGTCCCACATAAAACTGACACATTAACTGAATAATATCAATCTAATATAAAAGAGATATAAATGTTTAAATGTGTTTACATGTGACCTTTGACCCTGTAATCACTGTAATATACAGCCTCCACATGTCTGAAAAAACCCTCCTGTCTGTCCAAACACAGTCCTGCAGCTGTTCTCTCATTTCTGTCACACACAGCTTTTTCAAGAGTCTTTAATGTGAACTGACACAAGGCTCATCACTGTCCAGACTCTACACCAGCCCTCCTCCCAAAAAGAACTAATGACTGAGTCAATAATAATGAGCAACACTTTCTAAATATAAATGATATTAGTGCATCACTTACAGCCGACTCTGTGGAGCTCCAGGTTCATTTCTGAAGCCTGGAGGGAGGAGGTTCTTGGACCAGTCGCTCTTCAGAGACACACAGCTGGACACTGGAGACACTCTCTGTTTGTGACACTCGTCTCTAAAACAACAGGATTTATTGTAAATGGTAAATGGCATGCATTTATATAGCGCTTTCCTGCACCCTTCTCGGGCACCCAAAGCGCTTTACATCGTGCTTCCACTCACCCCATTCACACACATTCACTCCTGGGGTAGACAGAGAAGGGGGCTGCCACACAAACGGCACTCAGCCTTCTCCTACCACCACCAAACACACCTCTACAGTCACACACATTCATACACCAGTGCTACGGACACTGGGAGCAAGGTGGGTTAAGTGTCTTGCCCAAGGACACAACGACAGTATGAACTCTGGGGAGAGCGGGAATCGAACCTACTACCTTCCGGTTGAAGGACGGCCGCTCTACCACTGAGCCACTTGTACAGTGTGTGTTAATAAGCAGCAGTGGGCACTTCCTCTGACTCTGTTCTGTTCAGAAAACACACACTTTACAGTTTCCTTCAGACACAATATTCTTATTTTTGGGCCTGAGCCTCAGTTAAAGCAGTGGCTCCATGAATGTGTCCTGTGCTGTATCAGGTCAACCACAGTGTTCTTAAATCAAACACAAACAGCTGATGATGCTACTCACTGTGTTGGAGCGGGCCCTGGCTCGCTGCTGCCATCTGGAGGTTCCTTCATGAACAGACCTCTCTCTTTATAATGGCTCTGTGAAGACTGGGCCTCCTCTTCGTCCACACTGACATTATTCATGTTCTGTCTCAGTCTGAAAGGTGAACGAGTCAAACACAGTGAGCTCTGATCATTTTAATAAAGCACCTTATGAATAATTATCACATGGAGCTGGAGCCAGATGTTTCTAATGTGATTGATTCTTGTCTTTATTTCATGTTAATGTTTAGATGTTGGTCTTAAACCTCTCCAGATGGGCCTCTGCCTTTATTCAGGAGAACTGTTCATATTTGGGCCTGTGAAGGCCTCTGGGTAAAGTCTCCACAGTCCTCCAGAATCTGTTCTGATCTGAAGCTTTCTCACCTCGTTTTAGCCTTTTCTGCCCAAAACAAACTGGTTCATCATTTTCTCTAGAATTCTGAACATTGTTTATGGGACCAACACCGTTTTCCTTTAAAATCTAGACAAACTCTTTAAATGTGACAAAAGTGTTCAGGCTGCTGTTGAATACAGACGACACACTTTAAAACCCACTCATTAAGAATATGATCATCTTTAGGATTTATTCTAAACTAAATGGTACATACTCTACAGTTAAAGAGTTTGTATTATGAGGTGTGTTTTAGAAATAAACCAGTGTTGAGTTAAACACTGGCTTTGAAACAGGAGGGTGTCCCTAAACTGTTAAAGGAGTTTTATTAAACAAATAAAGCCTCTCTATAAAGTCTGTATTTATCTCAGAATCTTTGCTCTAAACATCAGGTTTAAGTCTCGGTAACAGTCCACACAGAGACAACAGCTTTAATAAAGTAAAAAAACACTAATGTCACACTCACCTCCTCACACCAAGACACAGCAAAATGGAGGATTTCCGTGGATACTTTCACTTTCGATTGAGTCACGTGATCAGTCCGAGTAAAACTAAACGGGATTTAATCTTATTCTCTTGTTTATAGATTACACTGACATTATTTACCAAAATACTAACATTGTAGTTTTAAGAGCCTTGGACTTTCTTTTCAATGCCATCTGCAAATTTAACTGTTAGATATTATAACTTTATAATTCACTGCAAACAAAATAATACTTACCATACTTACTCCAAAAGTACACAGTAAAAGTACTTGACACTAAGAGAGACAGTAGTATTCGAGGTACTCAGGAGATTAACACAGGTTTCATGTTCTCCTCATGTGGAGTTTTATTTTTATTCCATCTCAAAGTCTGCATATGTAGCCCTTTTTTGCTCAAAGGTAGGCACTTTGAACATGGATTACTCCAAAAGAACACAGTAAAAGTACTTGGTACTATTTGTGGCAGTAGTACACAAGGTACTTATTAGATTAATACAGGTTTCATGTTATACTTATTTGGATTTTTCTTTTTATTTTATCTCAAACCCAGCAGATGTAGTCAGTTTTGGTTTAAATTGTCGGGAGACCAGGGACAGTAGCAACACTTTTTTACTTCTTCTCTGTTACTCAGAGACAGTTTGGATTACACAAACAATTAACTAAAATCTGTCTTTTAATAGTCTAAACCAAAGACTGCACTTCCTCCTCCGGTTCAGGCTGTTCGGTGTGAGCAGGGCAGCTCCAGAAAGCATCATCAGATAAGGCTGCATGGTTTAGTGTTATCTCAGTCCAACAAAAATCCAAACTGTAAAACATCAGAAAAACAGCGGTGAAAGTGATGGGCCAAAGAGACGTGCCTTCTCTGCAGTTCTTCCATGAAGGCACTGTGTCCAGACTGGCTCAGATCCTGAACGATCCCTCTCACAGTTTATTTACCGAGTATGAGCTTCTTCCCTCAGGCAGACGGTACAGAACTTACAGATGGAAGACTAACCGACTGAAGCTCTCCTTTATTCCTACATCCATTACTCTGCTTCATAAAGAGGCTCGCTGATTTACTGGTCTCTATTTTCTGGCACATTCTGATCTGTTCTCAGGGTCGGCCTTTTATTATTATTATTTATTTATTTTCATATGTATTACTATAGATTAGTTTTAGCTGATTCCAGGTTTTATTTTTGGATTGTCTTTTGCTTAGAGCCAGTGCAATGATTCATTCAATATATGCAGTATTTATACAGATTATTGATGGTTACAGTACTCTATGTTCTGCTGCTGTGGCACTGCGCCGAAGAGAAACTTCCCTTTGGGACAATAAAGTATATTTGATCGATATCATCCTCTGCACATTACATTTTTATTTTATTTCAGTCAAAAATAAAAGAATAACAAAAATCCACACTTTTGTTTTCATTTTAAACAAAACATATTGACTGAAAGGGTTTAGGCTGATTTGTGACTTATTTTAAACCTCTTTAACCATTGAGAGAAAAAAAATATATATATGCATCTATCAAAACAACAAAACAAAACCAACAAAACTCAAAAACCACCACAACAAATTCACAATTAATAGAAAAAAAATTAGAAAAAACGGGTATCATTTATTATTTTAATAATCATTAATTAGATTATTTTCAAAGCAAATTTATTTCATATTTAGATTTTTTTTAAATAATATTATTTGTTATGTTTACAATTAGTTATTACAAAAGAGTATATTTTTTAGTTTTGAATATTTTTTTGAATTGTGGTAATGTTTATTCCACCGTCCGGTCGCTTCCACAGAAACCACTTCGAGTAATACTCTGTCTCTTTAATGCTGTACAAACACACTGGACTTTTAAGTTGTATTCTCCTCTTTAATTATAACCCCCCTCTCTATTGTAAACATTTTTAAATATCAGTGAAGTGTTGGTTGTTTTTAGGTTTATATATTAATAACACTGTTTTTTATTTGTCTAAGTCTTCAGTGAATATGATTTTAAAAACTGTTAAATCCCACATTGTGTACAATTCTGATGGCTTTTTTCTAGAGTCATTATAATGTCTCTAAATGGCTCTTAAAGGTATTTTCCCAAACTTCAGGAGAATAATTAATATTCAGTAGGATGAGTGAACAATAGGCTATAAGATGAAGAGAGCTTTCTGATTCATCTCTACAGCTGCCCATTATGGCAACGCTTTTAGACATTTTTGAACAAATATTTGCTGTTTGTGGTTTTACAACTAACATTGTATCACTCTCAGAAATGTATGCTCTTTAACTTATTTTCTAGTTTTACTTTTTACTTTGCTATGTTTTCATGGGAGAATTTTAGTTTTTGTTGTTGTTATTTATTAAAATACACAAGGGGATGTACATTCTCGTGTTTTGGGGAATGAGGGAGAACATGGGAAGCTTTTGACAGACAGAGCTTCACAAATTGGCCTTTCTTTTGGAGAAAGTATTGTATCTTGTAATGAGACAGAATTTGTTTATGTAATGGGTTCTACTGAAACTGGAGCCACTGCCAATGAGTCTTCACTGTTAAATATTATTGTCATGGCCTGATGTTAAAGAGCCTGTGAGTTTTAAAGGGTTCAGGAATTGGAGGCTATGATGGTGTCCAACATGAAAAAGAAGAGTATCCCAGGAACTGAACAAGCTGATGAAGTACTGTCCATTTTTGAGTTGCTGAAACAGCATTTTAATGACATGGCCTCATGAATCAGCCAGCCTTCCCTTAGATTATTTTGATGCAATGTTGTCCCGCACAAACGCTCCTTTGAGATTTAACAGAGCCATGGATGTGACAGAGGACTCTCTAAAGACACAGAAGAAGACTTATGACTATCTGTTGTGTGAAGCTGCCATGTTAAAACAAAACTGCCCTGACCCTGAACTGTTGCTTATTTTCAAAAGCAGCAGCTGCAGAAGTGGACAGATGCAGATATTAATGAGAACCTCATATGATAGATGTTAGCCACATACGTATTACACAAAGCAGGCTTGGGCAGTGTGTGAGTTAAAGCCATAATTTAAGTAGGACTCGTGGTATTGTTTTTTAACTGCAGCTTTTATTGTTGGAAGCGGTGGCTTCTGCCTCTCATTATTGGGCTTTTCCTTTTTATCAAAGAAGCACTACAGATTTTTTGTTTTACTAATTTTAGCTCAGTCCAATGTGTTAGCTAAATTGGCAGCACACATAGTTGTAAATAAACGCATCACACGGAGCAGTGAGTTAGTCAAGCTCACTCAAGCGTGGGAAAGAACTTCCGGCGGAAGTTTTCAAAATAAAACTCCCAGCGAATAATGAATGTCCAAAATCCATTAAATTATAGATTTTCTGTGCGGACCAGTAGAAAATGACTTCAGAATTCATCCTGCTGCTTTTGTCAGCAGTCACATCATCAATAAATACAAGAGAACCAGTGACACTACCACCACATGCTTCACTGATGAGGTGCTATGCTTTGGATCATGAGCAGTTCCTGGTACAAGTTAATCTTTGTCTCATCTATTGGCTGTTATCCTACTGCAGTATCTTGCATCAGTACTGCTGATGAGTAGTCTCTCTGCTACGTTTAGATGGAACATTTTTATATAATCAGGATTTCCAAGCGCTGAAGCTGGTACTCACTACGTTCAGGTTTTGTAGATTATGAGTCAGGTTGAAAAAATAAAAACAAAGCTTACATCATAACTTTTCAGACTTTAATCAGTAAGTCAATCTTAATAGTTCGAAGTTTGGGTTAAAGCTTGCCGAAATCCAAACCAAGTAAAAAAATTTTTTTAAATTTAAAAGTGCTGATCATTTCTTTCGAGTAGCTGAGATGCAGTGCATATAATAAGCCAAACATTACCAGAAAAGTCACGGGAAGCTGTTCACTCCTTCACCCTCAAGATGATTGAAATGTTCTGGGGCTGGTGATGACCTGGGGCCATGTTGTTGTCAGTGACTGTTGTCAGGGTTAGGGTTAGGGTTAGGCCACGTCTGCTGTATCTTCTTCCTATAACAATATTATATTTTGTCAAATAATATATCAAATCACATCCACAACCGTCAACACGTTTTTGTTGATGCAAAGATGTAGGATGCGCTGCAATTACTTTTAGCCACTAGAGGGCGCACGCACCTCAAAAGTGTTTGGGTATTTTGGGTGTATTTTGTTTAACTACAACTCTGTAGGGTCCAGTGTATCGACCCACTTCTGCTTCCCCTGTTAGAGCTGAACGTGTCTCTCAGGAGAGGTCTGTCCCGCTGGAATGGAATTATACCATTTATACCAGTTTTCTATCCAGCTATGGCAGGATTCTACAAATCAGTGTAAGAACTATTAAATCAAAACAAAGTTGTGTGATGCGGCTTGTTAAAAGTAAGGCAGTGCTACTTTAAAGTAGCTTTTGTGTGTTATTTGGTTACTTCAGTTGTAACAGGGACACAAACATAGCACCCTGTTGTGTCAAAAAGAGTTGGTCATCTTGTCAGATCAGAATTAAAATAAATTTGGGGTTCATAAAATATAGTTGATAAATTGTATTTGTATTTCAACTTGCACACTTAGTAAATACACCGGCACAAAGAACAGTGGTCCGCCTGGAATGGATGTCATGTAATTCCTAAAAAAGATTTTGTATGAAAGAATAATGTAAATGCTGTTCTAATTTTACCAAATGTATAATCATTTTCAATTTATTGTTTATTACAAAAATGTACACTTGGCAAATGTACACAAATCTTTAATCTGTTTTAAACAAAAAAAAGGTTAAACTCATGATCTATCTATGATTAATTATTACCTGTTTATTGTGAATTTAAAAAATGTCAGCAAAATGTCAGCTTTTCCAGTTTTGGACGCCTTCTGTCGGAATAAGGCCATCAGACGAGGAGTATGTCGATCAAACTCAGCATAGAATCTGTTGGGAAGGTTTTGTTAATTATCCGAAGGAACTCTGCATACACCTATGAAGAAAAAAAGAAAAAAATCATTTAAATATTAAAAAATGGCAAAAATTAAAAGGGAGAAAGAATTTAGAGTCTGTAACATTGTGAAAATGTCTCTGTAGCCTATTATTCATTGCCTCTTTGATCAGTGGCTGAGAAAGAGAATAGTTGGTTTAACTGTGCCACTATTTCTTGTGCAGCTGTGTTTGAGACATCTAGAAAAATAAAGAAGCAATGTTAAATTTAAGCTGTCTTTTAAGACTGATACTATCATATCACTCATCAACCATTTCTGAGCTTTGAGCTGAACAGACTCCAGACAAATCAATAGTTGTTTGGAGAGCCTCAGTGTGAACTGAAGAATCAGATGTAAAACTGGAAGTGTGCACGCTTCTCTTGTGAAAACCGAATGAGGAATATAAATTTGTTGTATAGTTAAGTCTTTAAATGAACTGTTTTGTGTTTTTTAAAGTATCCCCTTTGTGATTGTGGACTGTAGATTCAGAAAACGGGGGCTGAAAAAGGCAGTGTGTGCACTTGAATCAAGTTCCTGGCAACGTCCTGCACTTCTGCTTTTTTCAACTGTATGGTTTCTTGACAAATGTGTACGCAGAACACAACTTACATTGCCAAGACATACTGGAGCAAAAAAGCCTGAAAACAGAAAAAATAAATTAGTTTTGTTGTGTTTCCTCAAGTGGAATAAAGCCATTTAGGGTAAACTGCCATGCAAATACAAAGTAAATTTATACATTTTTTAAAACTCAAAATCAACGTCCAACCTAAAATTTATTGCAAAATCTCAAATTTACTTTGCTCAAAGATTAATTAATATCTGAGAGAGGAAGCAGCTCGGGATCCACAGAGGCAGTGTTAATGGCACTAAGAAAAAATATATTACAAATACTACTAAAAGTTCCTGTGATGGTCATGTTTGTCTCTGGAGGCAGCTGGAAAACCTCAGGGGCTCAAAAAGGGGCCCAGAGCAGGAGCTGAAACCCGAGGGGACACTCCTCATTTGCAAAAAAAATGTGGAGAATTCAATCTGAAAAAATGGTGTTGTCCAGACATCCTAGACATGCTCGCACATGCAGCTCCCTTCTGGCATCTGACGTGGGTTTAATGGGGGTTGACATGCTGCTTTTGGCCTGCCTCGGACACCCCTCTGTGCGGGGGGCACTCCTCTGTACGGGACCCGCTGTGGTCTTTATAATAAGCTTGTTACAGTGGCACTGACTCTGCTTCAGGAGACCGGGGTGTAAATCATTCATATTCCGGCGTCCTGCTGCTAAACTCTGCTCTTGTAGCCACAGTGGCTGCTGGTGTGTCTTTATCCTATTATTATTCTTAAAGAGGGCCCCGAGAGCCCCCGCTGTGGCTGGGGACCCCTCCCGGGTTCTCTAAAAGTGTCATGTTCCGGCAGACAACCCAAACGCAGACACCCACGTAAAGTTCACAAAAACAAATTTATTGACAAGGTAACTTAGGAACGGCGGTTTCTTCGGGGATAGCGAGGTGCAGCAGGATCAGGACTAGGTTGAGCTGGAGCGGGACGGACTGAAGGACTGGCTGGTTTCTGAGATGACCGAGGTAGAGCGGGAACCGGACTGGCGGCAGGACGGGAAGGATCTGAGGTGGACAGAAAAACCGGGTAAGTAAATACATAGAGCAAGACTTTCCAAAGCGAGACGTAGTACTAACGGTAGTCAGTGTTACGATCTGGCGTCGAGGAGCAGGCTGCTGTGCTTCCTATTCTCTCTTGATTATTCACTCGGATCAGCTGGGCTTGCTCCGCCGGCGCTCCCGCACACCTGTCTCCTCTCTGCGAATCCGTATGGGCGGGGGAGCCGGGTACGGAGGCTGCAGCCGACAGTGCAGAGTCCTCCGTGACAAAAAGTACTTAATAAGCTTATATCCACAGCTGAAACTGGAGTGTTCTTCTTACAAAATTAAATATACGTTTTTACTGCCTGCTTTTATTCAAATATGACGATTATAACCGTATATTATATTTATATTGTTAATGTTGGGAGTAACCAAAACTATAACTGTTAGTAGCTTCTGGCTACACCGAGAACAAACTGTTAGGGTTAGGACTGCATGTATATTGCCATTCTTGAAATAAAATATTTTAATAATAGCTTTCTGACCAGTATTTGTGCTTATAATATCAATGGTAATAAATAGACTTAAATTATACCATTAAAATATGCGGTAAAGTGGAAAACTCCTAAATCCCCAAATTCATAGAAAAGTTTAACAACTCTTATGTCATACACAAAACACACAAAGGTTTTAATTCTAAAAAAATTACTTGTTGAATAATGATATTTCTGCAAAATAGTGCGGCGTAGTAACAAACTGCACAAGCTAATTGCTAAAGCTAACTGCTAGGTTTAGCTTGTATTTAGAAATAGTAAATAAAATATGATTATTAAGCAAACATCACCAAAAAAAGTGCTTTAACTTACCGTGTGGTTTATCAAAAGCGTTAGATTGAGAATAATAATTCTTGAGACTGAAATGACGCATGTGCCCTCTTTGAAACTAAAGGTTATCCAGGAGTTACTGCAACACAACTTACAGTACTCTAAAGTATTTTGGGAATATTTATATTTTCTTTTTTTAATAGGATACAGAAGCTACTGTCTGTCTGTGTATTAAACTAATCATGTATTAAAATCATGACATTATGTTTTCTTTTTTCTATTAAAATGCTTCTAGATGTATTAATAACACCCCTTACTTGATTATAAGCCATACAAACGTATAAACCCTAAGGCACATAACATCAACAAATGCATAATAAATAGTTAAACAAGTACACAGACATTATTACACATCACATTCAAAATATTACACCACAGATGTGACTTTAAAAGTGCCTGATTCAGTCATGTGCCTTAATGTAGGACTTAAGTCTTAACTTTACATAAGGCTTAAAGTCCATTTGGTCTTAAACAGACGTTTTTCTTCTAGTTGGGGGAAGTGGTTTAAACCCCAATTGATGCAAGTTAAAAGAGATGTCTCCGGTGAGTGACTTTGTGGACTCTGTGGAGCTGTTTGGTGGTGCGCTGTGGTTGTGCAGGCCTCACTCGGGACACGGGCTAAAACAGAGAAGTGCTCATGAGTTCACAGAGAAACTGCTTTTGTTTATTCAAGTTTAAAAGCTGTGAAACTATTGGTGTGAATATGTTTGTGTTTTTGTGGCAATTTGAAGCGTTTTGAATCAGACATGTGCTTTATAGCCATGGCTTAAGCAATACAAACGTGTCATCACAGTGAATGTCATTAACACCGACACTGAACTTATGCATAATTTTTCAATCTGGACAAAGCTCAAGACCGCAGTTTCCTGGATCCTAATGTTAGAAAGCATTCTTTAATCATTACTGTGACATCATCAGCATAAGCCACGGCTGACATTTTATGAGAAAGTGGTGGTACCTGTAAGGATTTTCATTTATAGTTAAAGAGCTGCACTAAGAGGACAGCCCTGTCTGACACCTCTGTTTACCTGGAAAGTCTCAGTTTAAAACACCAGACATTAGATTTAAAATAAAGACACTTAATGTTTGCAAATTGCAAGAGAAATCCATATTTACACATCACAGACCATGAATAATCTTGAGATACATAATCAAAATTTCTTTTGATAAAGTCCATAAATATAAAACATTTTTCTTCGTTTGGCAGAGATAATAATTCTCTAAAAGTGCATAGATTGTCCCACATGATTGGCCTTTTATTGCACTAGTTTGTTCAGTGTGTATGATATAATCTAATAAATCCTTTGTAGTTGGTATTCATGATAGTTAGGTGTCTATAACGCTTTACCTTTTAAGCCTTATGCTTATTTTCAAGACCACTGCTTGAAAAATGCACATTGTGGAGATTTGTTAAAATATGTTATTATATGCAAATGTTTTACTAATAAAAAGAAAACAAAAATGGCCAACAGCAAAGATTTGTATTTTTTCATTTTGTCAAAAAATAAATAAACACTTATGATGAGTAACTCTTTGGAATTCTGCTGATGAAGCTTTAAATTCATAACAAGTAAATGTGAACATGTGAACATTATCTCTACAAAGTTTAATAAAACTATTTTGGGCATTTTTGGAATAATAACTACACAAAGCAAATAAATGTTGAAATCAAGAAGCAAATTTATTGAAACTAGTAATAATCATTCAAAAAAGAAAATGTAAAAATGATAACTTGTCATAACAAAAGCAAAACAAGTATTTAAGTAAAAGCATCTGGACTCAGATTTCAAGTTTCCAGAAGCTTTTATTTAAACCTTTTTATTCCAAGATGTCCTGGATGTCTGAGAACCTTCACAGACAACAAGTATTTACTTTATTTACAAAGTTGGTCATGGGGTTGTATCACTGTCCAGTATGCCACAACTTGAAACAGTTCTTCTTTGCGGTGAAGCAGAGAGCCGCGTTACATTTTATGCAATAAACTCCTGTCTTCACTCTGGGGAATCCTGCATTATGGCACCTCTTACAGTACTTCCTGACTCCATCAGCATAAAATTCAGGCATACAAGTGGTGGGGGCTGTGGGGGGAGGTGTTGCCGCTGCGCCTTCAGCAAACTGCAGCATCTCCTGGGCCAACTGCTCCCTGAAGATTTTATGGGTGAAGGGCTTTTTCTGGGTGGGGTCCTGTCTTTGCTTGAACAACTCCTTGTGTAAAAGGAAGCTGTTTACCACAGCTATGTCCACAAAGTGATAAAAAAAAGTCTTGTACCACTTGGTTGTCTTGTGGTGGACAGTATAAAATCCAATAAGTGCATCCGACAGATCCACACCTCCCATGTGTTTGTTATAATCAAGAATACAGTCGGGAACAGGTACGGATTTTATTTTCCACACACCTGCCTCCTTCACCTTTCTCTGTATCGTTTGTCCACTGTAGGCCTGATGCACTGTGGAGCATACTGTTACTTCTCTGGTGTCCATCCATTTCACAAACAAGAGATTATCATCCCTTATCCAGCGGATGTCCCCCCTCTCAGCCTTTTTGGGCAGATCGTTGTTCTGGGTCTGTGGGATTCCAGATTTATTTTTTTTGATGGTTCCACAAGCGCCAATGTTCATTTTGAATAAATCATTGAAGAGAACAGGGCTTGTGTAGAAGTTGTCTGTGAACAGGTTGAAGCCGGTACCAAGGACATGAACATTCAGAAGGTCCATTACAGCTGAGTAACTTAGACCATGGGTTAGGGGGGATTCTTGTTTGCCGCTGTATACAAAGAAATTACAGGTGTAACCTATGGATGAATCAGCCAGAACAAAAAGTTTATAACCCCATTTAATGGGCTTGTTCTTCATGTACTGTTTCATGCTTATACGTGCTTTACTGGCAACCATACGTTCATCAATGCACACATTTTTATAAGGCTGAAAGTAAGCTTGGCAGGCATTTATGATTTCAGTGTACAAGGGTTTGATCTTGAAGAGTCTGTCATACTCTGCAGTGTGTTTTTTCCTTTCATTTTCCTCATCTTCAGTAGGATTGCTTAGATGAAGTGACCAGAGAATAGATTCAAACCGGTCTCGTGTCATCTTGTCACTGGGGAAGGGGAAGTTGTAGGGCCATTTCTTTCTCCAGTAGTCAGACCTGTTGTGGACTGCCACGAGGCCGGTGAAAATAATAATGGACAAAAACGTGTAAAAGTCCTTTACTGTGAGCACATTCCACTTGAACGTCATCCCAGCTGCTTTTCTTTTGGCAGCATTGGCATTAGTGTTGTCAATAATTGTTCTGACAACTGAAGTAGAAAAAAAAAGCTGAAACAGGCTGAGGGGAGACCATGTTTTAGAGCAGTCAATGGTGGGGCCCGGGGGCCTGGCTGGTTTGAATCTGAAACGGTTAGGTTTTATGTCCACCTCCTCTTTGTCATGCCACCTGTCCTGCTTCTCACTCTGTGAAGATAGATGCTTTATTTCAAACTTCTTTCTAGGGGAAGGAGAAGTCCCAAACTTCTTTTTAGGTGAAAGAGAAGTCCCAAACTTCTTTGTAGATGAAGGAGAAGTCTCAGGCTTCGTTCTAGGGGAAGGAGAAGTCCCTGGAAATGGCTGTCTTCTCTTCTCCCCAGTGCTGGGGGGAGGTGCTGAAGATCCTGGCAGAAGTGTTGCTGAAAGCCCTGGCTGAGGTGTGCACGTCGGGGGTTTTGAAGTTCCTGGAGTTCTTTTTGTCTTATGAGATGGTTCTGGGTCACTGTCTGGCTGGTATTCCTCATCACTTTAAAAAACACATGCACTTATTCAATGTCCTAAGGAAATTCCAATTACATGTAAACATATACATTTATAGATACACTCCGACACATATGCACCCACATACACGTGTAATTGTATGTCACACATATATGCACACCATATAACAAAGCTGTGTGTGTGTGTGTTTATAAAAAACACAAAAAAACGAAATGATAAGCAAAACAAAATCGTAACAGTATTACATTCAATGTATTGTTATTATTACTACTACACCATTGAGTGACTGTGTACTTAATAAAGAAAGCAATTGTAAAACATCTTTGATTGTCCAAAAAAGCGTTATATAAAACTGATGCATTGTTATTATTAATTGTATTAATGTTATCATCAAACATATATTGCCAATATACATTCCATACATACCTTTCTGTTTCTGAGAAAGGAAGATAATCTGGATCTTCACCGTCGCTGTTCGCAGGATGTAAAAGATCTTCTTCATCAGAGGATGACTCGGTAAGATATACTGTCTCCCCAGCATCATATTGAAACAGTTCAAAATCTTCCACAACAGTGTATTCTATCTGAGGCACCAGTTCAGACATTTTTTTAAAGACAATGCAGGTCTCGTGCGCGCTGCGTCCAGGTGAGAATGCTGCTATGTTTAGGCAAAAGATCCCATTGCCTGCTTCCGTAAAGCCCTACCCCTCCAGTGGATTGGTCCATTTGAATGTGTGACCCCTTGTTGGAATTCTGAGACAGCCAATCAGAAACAGAGAATTTGGACAATGTACGAAGCACAAGCTCAGCCTCCCCCAGGGTCCTAAAGCCCGACACAAACGCCAGGAAGGATTCGAAAGTTAAACAAGGAACTAACAGGTAACAACGCAAATTTATGCTAAAAAAATATAAATTATTTCAAAACAGTAACATTAAGATACATTTTACAATACTATATGACTATAGGTGTAACATTACATTAAAATAAAGATTGTTAATTTTCACAAATTGCAAGGGTAATCCATATTTACACAGACCAAAAAAAATCTTGAGACACATAATCAAAGGTTTCTTTTGATTAAGTCCATCCATCCATCTTCTACCGCTTATATCAGGTCACGGGGGCAGCAGTCTAAGCAGAGACACCCAGACTTCCCACTCCCCAGACACTTCCTCCAGCTCTTCCAGGAGGCGTTCCCAGGCCAGCCGAGAGACATAGTCCCTCCAGCGTGTCCTAGGCTTCCCCGGGGTCTCCACCCGGTGGGACATGCCTGGAACACCTCCCCAAGTGGCGCAGTGGCCAGAAACGGAAAGCTGGTAGTTCGATTCCCGCTCTCCCCACAGTTCATACTGTCGTTGTGTCCTTGGGCAAGATACTTAACCCACCTTGCCTCAAGTGGTGTTCCAAATGTAATACTGGTAATGAGAAGCTTAATGTAAATCGATTTGGATAAAAACGTCAGCTTAGTGAATAAATGTACATACACTGTGTGCACAATTACTAGGCAAGTTGTGTTTTTGAGAATTCATTTTGTTATTGTACAACTACAGTGCTCTTGGTCAATCCAAAATGTTTACAAAACCTCAAATCTGAACATTTAAGTAGTAAAAGTGAAGCTTTTGCTTTCTTAAGATAATATCTAGATGTACATTTTTATTAAGCAACTATTTGTGTACAGAATTATTATGCAACTAAATGAAAAACAAAGATTTTCCCATCTCACTTGTTTATTTTCACCTGTTAAAGTGAGAATAATAAACAAACTCAAATTTACTAATAAACATTTCTGAAATAATAATTAAAAAAACAAACTCAGTGACCAATATAGCCACCCTTCTTTTTGATAAGAACAACAAGCCTTCCATTCACGGAGTCAGTGAGTTTTTTGATCTGGTCAGAATGCACTTTTTGTGCAACCACAACCACAGCCTCCCAGACACTGTTCAGAGAGGTGTACTGTTTACCTTCACTGTAAATGTCCTGCTTAAGAAGGGCCCAAAAGTTCTCAATAGGGTTTAAGTCAAGTGAAGAAGGGGGCCATGTCATTAGTTTTTTTTACTAATTACTAATTTTTACTTTACTGGCCAGCCACGCAGTGGAGAACTTTGATGCATGTGATGGAGCGTTGTCTTGTGTAGTGGTGTAAAGTCCCAGGGCACCTGAGGTACTCCTCCTATCTCCACCTTTGGCCAGCCCCTCTCATTAGGAAACTATATAAAGCATCTGTTTTAAACTGGCTTCTCTCTCTGCTGCTGCATGTTCTCTGCAGTTTGCTCTGGTCTGAGGTTCCTATTAACTGTCAGGGTGGTACGTTTGTGTAGTTTTAACAACCCTTTACCAAGGCAAGCCTTTCCTTTAAAGTAATGATTTCTTTTTTACAGGGTGGCTAGCCTGCTGCTGTTTATTTTTCTTTTAGTTCTTGTCTTTTTTTTCTTGTTTTGTTATATTGTTTATTTGTTTTTTTGTCCTAGTTTGGTATATTCTGTTTGGTTGGTTGCAGTTTGTCTTATGTGCTTCATTTTGTTACTGATTTTTATTGTGGTTGTGTTGTAACTGGGTTCGCCCTTCGGTTAACTTGTTTTTATATTTTCTAGTAACGCTGGGAGCTCTCCTGGTGGTTGAGCAGGGCACATGGGTGAGGTCTCCCCACCTATCCATGCGAGTTAGTGCACTGGGTCACAAGTTTAGTTTGCACCTTTTCTTTGCCGTGTCTGTGTCCACAAAGGTGAGTATAAGGTGGAACCCCTGGGCACCTCCTTAAAGTAGTCTGCTTACCAACGGCAGCCCCAGCTAGCTTGGAGTTTGAAATTATGGATAAAATTATATGGTCAAAATAATCACTTGCCTAATAATTGTGCACACAGTGTACATCCGAAACGGATGCTGAAGAACACAGTCGAATGCCTTCTCCAGATCCACAAAGCACATAGACTTTATGGGCAAACTCCCAAAAACCCTCCAGCAACCTAGAGAGGGTATAGAGCTGATCCAGTGTTCCACGACCGAAAGGAAAACTGCATTGTTCCTCCTGAATCCAAGGTTCAACTAGTGGCCACATTCTTCTCTCCAGTACCCTGGCATAGACCTTCTCAGGGAGGCTGAGGAGTGTGATCCCTCTGTAGTTGGAACACACTCTTTCCGGTCCCTCTTCTTGAAAAGAGGGATTTTATGTGAAGCAGTTTTTTAAAAAAAAAAAAGGTCAAACAACTAAATATTAGTTTAGTGATTCACAGCATTGCTAAATCCTAGAAACCAAATTTTAACAAAATAGTTTTGAGTTGAACAGTCAATGGCAGACCCTGCTATTTTTTTGAACGTACTCTGTTTGTTTGCAATTGCACAGCCTTAAGAGAGCATATCATGAACACTATTTATTTTCTTAGAATCTACTGCACCTACTGGTAACTTGTTGGCCACTTGGCAATAAAAAATATACTAAAATCCTGGATTATTCTGGTTAGTCACATTGTACTGCTATTATTTTGAACTATACTGCATCTTGACTATCCCCGGTGCCTTGCCACTGAGGAGCTTCCCAACCATCTTGGTGACTTCAGCTTAGGTGATGGACGAGTCCGCCTCTGATCCTTCGGCCTCTGCTTCCTCAGTGGAAGACATGTCGTGGGGTTGAGGAGATCTTGAAGTTTTCCTTCCACCGTCCAACAATGTCCCCAGTTGAAGTCAGCAGATTCCCACCTCCATTGTAAACGGTGTTGGCAGGGCACTGCTTCCCCCTCCTGAGGCGCCGGACGGTTTGCCAGAATTTCTCTGAGGCCGACCGATAGTTCTTCTCCATGGCCTCACCGAACTAATATGCACGTGTTACTAATGCAGAGAAAATGAAGATGGCACACAGCATAATTTTTATTTAAGTTTTGCTCTAAAAAACTAAACTTATGAGGGACTCTTTGGAATTCTGTTGATGAAGCGCTTAACTTCATAACAAGTAAATACAACATTATCTCTGCAGCGTTTAATAAAACTTGTGTGTGTTTTTCCAAGACCAATAACTACACAAAGCAAATGTTAAAAATTTAATGAAACTGTTTAAAAAAAAAAAAAAAAGGTAAATTTTCAAAACACAAAGCAAAACAAGTACATTATTTACAAAGTTGGTCATGAGGTTGTATCACTGTCCAGTATGCCACGACATGAAACAGTTCTTCTTTGCGGTGAAGCAAAGGGGCACATTACATTTTACGCAATAAACTCCTGTCTTCACTCTGGGGATTCCTGCATCAAGACACCTCTTACAGTGCTTCCTGACTCCATCAGCATAAAATTCAAGCATACAAGTGGTGGGGGCTGTGGGGGGAGGTGGGGTGGGGGCTGTGGGGGGAGATCGGGTGGATGCTGAGGCTCCAACAAACTGCAGCATCTCCTGGGCCAACTGCTCCCTGAAGATTATATGGGTGAAGGGCTTTTTCTGGGTGGGGTCCTGTCTTTGCTTGAACAACTCCTTGTGTAAAAGGAAGCTGTTTACCACAGCTATGTCCACAAAGTGATAAAAAAAAGTCTTGTACCACTTGGTTGTCTTGTGGTGGACAGTATAAAATCCAATAAGTGCATCCGACAGATCCACACCTCCCATGTGTTTGTTATAATCAAGAATACAGTCGGGAACAGGTACGGATTTTTCTGTCCACAAACCCGCCTCCTTCACCTTTCTCTGTATCGTTTGTCCACTGTAGGCCTGATGCACTGTGGAACATACTGTTACTTCTCTGGTGTCCATCCATTTCACAAACAAGAGTTTGTCATCCCTTATCCAGCGGATGTCCCCCCTCTCAGCCTTTTTGGGCAGATCATTGTTCTGGGTTTGTGGAAAGCCAATTACATTTTTTCTGATGGTTCCACAAGCGCTAATGTTCATTTTGAATAAATCATTGAAGAGAACAGGGCTTGTGTAGAAGTTGTCTGTGAACAGGTTGAAGCCGGTACCAAGGACATGAACATTCAGAAGGTCCATTACTGCTGAATAACTTAGACCATGGGTTAGGGGGGATTCTTGTTTGCCGCTGTATACAAAGAAATTACAGGTGTAACCTATGGATGAATCAGCCAGAACAAAAAGTTTATAACCCCATTTAATGGGCTTGTTCTTCATGTACTGTTTCATGCTTATACGTGCTTTACTGGCAACCATACGTTCATCAATGCACACATTTTTATAAGGCTGAAAGTAAGCTTGGCAGGCATTTATGATTTCCGTGTACAAGGGTTTGATCTTGAAGAGTCTGTCATACTCTGCAGTGTGTTTTTTTCTTTCATTTTCCTTATCTTCAGTAGGATTGCTTAGATGAAGTGACCAGAGAATAGATTCAAACCGGTCTCGTGTCATCTTGTCACTGGGGAAGGGGAAGTTGTAGGGCCATTTCTTTCTCCAGTAGTCAGACCTGTTGTGGACTGCCACGAGGCCGGTGAAAACAATAATGGACAAAAACGTGTAAAAGTCCTTTACTGTGAGCACATTCCACTTAAACATCATCCCAGCTGCTTTTCTTTTGGCAGCATTGGCATTAGTGTTTTTAATAATTGTTCTGACAACTGAAGTAGAAAAAAAAAGCTGGAACAGGCTGAGGGGAGACCATCTTTTAGAGCAGTCAATGGTGGGGCCGGGGGGCCTGGCTGGCATGAATCGGAAACAGTTAGGTTTTATGTCCACCTCCTCTTTGTCATGCCACCTGTCCTTCTCACTCTGTGAAGATAGATGCTTTATTTCAAACTTCTTTCTAGGTGAAAGAGAAGTACCTGGTTTCGTTCTTGGTGAAGGAGAAGTCCCAAGCTTCTTTGTAGATGAAGGAGAAGTCTCAGGCTTCGTTCTTGGTGAAGGAGAAGGCCCAGATTTCTTTCTAGGGGAAGGAGAAGGCCCAGATTTCTTTCTAGGTGAAGGAGAAGGCCCAGATTTCTTTCTAGGGGAAGGAGAAGGCCCAGATTTCTTTCTAGGGGAAGGAGAAGGCCCAGATTTCTTTCTAGGGGAAGGAGAAGTCACTGGAAATGGCTGTCTTCTCTTCTGCCCAGTGCTGGGGGGAGGTGCTGAAGATCCTGGCAGAAGTGTTGCTGAAAGCCCTGGCTGAGGTGTGAACGTCGGGGGTTTTGAAGTTCCTGGAGTTTTTTTTGTCTTTTGAGATGGTTCTGGGTCACTGTCTGACTCGTATTCCTCATCACTTTAAAAACAAATTTGAAAGAAAAACACAAGGAAATTCCAATTACATGTAAACATATGCATTCATAGATTCCCTCCGACACATATGCACCCACATACATGTGTAATTGTATGTCACACATATATAACCACCATATTACAAAGCTGTGTGTGTGTTATAAGAAACACACTCTAAACTTCCCCCAAAAAATGAATATTGCAATTGTAAAAAATCTTTGAGTGTCCAGAAAAGCGTTGTATGAACCTGATGCATTTGTATTTTAATTATTATTATTATTATTATTATTATTATTATTATTATCATCAAACATTTATCGCAAATATACAATCCATACCTTTCTGTTTCTGACAAAGGAAGATAATCTGGATCTTCACCGTCGCTGTTCGCAGGATGTAAAAGATCGTCTTCATCAGAGGATGACTCGGTAAGATATACTGTCTCCCCAGCATCATATTGAAACAGTTCAAAATCTTCCACAACAGTGTAGTCTATCTGATGCACCAGTTCTGACATTTTTTTTTAAAGACAATGCAGGTCTCGTGCGCGCAGAGTCCAGGTGAGAATGCTGCTATGTTTAGGCAAAAGATCCCATTGCCTGCTTCCGTAAAGCCCTACTCCTCCAGTGGATTATTGGCCCATTTGAATGTGTGACCCCTCGATGGATTTCTGAGACAGCCAATCAGAAACAGGGAATTTGGACACTGTACGAAGCACAAGCTCAGCCTCCCCCAGGGTCCTAAAGCCCGACACAAACGCCAGGAAGGATTTGAAAGCATCGTAGAGTTTGTCGATGCTTAATTTAATGTGCAGTATCATTACATTAATTTGTGATTACAGTATTGTTATACAGCCTTTTTAATAAGTGATTGTCTAATTTATCACATTTAATAATAATAATTCAAACGCAAATCAAAACAGCGATGTCCCAAGTCCTTGTCATATCTCAAATGTGAAGAAAGGATGGTAGAACAACCTTTTCCCAATCAATGCTTAAATAACCAAAAGTTTGTTTAAAATAGAACCTTTAGGACATTTCTTTTTTTGTGTCAGTTGGGTCAACAGCTTTAATATTAGACTGGGCGACACAGGCTACAGTTGTGAGCAGAGTGGCGCAGCGGAAGCGTGCTGGGCCCATAACCCAGAGGTCGATGGATCGAAACCATCCTCTGCTAAATGTTTTTCATCAGCTAATACTTTTTATTGATATAACATGAACAAGAAAACCGAACTAACTACATTTATCGTAATTCAATCACAAACTACACGAGAAATTGCTTGGATTGTTACAGTTGGTATAGTTTATATTGTTTTGGCAAGAACTACATTTGTTAGATTGTTGAGTTATTCTGGTAACATCCTGTGTGGTTTTGTAACAGCAGTATTTTTGTCACTACAGGTCGTATCATGTAATAACGGTCTTTGTAAGTTTAAGGTAACGGTATCAAGAACTGCAGCGGATAAATATATAAAGAAAAAAGACTACCGCCCAACGTGGGGCTCGAACCCACGACCCTGAGATTAAGAGTCTCATGCTCTACCGACTGAGCTAGCCGGGCGTGATGTTTCCATCCTGTGACCTGTGTTTAACCTGTGTAAATCACCATTTCTCAGACGTCCCCTTTATAAAGCTCGACAAGTTTTGATTTATCAAAAGATTTTAGTGACAGAATAGCACTGAAAGGTTATCATTTGAAGAGGTTTTATTAAGAATTAAAGCGTATCTATTGAATTTGGGGTTATGTTCATCAGCTATAGGCGAGAACATCTATTTAAAAAAAAAAGTACTAATGCCATTTTTCTCTAATTACAAAATGTAGAAAGCTATTACATTTAAGTTACTCTTTATTATCCCTGTGGGGAGAGTTTTTTTTAACCTTTTCTAATATGTCCTGGATTAGTGAGAACCTCCACAGACACGTTATCCTGCCTTTCTAAGTTTTCAAAGTTCTCTTGTTAACCTATAAGATTATTCAGGGACCCTCCTTCTCTCTCGGACCCTTGAGATTCCTTGTCTTTAAGTTAGGATGAGCTCTGCACAAAATGAAGGGGGCACTTCTGAGATTTCCCAGAAGGAGGGACGAAGTGAACGCAGGTTGTGTCAGAAAGTGATCAGTGGTAAAACAATTGCTGTGTCTGGAGAAGTTAGGTCGAGGTCGAGAGTTACACAGACATGATCAGGCGTGTGCAGAGGCGTAACCTCAGTGTGTTGAGTGGAGCAGAACCTTATGTAGATGAGATCTAGTTGGTTACCAGACTTGTGAGTTGCTGATGTGGAGACCAGCTTGAGGTCAAATGATGCAGTCAGGTTATTGAAGTTAGCAGCCTGTGGCTTTTTAAGGTGGATGTTGAAGTCTCCTAATACCACCAGAGGAGTACCACCCTCAGGGAAGGATGAAAGAAGCACATCCAACTCCTCCAAGAAATGTCCAAGCTGACCTGGAGGTCGATAGATAACTACAAAATGACTTTTAACGGGGTGGGTGATGGTAACAGCATGGAACTCGAAGGAGCAGTTGTCACACAAGGGTGCTAGCTGTTTGAACTTCCAGTCGGTAGGGATAATTAGTCCTGTCCCTTCACCTCTTCCTGTGAGGCGAGGACTGTGGGAGAAAGTGTGATTATGGGAGAGGGCAGCGAGAGTGGCAGAGTCCTCTGGTTCGATCCATGTTTCTGTAAGTGCTACAACTATACAAAATGTTAGGGAGCGGAAGACAAGACCTCAAAGCAGACAGACGTTATGCTAATTTGTTTTATTGTACATTAAATCCTGGTAAAAGAGTTTGCAGACAGGCCGATGAGACTGGAGAGAAAAATCACAAAACACAAATTAGAACTTCCAAGCAAAACTTCGCAAGATCAAAAAAAAAAAAAACTGGCCGTTGTTTTCTACCACTGAGTAGACGGAACAATATGGCGATAAGAGGAGGAAAACTTGGAGGTTTTCTATTGCTGCTTCTGCTTCCAGGCACTCCCACAAGCTTGACCTAAAAATAACATTTATGATACTTTTAAGCATTATGCCTATTTTCAAGAACACCGCTCAAAAAATGCATATTCATGAAGAAATGACTATATTATAGCAACCATAAGGTGTATTTGAATAATTATAGTGTCACTGCAAAAGGAACATTGTGGAGATTTGTTATTATTGTATGCAAATGTATTAATAATAAAGAGAAAATGAAGATGGCCAACAGCAAAGATGTGTATTTTTTTGTTTTGCCTAAAAAAAAAAAAACACGATTTTATGATGAGTAACTCTTTGGTATGTTGCTGTTGCAACTCCTTTACTTCATAACATGTAAATACAGCATGTGAAAATGATCTCTACAAAGTTTAAAACTGAAAATGTGAAGCAGGAAAAAACTATAGAGGTTTTAGTACAGACAGATCAAGGCGATATTTCCAAAATGTCCATTTGTGCAAGCTTTGTCACAGTCAGTTCCATTTGAATTTAGTCATGTAAAAACTATACATTTTATGTTTATATCACTATGTTCAGTACATCCCCAAAAACTATTTTGGGCATTTTTGGAAAATAAAACATATATAGTATATGTATGAATATATTGATATTTCCCAGACCAATAATAACTACTCAAAGTGAATAAATGTTGAAATTAAGAAGCAAATTTAATGAAACTGTTTAATAATAATCATTCAATAGTAAATGTAAAAATGAAAAATTTTCACAACAAAAGCAAAACAAGTATTTGTCACCTATAGGATAATTACAAACACCTGTACAATTTCTCATTAATGCAAGAATCTAATCAACCAATCACATGGCAGTTGCTTCAGTGCATTTAGGGCTGTGGTCCTGGTCTAGATAGTCTCCTGAACTTCAAACTGAATGTCAAAATGGGAAAGAAAGGTGATTTAAGCAATTTAGAGCGTGGCACAGTTGTTGGTGCCAGACAGGCCGGTCTGAGTATTTCACAATCTGCTGTTACTGGGATTTTCACACACAACCATTTCTAGGGTTTACAAAGAATGGTGTGAAAAGAGAAAAACCTCCAGTATGTGGCAGTCCTGTGGGCGAAAATGCCTTGTTGATGCTAGAGGTCAGAGGAGAATGGGCCGACTGATTCAAGCTGATAGAAGAGCAACTTTGACTGAAATAACCACTCGTTACAACCGAGGTATGCAGCAAAGCATTTGTGAAGCCACAACACGCACAACCTTGAGGCGGATGGGCTACAACAGCAGAAGACCCCACTGGATACCACTCATCTCCACTACAAATCACTGTCCAGTATGCCACAACTTGAAACAGTTCTTCTTTGAGGAAAAGCAAAGGGGCACATTACATTTAATGCAATAAACTCCTGTCTTCACTCTGGGAATCCCTGCATCAAGACATCTCTTACAGTGCTTCCTGACTCCATCAGCATAAAAGTGAAGCATACAAGTGATGGTGGCTTTGGGGGGAGGTGGGGTGGGTTCTGAGGCTTCAGCAAACTGCAGCATCTCCTGGGCCAACTGCTCCCTGAAGATTTTATGGGTGAAGGGCTTTTTCTGGGCGGGGTCCTGTCTTTGCTTGAACAACTCCTTGTGTAAAAGGAAGCTGTTTACCACAGCTATGTCCACAAAGTGATAAAAAAAAGTCTTGTACCACTTGGTTGTCTTGTGGTGGACAGTATAAAATCCAATAAGTGCATCCGACAGATCCACACCTCCCATGTGTTTGTTATAATCAAGAATACAGTCGGGAACAGGCACGGATTTTATTTTCCACACACCTGCCTCCTTCACCTTTCTCTGTATCGTTTGTCCACTGTAGGCCTGATGCACTGTGGAACATACTGTTACTTCTCTGGTGTCCATCCATTTCACAAACAAGAGTTTGTCATCCCTTATCCAGCGGATGTCCCCCCTCTCAGCCTTTTTGGGCAGCTCGTTGTTCTGGGTCTGTGGGATTCCAGATTTATTTTTTTTGATGGTTCCACAAGCGCTAATGTTCATTTTGAATAAATCATTGAAGAGAACAGGGCTTGTGTAGAAGTTGTCTGTGAACAGGTTGAAGCCGGTACCAAGGACATGAACATTCAGAAGGTCCATTACTGCTGAATAACTTAGACCATGGGTTAGGGGGGATTCTTGCTTGCCGCTGTATACAAAGAAATTACAGGTGTAACCTATGGATGAATCAGCCAGAACAAAAAGTTTATAACCCCATTTAATGGGCTTGTTCTTCATGTACTGTTTCATGCTTATACGTGCTTTACTGGCAACCATACGTTCATCAATGCACACATTTTTATAAGGCTGAAAGTAAGCTTGGCAGGCATTTATGATTTCCGTGTACAAGGGTTTGATCTTGAAGAGTCTGTCATACTCTGCAGTGTGTTTTTTTCTTTCATTTTCCTCATCTTCAGTAGGATTGCTTAGATGAAGTGACCAGA
Organism: Neodontobutis hainanensis; assembly: GCA_024349245.1. Classification (NCBI taxonomy): domain Eukaryota; kingdom Metazoa; phylum Chordata; class Actinopteri; order Gobiiformes; family Odontobutidae; genus Neodontobutis; species Neodontobutis hainanensis. The sequence goes on from JALDNG010000108.1 coordinate 410,589, forward strand.
GAATAGATTCAAACCGGTCTCGTGCCATCTTGTCACCGGGGAAGGGGAAGTTGTAGGGCCATTTCTTCCTCCAGTAGTCAGATCTGTTGTGGACTGCCACGAGGCCGGTGAAAATAATAATGGACAAAAACGTGTAAAAGTCCTTTACTGTGAGCACATTCCACTTAAACATCCTCCCAGCTGCTTTTCTTTTGGCAGCATTGGCATTAGTGTTTTTAATAATTGTTCTGACAACTGAAGTAGAAAAAAAAAGCTGGAACAGGCTGAGGGGAGACCATGTTTTAGAGCAGTCAATGGTGGGGCCGGGGGTCCTGGCTGGCATGAATGTAAAACATTTAGGTTTTATGTCCACTTCCTCTCTATCATGCCACCTGTCCTCCTTCTCACTCTGTGAAGATAGATGCTTTATTTCAAACTTCTTTCTAGGTGAAGGAGAAGTCTCTGGAGATGGCTGTCTTCTCTTCTGCCCAGTGCTGGGGGGAGGTGCTGAAGATCCTGGCAGAAGTGTTGCTGAAAGCCCTGGCTGAGGTGTGAACGTCGGGGGTTGTGAAGTTCCTGGAGTTCTTTTTGTCTTTTGAGATGGTTCTGGGTCACTGTCTGACTCGTATTCCTCATCACTTTAAAAACAAATTTGAAAGAAAAACACAAGGAAATTCCAATTACATGTAAACATATGCATTCATAGATTCCCTCCGACACATATGCAGCCACATGCATGTGTAATTGTATGTCACACATATATAACCACCATATTACAAATCTGTGTGTGTTATAAAAAACACACTATAAACTTCCCCCAAAAAATATCATTAATGCAATTTGTCTGTTTTTTCCTGAATGCAATTGTAAAACATCTTTGAGCGTCCAGAAAAGCGTTATATAAAACTGATGCATTATTATTTTAATTATTATTATCATCAAACACATATCGCAAATATACATTCCATACCTTTTTGCTTCTGACAAAGGACAGCAGTAATCAGGGAGTTCACCGTCGCTGTTTGCAGGATACACAAGATCGTCCTCATCAGATGATGACTCGGTAAGATATACTTTCCTACCTGCATCTTTTTGAAACCGTTCAAGTACTTCCACGGACATTTTTTTTTTCAAAGACAGGCTCAAAAAAAATCAGATGAGAACCACAAATAAAGCCGGTCTTGTGCTCTCTGCGTCCAGGTGCTAATGCTAGGTTTGCTCCCTAAAGCCCTACCTCTCCAGTGGATTGGTCCATTTGAATGTGGGACGCCTCTTTAGAATTGTGAGAGCCAATAGAAAAAAGCTTTATCAGATCTTAAGCAGATCAAAACAGCAATGTCCGAAAGTCCTTGTCATATTTCAAATGTGAAGAAAGAATGTTCCCAATCAATGCTTAAATAACTTAATAATTTTGGCCGCATACTCATGTAATCCTGGATTTTGTAAACGTTTGTCGGACTGTGAGCAGAGTGGCGCAGCGGAAGCGTGCTGGGCCCATAACCCAGAGGTCGATGGATCGAAATCATCCTCTGCTAATTGTTTTCCATCAGCTAATACTTTTTATTGACATAACATGAACAAGAAAACCGAACTAACTACATTTATCGTGACTCAATTACAAACTACACGACATTATACATGCTTAGATTGTTACAGCTTGTATATTTTACATTGCTTTGGCAAGAACGTGTAACTAAAACTGTTAGCTTGTTTAGTTATTCCAGTAAGACCCTGTTATCCTGTGTGGCTTTGTAACAGCAATATTTTAATCACTACTCGTATTCAAGCCTCTCTCATGGAACCTCTTCGGTTTTTGAGTACGACGATATACGGCGAAATACAGCGATATACCTCCGTCCACCAGAGGGCAGGCTCCAAATATAAAATATAGGGAGAAATCCAATGGCGACTTTACGAGTTTAAAAATATTTTTTACAGTCTGGTTCGATGGCTCCGGTCTCTATAACTAAGTTTTTACTTCATGACAACTCTAATTTTTGATTAATTACTATGCATAATAATTTACTATGCAGTAAAAGCAGAAAAGCCAGGATGTAACCGCCATTTTATTGCCCATTTCATAACGACAGTATTGGTAAATACGGGACCAATCGGTGGATTATATCTATTTTATTTACAATTGTCATCATGTAATAAATGTCTTTTTAAATTTTAAGGCAACGGTAGAAAGGACTGCAGGATAAACATAAAAACTCCTAAACACCTCCTGGGTGGGTGACAAAGGGTGTTCGACAGCATCAAGGGCCTTTATTTTTAATCCTGTTTAAATCTGGTTTAAAATTAACCAATAAATTGGTTAAAGTTGACATCAGGTACACTATGTGCAACACCTAAAGTGAATTTACATGATAAAGTAAAATAGGCCCACCATTTTTCAGACGTCCCCATGATAGAGCTCAACAAGTTTTGATTTATCAAAAGATTTTAAGTTGTTAGTGACAGAATAGCACTGAAAAGTTATCATTTTAAAAAGGGTTTTATTCACATACAGTACATACAATATTAATACAAATGTAACAGCAGCCAAAGAGCACAGCCTTTAGAGTCTGTGAAGTAAATGTGTTACATTTCAAACTCAAAAGCTGCTGTATCCAAGCGTAGAGTGGCCCCATTACTTCATCCAGTCAGCAACAAGGATGTTCAAGTCCCTCTGCTTTAGCGTTTAGGCTCTCTGTGGTCACCTGAGGCCTAACACGACCAGTGGCGTGGGTAATTTATTTGAGGCAGTCAGACCCCCAGGGGGGTGGGGGGTTGTTATTACGACATACACTTAGGTCCATAAATATTGGGATGTCGTCACAATTCTAATCTTTTTGGCTCTATACACCACCACAATGGATTTGAAATGAAACGAACAAGATGTGCTTTTTCTGCAGACCTTTAGCTTTAATTCTGGCACAAGTCGCTTTGGATAAAAGCGTCTGCTAAATGACTAAATGTAAATGTAAATATACAAACTGTTGTAATTCCTACACCGTTCACCTGATTTGGATGTAAATACCCTCAAATTAATGCTAAAGGTCTGCAGTTAAAGCACATCTTGTTCGTTTCATTTCAAATCCATTGTGGTGGTGAATAGAGCCAAAAAGATTAGAATTGTGTCGATGTCCCAATATTTTTTAACCTGAGTGTATACGATAGTAGCAGTGCTAATTTAGAGCAAATCAACATTTGTAACTCATTCCTTCTTTCCTTTCATTAATAAACTGGAACTTACTGGAACCTTATATATTTTCAAAACAATTCCACTCAATGCAAAATCACTATAATTAATAGAATAATTAGGCCTACATCTCAAACAACGTATTTTAGGTTATAGCCATACAACAACAAAACAAACACATCAGCTCCACAGCGGAACAAACACAGGAACTGTCCGCGGGTCTTCACATTAACAAATGAACTGGACACACGCAGTTTAAAGGCATGTAAATAAGAACAAGTTAAACAGAATCTTTCATTCTTACTGTGCTACAAGAGCTGGGTTAATCCATGAAACAGTAATGACTAACATCTCCATATGATACTTTCCACTCTTTGCTGATGATCTGTGTTTCTATCGTCTACCTGTAACTTCTCAAGCTCCAGAGCAGGTTAGCCGTTCAGCCTAAGTTACCAGATTTCAGATTTGCGAGACTGAAAACCCAGGGTTAAACCTGAATTTAACTCTAAACCTCCTAATCCAGTTTTAGACAGGGCCCTGGAATTGTTGGTGGATCTTATCAAAAATAATCCCGGGCCAGTAAAACAGCCGCTGTAGTTTCTCAGTCCTCAGTATTAAATGTCCAAAAACCCTTTTTCCTCTCCAAGCACAGCTCAAGTTTTGATTTTGGCCTGTCATCAGAGTTTATTTTAGGCTGCTGTTCCACGGGTAACTTCCTAAAATGATGTATGTATTGTAAATGGCCGCCCCTCCATACTAGTAGAATGCTAGCTTAATATCAACACTTGAACACTTGAAATGTTGCGCTCTCTAGGTGTTTTAAAGGAGCATTACGGAAGTAGGCGTTAGCTGTACTGCATATCCAGGGTTGTGCGTGTAAAATGAGAGTAATTACAGCCAAATAAAGATTAAGAAATGGATGGAAACAACACAAAAGATAAACTGTATTTAGAATTTATGTCAATGACAACTTTGGTCTGAAATACTGAGGCGTCTGGGAGGAAACGCCACTGAACCCGACCTGGCCTGTTGCCCGCAGCCTGTCACCGACAGCTGGTGCGTCCTGAGATTACAGATCCAGGCAAATCTTTTCCCGCATTGATCGCAGCTGAAGGGCTTCTCCCCAGTGTGGACTCTCTGGTGTTTCTTCAGGTTCCCGGCTTCAGAGAAGCATTTCCCGCAGGTGTCACAGGTGAAAGGTTTCTCCCCCGTGTGCACTCTCTCGTGAGCCTCCAGATTGGACACACCCGGGAAGGCTTTACCGCAGACTCTGCAGGCGTACCTCTTCAAGCGATGTTCACCTGGAGAGAAATGTCTGCTACGTGGCATAAAGACTCTGCGTGGGACTCCGACAGACGCCTCAGAGCTGGTAGAGGCCGCTGCAGAGACACTAGAAGGTGCTGCCCTGTTGCCTTTTTGGAGCAGATGAGTGTGTGCAGGCTTTAACGTGGCAGGTGTCCTACTCCAAAGAGGCTGGGACGGAGGAGACCGCATCTGTAATGAAGAAGATGGAGATGTCCCTGAAGGCAGCGCTGGGGAAAGAAAAGAGCGAGGAAGAGGACACTCATAATATAACACAATTCTGTGCACTGTACCATACAACCATTAAAACAATAGCCTCAAGTTCATTTAGAAGGTTCCTTGACATAAAAATCCCAAATACTTGAGTGCAAGACAATACCATTAAAAAGTGGTCTTAAACAGGAATTATGCAATTTTTTATAGCTGTGAAAATAAATACTATAGTTTAATCATCTAACAGCAGATTGTAACAAAAAAAAGACAATCTAGATTTATCAGTATTAGGTCTTGAACGGGGAGCTTTGGCCAATCACATCCCATTGGTCGACACTGATGTCAACAAGGAAGTAATGGGTTCCGATAAAACAGAGAAAGTAGTTATTCTTTCAGTAGCTTAGTCTGACTGAAACAAAAGGGAAGCAAAGTGAAACGCCCCAAAAAATTGGCAATGCATTCAGTCAAAGTTCAACGAGGAGGAAATAATCGAAGAGAAGAACTGAGCGTTTAAAGTTTAGCTCTAAGTTTTGGTTTGGGGTAATGTCTCAGTATTTTGATCAAGTTAAACTTTCTTTAAATAAAAGAAAAGCATAAAAGATAAATCTGCTACTTTTTGTTTTTTAGGCAGAAACAGAGAAAAAAATCTCTTGTTACATTTAAGTCTGTAAACTGTAAAGAAACTAAATAACCACCATCTCAGACTCTCACCTTTCGAAACTGTGGACTGCAGATGTTTGTGAGCTCTTGCTGCGGTCGTAAACCTCTCTCCACGGACGCCGTTTCCTCCTGGATTTAGCTCATTTTTCACAATAATAACCCCGTCCCCTCTCTCCGCTGAAACACCTGCGCTGAATGAGCCACTGGAGGCCGGCTCTGAGTCACCGTCAGGGGCCCATTGAGAGAAGAACGTCTCGAATTCGAACAGAGAGAAGTCGGAGCTGAAAGACTTCTGCTGTGCTGTGTTTGAATCTGGTCTCTTCGGATGAACAAAACTGGAGTCAGACTGCACAGAGAGGAGAAAAAAAGATTACAAATGAGAAGAATATATATAAAACAATAGACTTACTTTATACAATTATATAAAACATAGCTTATTTTTCTGCACAAACCGGTTAAATGGTTCTTTTGCTGGATACTCAAGTTAATAAAAGGCAGATTTAAGATTTGTTGATTCAAATTAAATGCAAAGAATGAAAGAAAGTATAATAAAAATAAATATATATTCATCAAAAATGGATCTTAATTTGTTAAATAAAAGAGAGAAAGCAGGATAAATGATAATATTCACAATCATAAATTAAAATAATCACGTCTAATTCCTCAATAGACCAGTCTAATATATTTTCTGGGGATTTAATATTAATATAATATAGAGAATAAAACTGTAGTGCTACTCAATGCTATTATTTGCACAGAATTTGGAAAAGATATGACAAAGTATAAGTTTCCAGTGTGTTATTGATAAAAAAGTAGGCTTAGCTCCATTGATAGTTTTATTTTGACACAGAGAATTAAAGTGTATCTGTTGAATTTGGGGTTATATAGGGGCCTGAGAGAAAGTTTCCTAAATCCACTAATACCTATTAAAAAATGACTTATGTGACATTTTTCTCTAATTACAAAATGAAAACTATTACATCTAAGTTTGTCTTGATTATCCCTGTGAGGAAATGCAGTGGATCTTGAGTCAGTAATTGGTCATGTTTTTTGACATTGGTGGGGGAAACCAGAGTACCAGGAGAAAACCCACCCGAGCACAAGGAGAACATGTAAACTCCGCACAGAAAGGCCCAAACCCAGGACCTTGTTGCTGTGAGGTGACACTGCTAACCACTTTATTTTATATTTTGGGCTGAAATCCTTTCAAAGTTAAAGTCTTTCTTTTCTTCTGTAGTCACTTAAGCTCTAAGTCCTTTCGCTGATATAGGATTTCTGTCATTGTGTCACAATTTTACTGAATGCTCTGCTAATAATGATTATTAATATATATATCTTCAAAGAAACACACAAATCACTTTTTTTTCTTTAAAATTTTAATTTCTGAAAAAGCATGAGTTTTACAAAAATTGTGACACAATGAAGAATAAATCCATCTCCCTTTTTCACATTAACATACTTATATGTTACATTCTACAACATGAACTGTTTATTCAGGAATGAGTGAAAAAAAAGAACATTTATAGAACAGTAAAAACTAAAAAAAAACAAAAACAATGTCTCTGTGTCTCCTAATTTGTCCAGAGACTAACACTTGTCGCTAATATACTGTCACACTAGTGCGTTTTCTCGCTGTAGTTGGGACATAAATGTGAAAAACAAAAGTGTAAATGATGCTCTGTTAATGTTGAGAAGCACAAAAAACATCTGAAATCTGTTGATACATATTAGGAACTTCAATTTAAAAGTACTCCAAAAAAACCAAACCAAACTGTGAAAGTAACTACCATTTTGTTCCCCCGCTTGGCTTATTATACAGGACAAAAGATTAGAAACTGTCCCGTTTATCGAGCTTAAAGCTGGAAATTAACTAAACATGTGGAATTCTAGAGCAGTCGTACAATTCTAATGCACTTTTATAATCATTTGCGAAATATCCATCAACTTCCAAACTTCCATCACTTCTGACTTCAACACATTAGGAGTTTTTTAATAATTTCCCATTTGTCTGAGGAGAACCTGATAAATAACCAGTATTGGACTGCTCCAATGGAAACCAGGCATACAATATATTGCTACAACTTATATCTGCTGACTGTTGTTGAAGTTATTTGTCTGAGTGAAGTGTCTCTTTTCGTGTTTTTTGAGGTTGCTGGGGTCGGAGAACTTCTCGGCGCAGACGACACACTGGTACGGCCGTTCTCCCGTGTGGATGTTCTTGTGGATCTTCATGTTCCAAAACTGAGAGAACATTTTCCCGCAGATGTTACAGGCGAAGGGTTTCTCCCCAGTGTGCGTCCTCAGGTGGGACTCTAAATTGGCCGGAGAGCTGAAGCGTTTCCCACAGAATTCACAAACGCAATTCTTTTTCCTCATAAATTTTTTTTTTTTGTCTGGAGAGCTCCTAAAAATCGCCTGAAACTGACACAGACTTTGGTCGAGGAACTCCCCAGAGACAGGACCAGAGACTTGAAAAAGATTGGGTTCCTTTGAGTGATCGATGACATGTTGACGCTGAAGAGTCGCAGAGTTGTTGGACGTCCCGGAGAATGAGCCTGGTAAATGTGACGAAGGCCCTGGGAGGTTTTCATCTTCACAAAAAACAACTGTGTTACCACTCCAGAAAGATGAAGACCCATAGCTGACCTCTGACAAGCCCCGGCCGGACTCTTGCAGCTGATTGGACGACGTCTGAGGGGTTTCGTCAAATGGCAGCACGGCTTTGAAGTCATCTGTGCTCGACTCTACTAGACCTACAAACAAAAAAAATAAAGACATGTATAACTATCGATGAGAATTGCAATATCTTACAATTAAAACTGAGCATTCAAATTCTGTTCTCATGTCTGCTCTGTGTGGTTCCACTTGAAGGCCGCCATGTTAATGTTACTGCACACAAACATAAAAAGGTCAGTCTTGGTTAAGTCCGACTGAACTAAACACGCCTAAACCGTTTTTTCCCAAACTTTTGGAGTGGGGCACTTATATTTCAAAACGCCAAATGAGCTCTGGCCCAAACTTTTTAGGCTACGATGCTTACGGTTGTTAACCTTTTTGCTTTTAGTTGCTCTTGTTGTTATGTTTGTGGGTTTTAACTGATTCCAAAAGCAGAGATTTTAATTGAAAGTCCAGTAACCATCACAATTATCCTTTCAGTTTTATGTTTATGGTGACCCCCCAAATTTTTTTTTACTGCAACCACCTTTGGGTCTCAACCAATGACTGTATAAATATGGACAACTTCCACCCATTGGTCCCCTTATTCACTGATATTGTCGTTACCACAGGCATCCAGGCTTTTTGGCTTTTACTGAATAGTAAAACAATAGCATAAATGGACAGATTTATCAAAATTTACCCCCAGAGTTGTCCTGTAGTAAAAACTTAGCTCTAGAGACCGGAGCGATCTTTTGTACCTGGCTGTAAACATGATTTTTACACTTGTAAAGTCACAGGTGAGAGACCAGAACTTCAGTCCAGAGACACACACACAGAGCAGAGCAGAATCAGATCAAATAAAGGTCGAGAACAGAGCACAATATATTCAGCTGTTTGGCCCGTGAACATCTCATACAGGAAACAGAAAGGAGTTGTTCATCTCCCGAGTCTCTGAGTCGTTCATTCAAGTCATTCGTTCATCTCTTGAGTCAATCTTCAGGTCTGAGTTTCGTTCTTTTGTCAGGTGTCCGTTTCTGTTCAGTCTCTCGCAACATCATTACACTCGTATTATTGACTGTATTGTTTTATGTTTAGGAATTATAATAGAACTATCAAAATATATCTGCAATAAACATAATCTGAAAATAAAAAAAGTTCCATTCGTTCCTGTCAGTCTATTTTTAGTGTTAAATGTTAGTGACACTTTGTTTTTTATTATTATTTAAACTATTATAAACAATTTATATTATTTATAAATATAACTGTAAAAGTAAAAAAAAAAAAAAAGCGTTTGTTTATACAGTTGTGTGAAATTTATAATTTATTTTTCAAAGTTTGGCTATGGCTGCATTAGCTCATAGTTATTATAGTTTTTATTCCAAAAGTACTAAATGTGTTAAAAAAATTTAACATGTAACATTTTAATTAGATTTTGCTGAAATTAACAAAATGAACAAAAAATTTGTTCATTTTGATGAACAAGACTTAAAAAACTGAGTCAGTAAAATTATCCGAACTTTCCATCACTAGTTCTGAGTTCAACTGGTAAAAGAGCTGAGCTTTATCTCTAGAGGGAGGGGTTTGACCTGAAACTAAACCTGATTGGACCAGGCTGTTCTGCTCTCACAGCTCTGAAAGGACAGTGTGACTCCTGATGTGAGAGTCGTTAGTGACACCGTTCCATTCCTGGTCCAATCACACTTAGCTTCAGATTTAACCCCTCCCTCTGAGAGATAAAAGCTCAGCTCTCGTAACAGTTGAACTCGTCCAAATGCCTAATATGTCCTGGATGACTGAGAACATCCACAGACAAATTATCCTGCCTAAGTTTTCAAAGTTCCCTTGTTAACCTATAAGATTCTTCGGGGACCCTCCTCCTGTCTCGGGATACCTTGAGCTTCCTTCTCTTTAAGTTAGAATGAAGTCTGCGGGCCTTAGAGCCTCTCTTATGGAGGGGCTCCCGGTTGAAGTGCTTTATAGGGCTGACTGTTGACCTGACTTTGACCTGTTCAGTGGTCATTGCTCCTCCAAAAACAAAAGTTCTTTTACATCTCTGCATGGTTTGTGTGTAATGATGTTGTATATATTCCTTTAAATGCACACAATTTAAGAAGTATGTGGGAGAACTGAAAAGGATTCAGTGGTTAACGGAGCAGGTTTCCTCACCTTCCTGGATGATCAGGCCAGTCTGATTTGGTTTTGACTCTGCCTCCTCCACTTTAATTAGCACCACATCATCCTCGTCTTCCTGTGGGAAGAAAAACAACATGAAGCAGCAAATATGACTTGCATACATTTCATTTCCTAATCCAAGTACAGTTTATAAAGTCAGGATCATGGTGCTTTATCCCCAGTGCCTGCCTCATGCTCCCAATAGGTTGCCACAGTGGCTGAATATTTCCCCACCGTGAGCCCTCACAGTCCTGCCTTTAGCAGGAAAGAACCAGAGTCAACAGCTTCTTCCACCAGACAGTCAGGACGCTAAACTATGTCCACTACCTCCTCGCTCTATCCCTGGACCCACCTCTCTTTGAGCTATACCTATTTTAAAAAAAATTGTATTGGCTTTTTTATTTAGCATTAGCTTCAAAAAACTTTGGAAGTCAGCTTTTTGACTCACACATGACAAAAAGACACAGATACAACTGATGCTTTGATGCTGTTCATTGTTTTATTTCTCATATTGTGGAGCTAAACATAAAAGTGCAGTCAAAGACCCACACGTCTCAGCCTCGTGGTGCTTTACAAAACCGATAAAAAAGACTTTTCAGAGACAGAATCTCATTAAGAAAAGCTAGTAAAAAATAATAAACAATATAATGGATTAAAATATATTTTTTAAAGAAACAAACACAGAGCAGCAGATTTAAAGGCTCTACCACCAAATATAATGGCTCTGCTGTATTTGTTTGTAGCTGTCTGGAAGAGTTGACCTGATTTTATACAGCAGCTGAGTTACACAAGGAATTTACTGTATTTGACAAATAGCACCCTTTATTTAATAGTAACATGTCATGTGCTTCAGTGATTTAGTGTTAGGTTCACTTTAATATCTCATACATGAATAAGTTAGGACACATTTCAATCAATCTGGAAGCATAATACATGTTTTAAACTAGTTCAGATTGTAAAAAAATAAAAAAAGTCTGTGAGACATATTAAATTACAATAAAAGTGGATTTAAGCATATTTCTTATTATATTGAATCGCATTAAAGGAGAAGTGTTGATGTTTGTGATAAAAATAAATTAACATTGAAATAGTGAATAGATTTTCTTCTATCCCATCCCCTTCAATTTAAAAATCAGAGAGAACAACTAATGATGTGATATTCTGGGATTATTTAAGAAGAATTGTATGCGATACTTGTATATTATCATTTTAGTAAATATAGACAATGTTCAAGTCTTTTGTTCGGTGCAGCCCTCGGGATGGTACTTCTGCAGGTGCATTTTGACGTTTCGGATCCAGGCGAACGTAGCTCCGCAGATTTGACAGCTGTAGGGTTTCTCTCCAGTGTGAACTCGCTGGTGTTTCTTCAGGTTGCCAGCCTCCGAGAACATTTTTCCGCATGTCGAGCAGTGAAAGGGCTTCTCTCCCGTGTGGATACGCTGATGGATCTCCACCTTCTTGGGACGGTTAAAGCCTTTGCCGCAAAAACTACAAACAAAGAGTCTTTGTTTGGGTGCAGGCTGATTCCAGGGTTTACTGCTGTCGGTGAAAGACGGGGCTAAGGGATACTCGAGAATATACGGGGTCGGTCCGTTCATACTGGAAGAAGTTGATGGGTAATCACTTGTCGCCATTGAATATGAACAAGACGGCTTCGCTGGCTGTTCTTCAACGCCCGAAGTCTTGTTTAAAAAGTCATCAATCATCGTCATAGGGCTTTTATTGTTGCATAGTAAGTCATACTGTAAGTCACTGCTATCGACATTGGTACGCTGCTGGGACTTTTGTAGTTTTTGTTGAGAAGGATTGAGGTGAGATTTAGGGTGAGGAGAGGGGTCACTGACCTCCGCTCCTCTGCTGCTGCTGCTGCTGCTGCTGGTCCTTCGACGAGATCTGGGTGGGGTCTTGCTCTGACTGGAACTGGGCGGCGTGTCCCGTTTTTCATGGCTGTGTTTTGATCTCTCATGTGGTACACACTCCACAATCCCTGAAAAAAAAAAAAAAAAACATTCAAAGAGACAAAAGTTATACATTTTTGATTACGTAAGGATATAACCTCACTAACACCTCTTCGTTAAAAGTTGAACAAATAAGTAATTTATCAGGTTAGTTATTATCTATGAGAGTACAGTTTATATTGCAACTGCTCAGTTTCATTCAACAAAATAAAAACAACTCACTGGAGACATTACAGAGGGTCTTCACAAAGAGTAATATTTATTGCCATTATAACGTTATTCTGTGTAGCACTGTGGATAGTTTGGATTTTAAAGAGGGTAGTTTTAAATTAATACAAAACTGAATGTCTCGTTTTTCCTGTGACACACATGCTTTGTTGGAGAATATTTGTAAACTCACCTTTATCTTCAACGATGTGGACGTCCTCTTCTTTTGTTTCAGCGCTGGTCACATTTGCGTCTGTCGTCTCCTCTTTCACCAGAACAGGCTCCGGCTCCACCAGCTGCACGTCTGGAGACTGCACCACAATACAACGCAACACACAGAGCAATATAAATAAGAAATGTACTTAATTATACCACTCTTGGAAAAGTAAATGTCCAATAAGCTGCCTACTTTACTCCGGTCGCAGTCGGACTGTCCCGGGACACTGGCTGTGATTGCTCTGTCCGTCCACAAAGACAACTGTTGGTCAAATGCTCTATCTACAAATTAAAGCAAAAGATTATCGTTACATCACAATTTTTAAGCTATTCATCAATCTTCTACATAAAAATGCATTATTCTTGAGTAAATGATAATGCCACAAAGGCCCAAAAATAATAAGAAAAGATACCACTACCACCATGTTGTTCGATGTACAATAAACACAGAATAACATCACACTTTTATTTGGAGCTACTAATACAACAGCCACTAATTTTAGCTTTAAGTGCAAATTATAAAATAAGCCAACTTCTGGTTTAATCCAAAACAACAACAGCTACTGTTGGCGCCAAGTACAATCAATAAATGCATAACCTTCTTTTATTAAATACAAAAACAACATCAGGAGCTATTTGGTGCAACAAAGAAAAACAAACCAAATAATAACTTTTTGGGAATGTCATCAAATCTCTGTCCAAAGTTGTGCCTCAAAATTGACCATAAAATCTGACATAACTTGTGTGACTCAGGCACTTGACTGGATAAAGTGAGAAAAGGTCTAGTTTTGTCAAAATAGAAGCCCATCAACAACAGTCTTTTCCCTGCACCTGAAGTCGCAGGCTAAGTCCATTCAAATGATAAAGAAAATTGTTTCAAAAACACATCTCTGCAACTAATTCATGCTTTTCATTCAATCATTTGATTTGATATAATTTTTATTCTTTTCCTCATTTATACAACCTCAGAACTTATCACTCCCCAGAACAACTTCCTCAATGTGTCTGAACCAGAATGGGCTATTTATACTTTATAATGATATCTTTAGATCTGATTAATCCATGAGCAAGCTTGTTTGGTTACAGTAGCTTAACTCCACAAAACAGTTATCGCGTCAGACTAAACATAAAATGCAAATAAATACAAACAGAGAAAATATATACTATACATACACTGTGGATAAACAGAAATGAATGATAAGGTGCACGAGAACAGAAGATCTGTCTGAAATTAGCTAAATATTGTGGAAAGTATTAAAGTATTTAGTATTAAAGAATATAGAATAGAATTTTATTGGCCACATTTACAGCAGTACATGCTTTAGTATCTGTGGTGTTGCTCTTGTCTGCTTCTCCAAACTGGAAGTGTGCACACAACTATTTAGTGTGGGAAATAAATTATATATCATATTGAAATAAAGACATATTTACAAACTACTAAACTATTTTACTACAAGCTTTGGGGCTGTAATGTGGATGTCTTGTGCCTCCTATTTTTATTATGATTTTTTCTTTTACCTGCGGCGGAGGGGGATATCTCTCGGAACCTGTCGCTGACCTGAACCCGGAATCGGCTGGTGTTCAGGGCGCTTTCCCGGAGCCTCTTCTCGGCGTTTCCTCTGGCCATCTTTAGTTCCAGCAGGTGTAGTTTTCTTTTCAGGGATTTGTTTTCTCTCTGGCACTGGGACATTTGTAAACTCACCACCGCGTAGTCATCGTCCACCAGTTTGCAAATCTCAGCCACTGCGGCGTTAGCCAGCACCTCCATGATGGACGCCAGCTGGGTCTGAAAGGCCAGGCGGCTCGACATGGTTCTTACGGTTAACGCTAACTCTTTTTTTATTTTTAACAGAATAACAATATAAACTACAGAAATCTCGACTGAATTAAAATAATTTGCGTTATGGAAGGTTAGGAGTAGTTTTAAGACCGTCGTTTTCAACTAACACCACTAGCTTCTTTACCGTTAGCACAGCCCCTCAGAGGTAATACGTCATTTCCGGTTGTAATGTGGTTTGACTGTATCTAATGGGCGTTTACACAAACTAGAGGGTCCCGGGTTCGATTCCCGATGATGACGGATTCAGGTTTTAATATCCTTTCTTTTTGTCTGTATTTCTATTAAAGAAACATTCAGGTGTTTTGTAAAAGTGGATTAATGAGGAAACAGTGGGAAGTCCCGACAGCAATTTTCAGAGGAAGGTTTACTTCCTCTTGAACATTGTTTAAATTGAGGCTTTTCCAGATTTGCTGCTGAAACTTAAACGCTGCTTCACCCTGTTTAGTTCTAACGAGCAGAAGGCCTGTCCTAGATGTGCTCAGAGTTCGAGGAGGTTCATAAGAAATATATTCTGGTACGCTAAACAAGCAGTGCTGTTTTAAAGTCTATTCTCTGAGCAACAGGAAGCCAGTGCAGAGATTTTAAAACTGGACTGATGTGGTTGTACTTCCTGGTATTGGTTAGACCCAGAGCAGCTGTGTTCTGTCTTGACCCTCGTTTTGAGAGACCAGCGAGGAGGCTGTGGAAATTCAAGTCTGATTTCAAGATGAGCCCTACATTTCTAACCTGTTTTTTGGATTTTAAAGAAAGAGTCTCGAGGTGACTCCTGACACTTTGTCTTTGTTTCTGTGGCCCAAAGATGATTAGTTCAGTCTTGTCTCTGATCTCCCCTCAGTTAATGGATGGACTGGGATTTTGATTGAATTAATCTGGAAAATTTAATTTAGATGAATTAATCACAAAATATATAATAACATGACCACATTTTTTGATTGGTGAGCAGCTATATTTATAATAATACTGTAAGTTGTACAGTTTTCCGAAGTTTTTTAATGTTCACATACTTTTTCTATCTTGACTTTATAACTTTACAATTATAAAGGGTGATATGAAGATGGACTTTGAGGTAAGCATTCTAATTTGTCGGTTTCTGGTCTTTTCTTCTATATATTTATTCTAAGATAAAACAGAAATTTGTTCAACATCAACATTACTGAAAGGAGGAGATCATAAAACATCCTGATGAGGGGGCTGTAAACAAAATAACATAATTTCAGTGTTTTGTTGTTTACTAAGGCATGAGATCTTATTTTGAAGAATTAGAAATTAGAGCACCTGATATATGTAAACACCAACGGCAATATCACAAACCTAACTAAAGCTAAAGCAAGCTAAAAAAAAATCCCAAGGTGAGTGTTAGGATAATAGTAGCTTAGCACTAAAAACTTGGGTGACAGCGCTCATTTTACAGCCACAGTAAAAATATTTCAAAAAATAATAATAAAAAATGTATATGGTTAGAAACGAAGAAAATTCCCAAAATGCTCCCCAAAATGTCCGCCTCTTAACGAGTTAGAAACCTGGACTAACTCTGTCTCCTTCACCAAACAGTGACCTCCATGAGTCTGGACCTCTGCCTTAGTAACTAACACATTAATTAGATCTGTTTAAAACTTAATAATAAATTTCTATGCTAATATATCCTGTTTTTTACTGTTGCATCATATCCTTCCTCAAATAACCACATGAAAGTTTGTCATCTAGAACCCTTTTATTTATCAGTTTTAATTTGATAACCTCCTCAAACAATCATACAACCTACCACAGGATCACTATTATCAATATCTACATTTAAAAGAGACCCTAAAACAGCATTAGTAACTACAGTATTTAAATCTCCTAAACATTTATCACAAATCTATAAATGAATCACTTATGACACCACCACTGCAAAACCAACCGACAAATGGACACAAGGCCTAAATATCCAACACTCAAAAAAAAAACATTCTGGAAATTATTTATTTTTTGTTGTTTATTTGGGGCAATACTTATAGTTTTAGATGCAGAGTGTGAATTTATGTATTTAAAAATGTAAGTAAATTTTATTTATATAGCACCTTTCACAAATATAAATCACAAAGTGCTTTACAAAGTGCAATAAAAGAACAATAAAACTTTGAGAATAAAAATTAAAACCACAAAATATTAAATACATAAAAAGCCCAATCAAATAAAAAAATGTTTAAATTAAAGTGTCTTCAGCTGCTTTTTAAAAGAATCAACAGAAACGTCCACTCGCATTGACAGGGGCAGGGCGTTCCAGAGTCTGGGGGCGACTGCTTGGATAGACCGGTCTCCCCGGGTTTTAAAACGGGTTTTGGGGACCGTTAAAATGTTTTGACCAGAAGACCGAAGAGCCCGGGAGGAGGAGTAAGGGGTCAGCAGGTCAGTGATGTACTGGGGGGCCTGTCCATGTAGAGCTCTAAAAGTCAAGACTAAAATTTTAAAATCAATTCTGAATTTGACTGGAAGCCAATGAAGTGAAGATAAAACCGGGGAAATGTGAGTCCTTCTGTTGGTCCAGTTATAAGCCTGGCTGCAGCATTTTGCACCATTTGTAGCCGACTCAGAGACAATTTGTTCAAACAAGTAAAAAGAGAATTACAATAATCAAGACGAGAAGAAATAAAAGCATGAATAATCATCTCCAAGTCAGCTTTAGACATAGATGTTTCAAACAGAACACCGAGGTTTCTGAGGCTCGACTGGACGGAAGAACCCAGGGAACCAAGGTGTTGTTTGATTTGAGGTATTTTTTGGTCAGGTGCAAAGATTAAAGTTTCAGTCTTTTTTGTATTCAGCTGTAGGTAATTATTGTATAACCAGTTGAATGACATTTTCGGAAGCCTGACTGAAATTTATCTATAAAATCATTTTCATTAAGAAACGCCGTCAGCTGCTGCGCCACCACTCTCTCCAGGATTTTAGATAAAAAAGGCAATTTAGAGATTGGCCTGTAGTTGTTTGGTTCAAAAGAATCCAAACTGGGCTTCTTCAGAATGGGGCGGACGACCGCTCGTTTAAAAGAGCTGGGCACAGAACCAGTTAAAAGAGAACGGTTGATCAGTTTAACAACATATGGACCAACTAAATCAAATACATTTTAAAAGCAACGAAGCTGGCATTACATCCAGAGGGCTTGATGATGGTTTCACCTTTTTTAGTAGACCCTTAATATTCTCTTCAGTGACAGGTGAGAAGGTGGACCAAGAGCACTGAGGAGATAAACCCCAGGATGTGTTGACAGAGGATATAGAGGCTCTGATATCATGTACCTTATTCACAAAGGAATGTAAAAACCTGTTGCAGTCGAGAAATAGGCAGATCTGGCTTGTTTTATTATATCATTTAGTGACATTATGAGCTCCGTCAAGTGCAGTCTGTGGACTTCCAAACTTGTGCATTTCCACAAACGTTATATTTTTCGACAGTTTCTCCTGCAAGATAAGATTTCCTCATTTATCCAAGGGCAGGGATTTTTAGGCAAGGTGTGTTTCCTTTTTAGTGGAGCAACCTTATTTAAAACAACCAAACAGTGGTTATTAAAAGACTGCATAAAAGATTCAGGCTCACATCCATCAAAAACCCTGGGGTCAAATGACTCTGAAAATTTCTCAGCTGTGGATCCATTTATGATGTTTATATGTCTTTGTGACATCAGTTTGGAAGGAAGATAGTCCACGTTGGAAAACAAGTTAAAAGATATACAGCAGTGGTCTGTCACATTAATGTCTGTAACACTCTGTAACTGGTCAATGTTCAGGCCTAAAGAGAAAACAAGGTCCAAAGTGTGGCCTTTTGTGTAGGACCAGAGACATGCTGCTTAAAATGAAATGCTTCAGTGAGTGTTAAAAACTCAGATGCCAGATTACACAAAGCATCATCGATATGGAGGTTAAAATCCCCGAGCATCAGAACATTTTCAAGTTTGATAATTGAAGATAAAAAATCATAGAAATCCTCTAAAAACAAGCGACCAGGACCAGGAGGTCGGTAAATTAAAATGCAATAAAATGAGTCATTGTTACCAACCTTAGTCATCTGCATCTCAAAGGAGTCGAAAGAGTCTGGGTTCATCAACCTGCAGCAGAAACAGTCCCGGTACACGAGTGCGAGTCCGCCTCCTCGCCGCGAGAGCCGCCGTGTCCCAAACAGATCCGAAGCCGCTCGGACATAGTAGTTGCCTTCGGTGTTTCCTCAGCCTGGTCCCGACTCCAGCCCTCGATCCGCGGGGCTTAGCTAGCAACAGGTACTCCGGGGATGACGTGGAGCACTCAAAAACTGGAGGGAAAAACTCCAAGTACCTGGCCCAGGTAACACAAAAGTCTTTCATCTGTTCATTGATTCGGAATAAAGTGTGTCGATCATATTTAAAAGCAGCTGAGACACAGCTACTAGTTGTAAGGGCTGATAAGGCACTATAAAACACAACATTACATTAGATAACAGACCGGGAGCAGAGGCAATGCCGAACACAGGCGCCATCTTGCTTCACCAAAGTTTAAATGTAAACAAATAAAATCTCCATGGAGACAGATGCACACGTGGGCGGGGCCTAAATGAGTGGCATTCTATGTGACGTAATCAGCGTCACAACAGAACTCTATAAAGCCTGCCCAGAGTTAAACCATTGAACCGTTAGCAGCAGCAGACAGTAGCATAATATACATTTTGCGATAAAAATGGAAAGACTATATCTCTTTAGAAAAAATAAAGACTTATCCTGTGAAAATGCAGACTTTACTGTCGGCACAAACAGTGGCATAACGGGTCAAACCAATGCTGCGGTCACAAAGGGGCTGGATCATGAGCTCCTAAATAATTCTGAACAAACTGAAATGAACCCTCAGCAGGAAGTGGCTCCAGAAACTTGTAAAGAATGTCACACTGTGCTGTCGCAGACAGTGGACTTTGTCAGAGCAATGATAAATCGTCTGGAGAAAAAATACGACGAAAAGCTGTGTGAAATCGAAATCGTCAACAAATCCCAGAGTGAGACGATAATGCGACTAGAAAAGAGTCTGCTCAAACACCAGGGTGGCATTAAAGCTGAGAGCAAGGAAAGCACTCCGACTGAATCTGACATAGTCCAAACGCAGGATGAGGAAATAGCCAATTTAAAAAAGAGGTTTAATATTTTGGCTGAGGTCTTTGAAAACCAGAATCAAAATGTAGTTGAAAACATAAAGAATATCAACTTGGATTTAAGGAGAACGGAAAACAAAATTATTGCTCAGGGCAAGGATGTCAAGACAAACATGGAAGAAATTAAAAGTACCAAGGAAAAGCAGACCTTTCATAATAATATGATACTTTTAATAAGTGAGGAAATTGAAACCCAAAACGTTTGTTTCGATCAGGTTCAAAGAAGTCTGGAGGACCTTAAAGACACTGTCAAAGTTCAGGCTTTAAAACAGAGTAAACCTGGCTGGAGCATTAGGCATAGTCTGACGCAGATTAATGAAACACAAAAAATTCGCAAGTCTGCTCACGCTGGAATTTTGAATAGACACGAAAATATGCTGAAAGAACATGAAGAAAATGAAGAAAAACTTGCTCTGAAGACAAAACAGATTAAAAACGATCAGTTAAACCTTAAAAAGCAGGTCCAAGCCCTGATCGTGACTATAGTTCAACAAGAAAGACTTCTGACTGAACATAAATTTGAAATGGAAAAGTACAGGAAACAGTTTCAGAAGGACCTGGTACATGTTAATAATTGTGTTGAAGCCCAGACTGTGAGGTTAGATAAACATAAAAAAGCCCTGCGTGAGTACGAAGAAAAAATTACGCACCTGACTAAAGAGGATAAACTCAAAACGTTTGAATCTGAACCGGCCACATCACAGGACACGTGTAAAAACCTCAAACTGGAACGGCTGAAGCGTTTTTTTGGATTACAAAAGAGGGAAAAAGTAGATGTTACTTAGAAATCATTAGTCTTACTCAAAAACAAGTGAAGGCAGCTCTAAATCAACCAGAGAAAACCTTGGGCAAGCCACCGACAGAAATTTAGGAAAACATCAAAGTAGGCATCAAGACATCAGCAGGTTTCTGAGTAAAACCTGTCCATGGCCTGAGTTTATATTCCCTGGATATAAACTCAGCTCCCTGATAGGACCCTGTTGTTGTGGAAAGCTGTGGAGTTAGCGTTGGTTCATTAGTGTATCTTCTCAGCTGAGCTCGAGCCGCTGCAGAACGACACTGTGACGGTGAACGCTTCGTTGGAAGGATACACAGATCTGATCCAGCGTTACTGCAAAACTATTCACAAATAGCACTACAGACACACTCGAGGAAGCGCCATCAAACACTGAATAAAAAAGGTGCTAAATAGCACTAAAGGTGGTTCTTTGGCTTGTAATCATAGGGGAACCACTTTAGCACTTATCTTTAAAGGTGCTAATACAACACCTTTGTCAAATAGTGCTATGTAGAACCATTAGAGGTGCTAAACAGTACCTTTGTCAAATAGTGCTATTTAGAACCATTGGAGGTGCTATAAAGCTCCTTGATTGTTTACAATTTCATCAACAAAAATGGTGCTCAACATTGGTTCTTTGGCTTGTTATAGGGGAACCTCTTTTGGCATTAATGACACTTAACCTTTATAGAACATTTGTCAAATGGTGCTTTATAGAAACTTTTTTCAGGCAGTAGGCCATTATCATGCCATATATTACAATGTTTGAGTCAATATGCTTCTAAATAACGCTTTATACCAAATCATAGACTAAAAGCTTACTGAAAGAAAATACATTACACTTTTAACAGTTTAATTCATTTATTTTAGTTGCAAATATAATCAGAGCTTTTTAACTAACAACACTGGCTGAAAAAATAGAAATTGGAATATGAGAGAGAGACAGAGAGACTCTATGCACAGATTGAGTTGTACACTAGAGAAAGACTACTCACAGATTGAGTTGTACACTAGAGAAAGACTACTCACAGATTGAGTTGTACACTAGAGAGAGACTACTCACAGATTGAGTTGTACACTAGAGAAAGACTACTCACAGATTGAGTTGTACACTAGAGAAAGACTACTCACAGATTGAGTTGTACACTAGAGAAAGACTACTCACAGATTGAGTTGTACACTAGAGAAAGACTACTCACAGATTGAGTTGTACACTAGAGAAAGACTACTCACAGATTGAGTTGTACACTAGAGAAAGACTACTCACAGATTGAGTTGTACACTAGAGAAAGACTACTCACAGATTGAGTTGTACACTAGAGAAAGACTACTCACAGATTGAGTTGTACACTAGAGAATGACTACTCACAGATTGAGTTGTACACTAGAGAAAGACTACTCACAGATTGAGTTGTACACTAGAGAAAGACTACTCACAGATTGAGTTGTACACTCTTTTAATTGTAACAGGAAGTCGCAGTGCCACTGAGATGTCTTCGCTCTCCTCAGTAATGGACTGGCCATCCAACATGACGACAATGTGGTCGTATTGCATGGGATGACCCTCCCTGCAGGCTTTCAGCACCATTTTAGGTGTTGGTGTGTCAGGAATGAAAAATGTAAAACATGTTGCATTTATAAAACCAGACCAGCAACAGAAAAATACACATTTATTCATCTGCCAAGCAATGTGGTTTTAAAGAGGTTACTAAGATACTAACATATGCAGCAGGTACACGGTGTAGGAATCACAATACAGCACTTGCCTCAAGTACCTTATTGCTTTTATAAAATGGTTGCCACACCATACCAATATTAAAGCCGAAAAATATGTATCTATTCAACTTTCATCAAGTAAAATCACTAAAAGCATTCCTTTTGCTGAAAAAAAAAATAGTCCCTGTCCAGCCGTAAACAGCAACAGAAGTTACATATATTATTTTGCCAAAAGATGGAGGCAAAACCTGTCTTTATGAGTGAGTCATCTGGAATCGGTAGAGAAGGACATTTATATTGGAAGGCTTTGGGTCAAACTTGTTATCACAAAGGAGGAAGACGCAACTGACAGATGACTATAGGCATGGGAAAACCCCTTAACTTTGTGTTAAAAGCACAAGGTAATCGCAGCGGACATTCAAACGGATTATTTTATTACGAATATAGGACTGACCTGAATACATGTCTACTGTAAAGTGAAGTACACTCACTTTCTCAATCTTTCACAATACTCCACTATAGCTTCAATGAGAGCAAACATGTGTTTAGGTTACCAAGAGTGGTTACTTGGGGTGTTGTAGTAATATAGACAACCATTGGGTGAAGTGTTCATAGCCGTGTGTAAAGACATTGATTTTAGCTAATAATACACTTAAACTACACCATGTACCTTTTCAGTCGTGTCATCAGCAAGTATGGAGTTTCATTTCACTGCTATGCTGATGACACACAGCTATACATCAAGGTCACCCCCTCCTCCACCCCCTCTACCACCATCACTTGTCTTACCTCCTGCCTGGAGGAGATAAAGGCCTGGATGAGTCAAAACTTCCTGCAGCTTAATAGCTCAAAAACTGAAGCAATTCAGATTGGTACCCCTCACCAGCTCCACTCCTCCCCCATTACCTCCATATCCTTCTCCGGCCACAACATTCCACTCTGCCCTTCCGTTACTAACTTGGGGATCAAATTTGATCCCCAGCTCACTTTCGATAACCACATCAAGTTTATTTGTAAAAATTCCTTTTTCCACCTCCGCAACATTGCCAAACTCCGCCCCTCCTCTCTCTCCCGCTGCAGAGAAGCTCGTCCATGCCTTTGTCTCTTCCAGGCTGGACTACTGTAACGCACTCCTCATTGGGATTCCTGGCAGGAGCATCCAAAAGCTCCAGTATGTACAAAACAGCGCTGCCAGGGTCCTGATGAGGGTGCGGAAATATGATCACATCACGTCCGTCCTCCGCACTCTTCACTGGCTCCCCATTCACTTCCGTATTGAATATAAACTCCTCCTCCACACCCATCACTGCCTGCACGGTGATGCCCCCACTTACCTCACAGAACTTCTCACACCACACACCACCTCCAGAACCCGGTCAGGCCAAATGCACGTCTACGTGCGCCCAGGACAAAGCTCAAAACCATGGGCGACAGGGCCTTCGTGGCAGCTGCTCCCCGTCTGTGGAATGCCCTGCCTGACCAACTCAGGGCCCCACAGACAGTGGATGCTTTTAAAAAAGAACTCAAAACCTTCCTTTTTAAAAAAGCGTATTTTAACTTAACTTAAATTATTTATTTTATTGTTGCTGTTACTGTTTTTTGTTTTCTTGCATGCTGACTTTTGATTCATTTAATGCTGATTAATTTCTATGTTGCACTTTGAGGTTTTGTTTAAAACAAAAAGTGCATTACAAATAAAATTTATTATTATTATTATTATTATTAATGTAATTAAGTCACAGGTATATGTTTGTTGAGTAAATTACAACGCTTAACCAATCAGAATCAAGGAACTATCAGTGTTATAATTAATTTTAACTCCTGTCATACAACTGCTCATACTTTTGGCCATTAACTGAAAATTAATTTAATTTT
Source organism: Neodontobutis hainanensis (assembly GCA_024349245.1). NCBI lineage: Eukaryota > Metazoa > Chordata > Actinopteri > Gobiiformes > Odontobutidae > Neodontobutis > Neodontobutis hainanensis. The sequence goes on from JALDNG010000108.1 coordinate 434,495, forward strand.
CTGTGAGCTGCAGGACAGAACGCCACAAGAACTTCTTCCCGACATAACTCAGTATATGCCAGATGAAGACTTTTGACTAAATCAACTCATTTAAAGAGACCTAACAACTGAATTTCCCCTTGGGGATTAATAAAGTCATTTTTAATTGAATTTGAACTTGTTTCTGAAGTGTACCCAGTGTATTTCTATTTATTTTGTTTGATTAAGTTTGTCTGTGAAGGTTCTCAGTCATCCAGGACATCTTGAAAAAAAGGTTTAAAATCATCTGGACCCAGTTTTCAAGGTGAACAAGTTTTGTCTATAATTCCAAGAGACTTTATCAATTCTGAGATCAACTGTAAGAGAGCTGAGATTATATCTCTAGAGGGAGGAGTTTCCCCTGAAACCAAACCTGATGGACCAGGCTGCTCTGGTCTCACAGTCGTTAGCTCTGAAAGGACAGTGTGACTCCTGATGTGAGAGTCGTTAAGGCTCAGGAGAGTCGTTAGTGACACTGTTCTATTCAGGTGTTGTGTTTGTTGTTCTAGGGTGAAGCTCTTTTGATTTATGTTATTGAACACTGTTATAAATACTAGGCAACATAAATCTGAGTGTTACTCCGAAAAGTTTCTCCCGGCTCTTTTTATACGGGTGTTGGAACTAATACTACTTCAATAAAAACTATAAAACCAATGTAATGTCCGTTTAATTCCACTCATAAAAATGTTTAAGCCAGCGCTGGGTCACAACACGTAGTTATTAACAGTAGGTCAGCCCACGTGTTGTGCTGCTGGTCAACACAATGCTTTCGGGGTCCTAACCTTTGGCCACACCTCTCACAGGAGAGGGCACTTCCTGCTTTGAATCAGTAGTTTTCCACTATGTGTCCAGCCAGGGCTGACCAACTGGTTCTAACTGGTTTCAACAGATGAGGTATTTAGTGTCCCAATCTAGGGTGAAGAGAGTGCAAATAACATACACAACAGTTATAAAAAGTGTTTTTTTATTATAAAATCCTAACATGAGGCCACCCCCTCTGTTCAAAGAAGGCTTTTCCATTTTCACAAAAATGGCTTCCTTCACCCCTCTCTCAAACCATCTGGCCTCTCTGGCCAAAATTCAGACATTGCATTCTTCATTAAGCTATTTACCAGTGTTACAGAACATCACTGGAGGTAATGTAGGTCAAGTGTCTTTCTTGCCCAAGGACACAACGACAGTAGGTGGGGGAGAGTGGGATGTTATGATGTTTTGGGATGTTTTGAGCGGGAATGGAACTGCCCACCCGCCCGTTGAAGGACGGCCGCTCTACTAAGCTTATTACCAGTGTTAGCTACCCTGTTAATATTTCTAAAGCTGAAAGCACTCTGCCAGTGACTTCTGTCTCGCTGCTGGTGGTATTAGAGAGGTAATCTCAAACTTGAGGACTGTATAGGTGTTAGCTCAGAAATAGATATCCGCCCGGGGTGTCGGTCAGAACACAGGAATAGGATGCAGTCAATACTTCTACTTTAGTTGGTTTAATGAATTGCAGGTAGCATCATACATACAGACTCAATGTATGACAACAGATGGGTGAGTAGGTATCCATGTATGTGTGTGTGTGTGTGGTCTATAAAGAAAGAAAAAAGAACAACAAATCAGATTTGCTATACTAATTACCATTTGTGAAAAGTATGATAAAAGATAAACTAATGAGATAAACCTAGAGTAACTAGATAATATATATATATATACGTATAGACTTACAGAAGTATAGTAATGAACATGCTCAACTTATAATTAAGATACACGCCAAGCCACATCACCGGAAATAGCATTAGCATGTAAGCTAACTCACTTATTAAGGATAGAACTATAAAGATATAACAATTAACACACTGAACGACACATCTGGACATTTGTAGAACAACATCTGTGGACTTATCAAATGTCCATGCATTTCGAGATACAATAAACTTACTTCTTTTCAATAACGCACAACTTGTGCTGCTGCTCGATGGTTACACCCCTGAGTGCTTATACTGAACTAACAAGAACTACCGCATGCTCTAACTAAAGGGTGCATCCACTATGAAGCGCCACTAGTAGGCACTGTTTTCCAACCTACTGCCTTTCCAACAAAGCCGCCCCCAATTTGTATGGCAAATTGGAAACGGAAAGGCAGGCTAATCAGGAGGGTTTAGTCCATCTTCGTCCTTTACCTCAGGAAGTACAATGAGTCTTACTATAGGTCGAACATATGTCCTGCCATTAAGCTTCACTTCCGCCGTTCTGATGAGACCATCTGGTCCAGGCATAACTTTGTCCACTCGTCCGATTTTCCACTGGCCGCGGAATCTGAGGATCTGCCATCAGCACCACAGCTCCTTCCTTGATGTTGTCTACAGGGGCTCTCCATTTGCTTCTGGTCTGGAGATTAGGTAGGTAGTTTCGTATAAACGCAGACCAGAAATGATCTGCCAGGACTTGTGAGTGCCTCCAGCCTCGCCGTCCCCGCATTTCCCTCTCAGGGTAGACTACTTGTGGTAAAGAACTGTCAGGCCGCCCCATAAGGAGGTAGTTAGGTGTAACAGGGTCTACATCAGCTACATCGGCTGAGACATAGCCTAGGGGCTTTGCATTCAGAATGCCTTCAATTTCAATTAGGACAGTTCTGAGCACTTCTTCTTTGACACTTTGTGACGCAATGGTAGTGTACAAGGCACTCTTGATGGAGCGTATCTCTCTTTCCCAAGCGCCTCCAAAGTGTGGAGCTGCTGGTGGGTTGAATCTGAAATTGACCTGCTGCTTGGCCAGTTGCTCTTGGAGATCAGGAGACATTTGAGTAAAGGCTTCTCGTAGTTCTCGCTCTCCCCCTTTAAAGTTAGTTCCTTGATCAGAGAACACTTCTGTTGGTTTTCCCCGGGCAATGAATCTCCTGAAGGCCATCAGAAAGGAGTCCGTATCAATTGAAGACAGAAGGTCTATATGGACAGCCCTTGTAGTGAGGCACTTAAACAAAATACCCCATCGCTTCTCTTGGCGGCGTCCTAGCTTGATAAGGAGCGGCCCAAAACAATCCATGCCAGTGGAATAAAAGGCGGGCTTAAACAGCTGAAGCCGAGCTACAGGAGGTCAGCCATTTGTTGGGATGCAGTTTTAGCTCTCCACCTCCTACATTCAATACAGCCATGTTGATGACGTCGGACTGCTTCGCCCCTCAATATCCATACTGATCGTCGAAGCTCTGCAAATACTCGTTCGGGTCCCGGGTGACAGAGACGGGTATCAAAGTCTTTGATAAGCAGTTTTGTGTAAGGATGGCTAGGGTCAAGAACGATAGGATGAGCCACAGCTGCTTCAATATTCCCAGCTTGACGCAACCTGCCTCCTACTCGTATCAGGTCTAAATCTCTGTCATACTGTGGGGCAAGACAAGACAGGCGACTGTTTACTGGGACTGTCTTACCATTCTTGAGCAGTTGGTAGTCATTTGGGAAACACCCTATTTGTATCGACTGGAATAGATGTTGCTCAGCTGTTTTGTAAATCTCAGAAGGAGGAATAGCAGATAGGGAAGGGTCCTGTTGTATTGTCGCCCCATGAAGCTCCTTGACTTTGTTCTCAATCAACTCTTGCCAGGTACTGACCTCGGGATGTGCGAATGATGTTGGATCTGGGTTGGTGATAGCCATACCACAGATAGCAGACCGTTTGAACTCTATTTTCTCTTGGGGTGATGCTGAAGCTGTGATGGATGGATTTGAAGGCCACTTATCTGCAGAAAGGAGGAGAAATTCGGGGCCTTGGCTCCAACGGTTAGGCCGCGCTAACTCTGAAAGTGTCCTCCCTCTAGTCAGGTCATCAGCAGGATTGTTATTGGTGTCAACATATCTCCAATTGCTCTGATCTGTAAGGTCTTGAATCTCCGCTATTCTTGTCCCTACAAAAACCTTGAAGTGACAGGAGGTGGAGTGAAGCCATGTTAGCACTGTGGTTGAGTCAGACCACAATGTGTAGCTTTTAATATTGAGAGTTAACTCGTTCTGGAGGAGTTTGAGCAACTGAGCTCCTGTCAGAGCTGCACACAACTCTAACCTTGGAACAGAGAGCTGTTTCTTAGGAGCAACACGAGATCTGCCAATAAGGAAGGACAAGTCTACATTCCCTCCTCTGCAATCTTCTGAACGTAGGTAAGCTACGGATCCATATGCACGCTCTGACGCATCGCAAAAGATGTGCACTTCTCGCATCACATCAGGTCTGTCCATACTTGCTGCAGTGTAGCACCTCGGCAGAGCAATCTCTGATAATTGCTCCAACTCCTTCTCCCAAATTAGCCACTGCTGTATAAGGTCTTCAGGGAGCTGTGTATCGTCCCAGTCTCGTTGCTTAGCCCATAGTTGTTGGACAATAATCTTTGCTCTGGTAGTGAATGGCAGGATATATCCCAAAGGATCATACTGACTTGCTAAGGTGCGATAAATGTTTCGCATTGTTGGCTTGCCATAGATGACTGGTCGATGTTTGAATCCAAGAGTGTCTACATTACAATGCCAACTCAGTCCGAGGGTGGATTCATGTGCTTCTGCCTTGTCATGAGATAACCAAAGATCTAGTTTGTCGGAACGTGCTTCAGCTGGTAAGTGGCAGATAACTTCTGGATTGTTACTTGCCCACTGGCGTAGATTGAATCCTCCAAGGGCTAGGAGAGCTCTGAGCTTGTCGACCAGTTGTCGCGCCTCCTCCACTGATGTAAGACTCTGCAAGCAGTTATCCACATAGAAACACTGCTCTACCGTGAACCTCACATCGTCTTCAGGTTGGCTATGTTGGATCACGTGTTGCTGGAGCGCAAAACTAGCGCAGCATGGACTACAAGTGGTCCCAAAGGGAGGACCTGCCACTCATAAATGTCTGGAGGCTTATCTCTGTCACTACGCCAGATGAATCTCAGGAGGGTTTTTCCTCAGGTAACAAACACACCTGATGGAACATTCCTTTAATGTCCCCACTAATCGCTATGCTATTTTGTCTGAAGCGCAGGAGCACTCCGACTAGTGATGGGCTCAGAGTAGGTCCAGGTAGCAACCACTCGTTCAGGTTGAGCCCCTTGTTGATGAAAGAGCAATTAAACACAATTCTGTTTTTACCATTGTGCTGGACCATGTGATGAGGTATAAACCAACTCTCACCGCTGTCATTCTGTTCTTCTTGTCCGAGTTTGGCTACCACACCTGTTGTCTCGAGCTTCTCCATTTCTGTGCTGTAAGCTGCCGCCTTGTCAGGGTCTCTTGCCAGGCGCCTTTCCATATTCTTGAGGCTTGGCAGCACCGCTTCTTTGGTTGCCTGGAAAAGAGGTGAATCTTTCTTTCTTAAAAGTGGTGTGGCATACCTTAGTGTCCCGTTCACCTCCAACCTCTTGGTCTTAACTTGAAGAAGATTTAATGCCTCTGTGTCCTCCCGGGATCTAGTGACCTCTTTCTCATTTTTAAATGGAAGGATGTCAACCTGCCATAGCTTTTCGACATTCCTTTTTAACTCAATAGCTTCTGGAGTGAGTGACATGTAGAGGCACTGTTGGGGCTGAAACTGGGACTCAAGAGTTTTTGTCGGCCCCTGTAAGGTCCAGCCTAGGCGGGTGTGGATGGCGGCTGGACCTCCTGGAGGGCCGAGGCGTACCCGCTCTATAGGACACAGGAGGTGTGGGTGGTCTGCACCAATTAGTAGCAATGGTGAGACATGACTAAAGGCTTGTAAAGGCAAATTGGTCAGGTGCTTATATTTCTTCTTTAGGGTGGCAATGGGATAAGAATGTTCTGCTAAACCAAGGCGCTGAGCTGTAAAGGCATTTGTAATCTTATAGGATTTTTTTGGCTGATGTGTTGGAGAGATCTCAAAGGAAACTGACGCACCATGTAATACCTGAATGTCCTGTCTTATGGTTCTGAGGTATATGTCTTCTGGAGTACCTGTCACTTCCAATTGTTGAGCACCAGCAGTCAATAGCATTGTCCGGTCCGATCCATCATCTAGGACAGCGTATGTGTCCAATGTTTTGTCCCCGTTTCGCAGGACCACTCTGATTACTTTGAGGAGGACACGGGCTGGGTCAGAAGGCCTGTCTAGAAACAGCGTTTCTTTAGCAGAGGTGACTAGGCAGCTACCTTCCTTTGGTTCTCGGGTATTGACATCATGTAGTATGAGTAGGTGTTTACCTTGACATTTACTGCAGGGCTTCCTTAAGTTGCACTGTGCTGCCTGGTGTGATCTCCCACAGCGCCAACAGCGTTTATTAGTTTTGATCCAATCAATCATTTGAGCCTTGTCAAAACACTTAAAGATGGTGCACTGACTTAGGAAGTGGTCCTCAGTATCACAGTAGGGACAATAGGCTTTAGGTTTGTTCTTACTTTTCTGGTATGCTTGTGAACTAAAGACATTCTCTGATTTAGAAGGAACGTCTTCTGCACCATGTAGTATATTGGCTGGGCGAGGCAGTTGCTTTGGCTCTCGGCGTCGTTCTGACTTTGAGGAAAATTTCTCTTTAGGTGTATAATTCCCCTCTGTCCATCACTCGTTTGGCACCAAGTCTCTACCTGCAGCCACTCTGAAAACTCTATCAGGTCATAAACTGCATTGGAGCGGCGGCACATGTGTCTTCGAAACTCTGATCTCATTTCAGTGGGAAGTTTACTGAGGAGACGAGACACGTGGGACCCACACCTGAGCTCTATATCCCCCTCCTGGCCCAAGGTCTGCAGCATGCCCACTAGTGCTCTGATTTGTAATGCAAACCTCTCAAAGCCCTCTGTATCCCCTCTTCTGATATCTGAGGAGTCCATAACATTGGCTATCTTTTGTAGGGCTAGGTGGTGCGGTTGACCAAACTTCTCTGTCAGGGCTGCTATAGTGTCTGTATAAGGCGTAGGAGAGTTGAGATATGCGTCAGCTATTAGACGAGCGTCTTCTAACTTTAGATGATCCATCAGGATTTGAAACTTAAACAGCTCTGTACTATCCTCAGGGAGCAAGTTATTCAGGGCTATTTTCAGACGGGCAAATTCACTTGGATCTCTTTTTGTGAGGTTAGGGATGGAGGGAGTAGGTCCTTTGTATGTTCTCTCTTGTGTCATGAATGAGTGCTCATGCTGCAAAGCTTGACTTGGATTTCTAAGTGGTTCAGGGCATCTAGCAGCTACTGGCTTAAAATGTGGTGAAAAGGCGCCCCCTTTTGGTGGAAAATATGTTTGTGCACTGTTGTCATATGATGGTTGCACTATTGATTTTGACTGTGGAGGGCTATAGTATTCTCCGGCCCTCCTCTCTATGGGGGAGGGAGGTGCACATGTGGGAACAGAGTGGTGATCTCTTAAAAGTCTCAGTTCTGCCATCAGATTATCCAGAGTGACCATCATAGAGGCTTGTCTACTGACAGTAGGCTCTGCTGGAGGCCCTACATTGGGTAGCCTTGGATTATCTTTACTGTAGTCATAACTTGGTACAGTTTCACGTTGAGGAAATCGCCTTCTCGGTGCAACAGGAGGAGGAAGCGCTGCTTCATGACTTAAATTTGCTCCTGGAGGTGGTCTCTGGGTCAACTGTGATATCTGAGGAACAGGGAAGGTTCCCTTGGTCTATGATAAAATGAGGAGTAATGTCGTCCACCAATGGCCCCTGTAGACTGCTCTGGTTCCATGTCCTCAAGAATGGAAGATGTCCACTGATCTACAGTATAGTGCCATTTATCTTGACTCACTGGACTAGAAGCTCGTGATAATACAGGTGAGTAGAATTCCTCTTCTGGAGCTGCCTCAGGCCACTTTGTGTTTCCCATTCTAGACTGCACTTTACTAGTGCGCTGTGCCCTGGTGTAACTCACATCGTAGTCATCAAGGTAGGAAGGAGGTGGAGCACTCCTCTTGGGGCGTGTAGATTCACTGTGTCTTACATTAGACTGCATGCTGAAGTCCAAGGAAGATATCTATCCGGCTCGAAGGACCAAATATTAGAGAGGTAATCTCAAACTTGAGGACTGTATAGGTGTTAGCTCAGAAATAGATATCCGCCCGGGGTGTCGGTCAGAACACAGGAATAGGATGCAGTCAATACTTCTACTTTAGTTGGTTTAATGAATTGCAGGTAGCATCATACATACAGACTCAATGTATGACAACAGATGGGTGAGTAGGTATCCATGTATGTGTGTGTGTGTGTGGTCTATAAAGAAAGAAAAAAGAACAACAAATCAGATTTGCTATACTAATTACCATTTGTGAAAAGTATGATAAAAGATAAACTAATGAGATAAACCTAGAGTAACTAGATAATATATATATATATACGTATAGACTTACAGAAGTATAGTAATGAACATGCTCAACTTATAATTAAGATACACGCCAAGCCACATCACCGGAAATAGCATTAGCATGTAAGCTAACTCACTTATTAAGGATAGAACTATAAAGATATAACAATTAACACACTGAACGACACATCTGGACATTTGTAGAACAACATCTGTGGACTTATCAAATGTCCATGCATTTCGAGATACAATAAACTTACTTCTTTTCAATAACGCACAACTTGTGCTGCTGCTCGATGGTTACACCCCTGAGTGCTTATACTGAACTAACAAGAACTACCGCATGCTCTAACTAAAGGGTGCATCCACTATGAAGCGCCACTAGTAGGCACTGTTTACCAACCTACTGCCTTTCCAACAGGTGGGGCTTTGTCTAAAAGATTTGCCTCCTCTCTTTCTCTTTGTGTTGTTTCGAGCACTTTGTCATGTTTTATGCGTTTGTGTCGGTGGTGTTACAACAGTAGCGAAAGACGTTGGAATTTGCTGTGTTTTCATTGACAGCAGTAAAATACTTCCACACAGCAACGTACCCCACATGCTTTATTTGCATGTTTTTCTTTATTTTATGCCTTTAAATTGGCCCTCAGGGACAAATAACTCTTTAACTAGCAGCATTTCAGTTGTTTTCTTTTTTCTTTATCCAATTACTCAGTATGTTCGTAGTTGTTGTGTCAAACTGAATAATGCAAATACATTCATACAATATAATTACTGAAGCTGTATGATGTATAATTGCTGAGCTACGACCATTTGTTGCATCAAATGAATGATGCTAATCTGAGCCAAACTGTTTTCCGAGCTATTATACACATTTATTGTCTGATTTATGCCATTCGACGAAAACATGTTTGTTAGAGTGTCTAGAAACTATATCTAAAAATATTTTTTGGTACAGCAGCATAATCCAGTCGATATAATCTGTGTTACATACTCTTCCCAGTGAGGTTAAGAAGGAAACAGCCAAAGATACATTTTTATTCTGTGGGATCAATAATCTTATCCGACTTGAAATAGTGGCAGTGAATAGCTCAGTGTATCTGGATTTGAACAGGTTTTAGTTGGATCTTCATAAAGTGGAGGTGGTAAATTTGACTTTTTTGACAAAATAATTTCCCTCGTGGAGTCTAATCTAAACTAGTGTCTGTAAATGTTTATTTAGAGTGTATCTCTCACTTCCTATATGTTTAAATGTATGTGTTTCCTTTTGCTAATCTGAAATAAAATGGCCTAAAATGAATGAATAAAACGAGTTTCCATCAAACCTACTTCTCTGTGTGGCCTCTAGATGGCAGACGTTTTGTTTTCATTCATAAGACCAAGTTTTTCCATATCCTGTTGGGAACATTTTGTCGTGTATCCTCCCCCCTTTTGCTTCTTTAAGTCACTGTTTAATCCAGACGCTGTTTATTTTACACATAATCACACTTTAAAACATGCAGATCTTTGTCCGGGTTTGTTTGTTGTACGGCGTCTGCAGCCTCATGGTGCTTTCTGTTTCGGGAGAGACGAGGGAGAGCCACTTCGAGAGTCGCTCGGGGGTGATCCAGGACCTCCGGACGGCCCTGGGTGACTTGGCCGGGGAGGGGAGGACCTACCTGGGCAAGCTGGCCGGGGAACAGACGCTGCTGTCGGTACAGAAGGTGGGACACTTTTTAGAGTTGGTAACACGTGGTTCTAGTTAAAAAAAATCCTATTGTGTGTTTAAAAATGCACGTTATTGTTTATTATAACCAAACCATAACCCATTTTGACACAGTTTAAAGGTTTAAAGTCATCTGTATCCCAAAAAAGTACATTATTTAGCATTTATCTGTATATTTTCCTCTTTTTATTGTTCTCTTATGCTGCAGAAAGCTATGCAAATGTGAAAAGAGCATCACTTCCTGGTTAAACTAGTTTGAAGCTCATAAGAAAATCTTTTTCCTCCTGTGGCACAAAAAAAGAAAAGCTTTTTTTTTTGCACAGTGGTGCATTATTTTTAATACAAATTTATTTGTTTATAGAGAGCTCCAAAAAACATGTGACACTCATGTTAAATATCACTAAAACCTGTGACAGATGCTGGTTTGACGAAGCCCCTCAGACAGGACCTCCTAAAAGGACCTCACGTATGTGCGCCGCCTCACAGCGATATACCACCGTCCACCAGGGGGCGGGCTCCAGCAGTAGAATGATACTATACAACCCCATAATGACTTTACAAGTGTAAAAATCTAAAACATGTTTACAGCCTGGTTCAAAAGATGGTTCTGGTCTCTAGAGCTATGTTTTTCTTTCTTTTTCTTATTTATATAACTTAGCTTATATGCTTCTATGGTTTTGACGCAGTAAAAGTTAAACTAAACACCATTTGATTTTATTTACTGATTAGACTGATAACAATCATTTTGTCTTCTGGAAGAACGGTATCACAAGACAAGCTTTTTACTGTTTTTATTGATAATGCCTTTGTTGATATTGTGATTCTTTTTGATATTATTTTAATCAAGCGTCTGTCTTTTCTAGGCTTTCTCTCAGGTTTTGGGAGTCATAGCAGAAGGTTCGGCCACGGGTCTGAACGTGGTTCTGCAGTATATTGTGCACTTTTTACAAGCTGCTGGAGTCCGAGGTAAACCAAACTATTTCACTTTAATTTGTTCCGTTTGTGTTTTCATATCAAAGACCCAACACCATGTGCACCATTAACTGTTTAAACAGGGAGCCACTGGTTTTCTCAAAACCAGAGGTTCTCTTAGGCAAGGGTTACGTTTATTCCAAGAAGACAAACAATCTTGGTTTTAGAAAAATAATGAGCCTTTATTTTACGAGGGCTTTTTCATTTAAAAGTCTTTTAGAGCACAGCAACGCATGTCGGCTTGTGCCTTCTTTAATAATCTAATTAAAGACAAATTTATGCATCATCTTAGTTAGACTGAAAAAAGCTTGAGATTATTTTGCCTTTACCCTTGTCTCAGCACATCAGGACATTTTGACAAAAAGAAAATAATTAGACAGCTATTCCCTAACTCATTTTATTCTTCATATATATATATATATATATATATATTTTGATTAAATGTGTGTTGTCCCACACTGGAATATCTTGGATATAATTCAAATGTGGTGTAACCCATGTTAATATAACCTTTAGTATGTGCAATACATGGAGTGTGGTGCAAAGGTGGACTTTGAGATCTGCCCTGAGGAAAGGGGGGGGGGCAAACATCACTGCACAGTCAAAGTGTTGCAGGCCTAGCCACAGGAAAGTATTTTGATCAGGGGTAATGAAAAGCCTTTTAACACCACAGCTTCAACTAAACAATAAACCAGTAACACAGTGTCACAGTCTCGGGTGTTACACAAAGAGCCACAGCTAAACTTTTATGAACGTGGACATGCTGTACCTCATTTGAAAGCTTTGATTCTCATTTTACAAAGAAAAAGAGCGGAGAGGTCCTGAAGTCACATTACAAATCCAATCATTTATTATTATTATTATTATTATTATTATTATTATTATTATTATTATTATTATTATTATTATTATTATTATTATATCAAATATCACACAGACACTTGGGCTTTACACTACCAGTAAGTCCAGTTGGCAAAGTGTTTCAACAGGAAGGAAATAAACACAAATTAAATAAAAATGTGCATATGAGGATGATTTAATGCTTCAAATCTATTTCACTGCAATTTATTTCATTTCTTTTTTGAAAGTCCCTGCTACACACAATACTTGGACTGTTTTCTGTAAAAAACAAAAACACCTTTAAACATGGCAGCCTAATGGTTCAAGCTACAGGACCTCTTTCCAGTACAGTGTCTTTTGGTGATATTTTTGGTTATTTTCATGTAAAATAAAATCGATTACACCAAGACAAGTAGGACGTTCTTTTACCACCTGTTGAAAAATGTCTGTGTGGATCAAGGAACTAACTGCTGTTTCACTTTAAACATAAACTTTGTTGTGTCAGATCCACTCCTTAGTTTTTGTTTTAACCCTCAGTCCTGGTTCAGTTTTATATTGTTATATTATTGTGCACTACACAGTTTGTTAATTATGGAGTAATGAGAGCTCTGTATTATTTTGATCATAAGTCTGTCCCTTGCTTCTTCCCAGTGAGTTTACCTGTCCGTGTGACCTCAGCCGGAGTCATTTTCGTCGCTCAGTGGCTCGTCGTGGCGCTCCTCACCTACTGGATCATCACCCTCACGTTCCAGCTGGTCGCCTCCACTCTGAGACGCGTTCTGTGGTTGTTGAAAATATCCGCCGCCCTTTTCTGTTTCGTGCTGATTCTCAGGGACCACGGCGCCGGCTCGGAGACTATGGCGGTTCGACTGGGCGTGCTGGTGTTGGTCTGCGTCCTGCTCGGTGTCGGGTCGACCGGACGAGGGGGCTCCGACTCGGTCCAGAAAACCGCTCACTTAGAGGAACAGGTGAGGTTCCTGGAGAGGCGTTTACGGGAAATGGAGAGATGGAGGGGGACGGAGGAGTGAACAAACAAAGTACAGCCGGGTTTAGAACTAACATCTGCAGAATTAATGACCCTTTCGTGTTTATGGTACTTAAATGTTTTCCAGATGCAGATACAAGGGCTCTTTTCTATGAAGCTGGATTAGAGTACTTTGGGTTTTTGGTATCACAAAGCTGGTTCAATTTCTATCATACTCTCTAGGAAACCTTTGCTAAACGGCCCAGATATGATATTATGTTTTTAGAGAAGAAAAACTGTCCCTACTAGAGTGAAGACCCAATCCAATCACGTTTATACACATTTGGAGTATATTGAGAGACATTTTGGAGCAGGAAGTCTTCATAATATTGAGAAGCAGTAATTAATTGCGTCTGGTGATAATTTCAACTTCACATTTAAACAGTAGAGTCCACACAGCTGTCAGTCTTTACTTAATGTGCCGTTCATTCTGAATTCTTCATATTACCGGTCGTTTAGTGTCTTCTCAGTCTTGAGCTCAACAAGGAGACCCGGGGTTAGCTGAACAGGTTTTTAAACTAGCTTCGTGATACCGCTTATCCAGACTGGGATAATTAGATTTTGTTTAACCTGGTGGAAGAGACGTATCCCCAGGGAAGGTCCAGCAGGCTTCGTAAAACAGGGCCCAGTACTCGCTGATGTCAGAGCCTCTTGTACTTGTTAACGTCTTAGGAGTAATGGATTTGATTTACAACACTCACAATATGACACTTTTATCAAATACATTACTTCTCCTTTTATTGAATATTACAAAACCAAGTTACTGCAATAAAATTATACAATTAATTCTTATAAATGGTTAAACATCTCAGGACTTGTCTGCATCTGTTTTGGGAAATCTCATGTTGCAACAAATAATAATGGGTTAAATACATAAAAAAAACAACTGCTGTCGAGAGTTGCTGGGTTAATCACAAGTCTGAGAAAACTGTCATTAAATTATGATTTTCACTGTTTTTATTTGAAATGTTTGAGATTGATTTGACTTTTGTTGAACTTTTGTTTCATTTTCCGTCCGTTCAGTCTCTCACTTTAATTACAGCAGCTTTTATCTACGATTATTAAACTGTTAGTCTTTTTAATTGAGTTGAGTTTACACCAGAGAGGCGTGCCTTCAGATAATGTTTCTGCCTAATTGTCTATGCAAATATTTTTATCATGATCTAACGGCGTAAAACCAAAGTGTTGTGTAATGTGGTTTTAAGTATTATAAAATTGTAATAAACATTAAACAATAAACTTGTGTTTTATTGCTTTACAAGTGCAATTTATTTTTTAGCGACTGAGCATAATCCAAACTGAAAAAATGTACTGACTGAAAATTAATGAGCAAAATATTAATATATTAACATCTTGAGGTATTCGACAACTTATCCAAGTGAGTTGTGTTGGGGTAAGGCATAAGTGCACTAATATTGATTCTTTTGGGTTATTTGTATTTCAGTAATTGGCTTTTAATGCATGTTTTTGGAGGAAGGAAGGAAGGAAGGAAGCCAGACCCACATGAGCCCTGGAGAATCAAGAAAACTCCAAACAGAATGTGTCCAAATCCTTCCCATCAGTGACATGTATTTGTGATGTTTACCTGTTCCATAACCTTTTAATTATCTTTGTGTAGAGCCTCACCCTCGACTGAAAGGAAACGCAGAAGCACAAATGTTTCACATACTCATCTTTACTAGAATTGCAAAAGACTTGGGGGAAAAAAATTAAAAAACTGACAGAGGTTTTATGATACAGACACTTTTTTCCCAGAATTATTATAAAAGGAAGTTTCCTGAGAGTTTGACATCTTCAAATGAGGCTACGTCCACACTGTAGAGGAAAAGCAGCCCAGTATTTCATTTTAAAACTTATTTTATATTGCCAAAGTTTGTCTAAATACTCTGATGAGTGTGCGACTAAAAGCAAACTAAACAGACCTTTAGTGCAGATGTTAAAAAGATTTTAAGTTTTATTATTGATAGTTTTCAAATCGACTAGAAATGTTCAAAAAGAACTTGAAGAATTTGTAATCGCACGTGCTCCAATTTTTATACTGTGTAAAAATTAAAGTTAAACCCCATTACTTGTTTATTACATCAAGCCCAATCATAAAAGGTCATTAAATTTAGTCCAATTTGGGCCACTTTTGAAGCCAGTGTGAACGTGTCCTCACTCAGTAACAGGCAGATTCTTTAAATGGTCACTTGTTTTCCACAGTTTTACCCATGAGCACAGTTTTTAGTATACAATGAGGTAGGCAGCTGATGTCAGTGTTGGACATCAGCTTAAAATCCAGAGATACAAGCCGTGTTCACACGTTTCCAGAGGCTTTCATTCATTTGCAGAAGCATTTTTAGCCACAAAAGTGAGGTTTTAACACTTTGTGGAGATGAGCTCTGTTGCATGAAGCTGGTTTTGGGTTTTACTTTTTTAATAGGTTTAATTGGTAACTGACTCAACACAGCTTTTAGTCCAGAGCAGGTTTTCTTCTGGTTTAGAGACAAACCAATCAGCTGTCAGCAAAGTTCTCTCAATCTTAGGCAACTAAACATTTAGTTCAATGAGTTTTTTAATAAATACTATCCTTTTGTTGGGATTTTTAAATTACTGTCTTAAAACTTACACATTAATTTGATTAGATTAGTTTTGACCATGAATGCACCTTCTACTTTCCACTGCCGCCAATTTTACCAGTGGCCACTTGAGGTATTGCAGCAAAAAAACTTTCTAATCAGCACACGTCCAGTTGTCTTTGGATAAGGTTTAAAACTCAGCTAAAGATACAAAGCTTTCTCACGGTTTAACTCTCTTCATGCAACAGTGCTCTGGTTTTAGGACTAAAGTGAGTTTATCACTTTGTAGCGTAAAGGAACATACATATTGCTCTCAGATGCATCATTAATCTTCACACAATGGACTCAGATGTAAAAATGTCGGTATACGTGTGAACATGGCTGCATTCAAATAGACACAAGGTCAGTCAAGTGTTTTACAAACTCCATCTACATCAACTACAAGTACAGCTGTCTAAATACACGTCATTATAGCACTTTTCAACTTCATCTTCACTCTCAGTTCATTTAGGTTTCACATGACATCATCTGAGTGAAAACTGTTCAAAAAGACTCAACAGTTTTTTGGACAAACACATAAAACTCAAACCCTGTTTTTAGCATTATCTGGCAGTTTATATGATTAATTAGTTAAATCAAAAAACATTTAAAAAAGGCACAGACGGAACACAATGGCGGGCCTTGACCTGTTTTTTTTATGTGCATATAAAGAAAGACTATTTTTTGATGATGATAAAGCTAGAGACGTCTTTTAGCACTGCCCTGAAAGAACTAATTAGTTTAAAGCTACATTTTTTTACATGGTTAATATATTATATTTGCTAAAATCTGATAAAATTTTCAAAACAAGATTTTTTAAAATTTGTATTGTTTTATTAAATTTTTTTGATTATCAGAAAAAAAACTGTTTGCAGCTAATTTAACAATTTTACAAACCAGCGATGGTTGAAGGACACGGAGTCAGAAAAAAAAAGGATGGGTGGAAAAAGACTTAATTGCTGAATACATTTTTGAGTTCGGAGCCTGTAGAATAAAAACCCTAAGAAAAGTTTAAAGAATGAGACTTTCTAGAGGTCACCACTGAGCTATTTTATGTTAGTTTTTAGGGCCTTTTTGGGGACCTATTGTGTTTAATGTTCATTTGGAAGAAGAAGAAGAAGAATCTTTACAATTACAATGGCTCTCGTTTTTCGTGCTCGGGATAAAAGCCGAAAACTATAAGGGGTATTTTGTTTAAGTTTCTGGGACGTATTTTCAGTTTAGTTTTTCTTATACGTATGTTTGTGTCCTCATGCTTTTATTTCCCCGCTTAAAATAAAGAGGAATATTCTCTTTCAATTGCCTTAACACAAAATTATATTAATATTTTTTGCTCTCTTTCAGATATAAAGAGCCTTAGATTTGCCAAACACTTATCCTTCTGTAAACAACAACGACAACGACAACTAATGTGTGGAGTGCAGCATAGAAAACATTTAAAAAAAACTAAAATCTTCAGCAGGAGTATATTTATGCCTCCTTCTTTTTCAACAACATGCAAATGCAAAAAAAAAAAAAAGGAAAAGTATATATGATTTGGTTAGTGCTATCTATAATCTTCATTACTAGGTGTGGTAATTAGGATTTTATCAGAAAGTACAGTCATGCTTTTTGATATTAATAAAAAGAAAAAAAGATTCTCATTGACCTGTTTCTTACATCTGGACAAACAGGTCAATAATGAAGAGATATGAGGTATTTCTGTCCAAACTACCACCCTGTATGAGTCTGCGTCAGGATAAGAGGCTGATAAAACAAAGATGATGAGGAATTTGAGAAAGACGCAGTGCTCTACAGGAAGTTGGTAGAGTTTTTGTCGATGTGGAAAGTGGAAGCACCTTCGGGCGAGTTGTAGGAAGGTGGGACGGGAGGCTCCGGAGACGAAGCAGGGAAAGCATTTCCCTAAAAGACGGATACCGAGACAGTTAGGACACTGTGGCAAACATACAAGAGGAAAATGAAATAATAACCGATCAAACTAAACACAAGTAAATTTAAAATGGCTCATACACTCGACATATAGCATTAGATCATTTAAACTGTTGTGTTTCTGCCACTGTTTAGGGCCAAAGAAAGCAGCTTCAGGTGCTGCTCAGTGAGGTTATTAGTTTTTTTTACCTCGTTCATGTGGCCTGGAGCTGTGTCTTCAAGTGTTTATGTTAAATAAACACATTATGGACTGCTTCTTGAAGGAATTCCCTGAACATTAGCAGCCTAGTGTCTTAGCTTGTATTTATTTATTTTATTTTATAGTTTATTTTTCAAGATTGTATTGACAGCTACGCCTTTAACATCTTCATATGATTAAAACATAATCCACTGAATGCTTATTCCCATGACACATTTATTAAACACAGAGCATAAATATGTTCAAAACTGCTCAAGCCAAAAGTGCACTATTTAATTTTCTTTTCTATTTTGTGAGATTTGAATTTCTAATGAACTCATTGTAGTCAGTTTAAAGTTTCCCACAATGCATCTTGAAAATGGTCAGATAACTAAGATGGGCAGAAAAGACCATATGGGTTTGAAAATAAAAATAAAAAGTCCACTTAGGAATGGGTGATATATCGATATTTATGATATATTGATATTTTCTTTACACGATAATGGATGAACCTATATCGTATATATCTATGATATGTTTATTTCAACACAGCACAGCTCTCTTTGAGTGTTAAAAATGCAAGTTTAAGTGCATTAAACAACTTAAAAATGCAAGTTTAAGTAAGTGTTTGTGAGATCATTGTGAATATTATTTAACAGATCACCACTATTCTTTCTAAACCCAAAAGACATTACTACCAAAAGTCCCTTTAAAGTCTGTTATATCCATCTCACTGAGTATTTCAAATCATATGTCCACATGGCTTAAGCAGAAATACAAAAAATGCCTTTACTTAAATTGTGAAGTAGATAAAGTAGAAGTAAAGTAAAAAGAAGAAGACAGAAGGTGTTTAGACGTGTTTAAACCTGTGGAGGGTAAGCGAGCAGAGGATCAGTGGCAGACGGGCCCAGATTCTCCATTTTGATCCCTTCGTTTGCAGGAGGCTCACTGTACATGACCGGAGCTGGAGCATAACCCTGAAAACACGAGGATGACATGAGTCTGGTTAAAGGAGACGTCACTGTGAGAAAGTGTTGAGCCTGTCCCAGTTCCTCTGATTTACAACAGATCGAGAGGCTGTGCACAAAGTTCAAACAATGTGGAGCAGGTACAGAGCAGGATAGCATGTTGCCATGGTGATGTTAGCTCAGTGGGTTAGCTTTGTTGCCAAATGTCTGTGTCCCCAGCTTCTGCTCAGTCTTTACTGTATGTGCCTTTGTCTTAAAGTATTTTAAAACGAGTATGTCTCTAAACACTGCTCTTCGTGTTTTTCTGCTTCCGTGTGCTGCTCAGAGCTGTTTCCAGCCTTAAACCTGCAGTAATCCCACAATAAACCACATTATCCAGGGGTGTTCGTCCCATTTAGAGAAAAGACTGCCCCCTTCAGTCTTATTTTCTCTGTGGGTTGTATATTGACTCACTAAAGTAACCTAAAGACATCATGACGTAGTTTTAAATCATCAGGATGTTTCATTTCTCGCCCCAAAAGTCTGTCTCAAGTTCAAAACTATGTCCAGATACCTTCTTCAGAAAAATAAGTGTGTTTTATTTTTGTTTCGAGAATGTGCCCCTGTCTTTGGGAACAAAAGTGTCTCGAGCTATTTCTGTGCATTTACAAGTCTTTAAAAAGGTCAGCTTCTGAAAAAGAACCACATTCCTTTGACTGACTGGGTCGTACCATCGGAGCAACAGGTCCGGGGGGGTACTGGCCTGGAGGCGGACCGTTCCACTGAGGAGCCGGGTCGACAGGAGGGTAGACCGGGTTTGGGGACGGGTAGGCTGGGTTAGCGCCCTGTGGAGAAGAGTTTTCAGTGGGTAAATAAAAAAAATAAAGAGTTAGGACGAGGTTTATGATGGTGTTTTTTGGTTAGAGACTCACAGGATAAGAGGGAGGGCCGTTCCACTGTCCCGGACCAGCAGGGGGAGGATGGACTGTAGGACCCTAAACAAAAAGAGGAAACACAGACAATGGCTTTAGACGGACAATACAAAACTAATTAACTAAATGAGTTGCGGTGGATTCTTACCATGTTGGGACTTGTTGCTGGGTAGTAGCCCTAAAAAACACCAAAGTATTATTATATCAGTGGAGAGTTTTATGTACTTTTAGAGTTTTAGACGCCGGCTACATGTGCACATAGAATATTGTTACAAAGAAAAAGTCAAATTTAGGTTGACTCTGGCAAACCACCCCAATAACGTCCCTCTAATGTAAAAAACTATGAGGAAAATGGTGAAATATCAACAGAAGGTTTTGGTTTTGGGCTAGAATCCCACACTGAAACTGCAGAGGAACATTTAGAGCATGTGCACATTCTCCCCCGTGTTTGACACTAAATGACCCTCAAAACGACTCACACATGTAGTTAATGTTATGTCATAATGTCAGTGAAATTAGTCCAAAAAAGACATATAAAAAACACTAAAACAACAGCTTTATGTCCATCCTTTTGTGTGATTAGTCTCACTTACTGGTTGTTGGGGCTGATTGTAGGGAGGGCAGGGTCCAGACGGGCCAACAGGAGGAGGGACTACAACCCCGGGACTGCCCTGGATAAAAGACACAGGTTCAAACTATATTGCATTGAAACCAAAATATTAGGGGATGCATAGAAAAATATATAGACTTTTACCTCAACAGTCTATTTTAGTTTTCTCTTAATTTCTCTTAATCTAGATTATTCTAATAAGTAACACAACAATATAAAGATCAAATCTACAATACAGTTCAATACATTTGACACAACGATTTATAAACTGTGTTTGTCTGAACCTGTAGCGCTGAAGCAGTGCTGGCTTTGCTTTTGAAAATCTTCTTCCTGCAGCAGCAGCAGACACCGGCCGGGATCCCGAGCAGCAGGAGCAGAGCCAGCAGCGGGTTTCCTCCTGTGGTTTCATGACGATCTGCACAGGACACAATCAAATATATTATTATATTGATCTGGTTGTGAGCAGCAACGATGAAACGAGTGACTTGAACAGGTGTGTTGTGGCAGAGAAAACACGTAAAGGAATTGCAAATATGTCTATAGAAAGAACAAGGCAGGATGTTGTGGTCAAAAATAGCTCTTCAAAGTCCATGAAGGTCCTGCACATGTCACCTGTCAATCAAAATGGGAAATCTGACACAGTGTTGTTTTGAGACTGAGTAGTGTTAAGTTTCAAATTGAAAAACATGACCAACTCTTGTCCAATCCAGCTTTATGGTTGGGTAAAGGGTTCATACACAACTTAGAGCTAATATGTCACGTATGAACATGTTAATGTAGTGAAAGTATTGAAGTATTTGTTAAATTCTTGTCGGTGAGTCAATAATCCCCCAGGACTCGACACAAATGGTTGTACAATTAAACTGCAAGCCCAGGTCCCAATTGGGCAAGTTATAAATACTGTACATGTCGTGTTGTCTAATGCTGACTCTTAGCGCTGCTTAAGTCAGACCAGAGCGATTCGTTTTGGGCTTAAAGCGTTTTTTTCTCAACATTTATTACACAGTATTTGTTTGGTTCAGAAACTTGTGTTTTTCCTGCTACAGTTTTTTAAAGCGGACTATCACACTTTCCCTGACGCTGTGTTCACTGTTGTCATGAAAACAGGGGGCATTCCTCCTGTAATGGGCTTTTACTGCAGAGGCTCATTTTACAGAAATACAATAATCCGACTGGAGTAAGGATAACATATTATTAACATGGAATAGAAACTTTAAAAGGAACTGTTAAGACACTCAACACTCTTCACAGAAGGCATCTGTCGAAGCGTAGCAATAAAAATAGAGCCATACAAAACGTAAAAGGACAAAATCTATGTTTTTAAACCAGATTTTAAACCAGACTGACCCATTTTCACCATTTACTTCCTCCGTTCTTTGTGTCTTTGTATGTTTAAAACACACTTTCACAAACAAATCAGACCTTTAGTTTGGTCGGGACGGAGACCAGAGAGCAGCTGTTTGGTCTGAACCAAGGTTCTGGAGCCACGTCCCAAGACTCATCTGTGATATCAGAGAAAAGCGTTCACTCGCAGCACGCTGTCCCGTTTGCTTTTTTCTTTCTCTGTCACCAAGTGTCCAGCTGAAGACAGGGAAGGTATTTGTCAGATAAAAGAAATTAGATTTGTTTTCAGACTGTGCTGACTCTTGAGCAGCTCTGTCTGAAAAATGCTGTTTTCTCTAAACATGAGGCAGAGCCGGCTCAAGAAATGTGGGGTACCCATGGGCTCCACACATATTTGGGACCCCACCAACACAAACCAATTTATGAATTTAGTAATTTCTATGGGCCAAGCATTATTAGCATTGTCCAAGCTTTGTAGAAGTTGTGAAGCTGAGGCTGATACGTACATTGAAAGTTTAAATTAAACCTTGTCGGTGAAACCAAACCTGAAAAATGAACATGCCTCCAAACTCTTTAAGAACTCAATTGTAAGTGCTTGAGTTTTTGGGACATTAATATACTATAATGATATTGTTTTTTTTACAGTTTTATAGTGACACTCACCGGTCAGATCCATCCTGGTGACAGACACTAAGCGTAATTTACGGTCTTTCAGTGTATAATGTCCCACGTCGCTGAAGTTCACTGATAGTATCTCGATGCTTTTGGAACGCATCCGAACTCGGTCGAAGTAATCTGGAAGAGCCTGGGACACGAGGGCTCCGTCTTTTACCTGAAAAAACAAAAACACATGAACATTAGGTTTAACTATTCCCTCGTGAGATGTAAAAGAATGTTTGCAAGCTTTCAGAACTAAAATTATTGTGGATAATTAATCCTTAGTGTTAATATGAGCATTTGTTTGGGTTTTTCTCACCAGTGTAACATTAGCGTACTCTCCTGAGAAAGAAAGGGTAGCTTCGTTCACATTAATGCCTTCCATCGAAACAGAGAGGCTTTCTCCTGCAACGCGTTTGATAAAGTTTTTCTTTTCTGCAAAATACAAGGAAAGAAGAGCGCTCAGATACAAACAGTATAAGACAAACACATAAACAGCAGTCTGATAAATTAAATATAAATAAAAAAATCTCTGGTCTCACACTATCACTTTTACTTGTCTGCTTTTGATTCAGAGCGATATTTCATTTGTGTATAAAGCATATATTTCATATTAAGAAACAAAATGAACGCTTCCGTCCTGTTGAAATCAATTCAAAGTAACACACAGCCTCTCAAAACTACTCCAGTTTCTTAATAAAACATCCAGAGTCATAACTAACTCGAGAGGGGTAAGTAAGAGAGTAAGAAAATAAGAGGCGTCTGGCCAGTGTGGGGTTTTCAGCAGCGATATGGAGGAAGAAAGAAAGACACTAGCCATTCGTGGCCGTGTTTAAGAGAACTGTTTGAGGTTGTTGGTTAACGAATGATTGTTGGCGTAGCTTATTTTGCATTTCTGTAAGTCAGTTTACAACGAGAGCAATGCTATGGAAGAAAATTGGTTTGAGAAGTAACGTTAACACTAGCTAGCTCACTTGCCGAGACGCCCGAAGACTAGTAACCTCCATTGTCTTAAAGAAGTAGGTAATTATCTATAAAGGAGACAACATTTACAGGGAACCTTCAAAGTCTTAAAAGTATTAAAAACAAGTTAACTTTTATGGTGTCAAAATTAAGTCCAAATGAGCATTAAATGGAGGTTTGTGTCCAGCTGAGGGCGCTGTGTCAGACATGACTCTACTGACCTCGTGTCTAAGAGCCATCAACATGATTTTGAGAATATATATTTTTTGAATACAAGTTACACAGGACTGCTTTAAACTTGGCGTGAAAAAAAAAAACTGGTTATAACAAGAAGCATTTATCTTGTGATAGTAAAGTAAAATTAAAAACAAAAGATAATTTAAAATAGAAAAAAGGGAAAATGGTGAACAAAAACAAGTCAATGGAACAAAAAAAAAACAAAACAAACAGCAGCAGTTGTGACAGAAGCACAAAGTGTTTTTCATCCAAAACAACACACACAAGAACAGCATGTGCCAGGTCTAATAGGCACCACACACTCACCTAGGACAGCCACTTTGAGCGTTGACACCTCTTTGTTCCAGAAGTCTTTCTGGATGTACGTCCCTTGGTCATCATAAGTCACCTTTTTACAGAAAAAAACAAACATAGACCAGATATTATTACTGACTGTGACTGCATCAGGTCCGGAATATGAAACAGCAATAAAAGGAAAAATAACCAAAATTGGAGCCTAAATATAGAACAACATCTTTATTGTCATTGTAGGCACAGCATACAGGTTCAGAGTACTGTGAGAGTTAAAAGACCGGCTCTGACAAAGGCGTAAGGAGGTAGTTATGTGTACCAGGATAATATGAACTACACAATTAAATAAAGTGTACTGTGTTCCTTAAAAGGGTATTTTTGCCACTGAGGAGCCTGATGGCCAAAAGAAAGACGCTGTTTTTTAGTCTGCTTGTTGTGCTTTTTATGCTCCTGTACCTTCTTTCAGAAAGCAGCAGCATAAAGAGGTTGTGAGCAGAATGCGAGGGGCCACGAGTAATCCTCTTAGTTCTGGAAAGGCAATGTCCTCAAGAGAGGGGAAGGTACTAACCAATTTATTTTTCCAGCTGTCCTTATTACTCTCTGCCGGGTGTGTTTGTCTCTGACGGAGCAGCCAGGATACTACACAGACACCGAGTATGACAGAAAACACTCTTTTGTGGCGTGAATGTTTCTCCTCCAGTTTGTTCCTCCAGAAAACTCTCAGGAAGTGGAGTCAGAGGTTTAATCTGGTGTAAGGCAGGTCTCTCACATTAACATTCCAACTGCATGACATTTGTTACTTGAAGATTTTTATTTTTGGGGACTTTTTAGTTTTTATTTGATAGAGACAGTGTATTTTGGTTGAGAGCTTTTGCAAAAGGGGAGGCGCCTTCTGTTGGAAACTTGTTGAGTGGATGAAGGTTGCTAGTATTAAACTCAAAGTCTCACTCCATAGCAACCATAGCAACCCATTATGAAGAAAAATAAAACATAAACTGTGAACATAAAAAAAACTTTCTACAAAAAAAATTCTACAACTTACAAAATGTTATGTAAAAAACTGCTGATCAATCAAAAAATGTTGGTGATTAATTCTTTACACCTGTCAATCCAAATCGCTGCCGTCCATTAACCAAAGGGAGTTCAAGCCAGACACTGGTGATTCAGGGAAATGTGGTGTCTTTACTCATTTACAAAGTGTTTACTTGAGAAGAGCAGTTTAATAAAAACCTGAACCAAACTAAAATCACACTTTCAGCAGCGCAATCAGCACAAGAAGCTGGATACGGTCTTGGCAAAGAGACACAAAGCATCCCTTTATTATGGCGCCCACATCTGTCTCGCAGTGACTCTTACCTGTTCCACGTACCAGCGCCGGTCGTTACTTGATCCCGACACCTGGCCCCTGATAGTCGACCTGATAAACAGAGGAATAAGTATGAATAAAACCAAAAGAGGGTGTGGGAAGAAGAGTGGGTGACACATTATTTCAAACTTTACAGTACTGCTTTAAAAGTGAGAGAAAATGACAGAAAGGATGAGACAAAGAAACAGAGAGTCAATCCTAAAGTGAAATGAGAAATGCAAGGCTTGTTCAAAGAAAAAGAGACTTGATTATTCGGCAGGTTTTTCTTCCTTAATCAAAGCTGGTGCCTCAGATCTGCTCTGAATATCATTAAAAGCTCCACTAAAGCCACTTAAACACAGAATGCTGATTATAAACAATTATACCCACTTAAATCTGATATCACAGATAAATAATCATTTATACACTGCACAGCATCAGACCACAGTTTACAGGATTTTGAGTCAACACAAACCCCAAAAAAAGCTTCTTGGCTTAATATTTGGACAGTGTAGATTTTTAAGACTAATACTAATTGTAACATTTCCCTTTATACATTTTGATTTAATACTAGGGCTGATGCAATGAGGACCTTTTTCTTTTAAATTAACTCACAGTTTGTGGCTCTTACTCTTTGAAAGGTGCTAAATGTTTTTTGGTCTGTTTGTGTTGCTCGTGTTCAGTTTTTAAGGAACATCTAAAGGAAATTATCATATTTACCACTGCTCTTTTTTGTTTATTAGTTTTAAAAAAGACACAGTGGAGGGGTGCACCTGGTGAGAAGGTAAGAAGCTCCTCTGTCAGGAAGAGTTTAATCCAGTTTTTAAGTGACTTCTTTTGTGCAGAAACTCTGATCAAAACTAGCACGTGTTCAAATTGCGATTGCGAATAATTGCACAGCCCTTTTTAAATACAACTTAAATACTGCAGCACATTACGTACAAAGTGAATTAATGTCTTTATTACCTTGAGTTTCTATTTTCCCAATAAACCCTAGTTTGCCGTGGGTCGTCCGCCGGGATGAACTCCAGCTTTTCGGTGCTTTTGGGCAAATAAATCTTCAGCTGTCGACCGTGGATCAAACGCTCTTGTTGTTCATGGACTGTATACGACTCTGAAGCACAAGAAAGACGAGAGAACAGTAGGGTTTGTGGTTCATAATATATCTATATTTTTCTAATGAAAGATGTCTATCCACGCTTCTGTAAATATATTTTATTTTATTTTATTTTTCAATTATTTATTGAGCTCTGGAGAAACAGGGCATTTATATAAACATTTCAATCTCTTAAGCTCAAGATTTTAAAGTGACTTCAAATGGAAAACTGTAATTAAAAATATAATACTTACCAACAGAGAAGGCAGCCACCAGGAGGCTCACTACTGCCCACATCATCTGCAAAACGAGACAAATGTCATTAACTATTACTATTCTTCCACCAAAATAATAAAGTCAAATAGATGGTATAAATAGTTTGGGTCGTGGGCCGAGGACTGTTTAAATAAGAACAGAGACAAGATGTTTGAGGCGTTCAACTAAAGGTTAATAAACGAGGCAATCAGACATACTTTACTTAAGACATTATTATTACCTTTCAGAATATCCAAGGATAAATCTGAGTAACTGGGCTCATACCAGACTAAAATAAAAGCTCCAAGTGTTCCTCTAAGAGTGGGGTTAATGAGAGCGTTTAAACCACAAACCACACACTTTCACTTTCCTTAAGAGCCACTCAAACCGAACATCGATCCACAGCTTTAGCGTGGATTTATGGATCTCAAAAAGGCTTGGATCGACGTCACTGATCACAGCATTTTATTCATGAAATTACAAAACTATGGAACAATTTGTACAGTTTGCTGGCAACACTTCAGAAGAATTTTCGAAGCTTTTAATTTGTTATATTAATGCAGTTTGTTCTGTTTGTGGATAAAACCTTGTCTGGAAACAATCTGGATGATCTGATCAACGTTAAAGTAAACAAATGTTCCCTAAATGTGAATTTTGAAATGTTTTTAATAATCACAATATAAACCATTTATAATATAAACCCACAAAAGGTAAAGAGTTATTATGGTGCATTGTTGCTTTCGTTCGATTTTAAGGGCGGGGTTTACAAGAGGAATGTTTTTAGAACAAATAAACCAAAACGCGCTTTTTCAACCGGATGTCATCTCTGTGCCCTCGGTTGTTTTTTATTGGAGAAACTTTGTCCCTGATCCGTTGTGAAAAAAAGGTTTAATCTGCGTCTCTATATTTTTCTGTGTGTATTAAATAAATTAAACTATATGTATCCACCGTTTCTAAAAGCTTAAATAAAAACACTATGACCACATATAAGAGTTGCTTATTGTTAGTAGGTTATTTTATCATTTTTTTGTATACGCCCTCCGACCCGCCCCCGGCATTCTCTGTTCATTGAGCTTTGAATGTTCATCTTAGAACATTTTTTCAATAAAAAAATAAAAAAAACAAAAACATTCTTTGGAAATTATTAACCGTAGCAAGAGTGACAAGCCTGTTTTAGAAAGAATTGCTTTGTGTGACGTGGCCCTGCTGTAGACAAACCTTTAAAATCCATCTTAAACCTGTTCAAATCCAACTAAAACCTGTTCAAATCCATCCAAAACCTGTTTAAATCCAACTAAAATCTGTTCAAAGCCAACTAAGACCTGTTCATATCCATCTAAAACCTGTTTAAATCCATCTAAAACCTTTTAAAATCCATTTAAAACCTTTTAAAATCCATTTAAAACCTGTTCAAATCCAACTAAAACCTGTTCAAATCCATCTAAAACCTGATCAAATCCATCCAAAACCTGATCAAATCCATCCAAAACCTGTTCAAATTCAACTAAAACCTGTTCAAATCCAACTAAAACCTGTTCAAATCCAACTAAAACCTGTTCAAATCCATCTAAAACCTGTTCAAATCCAACTAACCCCTGATCAAATTCAACTAAAACCTCTTCAAATCCAACTAAAACCTGTTCGAATCCATCTAAAACCTGTTCAAATCCATCTAAAACCTGTTCAAATCCATCTAAAACCTGTTCAAATCCAACTAAAACCTGTTCAAATCCATCTAAAACCTGTTCAAATCTAACTAAAACCTTTTTTTCCATAAATAAAAAATAGGAAAATAATGTTTAAATCAAGATAAAACTAGAAATGCTTCCAAATCTTCGGCCCCTAAAAGGACTCTTATTAACTACCATTTTGAGTTTGACCGGCCATTATTTTCAGGACAGGTTTTCTTATTTAACAGCTTCATAAAAATAAATGTCTAACCGTCAGTATTTTGTCCAAATGTAAGTTGCAATGACGAAGGGAAAAGTCAGTTCTATGTATGAACTTGCATTTATTATATAATCTCCAGAAACGCAACAAGCTGTGAGATTAAAAGCTGCATCTCTTGAAATACTGAAGATTTCGAAGGCTTTGTTTTTTTCGCTCTACACTAATACCCACCTACTTTACACAACCCTTTTTAAAATGTTGATGTCATGTGATTTAATGAAGCCTTTTGTCTGAAAGCATTCACACTTTGACGTTGTTCTCCTTTAATGACTTTCACGCTACTGTCAACTGCTTTTTTATCTCTGTTCAAACAAATTCAAGTCTTATCTGGTTTGTTTTCTCACAAATGATCAATGAACTCTGACTGATCCAGAGCCAGTTCAGAGAGGATCAAAAAAATACTGTGAACAAAAAGAAGAGCAAACCTGAAGTCTTTTAAAAACTTCAACTTTTCAAAAGAAACTCAAATTAAAGTCTTTGTTTGGCTAAGCCTCTGTAATTTGGAAGAAAATGTCTAAAAGCAGTGTCAGTTTGAAGGATCATAATAATATTAAAGGCATAAATAACCTCTTTATAATTAAATACGTTTAGTTAAATGCCAGTTTAATGAGTTAAAAATGTATTTTTTTCTGTGAATAGAAGGAAGGTCCTTATCTCTTTCTGCTTCTTTTCATTTGTGTATTTTCTTTTAATTATTTTGTATTTGCTCTGTTTGTTCAATGATTTAAAAAAAAAAATGTAATGGACCTGAAATTACTTTAATATCCATACTCACTAAAAACAGACTGAGGTGTGGCAAGTGCCTTTTAGACCATAATCTCAAAAATCCAGCTCCTCGGTTGACTTAAACAGTCCAAAACACAAACATTGGCGTCACTGGAGTTTTATATTTATGAGCCTTATTCTGGTTATGACAATATTCAGGTTGTGACGTTTGCATGCCTCAGAGAAACATATATTTATACGATAAAAGGGACCAAAGTTACACAAACATATATATATAATTTCTATCGTGTTTTTCATTTTCCTCAGAGCAACAGACCTTTTATATGTTGTGTCCTTGATAAAGAATAGATCTGTTTGTCAGTGTATATTCCTACAGCCTTTAAACTCAGCACAGGCCCCTGTTTCTTGGGTGGAACTCCCAGAGGGACGTGACGGTATGTGAGATAAACAAGAAACAAAAGCCCATATTTTCCATTTGCATTGATTATTTCTGTTTCTATTTATCCCTCACACTCTCTGCCGTTTATTAAAATAATATCGAGTTAATAAAGATTACATATGTTGTGTGGTTTCATCAAAGCTGGGGTGTGGCCGTTTCGTAGTGGGTCGTTCTCATTGTGAAAAAAAAAAAACGCACTAATTAAATTGCCACTAGAGGCGCTTCACGCGGGAAAAAAACACGCGTGAATTTAGATTTACAACAAGCTAGGGTTTGGTTTAGTTTTGGAAAATACGTGCCAAGTTTGTAGCCTGTGTAGAGACGGAGACAGCACGCTTCTTATCAGCTACAGGCAGACACCAGACGCACAACATGGACACATCTGCGGCTCGTTACGCACAAGGCTCAAGCCATAAAACGACCACCAACCCCGAAGATATGCCATACTTTCATCCAGAAGACACAAACTCGTCTTGTTTAATGTCTATTCTTGAGTCAAAGCGGTGGCAAAGGCTTCGTTTTGCAGTTTAAACATGACAAACGTCAGGAAACGCATTGCTTTGCCCAAGTTTTCTGCAAAAAATTAGTGTTGAGCGCAAGAATAACACCGATATTACTCGATAATACGTGGATACAAGAAAAGTAGTTAAAAAGGAAAACGTTTGAAAGCAACATCTTACCTTGAAGGGTCGGTGATCCGTCTTATTTCTTGACAGAGATGTAGGTTACTGTGTCAAATGTGCAGGAGTCTCTGGGCAGACCTCCTTGAACAGAGAGTTGTGTTTTAGTGAAGAAGAGCGTGGTGCCTTCAGGGAGCCTCAGACAAACAAGACACCAAGTTATATCACTGTCTGTGGAGTTCATGCTTGATTTAAACCATGTCAGCGCGTTTGGACGTAGAGTTTAATGAAGGTTTCTGCCTAAATAATGCAGTTACTAGATAGGAATTAAATAGTAAACTATTCAGATATGAGGTGTGTCCATTTTGTGGGATTTGTGCCACGTTTAGACCGCTGGAGCTCTAAATCTGGATCAGACTTAGTTCATAGATGGTCAAATGCAAGTATTTAGGGTGAAGGTCATTATATTTGTACAGCATAAGGTGAGCACATTTTCAAAACTGGGACACTTTTTAATTTTATAAAAGGAAGCATTTGTTTCTGAATCCTTTAAACTGATGGATTTATTCGACTTTACTCAACTAGGTTCATGCAGGAGAAAAATTAAGACTCCTCTTCATCTCAAACAGATCCTTCTTCAGTCGCTCTGTGGTCTTTCGTGGAGTGTTGTTGCTCGGAGCTGAAGTGTTTGCCGAGAGCTCAAAGCTTGTCGGACCAGAGAGGGATCAGTGTCGTGGGACGAAGGTGTGGCAGAAAGAAATGTCACCAGATCTGATTTTATTGTTTTGTATTGTCTCAGGACAGGATTTGAGTTTGCACTGAACCAGTTGTACATGTTTACATACCATCATGTTTATTTTTACAGTTTAAAAAGGTAAAATCCACACAATTTAATATTTAATATATATTTTAATGAAATGTATTCATCAATGAAACAGAACAACAACAAACTTAGCGTCTACTTAAAAAAATAAGGTGTAAAAATGATTGACATTTTGCACTCAACTTTTCATTGTTATCATTGTTGAACATAACTTTTATTAGTGTATAAGTTATCTTTACAACAGGAGCTACTACATCACATAAAGTGGTGGAAAAAAGCTTTAACAGTTTAACAGTTTGTTTAATAAGACCTTATCTAACATCCAGTTGAAGAAAATGCCATTGTGAACACTAAGCAGGCCACATCTTTGTCACAGTTCAGTTCAGTGTAAAGCAAAATAAATGTTGCATGTTGTTACTGAACTCCAAATGCAGATAAATACTTGGTCATAATGACTGAGATTTTAAACTAGAGCTTTTTTGATGTTGAGACTTATTTTCTGGGAGACCTAAATATTGACTCTGATGAAAGGAGTCCAGTGCAAGGGAAACTGTTTGATGCCACAAATGTAATAGTTCTTATAAAAATAATAAACAAACAACAAGAATTCATCCCAGAAACTTGTGTTGATCACATTTTTATCAATGCGCCAGAATTGTGCATTGATACATTTCCTTTTCCCACAGGTGGCTCGGGCATCTGTCCCAGGACACGCTGGAGGCTGAGACTGCTGCCCCCGCACCCCGGCCCCGGATAAGCAGAAGAAAAAGATTTATGGATGTGTTTTAATGGTTATATTGTGCAAAATTCAAGCCATAGTTTTGAGTTTTAGGGTTAATCTGATGTATTTGTCACAGTCATATTCTACATTTATGGGTTTTTACTGTTGCCAGTTTTGACAGTAAATATTGTGTAAAATATGATGGGACTAAGCTCAAACAAAACATTTTTAATGTTCTATTACATTAAAAAAACTGTTTATTACACATTTTACCTCTAATAAATCAGAATTATTTGAATTCGTCATTTTTCATAAAAGGTCAATCTTTTTAGTCCAATTTGGACATTTACTGAAGCCAGTGTGAACGTGTCCTCACTCAGTAACAGGCAGATTCTTTAAATGGTCACTTCCACAGTTTTACCCATGAGCACAGTCTTCAGTATACAATGAGGTAGGCAGCTGACGTCAGTGTTGGACATCGGCTTAAAATCCAGAAATACAAGCCGTGTTCACACGTTTCCAGAGGCTTTTTGAAAAACTTACATTTGAGCTTTTTGTTTGGTTACTTTTTTATTTTTACAGCAGTTTTAACACTTAGTGGAGATGAGCTCTGTTGCATGAAGCTGGTTCTGGGTTTAACTTTAATAGGTTTAATTGGTAACTGACTCAACACAGCTTTTAGTCCAGAGCAGGTTATCGTTTAGAGACAAACACAAACTGTACCAATCAGCAAAGTTCCCTCAGTCTGAGGCAACTAAACATTTTGTTCAATGAGTTTTTCAATTGGTAATATCCTTTTGTTGGGTTTAAAATAACTTACACATTAACTCAATTAGCATTTTTTGACAATCTTTTTGACAATTTTTTGGCATCTTTCCACAATCTTACCATTGGCCACAATAGACTACAATGTAAAAACAGAACACACAGACTTTCATGTCATAGATGTTTTCTTTGTTAAAAATTTTTAAGTCAGACAAAAATAACCTTTTATCTTCACCGCTCTATCTCACCTTGGACAGAACAAAACCTAGAGCCCGACTCATTCAGGATCCACGTCTAATATTACATCTGTGAGTTTTGGCTGCAACAGTGTCACTTCCTGTTCTTTAGCAGAAATAGCCCCGCCCCCTCTTCTTTATGAATGATATTTGATCAGCTGACTTTTTCTAATCAGCACACGCCCAGTCATCATTGGTTAAGGTTTAGAACTCAACTGAGAAACAAAGCTTACTCACTGTTTGTAGCATAACGGAACATATAAATTGCTTTCAGATGCATCAGTCATTTTTACAGAATGATTTCTTATTTGTGAAACATATCTGTAGCTGTGTTAACATGGCTTTATAAAAGTTAGTTTTCACATGATATTATCTGAGTGAAAAGTGTGCAAAAAGCCAAGATTAGACAGAGACTAAACAAATACTAACAGTTTTAGGACAAATATATAAAACTCAAGGCCTGTTTTAACACATTATCTGACAGTTTATATATTTACAGTTGCCTCACAGCTGAGAATTTGAATGGATAATCAGGAAGTTTAAATCAGTCAATCGACACAACTATAAACATGTGAAATTGTTTTTATTGTGAAACAAATAACAAATATGACAGAAAAACAGAAAACTTGAGCATGAATGAGTTTTATATAAAAGTATTTTTTTCAAAGAGGTCCCTAAGTAAGATCCAGTGGTACTGATCCTCAGAAGACACAAAAATTGTTAGTTCAGGTCTTAATATCTATAATTCAACTTTCATAATGCCTCAGAACACACTCTAATTCATCATTACAAAATGTAGAAAATAGGAAACCTAAACACATCCATCTAAAACTCTCAAACTGGGCAAAAAGAGCCTTCATTAGAGCTGGAGCGCTCTAAAGCAGACACGTTAGGATCTGTCCACAGTAGGGACCAGATCATAACGATCCAAATGTGGGACAAAGAAAGACACTGCGGGACTAATACTTTAACTAAACGATCGTTGTCACCTGTCACCTGACGTTGCCCCCTCTCTAAAGTGAAGCAGGGTGGTGACGGTATCAGTCTGTGGGGGTTTTTGTCGTTGTTAGGGACTGGGAAACCGATCAAACATGACGAAAAGAGGGATGGTGATAAATACAGGAAAATTACTGAAGAAAACAACTCAAACAGTGGTGTACAATGGACCGACTAGTTTCTGTTGTCATTATTATTTAAATATTATTATTTATATATATATAAAGCGTAAACACAATTGTTTGACAATAAATGGCTTCCCCAAACCACTAACTATGAGTGAAAGAAAGGTTTTGTGTTTTCATTTATATTCGTTGAAAAATAAAAAAAAAATAAAAAATAATGATCTAAAAAATGCTGGAGAGAAATTTGTAATTGATATATTTTGATTTTCGCTAATACACCCGGATTATAATCAATCAGTTCTGGCTCGTCGGGCGTGCGTCCATTTCGTGAAGTACCACTGGTCTGACCACTCTTTTCTGTTTGTCCACAGTCCGTGCTGAGATGTCAGTCAGCTCCTCGGACTGTGCATCTCTCTGTTGTAAATCACTATCTGTCACTCACGTCACAGAAGCACTGTTTAATTTCAGCAGACAGCGGCTGGGTAGCTGCTGTCTGACAAATTTTCAATAGTTTAAGGCAGTCCCCAGACCAATGAGCAGGTCAGGAAATACATCCTTAATGTCCTCCACGAACAGAACTTCTAAACACAGAACTGTCCAGTTCTTCCAGGCGTCCTGTGAGTATAGCCTGCCACAAAGGTCCCGCCAGGACAAAAGGGTTCCCCCGGTGCACCCTTCTTATGAAAAAAATTGTGTCAATTGCGCTCAGAGACCACGTAATCAGATCCATTTCAGTTCTCAGGAGTTTAGCAAGCAGTAGAGTCAAAGAAATAAGAGAAATTTAGAGAAATTTTGAGATAGCAGGGAGCAGAAGGAGACGTCCACCTTGGTTCTCCCTGAGGTTTCTCTTTTTTCCCGGCTGGGTTTTTTTGGAGTTTTTCCTCACCCTGATGGAGGGTCTAAGGACAGGGGATGTTGTAGTGCAGTCTGTTAAGCCCTTTGAGGCGGCTGTTGTTGTGATATTGGGCTATACAAAAATAAATGTCTTGTCTTGTCTTGTCCGAGAGCAGGAAGTGAAGAGTACAAAATACTCATTGTACTAAGTCCAGATGTAAGGAACATAGATGATGATATAAAATGTAATTCTGTCCAAAATACTACACCCTGTAGGTGTCTACTTTACTTCCCTGTAGAGTCTGTTGCCAGGGTTAGAAGCTGATATCACAATGATGAGTAATATCAGAAAGATGTAGCCTCACATTGAAGCATTGAGGACAAACAAGTGCTCTACAGGAAGTTGGTAGAGTTTTTGTTGATCTGGAAAGTGGAAGCACCTTAGGGCACCTCCGGAGATGAAGCAGGGAAAGCATTTCCCTAAAAGACGGATACGGAGACAGTTAGGACACTCTGGCAAACATACAAAGAGGAAAATTAAATAATTACTGATCAAACTAAACACAAGTAAATTTAAAATGGCTCATACACTCGACATATAGCATTAGATCATTTAAACTGTTGTGTTTCTGCCACTGTTTGGGGCCAAAGAAAGCAGCTTCAGGTGCTGCTCAGTGAGGTTATTAGTTTTTTTTACCTCGTTCATGTGGCCTGGAGCTGTGTCTTTAAGTGTTTTTGTTAAATAAACACATTATGGACTGCTTCTTGAAGGAATTCCCTGAACATTAGCAGACTAGTGTCTTAGCTTGTATTGGACTGGTTAGCGCTGCTACAAGTTCTTTATAAAGTCTATTTGTCAAGATTGTTTTGACAGAATGCCTTTAACATTTTCATATGATTAAAACATAATCTTATTTCGATGACACCTTTATTAAACACAGACCATGAATTTCTTTTTCTTTTCTATTTTGTTGTGAGCTTTGAATTTCTAGTGAACTCATTGTCAATTCAACTCTGTTGCAGACATGTCTTAAAACAATTTTATCCATTTATTTTTCTTGATCTTGGACGTAAAGACCATCGAGCCTTGAACTGAATTGTAAAGTAGATAAAGTAGAAGTAAAGTAAAAAGAAGAAGACAGAAGGTGTTTAGACGTGTTTAAACCTGTGGAGGGTAAGCGAGCAGAGGATCAGTGGCAGACGGGCCCAGATTCTCCATTTTGATCCCTTCGTTTGCAGGAGGCTCACTGTACATGACCGGAGCTGGAGCATAACCCTGAAAACACGAGAAGAAGGTGAGTCTGGTTAAAGGAGACATCACTGTGAGTAAGTGTTGAGCCTGTCCCAGTTCCAGCTTCTGCTCAGTCTTTTCATGTGGTTATGGTTTTTAACAATATTAAACCTTTGTTTAAAAGAGAAAAGAAGCTGACTCATTCCAAGCATTAAAAGCTAAGTAATCATCAAGTCATTAAAGCGAGCCTGGCCAGCTGCGACTAACTCAACCTTCTCTATACAAAGAGGTTAGTTTGGTAGCCTGTTGCTTGCATTAAATTTCAAAGGCGTGGTTTACAAGAGAAATGTTAAGCCAATCAGAGAAACACTGGATATGATGTGAAAAAAGGCGACACTACACAGCCGGTTGTCAACAAGGAAGTTAGTGCTGCTAGTCAACATGGCCAGCAGTAGAGCGGACACCAGAGCAGTTTCATTGTTTTTATATTTTTCTGGTTATTCAAAACTGAGGCTCTCCCCCACATACTGTCGTTGACACTTAACCCACCTTGACTCCAGTGGTGTCAGCTGTAACACTGTTAAAGCGCTTTGAGTGCCTACTAGGTGGAAAAGCGCTATATAAATAACACAAAAAAAAGGTCCTTATGATGGTTTTTTGAGTTGTAGTAGTGAGTTTGAAGCTCGCATTATGATCCATGGTGTAGAGATCATTAAATTCAATTAGGAAGTTATTGCAATTAATTTTTATGATTATTGCGCACATGCTCCAGTATAATAAAAATATAAAATAAATCAAATGAATTAACTAATCTAAAATAATGATAAATATATTTTTATCTGAATGTAAGTGAGTGATAAAAAAGTATATGCTTGTCTAAATTATTAGGGTTTTTCTGCTCATCCAATATTAAAAAAGAAGGGCTTAATAATAAATTAAACAATAAAAGAGAATAGTTATGCATTAAAATACAGTCTAATGATAAAAAAAATTAATGTAAATAATAAAAGTAATTTAATTTAATAATAATAAAAATAATCTGCGCTGCCTTGGACGAAAGCTAATATATGCAGCATGTTCAGAGGAACATGCTTAAAAAAACAAAAAAAGTCCACGGGCTTTCTTTGAAGCTTTTTTGCTCTGATCTTCTACACACTGTCTGAGAGACGTAGTAAAGCGGCAGCTGACACCGCAGCTTTCTCACAGTGCGCCCCGGTGTAAACTTTATACAAAGACGTTCAGTTGGGCAGTCTTGTTGTGCACAGCAAAACATAACAGCGAGTTGACTCAGGGAAGCCTTCACTGTAAATATTACATTACCTCCTTGTTTAATCTCAGTGGAGGACAGAGGGTTGTGAGCTGAAGCTGGCTCTAAAGCGGTGAGGTCACTGTTCTTGTGAACAAAAATGACTAGCACTAGTCCTTTCATGAGGTGCCTTAAAGCTGAACATTACCAGAAAAAAAAATAATAGGGTAAATCATGGTAAAACCGTGAGATGCACCTTTGGAGTTTGTCTCCATACAGAGGCGGATCAATGTGGAGGGTCAGGGGGCCAAACCTCCAATGGAGCCCCATTGGCCTACTGCAACCAAATGCATAAAATATGCATATATATATATATATATATATATAGTTTTAGAGTCTATAATTGTGAAATTATTTTTTGAAAAGTCTTACATGCAAGAGTTTATCATAGATAGAGAACTATGTGCTGTAAAAGAAAAACATAGATCTCTGTTGTAAAGATACAGCCCTTGTTGTATGGAACAGAATGCATTTTTGCGCTTTTTGCCCGCCTCCAATTGCTAGCTCCTCTTTTCAGTGCAGCTGTTTCTCTTAGTAGATTACACACACCACGGCCATCTCTGGAACACGCAGTGTTTGATATTAGTATGTGGTATTTCTCCTCATTATAAATCAGTCCCTAAGTGTTTTATTTTTGTTTCAGGAATGTGCCCCTGTTTTTGGGAAACAAAATCCTTTGAATGACTGTGTCGTACCATCAGAGCTGAAGGTTCAGGGGGGCACTGACATGAAGGCAGATTGTTCCACTGAGGAGCCAGGCTGACAGGAGGCGAGACCGGGTTTGGGGGCAGGTAGGCCGGGTTTGGGGGCAGGTAGGCCGGGTTTGGGGGCAGGTAGGGCGGGTTAACATCCTGTGGAGAAGAGTTTTCAGTGGGTAAATTTGAAAAAATGAGGAGTCATGAAGTTTTTTGTTGGGAGACTCACAGGAGAAGGTGGAGGTTGGCTTGCAGGACCCTGAGCAGAGAGAGAACACAGACACTTATGTTATCAGATTCACCTTTATTATTATTACACATTTTAAAATGTGTAAGCAAAAAACAGCACAACAAAAAAAAAGGCAAGCCAATTTTATTTATATAGCACAATTCATACACTGGGTAACTCAAAGTGCTTTACAGAAATAAAATTAAGTTAAAATTAAAATTAGTTTCAATACAAAACTAATTAACTAAATGAGTTGGAATGAGTGGATTCTTGGGACTTGGTGCTGGGTACTATCCCTGGAAAAACACCAAAATATTATTATATCAAAGAGATAAGTACAGAGTTTTATATACTTTTAGAGTTTTAAAAGTATCTGTTTAAAACCAGGTTTAATCTGTTTTAAACTGGCCATGATCTGTGTTAAACCAATTAAAGCCCATCCATATAACAAGGTTGAATGCCTTTTGAACTTATTAAAATCTGCATTTATCTATATTTGGTGGCATGGTAGGCCAGACCAGACGGATGTACAACGTCTTAATAACTTCTGGAAGACGACTGCGTCATTTCTAATCAAGAAAAAACTGTAAATCTAGTCTAACCCCTAAATAGTCCTCAAAACTACTCCACAGGGAGTTTTTATGTCAACTTAGTTCTAACTCTGGGCACAAGCAGAAGGCCTGTCCCAGATGTTCTCAGAGTCCGAGAAGGTTCATAAGCAACTAGCATTTCAGAAATATATTCTGGTGCTATACCATTAAAAGACTGGTAAACCAGCAGTGCTGTTTTAAAGTCTATTCTCTGAGCAACAGGAAGCCAGTGCAAAGATGTTAACACTGATGTGGTTGTACTTCTTGGTGTTAGTTAGAACCCGAGCAGCAGCGTTCTGAATAAGCTGCAGCTGTCTTAACCCTCGTTTTGAGAGACCAGTGAGCAGCCGTTACAGTAATCTAACCTGCTGGAGATAAAAGCATGGATAAGTTTCTCTAAGTCTGGTTGAGACATTATCCCTTTGACTCTGGAAATGTTTTTAAGGTGATAAAATGCTGGAAATTCAAGTCTGAGTCGATGATGACACCTAGATTTCTAACCTGTTTTTTAGATTTTAGGGAAAGAAACTCGAGGTGACTGCTGACACTTTCTCTCTGTTTCTGTAACCCAAAAATGATTAGTTCAGTCTTGTCTCTGTACTCTAAACCATTTAAGGGCAGTTATACAGAGATATCAGTTCCTCTAATCTTTTGTGACAGGATTCCATGGTCCACTTTATTGATTGCAGCACCATGTGACTGATGTCATTTGTGACTTTGATAAGAGCTGTCTCAGTATGTGATGGGGCCTGAATCAGGAATGCCAAAGAACTTTCTACTACTCTAGATTCCTTTTGTCTTTAGTAACTGAGCCGACCCTTTACAGAGGTCACACTCTGGACCTGTTCATTACTAAGGGTGTTCATATTTCAGATGTCACTGTGATTGATGTTGCTCTATCTGATTATTTTTTTTTGTCTTTTTCAATAAAAGCAGTTCTGACATATTAGAAGGACCATGACTATTAAGACACTTAAAAAACAAAAAAAAGATCGTTAAAAAGTTTATCCTGAAACACACAGGGAGCCAGTGCAGTCATTTTTAAAACGGGTGTAATCTGGTCTTTGTCAGGACACATGCTGCTGAATTGAAAGTTGTAAGCCTGAAGTTCTCTTTTTGTGAAGAACAGAAAGCAGGACATTACAGTAGTCAATCCAACTGGAGATAAGAGGGCACTAGCCTGAGAGAGAATGGTGCTGACTCTGGCTATATTTTTTAAATGATAAAAAACTATTTTAGTTATATTTTTAATGTGTGAAATTTTGACTCTGAGTTAAAAATTACACCCAGGTTTTTCACTTGTGATGATGGGTTCCAGGACAAGGCCTGCAGTTTAGTTTGGAGCTCCACTCTCTGGGCCTCAGGACCAATGACTAAAACCTCAGTTGTGTCCAGGATAAGTTGAAAAAAATGTCCTTCCATCCAAGATTTGATATCTACAATGCAGTTAAAAAGTGCATCCATTGGTCTTGTGTCATCAGGAGAAACGCCGATGTACAGTTAAACTATTACATCTGATATTGTCTATTTTGCCACTGAAGTGCTTTGCAGACTTCTTACGGACAGTGACAGTGAGTTGATGATTATTAAAATGAGGATTAAATAAATTATTGATTGTGGTGAAAAGGACTTTGGCATTGTTCTTTATTACTAATAAATTGGCAAAATAAATATTCCTTGCATTTCTGATATAATTATTGTATATCTTTAGTTGCTCACAGAGTATTTGTTGATTTATTGTAATTTAATTTTACTTTCTGCCAATTTGCAATTCCTTTTTAATCTCTGTTTCTCCACGGTGGTTTACAGTTTGTGCTTAATTGTTTTGTTTTAGTGGAGCAACAGAATTGAGGGTTAGCTTCAGTTTATTACATTTTGTAATCGAAATGTCCGGGTTTGCCAAGGGTTAAGAATAAAAGTGAACAAATAAAAAGCACAAATGTTTGAAAAATGCCAAAATGTCACTGGCACAAATCAATATAAAGATACAATAGAATTCAATACATTTAACACAAAGAATTATAAACTTTTCTTAAATTAAATTTTTGTCTGAACCTGCAGCGTTGAGGCAGTGGTGGTTTTGCTTTTCTCCCTGCAGCAGCAGTAGTAGAAGCCCCAGATAACGACCGGGATCCCGAGCAGCGCAAGCAGAGCCAGCAGCGGTTTTTTATGATGATCTGCACAGGACACAATCAAAAAGAAATAAATGAAATATGCTTTAATGTTATTTATCCCCAAAGTGTTTATGCTTTCAAGGCTACAGTTACAATTTTTTTTACAATATTTTTGTTTATGTTTCTTTGTTTACGTTTATGCTTATAGGTTTACAATTCCAATTCTTTTCTTTCGTTTACTATTAATGTGACCTCGTCTTGAAGCCATACCCTTCCCGCATGTGTGTGATTGAGAAGCGTTGAGGTGTCTGGGATATCTTCTCTCGTATCATTCTAACTTTTCAGCTAATACAGCTTACTGAGGTAAGATCGTCTTTTAAAAACAACTTCATACCTGTTACTTTTACCTCTCCCAATGTTATAACGTTCATTGAGCAGTAAAGCTTTATGCTTTATTTGTTTTAATGGATCCTCTTCTGTTGTAAATCTGAACGAGTAACAGTATCTATTTTATTTTAATTAGAATGTTCAGCGGTGTTTTGAGACATTAGTATTTTTTTTAAACTACTTTCTGTAAAACAGCAAATTTATTCGATAATTGATTATCAATTGATCAATAATTAAGTAATTTATCAATAATTAAGTAATTTATCATTACATTTATTACTGAAATAAATTACATTTATTACTGAATTAGTTTATGTTCAGGTGTGCCCATCTGCTATTGTTTTTTGTTCACTTTTCTTAAAATGGTCAACAAGACATCTTGTAGCTCCAACTGCTTTGCTAATTGTTTTTAGAGCAATGATGATTACGAGTTGCAATGTGTGGCCAGTCCATCTGAGGGTGGACATTTCTCCTCATGTATCCTACCAGTAGCTATAATAATTGTGCCACTGTCATGCACAATTGCAATTACTTTATCTGGAGAAATCTTCCAATGGCATGGTTGAAAGGCAAATGGAATTTATGTTCCAGTCACTTCTAATGTAGCGGCATGTTTTTCCCAGATAAGCTTTTGTGGCCACACTTATGGAAGATAAGAATTATACCAGTGTACTTACTTTAGAGCATAGAATCAGGCCAGATGGTCAGTTTTAATCATTTTAAACATTTGTCACAATTTTCCTGATTTGGAAAAGTTAAAAACTCAGTGTGAATACTTTTGCATATGACACCATCCCCTTGGCAGGTTTTTGGGAGGTTTGTGTCCAGCTGAGGGCGCTGTGTCAGTGAGCTAGAAATGACTGATCTTATGTTTAACAACCATCAACATGATTTAGAAAATGTATTTAATTTATTCTTGGGAGGAAAAAGCTGGTTATAACAAGAAGCATTTCTCTTGTGATGGTAAGTAAAGTAAAATTAAAAACAAAAAAGATAATATAAAATAGGAATAAGACGGACAATGGACTGGAAAAATACAACTAAAACCCAAGTCCAAAGCAGTGGCAGCAGAGCAAAGAAACACCAGCAGTTGTAAAAAGCAACAGTGGTGGAAATGGTGAACAAAAAAGCTAAACAAACAGCAGCGGTCGTGACAGGAGTGCAAAGTGTTTTTCAGCCAAAACAACACACACAAGAACAGCATGTGCCAGGTCTAATAGGAACCACACACTCACTTAGGACAGCCACTTTGTGAGTTGACATCTTTATGTTCAAGAAGTTTCTCTGGATGTACGTCCCACTGTCATCGTAAGTCACCTTTTCATTAAAAACAGACAAACATCAGAGGTGGGAAGTAACAAAGTATTTATACTTCGTTACTGTATTTAAGTAGATTTTTCAGGTATCTCTACTTTACTTATAGTACTTATTTATTTATAGAGTATTTATGTATCTGGCAACTTCTTACTTTTACTCCCTACTTTTGAACTCAAATATATGTACTTTCTACTCCTTACGTTGATAAAACAGCTGGAGCTGGATTACTTTTACAACCATCGCAGATGACGACATGCCGTAAAATACGTAACTAACACAAGAAGGAAAGTCAAGAGTGAAAATAAGACTCTCGATGGCCGTGTTTAAGAGAACTGTTCGAGGTTGTCAGTTTACAATGTGAGCAATACTATGCATGGTTTTGAAAACTAACGCTAGCGCTCACTTTCCGAGAGCTCTGAAGGCCATTAAACCTATATTGTGTTAAAGTAGTAGTTATTTTCCCACAAAGACAACATTAACAGAGTATCTTCAAAGTCTAAAAGTATTAAAAATGTATGAACTTTTATGGTGTCAAAATCAAGTCTGAATATTCAATTTGTTTTGGCATTTCTTATATTTAATTGTACCATAAATTGTAAAAATGTGTGGAATTATCACAAATGTATTGTGTATCACTGACAGCAAAAATACTTTTTATGTTTTTACATATGTACATTTCAGAGACTTTTGCATTTGCTTTTGAGTAAAGAAGTTGAATCAGTACTTCTACTTTTACCAGGGTTTTTTTAAAACACAGGTATCTGTACTTCTACTGAAATACACAATGTAAATACTTTTGACACCTCTGACAAACATAGAACATAAATTCTTGTGTAAGGCAGGTCTTTTACATTAACATTCAAACTGCATTACATTTGTTACTTGTGGATATTGATTATTTGGACTTTTCTGCCTTTATTTGATAGAGACAGTGTATTTTGACAGGAAACAGGGTGAGACAGGGAAATAGCACGGAGTAAATGACCCTGACCTGGAAAAGAACCCAGGTCACTCACTAATGTCCGCATTAGAAGAAGGATAACAATTATATTTGTTTAGTAATGTAGTACTTTTAAAAGTTTAGGTTATGTCTTGGTCTCAAAGTCATTTTAACCCTGTCCTTCCTCAGTCTGAGACATCAAGACCACAACTGGCATGTCTGTTGTTGGGATTGAAAAAAAACATGCCTTTAATGAGTCCTCCATGAGTCTGGACCTGGTCTAAGACTAAGACTCAGTCCCAATTCTCTAACTTACCCTTTAGCCCTTATTTTGCGTGTTCAAGAGAAAACTTCAACTTTCTCAATATTGTTGTATCTGTTAAAAATTAACCAAATTAACTGTTCATTAGCATCAGCAAAAATTCACAGGGACAAAGTATGCCTTTAATGTAAGTTCCACAGTTGTCTCGCAGTGACTCTTACCTGTTTCACGAACCAGTGTCGGTTGTTATTTGATCCCAACACCTGGCCCCTCATAGGCAACCTAAAATACAGAGGAATAACTATGAATAAAACAAAAAGAGATTGTGGAAAGAAGATTATCAAACATAAGGACATATTGTGAAGACTTTGCAAGTCTTGCAAACAAATATATAAATTATTTTTTTTAACTGTTACATTTTTTGGTGCACATTTATTGTAAATGGGACATTATTACAAACTTTACGATGCGCATTTATATTAGGCTTTCATTTATCCATTTACTCACACATTTTCCTACATCAGTGTCAAAGCTGGAACACCACTGGAGGCAAGGTGTGTTAAGTGTCTTTGCCCAAGGACACAACGACACACATTTAATCTACATTTTAATGGATTTTGACCATTCGCAATAGTCTGGGTGTTTTATTTTGAAAAGTTCCGCTGGGAGCTTTTTCCGACGCTTGAGTGCTCTTGACTAACTCACAGCTCTGTGTGTTGCCAATTTAGCCAACATAATGAAGTGTGCTAAAATGAGCAAAAAAATATAACTCATTGTAGATCGCTCTATCACCTGAGCCACTGGGCCCCACTTCCTTCTTAAATAAATTATTAGGAATTATTTATCTTCTCTTTTTCAAACATGAAATAAGGCTGTAACATAACAAAATGGAAAAAGTGAAGAGCTGTGAAAACTTTCTGGCTGCAATGTATATAAAGTTTCTGAAATGTTTTGTCATACACCTCTTGTGCACTGAAATATTTTCCGGATGCACTGTTCATTGAAGCTGCACCACGTCGTGTCTGAACGCGCACAGCACTGGGAACAGATCATTTATTTAATGTTGTGTACAATCAATTAAAATAAAAAAATCTATTGAATTTAGAATTGGACATGTTCAGGTTGTGTTCACAGCATAGGGGCATCATTTAGTGAATTCACTTATTCACCGAACATCTCTTTTACATTTAATATTTCTAATTAATTAACTCACAGTTTGTGTCTCTAACTCTTTGAAAGGTACTAAATGTTCTTTCAAAGAGTTAGAGACACAAACTGTGAGTTAATTAATTAACTCACAGTTAATTAA
Source organism: Neodontobutis hainanensis (assembly GCA_024349245.1). Taxonomy (NCBI): domain Eukaryota; kingdom Metazoa; phylum Chordata; class Actinopteri; order Gobiiformes; family Odontobutidae; genus Neodontobutis; species Neodontobutis hainanensis. Next base: position 479,301 of record JALDNG010000108.1, read on the forward strand.
TTAACTCACAGTTTGTGTCTCTAACTCTTTGAAAGGTACTAAATGTTCTTTGGTCTCTTAGTGTTGCTCGTCTTCAGTTTTTAAGGAACATCTGAAGGAGGGCTGTCATATTTACCACTGCTCTTTGAATTTATTAGTTTTAAAGACACAGCAGAGTGTGGTCAACATCATGTCCCAAAAGTCTGTGCAGCTGAGTTTTCACGTGCACCTGCTGAGAAGGTAAGAAGCTCCTATGTCTGATAGAGTTTAATCAAGTTTTAAAATGACTTCTTCGTGCCTTGGAAGTGTTTGGTTTGATTCTCTGAGTCCCCTGTGAGTTTGCTGTGTTTTAGCTCAGTCCTGAAATCTAAAAGATTTTATTTTACAGGCCAATAACAAATTGGGTGATTCAGAATTAAAATTAAAATAAATTAATGAAGCCAGGCCCCGGAGGGAGTCTGGTTTGGGGACCACAGGATCTCGTCTCTGCTTTTTGCAGATGATGTTGTCCTGTTGGCTCCATCAAGCCAGGACCTTCAATGTTCACTGGGGCGGTTTGCAGCCGAGTGTGAAGCGGCTGGGATGAGGATCAACACCTCCAAGTCTGAGACCATGGTTCTCAGTCGGAAAAGTGTGTCTAGTCTCCTTCAGGTTGGTGGAGAGCTCCTGCCTCAAGTGGAGAAGTTTAAGTATCTCGGGGTCTTGTTCACGAGTGAGGGAAGGAAGGAGCGTGAGATCAACAGACGGATCGGTGCAGCTTCTGCAGTAATGCGGTCGATGTACCGGTCTGTCGTGGTGAAGAAGGAGCTGAGCTGTAAGGCAAAGCTCTCGATTTACCGGTCGATCTACGTTCCTACTCTCACCTATGCTCATGAGCTTTGGGTCATGACCGAAAGAACTAGATCCCGGATACAGGCGGCCGAAATGAGCTTTCTCCACAGAGTGGCGGGGCGCTCCCTTAGAGATAGGGTGAGGAGCTCGGTCACTCGGGAGGAGCTCAAAGTAGAGCCGCTGCTCCTTCACATCGAGAGGAGCCAGCTGAGGTGGCTCGGGCATCTGTTTCGGATGCCTCCCGGACGCCTCCCTAGGGAGGTGTTCCGGGCATGTCCCACCGGGAGGAGACCTCGGGGAAGACCTAGGACACGCTGGAGGGACTATGTCTCTCGGCTGGCCTGGGAACGCCTCGGTATCCCCCCGGAAGAGCTGGAGGAAGTGTCTGGGGAGGAGGAAGTCTGGGCGTCTCTGCTTAGACTGCTGCCCCCGCGACCCGGCCCCGGGTAAGCGGTAGAAGATGGATGGATGGATAATGAATAAAATTTAACCCATCTGCTATTTAGAAATAGCATTAATTAAATACAACTTAAATACTGCAGCACATTACGTACAAAGTGAATTAATGTCTTTTTTACCTTGATTTTCCTTTTTCCCAATAAACCTTAACTTGCCGTGGGTCGTTCGATGGGATGAACTCCAGCTTTTTGGTGGTTTGGGGCAAATAAATCTTCAGCTGTTGACCGTAGATCAAACTCTCATGGACTGTATACGACTCTGAAGCACAAGAAAGAGAGAACGGTAAGTTTTGTGGTTCATAATATATTTTTATCATTCTGTTTATGCTTCTGTTTAAATCAGTTTGTGAAGAGTTAAGTGTCACTTCTGAGCTTTTGGTACTTTTCTGTCTTGCTTCCTGTTTTATTTTGAACCCACTAATCTTCCTTGTCTTTCTTTGTGAGAGTGACAAAAACTGGGGTCAATGTAATATTTAAATCAAACATTTAACCTTTATTACAGAATATAATACAATCATTTTTATCAGCCCTTATTCTGTAAATATGCTGTGTTGAGTGTTGAGGCTGTATATTTTTCTAATGAAAGATCTCTATCCAAGCTTTTGTAATTATATTTTATTTTATTTTTTAATTAATTATCGAGCTCTAGAGAAACAGGGCATTATATAAACATTTCAATCTCTTAATCACAGGATTTTAAAGTGACATTATAAATAAAATACTTACCAACAGAGAAGGCAGCCACCAGGAGGCTCACTACTGCCCACATCATCTGCAAAACGAGACAAATGTCATTTAGAATTTTAGTGGAATGCCCCTTCAGTTCACAAACTACACACAATACAGTAGACAAAACACACAAGACAATTTTACAACACAATACAAACAGTTTAGATTTAAAAAAATCTACAGGCCCATAGAAGCAACAGCAAGTCAAATAAATAAACTACCAAATTAATCAATTGATTGATCATCTCATTTGCAAAAAGATAGATAGATAGATCTTTATTGTCATTGTCATATATACAACAAAAATTTAAAAGTGCTCTCCATTAGTGCATCATTCATACGTTGTTTAAATAATACTAAATGTAAATTTAAGAAAAAAACATTAAAACACTAAAACAATAATAATTAAAAAATAAAAACACATAAAAAACCCACACATGCATCAAACAAAAACATTGGTCCAGACTTTTGCGTTTTAGCATTATTTTTTTGTAGCGTTTAGAGCGGATATTACAGTTGGGTAGAAACTGTATGATGGCGGCGCACACAGTTGCTGCAGTTAGGTGTCTCATTTGCAAAAACATCTGTCCCTACAGTGTGGTGGAAAATATGGGATTCCGCAACACTTTTTACAGCTTGGTGCCGCTGTACTTTATACCATCTCAAAAGTTTTTCTCCAACAATCTCATTCCTCAAATCTACAATGAAACAAAGACAGAAGTCAAGAAAAAACTGAGCAGGGCTGACCAAATTGCCCTGGATCTCACGGGTCAATGAGTTGTACATAACTCTGACAGCACATTACATAGCAGAAGACTGGTCACTGCCTTCTCACGTTCTCCAGAATCATGCACAAGGGCCATACAGGGTCAGACATTGCAGAGTTACTTCCTAGCGTTGTAACCGAATGGGGCATTTCTGGGAAAGACACCGCGTTGGTCACAGATAATGCGGCTAACATGGATGCTGCAACACAGTTGGCTAACTTCCTCCATATCAAATGTTATGTAATAAGCACTTAAGCAGCCGGTTCTATTAAGACTTCTCGTGTGTGTTCAACTTGTAAATCGTTTTTTAGAAGTCTAACAGCACTCCATGTGTTGGAGCAAAACAGAAACTATTGGAGCTCCCTGCGCACCAACTGGTTACCAATGTAGCGTCAAGATGGAACAGTGCCTTTGACATGGTAGAACGTTTTCTGGAGCAACAGGTCACATTAGGATATTAGTACATTTCCTGAGTCAAACAAATTAAATGCAGTGGAGTTTGTTCAGGAATTGAAGCCACTCAAGGTGGCTACGTACGTTATGTCAGACAAGGTTTAGCCAACACTTTTTGTAATAGCACCCACAGCTTCTGCAAGCATTCCAGGAAAACTTGGACATTCGTCTTTTGTCAGATAAATAAAGGAAGCTGTTCACCAAGACTTATTCAAAAGGTACACCTCTGAGATAGAGAAGAACACACTCATATGAGAGGCCGCTTGAGACGAAACCCATTGAAACACAATACACATTAAAATACTTGCAATACACATTGAAACACTTGCAATACACATTGAAACACTTGCAATACACATTGAAACACTTGCAATACACATTGAAACACTTGCGCATAAACAATTGCACGTACATGTTGCGTACATGGAAAACACTATATCTGTGCATATATGAAAGACATGCGGTTACATATAAACTCTGCCTTTAATTGCCCACGTACTGTTGTACCTGCACAAAGACTGCACTTTCAAACATTCTCACGTGCAAGAGAGCATATATATTTTCAGTGTGTCCGGAAGTCGTTTCATTGCAACCGGAAGTTAGAGCTCAAATTCTCCACGTAGCCTATAGACGGTTTCAACGAACGCCATGGTCACGCGTCTGGACCATGTCTTTCATATATGCACAGATATAGTGTTTTCCATGTACGCAACATGTACGTGCAAGTGTTTCACATGTACGTGCAAGTGTTTCACATGTACGTGCAAGTGTTTCACATGTACGTGCAAGTGTTTCACATGTACGTGCAAGTGTTTCAATGTGTATTGCAAGTGTTTCACATGTACGTGCAAGTGTTTCACATGTACGTGCAAGTGTTTCACATGTACGTGCAAGTGTTTCAATGTGTATTGCAAGTGTTTCACATGTACGTGAAAGTGTTTCACATGTACGTGCAAGTGTTTCACATGTACGTGCAAGTGTTTCAATGTGTATTGCAAGTGTTTCACATGTACGTGCAAGTGTTTCACATGTACGTGCAAGTGTTTCACATGTACGTGCAAGTGTTTCACATGTACGTGCAAGTGTTTCAATGTGTATTGCAAGTGTTTCAATGAGTTTCGTCTCAAGCGGCCTCTCATACACTCACCCTTGGATCAAGTAATTCTGATTCTTATTTATATAGCGCTTTTTTGCACCCTTCTCGGGCACTCAAAGCCTTTACCTTGTGCTTCCATTCACACACATTCAGCCCTGGGGCAGACAGACAGGGGACTGACACACACACAGCGCTCACAGCCTTTTCCAACCACCACCGAACACACCTCTACAGTCACACACATTCATACACCAGTGCTACAGACACTGAAGGGAAGGTTAAGGGTCTTGCTCAAGGACACATCAACAGTATGAACAGGGAAGTGGGGGAATCGACCCGGCAAACCTCTGGTTGTAGGACAATATGTAGTCTATGTGATACACAGATATACGCCATATGCCACACGTATAACCTTACGTAACTGTATATACCAAAAGCAGCCCACACTATCAAATCCAATACCTGATGTTGCTCAATGTATCAAAATTGCAATATAGATTGAATCGGCTTGTACATAAATCATTCCTACTTCATAAAAAATGATTATCACCCACTTTTAACCTTTTTGCTTGGTATTGGATTGGAATGGAAATCATCACATCACTGCCCCCTCGCTTTCTGATTGGTTCACGCTGCAAAATGGGAGGGAGAAGCACATAGTGACAGTGGAGCACTTTCACTGACTGGAAAAAAAGGTTTGAGACCAACTGTGTAAAACGACATACATAAAACATAAAATGAAACGCAAACAAGACTTTTCAAGTGTTTTCATAAGCCTCACACTACGTCCAAGAAAACTGCTGAAACGTCCACATTAATTAACGGAAATTATGTGCATCTTCCTTAATGGTGTCTCCCGGTAAGTGCTGTTAGGGTTTTATAATAAGATTCACTTTTATATAACTTTTGTGTATGTTATTTGCACTCTCTGCATGCTACACTGCACCCTAATCTGAATTCGGAGTAACTGTGCTAACACAGTTAGCAGTTTAAATGTACAAAGTTCTCACTAGTCGTCACCACAAAATCATGCTAGGCCTACTAGACGTTCTTAAAAAACGTTTAAGCATAACTTGACATTAACAACATTAATTTGTTAAACCTGCGCAGTTACATTTTAACCCCCCTCCTCATTGGCTACGTTCAATTTTTAGTAATATATTTATTGGCCATACTTCTCCTAATTAAAGACGTAAATTGGGTAGTTGCTTTTTTTTTTTCTATATGACAGCTCTTGGAATCTAAAAACAGGCATCCTTGATTAGAATTGAGGGACAATAAGTTAGGTAAATACCAGTCAACATGCAGAGCAAACATTAAAAAAATTAAGCTACGTCACAGTAATTTAAAAGAATAACCTAAAAAATGAGTTAGAAGATAAGATTATTTATATCACACAGTTTTCAAGGTGAAGACATTTTGTCTCTAATTCCAAGAGACCATCAGGTTTGGTTTCAGTGGAAACTTCTCCCTCTGGAGAGATAAGCTCAGCTCTTACAGTTGATCTCAGAATTGATAAAGTCTGTTGGAATTAGAGACAAAACGTCTTCACCTTGAAAACTGAGTCCAGATGCTTTTAGTTAAACCTTTTTTTCAATGTGTCCTGGATGACTGAGAACCTTCACAGACAAATCACACAATTGCTTTTGTGTGATATAAAAACTGGTTAAGCACATGTCACGATACTCACATTATATGCTTCAAAAGTTGTATGTTAGCAAAGCAAAGTTTACAAATATTTGTGCCTTCATTTATTTGTACATCATTGCTGTTTTAAGAACTAAGAATTCTGCATTTCAGTGACGTCAGCAGTAAATATTTACCGCGCACAAGCCACAGATACTTGTGTTGTGTTTCCTGTTTTACACTGTGGTGCGCAAGGTTGTTGCTGATTTGGTGCTAAAAACTTAAGTCATCAAAACTGCCAGACAAAGCCACGAGGCTGCATAGATCCAGCAAGGATTGGTTTAATTCCCCGGATGCACTTTTGAGTAATCAGTTCTCCCGATTAGCCACGCTGGTCCTGCAGGAGAGGGATGGGAGGAGACAGACGCAGCGCAGACACAGAGCGGCCACAAAAACTGAGTGACTGTACTAAAAAAACTGCTTAAAAAGTGTGGGTCACGGGTGTGACGCCTATGCTACAAAGATATAAAATACTTTCCCTCAGCAGACACAAACTGGTCTTGTTTAATGTCTATTCTTGAGTCAAAGTTGAGAAGAAGACTTTGTTTTACATTTTAAACATTACAAACGTGAGTAAATGCATTGGTTTGCCCAAGTTTTCTGCACAAAACTGTGTTGAGCACAAGAATAACACCAATATTACTCAAACAGAAGTGGATACAAGAAAAGAGAGTCGTTAAAAATTCAAACATGAAAATGTTTAGCCGGTATCTTACCTTGAAGGGTCGGTGATCCGTCTTATTTCTTGACAGAGAAGCGGCAGAGATGTAGGTTACTGTGTTAAATGTGCAGGAGTCTCTTGGCAGACCTCCTTCTTGAACAGAGAGTTGTGTTTTAGTGAAGAGGGGCGTGGTGTCTTCAGGGAGCATCAGACAAACAAGACACCAGGCTATGTCACTGTCTGTGGAGTTCATGCTTGATAGAAATCATGTCAGCACGTTTGAACATAGAGTTTAATTAAGGTTTCTGCCTAAACAATGCAGTTACTAGGTAGGAATTAAATAGTAAACTATTCAGATATGAGGTGTGTCTATTTTGTGGGCTTTGTGCCACGTTTAGACCGCTGGAGCCACCCTTTTCCGACTGAGAACCATGGTCTCAGACTTGGAGGTGCAGATCCTCATCCCAGCCGCTTCACACTCGGCTGCAAACCGTCCCAGTGCACACTGGAGGTCCTTGATGGAGCCAACAGGACAACATCAGCTGCAAAAAGCAGAGACGAGATCCTGTGGTCCCCAAACCAGACTCCCTCCAGCCCTGACTGCGACTAGAAATCCTGTCCATAAAGATAATGAACAGGACCGTCTTGTACTGTGTTTGTGTGCTTCAAAAATATGTGAAGTTGTGAAGCACAGTGGAGTTATTACTTCTTCAATGGCCTTATACTGAATTTATTTCTCGTCTTGATACCTAAATCTCCTCTTCCACTCCTTAAGTCAGTGTAGGATCTTTTGTGGAGTGTTGTCAGAGCTGATGTGTTTCTCGAGAGTTTAAAGCCTGTCAGACCAGAGAGAAATTAATGCTGAAGGATGAAGGTGTAACAGAAAGACAGACAGGATTTTAGTTTGCACTGAACCAGTTGTACATGTTTACATACCATTATATGTTTATTTTTATAGTTTAAAATGGTAAAATCCACATAATTGCATATTTAATTTGTCTTTTTTATCAATTATTTTGTTTATACATCAATAAAACAACACAACAATAAACTTAATCTACTCTATCAGGCATCTGAAAAACATTTCATTATTAGTGTATAAGTTATCTATACAACAACAGCAAGTGTAAGCTACTACATCACATAAAGTGGTGGAAAAAAGTTTTCAGACACACCAACATTTGCATTAAGAATTACTCTTCAAGTCTTCAAGACAACTAAATATAAATTTGTTCAGTTTTGAACACATTCTGTTATTTGTTGACTTTGATACTGACAATGATGAGAACTGATATATAACGTTGAAAAGTAAGGCTATCCTTGTCACAGAGTCTTAGACAGAGTTCATGACGTGGTCGAAAGCAAACGGAGAAAACTGGTGCCGCTGAAGAACTTACTTTGAAACTCCACCCTGTAGCGAAAACAATAAAACTGTGTAAAGATAGTGTTTTACAGCAGCTTTATCCATCAACACTTTACAAACTGGTGCCATTGTGAACACTAAGAAGGCCACATCTTTGTCACAGTTCAGTTCAGTGTAAAGCAAAATAAATGTTGCATGTTGTTACTGAACTCCAAATGCAGATAAATACTTGGTCATAATGACTGAGATTTTAAACTAGAGCTTTTTTGATGTTGAGACTTATTTTCTGGGAGACCTAAATATTGACTGTCTGATGAAAGGAGTCCAGTGCAAGGGAAACTGTTTGATGCCACAAATGTAATAGTTCTTATAAAAATAATAAACAAACAACAAGAATTCATCCCAGAAACTTGTGTTGATCACATTTCTACCAGTGCGCCAGAATTGTGCATTGATACATTTCCTTTTCCCACAGGCTACCACAATTTAATTATCACCGATCAGAGATGTGTCTGTTAACAGCACTGAGTAAGGTCACGGAAAACGTTTATAAACAGGTTAATAACTATTTTTTTAATCATGGACTTTCCAATGCTCTCACCATTATGAGGACTGGAGAAAAAATAATGGTGGGTCGTGTCATGCTGGATTTTTCAGCTGCATTTGATATAATTAAGCATAAATCTTTACTCAATATGGTTCAGAAACTACTGCAGGATCCAAACTGTTTTCTTCAGTGGTTGTTATTCCAGCATCACTGTGGAATAACACTGTTCTAGGACCTTTATCTACACTAATGATTCACCTTTTGTATTGTCAAAGACAAAAATGTCAAAACAATATATGCATCTGCATCCAAGCTTAGAACACTAGTAAATTGGATAAATATTGGCCAACTAGTTTTAAACGTATCAAAAACATATAGTATGTTATTTGGTTTAAAGCATTGTTTTAACATGAATCCATTACTATGTTTGAAAATAAAAAATTCTATTAAACATGTTTATGAGACCAAACTTCTGGAAATCTTAGTAGACAGTAAGTTATCATGGTCAAAGCAAATAGAATGCATGCGTACTAAAATGTGAAGAGCTATAACTGTGATCGAAAGATATGCAAAGTGTTTAACTTGTAAAGCCACTAAAATAATTACACAAGCTCTGATATTGGCAAACCTTGACTATTACCCAACCATTTGGTTTAATGCCACAGCTGAAATGTTAAAGAAATGACAGGTTTTACAAAATAGAGCAGCAACATTGGTACTTTGTTACATTACACCAACATAAAATTGGTTGTTTTTTCAAGACAGACTTTTATATTTGTCCGAATATCTCATTCATGTCATTCAAACTCCTCAGGTTCTCTACCAAAAGCTACTTTTCAGCTCTAACACACGTGATCATTTCAGCAAACATGCCATGCAGTTAAGACAAGGTACCCGCTCTGTTGCAGACATCTCCATTGACTTCCGCACCCTGGCAAGAAGGAGCGGTTTTAACATGCCTGCGCTCCATCAAGTTTTTGTAAATGTGCATTCACACAATAAAACCAGTCCGTCTGAGTCCTTTGGAGCCCACCTCCAGGGTCGAGAGAATGTCCAGCATTTCCAGACCTGCTCTTTCCAGTGGAGTCCAGCACATACCTGTAGTGCCCGGTCCTGGGCTCCTGCTCTGGTCCTCACCCCATTCTGTTGTGGTGTTGAATCAAGCTTGTTCTGAACCCTCTCTGCATTGTGCATTTGATTCCTGTAATAACCCACATTACAGTCTGAAAATCTCACAGTATGTCATTTGGTTTAAAGCATTGTTTTATCATGAATTCATTACTATATTTGAAAATACAAGATGCTCCTAATAAACATGTTTATGAGACAAAACTTCTGGGAATCTTAGTAGATAGTAAGTTATCATGGTCAAAGCAAATAGAAGGCATGTGTACTAAAATGTGAAGAGCTATAACTGTGATCAAAAGATATGCAAAGTGTTTAACTTGTAAAGCCACCAAAATAATTACACAAGCTCTGATATTGGCAATCCTTGACTATTACCCAACCATTTGGTTTAATGCCACAGCTGAAATGTTAAAGAAATGACAGGTTTTACAAAATAGAGCAGCAACGTTGGTACTTTGTTGTGATCATTGGTCAAGACAGACTTTTTATATTTGTTACTGTTATGAAAATTGTACATTTCTTATTGTTATCAAGTTCTGTTGCTCTTGGTTCTGCTAATGTCATGTCCTTCGAGCAAATCCAAACATAGACATAGCCACCTCCATCCTGCCCCTGGGATCCTGTCATGGAAAAGCCTGAACATACGCCTCCTAACAACAACTGCTGGATATAAAGTCTTATGTATTCTTTACTTTGACAATAAACTCCATCCTGTTCCATTGTCTACAAGTGTGTGCTTTGCTTTGATTGTTCTGAACAAAAAATTCTTATAACAGTTACTTACACTTTTCCGGACTATTTCTATCACTAACCCTCCTCAGGTTCTCTACCAAAACTCCTTTTTAGATCTCACATACATGATCATTCCACCAGACATGCCACTGCTCAGAAGTTAATATTACCTATAGTAGCAACAAATTTCATCAAAAGAACGTTTAGTTATAGAGGTACGTACGAATGGCATATACTTCACAAACATATAACACTGGTAGAAAACCAAACCAAAGTTTTCTACATCATCATTCTAAATATTATGAGATAGTTTAACATTATATGCTGATACTGCCATAACAAATGTATTATTTGTTATTTTAAATCAGCTGCTGCAAATAAATATAGAAACAGAAAATAAAGAAGTTGAAAATATAGGTTCCCTTTTTTCTCTCTATAATTGATAGATCAAATGGAAACTCTAAAACAATATGGAACCAGCTGAAAAAAATGACAGGCAATTACCCTAAAGAACAAGCAGTGTTAGAAATAAAAAGTCCATTAAGGCACTCAGACCCTCCCGATGCAAAGACATCTTTGGTCTGGTGCAGTTATGCTCAAGGAGCTCAGCACATCCATTACACCCCCCATTAGTAAAATAATAAATGTGTCCTTTTCACAAAGCATGTTCCCTAGTCTCTGGAAATCCTCTGTTGTAGTCCCAATTTTCAAAAGTGGAGCTCCTCAGTCCCTGGCAAACTACAGACCTATTAGTATACTTCCTTGTGAGTCTAAAACTATGGAAAAACTTGTGGTAAAACAAATAAATAATCATATAAACACTACACAACTATGTCCTCCATCAAATGCAGTTTGGTTTTAGAGCCAAATACTCAACGGAGACAGCAACCTGCTCTCTGGTTGAAAACATCCGAGCACTGCTGGACAGAGGTGGGGTTGTTGGTTCTGTATTTTTAGATTTAAAAAAAGCCTTTGACACAGTAAATCACAAACTCCTGCTCTCTAAGTTATGCACTTTTAATTTCCCTCCCGATGCACTTAAATGGATCAAATCCTATTTGGTTAATCGCTCCCAACATGTCAGAGTCCAATCCCATCATACAGCCCTCAGTCTGTCCACTGGCCTTCCCCAAGGATCACTTCTCAGGTCTTTACTGTTCTCACTTTACATCAATGAGCTTCCTTCTGTTTGCTGTGACGTTTCTGTGCAGATGTACGCAGACGACACTGTAGTCTACGTTCATGGCAGAAGTCTCTCTCAGATGTCTGAGACGCTCACAAACTCCATGGTTTCCATCTGCACTTGGTTAAAACACTCATGTTTACAGTTAAACACAACTAAAACAGTGGTAATGTTTTTTCATAAACCCAACAGTCCTCCTGTTGGTGGGTCAGATGTTCTTGTCTCTGGAGAACGGCTGCTGGTTGTATCTGAATACAAATATCTCTGTGTTTTAATTGATTCTAAACGTTCATTCAAATCACAAATTACTAAGGTCAGTAATCTAATCAAATTCAACATTAGTAATTTCAGACACACTCGTTCTCAAATGTCCACTCAAGCAGCTAAAATGTTTATGCATTCAATGATTCTGCCCTCTTGCCCCGTGTCCCGTCTCTGAAGTCTGATTGTTGTGTATGCTGTGTTTGTCAGTAAATGATTGTTTTGTCTGTCGTGCTTCTGTTTTATATATTGTGTAATACTTTTATAGATTGTGTGATATTTCTTTGTAATGTTTTGTTATGTTTTAGCCTGACTTAACATCTGTCATGGGACTACAGATGAAAAATTTACAGTTTTCTTTCCGTCTATGCACTGTCCCTGAAATAAATCAATAAATTAAAAAAATAAGCTGATAAAACTCTAATTTGCTCCAATCAAAATTTGGAACACAGTGAAAACATAGAACATAATAATGAAAATGTTAAAAAATTGGTTCGATGTTTACAAATTGTCATTAAATATGAATAGAATTGCATTAAATTTATTCAGTAATAAAATAAATACAAATGTCCAGATCAGAATTAATACAACTGAACTAGAAATGGTAAGTTAAACTAAAGTTATTATTGACCACAAGCTCTGTTGGAAATCCCACAATATTGACATAAAGTCAAAAAGTGTAAAAACTCTGTAAAAACTGTAAAAACACATTCTTTATTCAAAGGCCCTAAACATATTGTAGCAGTCTCTAATAGTGCCATAAATGACATATTGTGTAGAGATCTGGGGAAATACAGACTAAACAAAAATAAAACCAATAGTTCTGAAAGATTTATTGGAAAATGTTCTTAAAAACATTGTGAACGTTGTTAGTAGCAACCACACTAATCTCCAACTCTTCACATCTCCTCTTCTCGTTCACAGGTTTCCTCTGGAGCAGGTTCACACGAGGGTTTAGCTGCAGAAACGCAAAAGTTAGATATTTTTGTGTAAAACAATAAAATCAACTAAACTAATGTGAACAACAAATGCAAACTCTTTGCTGTCTTGTTTGTGTGTGACCTTTACTCACGTCTCTGAACTCCACCAGGCCCAGCTCTCCCAGTTCACTGACGAGGTCGTACGCAGAGACCGACTGAAGAAAGATCTGGACCAAACAGACATCCTCACTTCGAAACATCGCTCCTAACAAAAATAACCCAAGCAAACATGAAGCTCTAGTCTTTTTCAGGTTTTAAGATGGCTGTATGAATGGTGTACTGGCCTGGGTCCCAGTGTTTTCAGGACAAAAAGTGGTGGAAAGTTTGAAGTGAGGAAAAGTGGAGGGAAGCTGATAACAAACTCATGGAGCCTGTAACTTGGTTCATGTGACTAAAGACGGGATTCAGAGTAATTCATTTTCGAAAACAGGGGGTCAATGTATAAAATGTGATAACCGTTTTAGAATATTGCACTAACCATACGACCTGCAGTACTTAAATACCTGTCTGTTAATGGTCTAAACCAGGATTAAAGCCAGAGACCAACTTTAATAAAATCATTTTAATTTCAGTCTGAAAAATAAGACCTGACTCAAGAAAGCCAAAGTCGCCCCAGTGTGAGAACCACTGTACTAAACCTTTTTCCTCTCAATGAGTACTTTTTATGTAAAGTATTTGTCTCTTTATGTAGCACTTATATTTTATCGTCTGTGCGTAAAAGAGAAAATAAAGACAAGTGTAATAGTAGTTTAAATATTCTATTATTCGTATACACTGTTGTAGTCAAGACAGCTACGAGACCAGAGAGAATTAAAACAATGACAAGACGAAGAGCAGCGCAAAATACACTGTAATGAATTCTAGGTAACACTTATAAAATCCAAAAAGTCCAGTTTTAGTCCAGTGTTATAGAGGGGTCAGTGTTTGGTGAAAGAGACAAAGGTAGTCCAGTCTTAGACTAACTTTTCAATGCTTTATAGTAAGTAGACATTTTAATCTGTGTATATTTGGAATTATTCGACTATTTTTCACTAGGCAGCAAAATGGTCCTTAAAATTCCTCAGTATTTCTCTTACAATACCTCGTTAAACGGTGTATTTAGTTGTTGTTATGAGCCACAGATGGAGCAGAGAGGTTTATCTGGGGTTGTCCTAATCCGTTCTTAGAGGCTTAATGACAGGGATGCGTCTCCAACTCATCTTTTCCTTCAGAGAATAGCACCTTTACAAGCACTTTTTTACTATTTAAAAAGGCTTTATCAACCTCAAACAAGCCAATCTACCTTTAAATGGATAAAAAGAATATCCGTGAGGCGCCCACTGAGCTATACTGCTGTTTACTTCAAATGTTAAATGCACTTTTGTGTTATATGCTTTATTAGTAAAATGAATACAGTTTTGAAAATACAGCTTATCTTTAAAATCCCCCACAATGACTACACCTAGGTTAAAATTAAATGAAAAATTGTACTGTACCAAACAGAAAACCGTGAGCAAAAACGAACACATTTGAAATGCTGAGAGCTGTTCTCACACAGATCCTGCAGTTTATACAGCGCTGTCCATCCCAGTTCTTCAGGATCGGGTAAAACATGTCCATCATGTTTTGGATAGTGAACAATTTTTATAGAGTTTGTATCATATTAATTGTATATTATATGTTATATGGTAGTGCTATATCTTATACGCGTCGACTACGTCGACTACAAAAATACGTCGTCGACGCGTCAGTGGGCGTGTCAGGTGTAGAACCTCATTCTGGTAAAAAACACACCTGTGATGAAGCTTTGGCATTATTAATGACGCTGCTGGTGCCTCTCTCTGTAGCTACATAAAGCACAATCCGTTTTTGCCACATTTTCCCAACATCTGTGAAAGAAACGGGAGGAAAACTAGTGATGGAAAGTTGGGAAGGAAAGCCGTGTGTGCGTAGCACCTGCTGCTTTACCTTTAGCACAGGTGACAGGAGCCGGGGAGGGTGTACTCGCCGTGGCGGCGGTAGTGACAGGGAGGTCCGGAATAATGTGGCTTTTATTGACAGCTGTTTGGGACAAATGCGTGTTGTTCATCCTGACACTAACCAGTCGAGGAGAGGCAGGGGTAAACACAGTCAGTGTAAATGCACTAATCAAAGCAGCGATAGTAAAGAGAGTGATGGCTGTGCTTTATGAGAGGTCCACACTCTAAAAAAAACTACTCACTATGCCATTTGGATAAGAACAGATAAAGCTACTGCAACCAAACACCAAACACCTACAGTCCATGTGTATATTTCTCAGTTCTATTTTCATACTATATTAATAACTATTTTACTATAGTTATGGTATTTTAGAAGTTGTAGTTGTACTGTAAAAGGCCTGTTCACACCGAGACGAATTTCGCCGACGTTATTCGCCAATGTTTAACGCCTCGTGACTAAACAAAGGGCGCCAATCTGAGTGTTCACACCGACGCGAAAAACACCACGCGTAAAAGCGTCAGTTTTTTAAAAATGCCTCGGGTTCGTTTTTTTGGTTTGACGCACCGCGTCAAAAACTATACGACAAATGAGACTGACTCTTTTGCTCACGTGTTTGGAGTTTCTGAAGTTAGAGTAAAACTCAACTTGGGGGCGCTCAAAAACAAAACGGTCTTGCTGAGCACACATATGTAACGGCGAAGAAGATGTACCCCAAGTAGCATCTACACTTCCGGGAAGAAATAAGACGAAGAAGATGCAAGGCCAGATGAATGTAGAGCTGCTGGTCTCGTTGGTTTCGGAACACAAAGAACCACATGACAAATGCGACAGCAGTTACAAAAATCACTGGTAAAAAATTAATGTTTTCTTTGTATGATTTGGACAAGCGCGTAAATACTTGCTCTCCTGAGTGAAAAGCGAGTGTCAGAAGTGTAAAGTTTGTGTATCGGGGTATTTCTGTTTTACATTAAGCGCCATCAAATGTCAGGGAATGAATTTGCATGTTCACTCGGCTCATCCTCAGCGAAAATCGCTTGGGTGTGAACACAAAAAACGCGTTGAAAAACGCTGGCGAATAACGCGCGCCGATATTCGTCCTGGTGGGTACGAGCCTTAAATTACTATTTTTGCTCAAGTTACTGTGTGGATTTCATTTCAGAAAAAGACAGAAAAATGAAAATATAACTATTATAATATCTTTATTAGTCTGTATGTACTGTAATTAACATAACTGCCAATATGTAATTTCATGGTATGCAAATTAGATGCAAATTAGATGCATTTTTGTTTAAATTTGGGACAAACCAATTAAATAAAACATAATCATAAGTATGTGATTAATAACGAATTATCTCCTTAGTTAAAAAGAGTTTAAAATGCTTTCTTTTTATTTTATAATAAAATGACAAATTCACTACACTCTCTAAAGATTGTAATCAAAGTAATCACAATAATCATTGTAATAATCACATTCAGTTCATTTAAAAATATGCATATTGTTGTGTACTGTAGTGTATGACTGTTTCATAAACATAGATTAATTTTAATATAAATTTTAATAATAAAATTTTTGATATTAAAATTAATTTCTAATTAAAAGGGGCACCATTCTAGTTTTAGACAGATCCAGAGAAAATGTTTAGTCTAGTCTCAATAATCTAAAGGCAGAGAATTCTTCTAGTTTTCGACCATTTCTTGATATAAACAGAGAAACATTAATGTCTTTTATGGGATTTTATTAAAGATTATACAATGATGAATAATATGAATAAAAAGGATGGAAACAGGGACAGGATTGACACGACAAGGGATAAACACAGAAATAAACATTTGCTTTCAGAGGGTATCGTGAAACCAGGAATGTTTAGATTAATCTAGATTATGGAAATTTAACAAAGGGGATGTGAAGGAAGCAGCTTGGTCTACCAAGTCAGTGCTTTAACAGACTACATTTTTACGACGCCAGGCTGTGTGTATGCCACGTTTTAAACTCACTCTCATCTTGGGTTCAGTGCAGGGAGGCCCTCGCGACAAGGTCCAAAGTGTCCTCCAGAATTTGGCGCGTCCTGCCTGGTTCCGAAAGGCAGAGTGGTTGTAATGTGCACGCCGCTCCAGACGGGTCGCTGTTTGGCGGTGTAGCGTTGAGGCGGAAACAGTCTGTTGAAGCTAGTTGACTGGCTAATCCCTTAGCAGACTTCCGGATAGCGGGAAAAATAAAGACTTTAAAAATAAACCGTGACTCACTGAAAGGAAGTCTTAAAAGTTGGCTTTCACTGGTTTAAACTTGCTTAGGCGAGTGCTCGTTTCTGTTCGAGCAAACACGTAAGCAGGCGCGGTCTTTAAAAATAAAAGGGCCAAAATGGCTTCCGTCTTTTAGCAGGCTTAGAGGAAGCATTTTGGCAGCTGCTTGCGGGAGGAAAACTTTGCGTAGCAAGCGAGGCTTGCAGGCTTGAAACAACAAAAATTTACTCATTACACGAGGCTGGTGAGCTTTGAGAAGTTGTGGAGGCGAGGCGGTCCTAGTGGACCGTCCGCCTGAAGCCAGCAGGTTCAGAGCGATGCCCAAAGGGAGAAGGTTGACTGTGTGCCAGTTTATCACCTTCGAGACGGGGGCGTGTCTTACGGAGAAGGTCGTCGCTTTGGAAAGTTTAACTATAGTTTAAATGTTTAAACTAAGTTTTAAAACATTTCTTGCTTCGCAATTTCTCTAGGTTTTTCATATTCACACAAAAAAAATTCACAACTCCACGTCCTGGAAAATAACAGTATAAACAACAGCACATTAACACAATAACTCCTTTTTTTAAAATAACCAAATGTCCTTCAGGGAAAAGTCATAGTTCTTTGTCCATTCAACCACAAGGGGACAGTGTCTGATCATCAGAAGTTCGTGATCAAACAATCTTTTATCTCCAGAGTTATAACTGGTTTGACAGCGGCACCAGGAACCTGTGACCCTCTGGTGTTGAATGGCCTGAGATGTGTCCTCAGGATGGCTAAAGAACGTTCTGGGTAAAGCTGAATCAACAACTTTATCTCCCAGAATCTATGGTCCTTTGACATTACCAGGATGTGGTACTGGTCCTGAGTCACCTTTGACCTGATGACTGGCAGACCCAAGTTCCACTTCTTATGAAAGCAGAAACAAAGTCATTAATAACATTTCCTGTCCTTAACAAAACACTTTGGCCGTCCTTTTATCTGAAAGAAAACAATGTTAACCAAGTCTTCTTCCAGGCTTCAGATTCAAGCCTGTCTCTGAAGGCCGATGGTGAAAACAAACAGTCGTTAATCCTGAAGACTTCTTAGGCTTATAACAGATGTTACTGTGGGTGGAATTCTGGAGACTGATCTGCTACAATATTTACTACCCTCTTTAAAATACATTACAGTTTATTAATCTAGTGTTTTTTTAATACAGTTTATAAAAAACAAAAACACTAGATTAATAAAAACAATAAAAATTAAATAATCGTTAGATTAGTCGACTAATCAAAAAAATAATTGTTAGATTAGTCGACAGAAAAATAATCGTTAGTTGCAGCTCTATTATATGCGCTCACTCCGGCTCCAGTTCATATGCTTATCCACACACACTTATGGCTTACCGTCTTTAGCTGTATCTTCTATTGACAACATGCTAATCCAAACTAGACAAAGACATCACTTTGCACTACATCTAATCATTGTTCAGGGAAACGCTGTCCTGTACAGGCATATACACATAAACCTATAACCATCTATGACTGACATGTCAGCTCATTACACGTCCATCCAAAACCCTGGAGCTGAGAGGCAGGCATAATGTACACCTATAAAAACTTCAGGATGCAGAGTCTCATTGTGTTCCACGGCTCCCCATTTCCACCTCAGCGTGTTTCTTTAGGTGTCGAGAAGAAGTCTGTTTAGAGTAAAATATCTCTCCACACAGCTCACATGGTATCACCAACTCTCGAGTGTGTTGAAAGTAATGTGTCCTATAAGAACTTGAACTTCTAAATGTCTTTCCACACTGGTCACAAGAGTACGGCCTGTGTCCTGTGTGAATGAGCTGGTGTTGTTCTAAATTACCTGCCTGTGAAAATGTCTTCCCACACTGGTCACAGCTGTAAGCCTTCTCTCCAGTGTGGATGTGCTGGTGTTTTTTTAACACATGTGCATGTGAAAATGTCTTCCCACACAGGTCACAGCTGTAAGGCTTCTCTCCAGTGTGGATGAGCTGGTGTGTTTTGAAATAACTTGCTTCTGAAAATGTCTTCCCACACAGGTCACAGCTGTAAGGCTTCTCTCCAGTGTGGATGAGCCGGTGTCGTTTTAAACTATTTGCTTGTGAAAATGTCTTCCCACACAGGTCACAGCTGTAAGGTTTCTCTCCAGTGTGGATGCGCTGGTGTTGTTCTAAACGACCTGCCTGTGAAAATGTCTTCCCACACTGGTCACAGCTGTAAGGCTTCTCTCCAGTGTGGATGCGCCGGTGTTGTTTTAAACTACCCGCCTGTGAAAATGTCTTCCCACACAGGTCACAGCTGTAAGGCTTCTCTCCAGTGTGGATGCGCTGGTGTAGTTTTAAATTATTTGCAAGTGAAAATGTCTTCCCACACAGGTCACAGCTGAAAGGCTTCTCTCCAGTGTGGATGCGCCGGTGTCGTTTAAAATGACTTGTCTGTAAAAATGTCTTCTCACACAGGTCACAGCTGTAAGGCTTCTTTCCAGTGTGGACGAGCTGGTGTAGTTCTAAATGACCTGCCTGTGAAAATGTCTTCCCACACAGGTCACAGCTGTAAGGCTTCTCTCCAGTGTGGATGCGCTGGTGTTGTTCTAAATGACCTGCCTGTGAAAATGTCTTCCCACACAAGTCACAGCTGTAAGGCTTCTCTCCAGTGTGGATGCGCTGGTGTTGTTCTAAATGACCTGCCTGTGAAAATGTCTTTCCACACAGGTCACAGCTGTAAGCCTTCTCTCCAGTGTGGATGAGCTGGTGTCGTTTAAAATTACTTGCCTGTGAAAATGTCTTCCCACACAGGTCACAGCTGTAAGGCTTCTCTCCAGTGTGGATGAGCCGGTGTCGTTTAAAATGACTTGCTTTTGAAAATGTCTTCCCACACAGGTCACAGCTGTAAGGCTTCTCTCCAGTGTGCATGAGCCGGTGTTGTTTTAAAGTACTTGCTTTTGAAAATGTCTTCTCACACAGGTCACAGCTGTAAGGCTTCGCTCCAGTGTGGATGCGCTGGTGTGTTTTTAAATCATTTGCATGTGAAAATGTCTTCCCACACTGGTCACAGCTGAAAGGCTTCTCTCCAGTGTGAATGAGCTGGTGTCGTTTTAAATTACTTGCCTGTGAAAATGTCTTCCCACACTGGTCACAGCTGTAAGGCTTCTCTCCAGTGTGGATGCGCCGGTGTTGTTTTAAACTACCCGCCTGTGAAAATGTCTTCCCACACAGGTCACAACTGTAAAGCTTCTCTCCAGTGTGGATGAGCTGGTGTGTTTTTAAATTACTTGCATCTGAAAATGTCTTCCCACACAGGTCACAGCTGTAAGGCTTCTCTCCAGTGTGGATGAGCTGGTGTGTTTTTAAATTACCTGCCTGTGAAAATGTCTTCCCACACAGGTCACAGCTGTAAGGCTTCTCTCCAGTGTGGATGCGCTGGTGTGTTTTTAAATCATTTGCATGTGAAAATGTCTTCCCACACAGGTCACAGCTGTAAGGCTTCTCTCCAGTGTGGATGAGCTGGTGTCTTCTGAGACGCTGCACAGTGGTAAACTCGTTCCCACACTGGTCGCACGTGTGCATTATAGAAGCAGTTGCTGTAGTCAGCTTCTATATTTAATGAGAGATTGCTTCTGACCAAGGATCTCTTGTTTCTCTGTAAAAGACAGAAATGTAAAAGTGAGAAAAATATCACCTTAACACAAGTTCTCAACATCTCGTCGGACGATACGTTCCACCAACTTGGGTTCAACCGGTTTGACTCGGCATAAATTTTTTTATTTTTTTTATTTATTTATTTTTTTTAAAGGCTCTTGGGATCACCTTTAAAACCTCGTCCAGATTCCTTTGCTTTAACCTTGCAGAACCTTCACAGACATGTTAAAAAAAAAACATAATTTAGCAACATGTGTAGTATAATGTACATAATAGTTACTAAAATGTAATAAAAATATTATACCCCCACCCTCCTCCAGCTCCATGCCGTGTCTTGGATGAAAAAATAAATTAAAAAACACAACCTTCATCAATAATTTTATTTATTTTTTTGGGGGGTTAATTCCATGTCGGGCTACTAAAGACTACCTGTCTGAAAGGGTACGAGGCATTTTCATTTCTGCAAGCCCTGGATGTACTGCTTTGTTAGGGTGAAGGTGTAGATGAGTCCCACGGTAAGGTTCTTAATTTACTGGTCTTTGTTCCCAATCTCTTATGGTCTACGACCAAAAGGGACATCTTAAATACAAAAGACAAAAACAATAAGCACTACTTTAGAGACAGTCACCAGGACAAGCCCAGAGAACAGCAGCTGCTCCTCCACATTAAGAGGAGCTGACAGAGGCTCGGTCATTGGTTCTGGAAGCCTTTTGGAGACTTTCTGCAAACATGTCCCACCGAGAGGAGGCCTTGGAAAAGACTCTGAAAAGACTAGACGAGTCGTGCTAACTTATCTGGACTAAGAACACTTTGGTTTTCTCCCAAAAGTGAAACAAAGTGAAACAGCAAAGTCTCAAATGTACATACTGAGTATTAGGCTGAGACAAATGAGCCCTACGTCTCCAATCTAACACAGTTTAAATAATGTTAAGAGATAAGTAAAGACTAGCAGGAAACAGGCCTCTGGAGGGAAAAGAATGTACTCTGGGAGACAAGACGTACAAGCAGCCGCGCCGTAAAGGTGGGGAGATGCTAGGGTGATTCTAAGGGCCCATGAAGATATTAGTTCAAAAAAATTTAAAATAAAAATGATTTTGTTTGTTGCAAAAAAACTACAAGAAAAAGTGTGGGTCTCGCTCGGTTTATTTGCCCAGTGTCACTCCCCTCGCTGACTAAACTTTAAGAACCCATTGTATTTGAATATTGTCTTTTTGAAAGTGACCTGACCTGTGATTAAAAATGCAACAAAAGGTGGCATTAAGTCATGGGATAAGCATATGAACTGGAGCAGGAGTGGGAGCATATAACATATAATATACAATTAATATGAAACAAACTCAATAAAATATTGTTCACTAGCCAAAACATGATGGACATGTTTTACCCGCTCCTGAAGAACTGGGATGGACAGCGCTGTATAAACTGCTCTCAGCATTTCAAATCTGCTCGAGTAATGAACAATAAAAAGCTGTAGGGACCGATCCCCGGTTCAATACGTACCTTGGTTTTTGCTCACGGTTTTTCGGTTTGATACAGTACAATGTATGGTGCCAATAATATTTCATTTAATTTTAAACTAGGTGTAGTCAAAAAACGCACTAATTAAACTGCCACTAGAGGCGCTACACGCGGGAAAAAACGCGTGCATTTAGATTTACAACACGCTAGGGTTTGGTTTAGTTTTGGAAAATACGTGCCAAGTTTGTAGCCTGTGTAGAGACGGAGACAGCAGACGCACAACATGGACACATCTGCGGCTCGTTACGCACAAGGCTCAAGCCATAAAACGACCCCCAACCCCGAAGATATGCCATACTTTCATCCAGAAGACACAAACTCGTCTTGTTTAATGTCTATTCTTGAGTCAAAGCGGTGACAAAGGCTTCGTTTTGCAGTTTAAACATGACTAACGTCAGGAAACGCATTGCTTTGCCCAAGTTTTCTGCAAAAAATTAGTGTTGAGCGCAAGAATAACACCAATATTACTCGATAATACGTGGATACAAGAAAAGTAGTTAAAAAAGGAAAACGTTTGAAAGCAACATCTTACCTTGAAGGGTCGGTGATCCGTCTTATTTCTTGACAGAGATGTAGGTTACTGTGTCAAATGTGCAGGAGTCTCTGGGCAGACTTCTTTCTTGAACAAAGAGTTGTGTTTTAGTGAAGAAGAAGAAGAAGAAGAAGAAGAAGAAGAAGAAGAGCGTGGTGCCTTCAGGGAGCCTCAGACAAACAAGACACCAGGTTATATCACTGTCTGTGGAGTTCATGCTTGATTTAAACCATGTCAGCGCGTTTGGACGTAGAGTTTAATGAAGGTTTCTGCCTAAATAATGCAGTTATTAAGTAGGATTTAGTTAGAACATTTAGATTTAATGTGGGGTGTCCATTTTGTGGGATTTGTGCCACGTTTAGACCGCTGGAGCTCTAAATCTGGATCAGACTTAGTTCATAGATGGTCAAATGCAAGTATTTAGGGTGAAGGTCATTATATTTGTACAGCATAAGGTGAGCACATTTTCAAAACTGGGACACTTTTTAATTTTAAGGAAGCATTTGTTTCTGAATCCTTTAAACTGATGGATTCATTCAACTTTAATCAGGTGTATGCAGGGTAAAAGTGAAAACTCTTCTTCATCTCAAACAGATCCTTCTTCAGTCGCTCTGTGGTCTTTCGTGGAGTGTTGTTGCTCGGAGCTGAAGTGTTTGTCGAGAGCTCAAAGCCTGTTGGACCAGAGAGGGATCAGTGTCGTGGGACGAAGGTTCGGCAGAAAGTAATGTCACCAGAAAGGTATTAAACTATTCTAAAGATCAGGGATAAACTTTTTCAAGGGACCAAGATGGGGCTTAAACTGAGGCAAAGTACTGACATAAACTCACAAAATTATACTTTTTTAAGTTTAGTTGGATTCGAACAGGCCATAGTTGGATTTGAACAAGTTATTATATATTATAACACGTTATCTCAAGGACAAACACAAATTAAAATAGACATTAACCAGTGATATTTAGTGGCCAGGATGGAGATGATGCTCACTGTTGTGTCTTGGCGTCTCTTGAGACGGTGAAGCAGATGGAGGGGTTTCCCGAGCAACAAAACAGGGACAGATGTCAGCACCTCTATCATCAAAACGCTCTGGACACAGCACTGCAACAAGAGACGTGTTCATGAGGCTAGGACTAAATACACAGTTATACTTGGATTTGAACAGGTTTAAGATGGATTTGAACAGGTTGTAGATGGATTTGAACAGGTTGTAGATGGATTTGAACAGGTTGTAGATGGATTTGAACAGGTTGTAGATGGATTTGAACAGGTTGTAGATGGATTTGAACAGGTTTTTAATGGATTTGAACAGGTTTTAGATGAATTTGAACAAGGTTTTAGATAGATTTGAACAGGTTTTTTATGGATTTGAAAAGTTTTAGATGGATTTGAACAAAGTTTTAGATGGATTTCAACAGGTTTTTATGTATTTAAACAGATTTCAAAGTTGAGCTACAGGTACAAATTTAACTTTAGTGATAAACTATTTCAGAAGTATTCTACGTCTAAGGTTTGAAGAAGCACCTGTCCAGAGTAAAGATATCCTTGTTTTCTGTGAAGAGTAACATGTTGATGAAGTGCAAGAGAAGACCCGGGGCTCGGTCTGAGTGATCCGGTCCAAACACTAGCCATTTGTAGAAAATCAGAAACACCAGGTAACCGAACAGACCGAGCATAAAAACCAGCTCTGGGACGAGAACGAGCAGCACGTCGGCCCACTGACCTCTGTAGCTGTAAAAAAGAGAAAACTGTGAGAGCAACACACAGAAATACAAAAACAGACAGGTACAGATTACCTGTAGTTGAAGTAAGAAAGAAAAACCCCAAACGTCATGTGCAAGTCTCATTATTACAGACATCTTCATCTTATACGAGCTCACAAACACTAAGTGGTGGTACATGACAAACATTTTAAAGACATAATGAAGCAACAATTAAAGTGCATTTGTGAAGTGTTTTGAAGGATATATCGGGTATAACCAATATAATAAAATATCAACATTTATTTACTAAGATTTGATGGCTGTAATTTATCTCAAGAAAGAAACAGACAGTGTTTTTTTTTTCATAACTTTACAATTACACCAAAGTCTAAGGGCGGTTCAGACTTGCACTGCAGAGTTTTTTATCTGATCAAAAAGTGGTCAGCTTGACAGATCCTTCCACTAAATATACACAGCTGCAGATGCTTCAGATTGGCTGAAAACAACACTTTTATAAAGAGGGAACATCTTAAAAGCCCAAATATATATATTCTCCCTCTCACGTTGGTGCTTCTTAGACGTGAGGTCAGTAGAATCATGTTTATCTCACTGACACAGCGCCCTCAGCTGGACACAAACCTCCTGTAACTTTCCAGAGATGAGTGTCTACCACTAATTAAGAAAATAGACCGAAGCACTGGACTCTACACTAAAATGACTGTCGGTTCAATTCCTGCTCTCCCTAGTTCATACTGTTGTTGTGTCTTTGGGCCTCCAGTGTCTGTGGCTCTGGTGAATGAATGTGTGAGTGTGTTTGGAGGTCGGAGAGTCCGTATACACAAAATGGCTGCCACGTCTCCACCTCCAGTGTGTGACTGTGGAATGAATGAATAATTGGGGTTTGTAAAGCTCTTTATAAATTCATTATTATTATTTAGATAGATATTGTAGGAATTCTATTCTCTTATTAGTAACTCTCTCTTCATATTAGGGATCAGATTGTATTATGTGTTGAGAAAGCTGTCAATGATAAACTTTTTATTATGAATACCAACATCATAAAGTTAAATATGACTTTATCATTGTAGGAGGTTGTTACATTGTTGTCAAACCGAAAGTCCAAAAATTTAGCCAGGCTGTTCGATCTGGTTCATATCAGGTTTTATTCAGATATCTGAGTTCAGCCACTCTTCCGAGACTGACTGACCCCGAGTATAAGAAGCACAGTCCTTAAATACATCCTACAAACATCATCTGGTTTACATCAACCGTCATCCTATATGGTGTGACACAGAAGTGGTCTTTGTTCACGTGACCTCTGACCTACCACTATGGTCATAAAACCTGTTTCTACTAGAGGAAAGGAAGTGGCCCTAAACTTAGTTAGCCTGGGGTCAGCCTTTATGACCCATGTCTTTGAGGAACATTTCAATCATTAGATTACATTTCCTGTAGAGTCACATTCCTATTTCCTTTTCCCTCAGTCAGACTGAAAAAGCATACATTGAAATAAATTTACTTGATATCATACATCAGTGAGTGTCTTAATGTCTGTGTGTTCTTCTTGTGCAGGAGGAGTGGGAGTGTCAGAGTCCTGGACAGTTATTGACTGGTCTTTTAAAAAGAGGCTGCTTCTGCTTCTCTCGGCTTCAGTTTCTGTTTCTGTAGTCTTCTTTTAGGGTCAGTTTTCATTAGGCAAGGACTGGCAGAGAATCACTGGCTTTTTGTTTCCCTTTGGGCTTTATTTTAACTACTTAGTCAGACCTTTAGTCGTGTTACTGCTTATGTTGTCCCTAAACATTTTGAGTTAGTAAACAGGAAGTACATCACTCATTGTGCATCTTAATAGTAACAGTTGTTTATACACAGTGAGCTCTCTCAGATAAATATGATAAAAAATAATTATAAAGTGAATACAAGTGTTATCCAGAGAAAGAGACGACTAAATGTTAATATCTGGTCTGAACAGGTCTTTAGGTCGGTAATGAAAGACATTAAGATTGAAGAAAAGAAAATGAGAAAATCGTGAAAAGCCCCATTAACAAAATCAGGTACCGGCCGCCGTACGCCATCCTCCACATCTTCATAAAACAAGTAGAGAGTTAAAAAGAGACAAAAAAAACACAAGTATTTATGTGTTTGGGTTACTACCTCATTTTTATTCTGTGCGTTTTTGTTGTCTTCTTTCAAAAGTATCATCCAAAGAGCAGCTGCCGCCATCAACAAACCGTGGCCGACGTCTCCAAACATCACCGCGAACAAGAATGGGAACGTCACAGTGGAGTAGACGGCTGCTCAGACACACAAATAAATCATTCAAATATTACACTGTTGTACAAATGGTGCACAACTGGTGGAAAAATGGGACTGAATGTTGTGTACAGTCATATTTTATTCTACCAATCCCATGTCTAAGAAGCATTAAATGATTATAAGAATATATATTTTTGTGGTAAAAGTTAAGCAGGGTTGCTTTAAAACAGATAAAGCCATCTTTTTCTGAACAACAATATAATGAGACTGTTTTGTATACTTTATAAAATTAACAATTATGTATTTAGTTTTTGAAATTATTCTGATTTAAAGATACTACCTGAAATAATAAACACATTTTAGACATCAGTATTATTTATTTTGTTGTATTGAATTGTGGCTCTGACCTGGGTTGACCTCTTTGTATTTGGCGACTCCGTACTCGTCCACGATGTTCTGAAACGCTGCTGTAAATGAATTTGTGGTGAACAGAGTCGGAGGAAGACACGATCACGAGAACAAAGGGAGACGGTTGTAGAAGGAGTCCACGACGCTCGCACTCCTCCTCTGACATCAGACGGGGAAAAAAACAAGTTAATAAACATTTAGACAGACTTGACTTTATAATTGAAGGTAATAGTGCTCACTGTTCCCTCTTTGAGCGCGGTGAAAAAAGGGTGAATAAACTGTTTAACTTTGAGCTACAGATACAGTACCTTCCACTTTGGCAGAACAGACACACACTGAGGCAACAGCTGCTGGAGGTACTTCTCAGTTTGAGACAAAACCTGGAAATATAAAAGTTACGTATTTAGTTTTCTCTAGAGTTGTACTGCAACTATAATAACTATACTAATAACAATTAAATGAACCATTAAATGACTTCTCACATTTACAAAGTGGATAAAGCTCATTCAAAAACCTGGGACTTTACTTGCTTAGATCACATTTGCATGAAATTTAATGATATAGCCCCAAGTCATAACACAGTTACCTCATGGAACCAATTAGAGCCGGTCTCATTAGTTGAGTTTACAGAGGAACACAACAATCCTTGAGTGAGCACAGTGGCACAGAAAACTGAGCCAGCCCTAACAAAAGACAGGGCTAAACTGATTTCTGTTCATTCTCTTTACTTTGTGGGTGTACTCTCTGTACGGATTGTATCCTTCACAAACTTTACTCTATCACAGCTGGCCAGCAGAGGGAGACAAACCATGCTCCAGAAATGTCTCGACCTTACCATTGTTATACCCTCTATTCTATTCTGCAGGCCTTTTAACAACTCCTCTCTGTCCTCAGCGCTCTCCGAGTAGATAAAAGGTTTGGCGTGGAAGCTGACAAAATACAACAAATGCATATGTTCTTTTAGATAAAGGTGATTCAAAACACTTACAGATTATAAAGTTACTCACCAGTCACATATTTTCTTCACTTTAAGTCCAATTGTCTTGCCCCAAAACGAGATGAGAAAGACTGTCCACTGTATCATCTCCCCCTGAGAAGAGTGTATCAGTCAAAATAAATGCAGTGATGGTACAAAGTGAAGTGTTTGTCCTACTGTTTCAGGAATCTCCAGCTTCTCCTGCATCTCCTGGAAATCCACGATGACATAACCTCTGCAGGCTCGCCACAGCAGTCGCTCGAAGGCAGCCACTTTCCACGGACAGACCACTCCTGCCACAAAACTGTGCCAGAATTCAAATACATTCATTATATTTGTATTACAGAGAGGGTCAAACGCTTTGGACATCACAGAGTTTTGAGTCAGTAACATGTCTGTCTTTAAAACAACAGTAGTATCTCCTGGTCTTTGAGGAGTTTGCAGCTGTGACAGGCTAGATAGGAAATGAAGTCCAGTCCAGCTCTGAGAAGTCCAAAGAGGGAGGAGCCTGACAGATAAACATTCAAATATCTTGGTAAATAGTTTAATGAAATAATTAGTTTTTCTGACATGTATCTGTGCTCACCTGTGATTCAATCAGAGAGTGTGTCTGAAGGAGAGCCCCTCGATACTGTTTGAGCTGAGTCAGCTGACGCCTCAGACTCTTCCTGTTTGTGGACACCTGCCTCAAAACAGTGACAAGCAACGATACGATGAAAGAAAACAGATAAGAACATACATAAATGACACTAGTATAGTCGTTCTCAAGTCCAGTCTTGGATCTTTGAGGCTCGTTTTAAGACAACTTTTTTAAAGATCTCCAACTCATCTCTCATTGTTACAACAACTGGTCTTGACTTGAGCTGGTCCTTAAAAATCCTGGTCTTGAAACACTCCAGTCTTGGTCAAAAACTACAACACCATGTGACACTTTCTGCTGTATTATATAACACAGTTTATTATCTACAGTTGCCTTTTTACCAATGTGAGACTAATAAAGGTTTTCTTATCTTTTTGTTAAATCTTTTGATTTTATAAGCCATATGCACCAAAACGTTCTTCATCAACAAAGATATTGTGTAAAAATAGGCTAAATTTGCTTACATCCAGTTAGCTGTGTATTGTGTAGCAATACGACACATATCATGATAAAAACACCACAATACAATATATCCCGATACCGTTTTGTACGACAATATATTGCAATGAACAAAATAGTGATCACTATATCTCACAACATTCGTTTTAACTAAATATAAATATATAAAGAAATAATTAAAAATATTATTTTGGGGGGATCGTTTGTGCTGTGAGATATTGCAATATTTAACAGAATATATTTTCCCAACACCCCTCCTTCCTGTGGAAAAAAAATCCAAGTCAAACTTTACTTATTATGGTAAACCAAGCCTGAAGACAAAATCAGGATTAAACAGAGGTCAGAGGGGGTTAGGGTTAGGGTTAAGTAAGAGGACTTACTCAGACCTAAACCAGGACTACAGCTGTACTGAACACATGCAGCATATTAACATTTTAAATAAAGTGATGACTGTACTCACCTCTGTCGGTTCTCTCTCACTCTCCTCTTCTATCGTCAGCAGCTCTCGAGGATGAGGGGCAGAAGGAGCAGGACTCGGGGCTTTTAGCAGCTCACTCAGAGGACGAGGGACTGTGCTACTGACCTGCTGCTCCAGGAACGCTTCAGAAACACAGACAGATATGTGTTTTCACACTTTATTTCACATTGTCTTGTGTTCTGACTTAGCTGCACTATATATTTTCAAGAAGCCAGAGCACTACTCACCGAATCTCTTCTCCAACTCTTCACATCTCCTCTTCTCGTTCACAGGTTTCCTCTGGAACAGGTAGAAGAAATGCAAAAGTTTGATATTTTTGTGTAAAACAATAAAATCAACTAAACTAAAGTGAACAACAAATGCAATCCCCAAACTCTTTGCTGTCTTGTTTGTGTGTGACCTTTACTCACGTCTCTGAACTCCACCAGGCCCAGCAGAAAGATCTGGACCAAACAGACGTCCTCACTTCGAAACATCGCTCCTAACAAAAATAACTCAACCAAGAGAAAATAAGAGAAAATAAAGAGAAGTGTAATAGTAGTTTAAATAGTCTATTATTCGTATACATTGTTGTAGTCAAGACAGCTACGAGACCAGAGAGAATTAAAACAATGACAAGACCAAGAGCAGTGCAAAATACACTGTAATGAATTCTAGGTAACACTTATAAAATCCAAAAAGTCCAGTTTTAGTCCAGTGTTATAGAGGGATCAGTGTTTGGTGAAAGAGACAAAGGTAGTCCAGTCTTAGACCAACTTTTCAATGCTTTATAGTAAGTAGACATTTTAATCTGTGTATATTTGGAATTATTCGACTATTTTTCACTAGGCAGCAAAATGGTCCTTAAAATTCCTCAGTATTTCTCTTACAATACCTCGTTAAACGGTGTATTTAGTTGTTGTTATTATGAGCCACAGATGGAGCAGAGAGGTTTATCTGGGGTTGTCCTAATCCGTTCTTAGAGGCTTAATGACAGGGATGCGTCTCCAACTCATCTTTTCCTTCAGAGAATAGCACCTTTACAAGCACTTTTTTACTATTTAAAAAGGCTTTATCAGCTTCAAACAAGCCAATCTACCTTTAAATGGATAAAAAGTATATCCGTGAGGCGCTCTACCCACTGAGCTATACTGCTGTTTACTTCAAATGTTAAATGCACTTTTGTGTTATATGCTTTATTAGTAAAATGAATACAGTTTTGAAAATACAGCTATCTACTACACCTAGGTTAAAATTAAATAAAATAGTATTGGCACGAAAAATTGTACTGTACCAAACAGAAAACCGTGAGCAAAAACGAACACATTTGAAATGCTGAGAGCTGTTCTCACACAGATCCTGCAGTTTATACAGCGCTGTCCATCCCAGTTCTTCAGGATCGGGTAAAACATGCCCATCATGTTTTGACTAGTGAACAATTTTTTATAGAGTTTGTATCATATTAATTGTATATTATATGTTATATGGTAGTGCTATATCTTATACGCGTAGTCGACGTCGACTACAAAAATACGTCGACGTGCGTAAAATGCGTCGACGCGTCAGTGGGCGTGTCAGGTGTAGAACCTCATTCTGGTAAAAAACACACCTGTGATGAAGCTTTGGCATTATTAATGACGCTGCTGGTGCCTCTCTCTGTAGCTACATAAAGCACAATCCGTTTTTGCCACATTTTTCCCAACATCCGTGAAAGAAACAGGAGGAAAACTAGTGATGGGAAGTTGGGAAGGAAAGCCGTGTGTGCGTAGCACCTGCTGCTTTACCTTTAGCACAGGTGACAGGAGCCGGGGAGGGTGTACTCGCTGTGGCGGCGGTAGTGACAGGGAGGTCCGGAATAATGTGGGTTTTATTGACAGCTGTTTGGGACAAATGCGTGTTGTTCATCCTGACACTAACCAGTCGAGGAGAGGCAGGGGTAAACACAGTCAGTGTAAATGCACTAATCAAAGCAGCGATAGTAAAGAGAGTGATGGCTGTGCTTTATGAGAGGTCCACACTCTAAAAAAACTACTCACTATGCCATTTGGATAAGAACAGATAAAGCTACTGCAACCAAACACCAAACACCTACAGTCCATGTGTATATTTCTCAGATCTATTTTCATACTATATTAATAACTATTTTACTATAGTTATGGTATTTTAGAAGTTGTAGTTATACTGTAAAAGGCCTGTTCACACCGGGACGAATTTCGCCAATGTTTAACGCCTCGTGACTAAACAAAGGGCGCCAATCTGAGTGTTCACACCAACGCGAAAAACACCACGCGTAAAAGCGTCAGTTTTTTAAAAATGCCTCGGGTTCGTTTTTTTGGTTTGACGCACCGCGTCAAAAACTATACGACCAATGAGACTGACTCTTTTGCTCACGTGTTTGGAGTTTCTGAAGTTAGAGTAAAGCTCAACTTGGCGGTGCTCAAAAACAAAACGGTCTTGCTGAGCACACATATGTAACGGCGAAGAAGATGTACCCCAAGTAGCATCTACACTTCCGGGAAGAAATATGACGAAGAAGATGCAAGGCCAGATGAATGTAGAGCTGCTGGTCTCGTTGGTTTCGGAACACAAAGAACCATATGACAAATGCGACAGCAGTTACAAAGATCACTGGTAAAAAATTTATGTTTTCTTTGTATGATTTGGACAAGCGCGTAAATACTTGCTCTCCTGAGTGAAAAGCGAGTGTCAGAAGTGTAAAGTTTGTGTACCGGGGTATTTTTGTTTTACATTAAGCGCCATCAAATGTCAGGGAATGAATTTGCATGTTCACTCTGCTCATCCTCAGTTCATTTAAAAATATGCATATTGTTGTGTACTGTAGTGTATGACTGTTTCATAAACATATCAGATTAATTTTAATATAAATTTTGTTAATTTAATTTTTGATATTAAAATAAATTTCTAATTAAAAGGGGCACCATTCTAGTTTTAGACAGATCCAGAGAAAATGTTTAGTCTAGTCTCAATAATCTAAAGGCAGAGAATTCTTCTAGTTTTCGACCATTTCTTGATATAAACAGAGAAACATTAATGTCTTTTATGGGATTTTATTAAAGATTATACAATGATGAATAATATGAATAAAAAGGATGGAAACAGGGAAAGGATTGACACGACAAGGAATGAACACAGAAATAAACATTTGCTTTCAGAGAGTATCATGAAACCAGGAATGTTTAGATTAATCTAGATTATGGAAATTTAACAAAGGGGATGTGAAGGAAGCAGCTTGGTCTACCAAGTCAGTGCTTTAACAGACTACATTTTTACGACGCCAGGCTGTGTGTATGCCACGTTTTAAACTCACTCTCGTCTTGGGTTCGGTGCAGGGAGGCCCTCGCGACAAGGTCCAAAGTGTCCTCCAGAATTTGGTGCGTCCTGCCTGGTTCCGAAAGGCAGAGTGGTTGTAATGTGCACGCCGCTCCAGACGGGTTGAGAAGTTGTGGAGGCGAGGCGGTCCTAGTGGACCGTCCGCCTGAAGCCAGCAGGTTCAGAGCAAAGCCCAAAGGGAGAAGGTTGACTGTGTGCCAGTTTATCACCTTCGAGATGGGGGCGTGTCTTACGGAGAAGGTCATCGCTTTGGAAAGTTTAACTATAGTTTAAATGTTTAAACTAAGTTTTAAAACATTTCTTGCTTCGCAATTTCTCTAGGTTTTTCATATTCACGCAAAAAAAATTCACAACTCCACGTCCTGGAAAAGAACAGTATAAACAACAGCACATTAACACAATAACTCCTTTTTTTAAAATAACCAAATGTCCTTTAGGGAAAAGTCATAGTTCTTTGTCCATTCAACCACAAGGGGACAGTGTCTGATCATCAGAAGTTCGTGATCAAACAAAGTTTTATCTCCAGAGTTATGACTGGTTTGACAGCGGCACCAGGGGCCTGTGACTCTCTGGTGTTGAATGGCCTGAGATGTGTCCTTAGGATGGCTAAAGAACGTTCTGGGTAAAGCTGAATCAACAACTTTATCTTCCAGAATCTATGGTCCTTTGACATTACCAGGATGTGGTACTGGTCCTGAGTCACCTTTGACCTGATGACTTGCAGACCCAAGTTCCACTTCTTATGAAAGCAGAAACAAAGTCATTAATAACATTTCCTGTCTTTAACAAAACACTTTGGCCGTCCTTTTATCTGGAAGAAAACGATGGTAACCAAGTCTTCTTCCAGGCTTCAGATTCAAGCCCGTCTCTGAAGACCGATGGTGAAAACAAACAGTTGTTAATCCTGAAGACTTCTTAGTCTTATAACAGATGTTACTGTGGGTGGAATTCTGGAGACTGATCTGCTACAATATTTACTACCCTCTTTAAAATACATTACAGTTTATTAATCTAGTGTTTTTTTTAATACAGTTTATAAAAAACAAAAACACTAGATTTATAAAAACAATAAAAATTAAATAATCGTTAGATTAGTCGACTAATCAAAAAAATAATTGTTAGATTAGTTGACAGAAAAATAATCGTTAGTTGCAGCTCTATTATATGCGCTCACTCCGGCTCAGTTCATATGCTTATCCACATACACTTATGACTTAATGTCTTTAGCTGTATCTTCTATTGACAACATGCTAATCCAAACTAGACAAAGACATCACTTTGCACTCATTACACGTCCAACCAAGACCCTGGAGCTGAGAGGCAGGCATAATGTACACCTATAAAAACTTCAGGATGCAGAGTCTCATTGTGTTCCACGGCTCCCCATTTCCACCTCAGCGTGTTTCTTTAGGTGTCGAGAAGAAGTCTGTTTAGAGTAAAATATCTCTCCACACAGCTCACATGGTATCACCAACTCTCGAGTGTGTTGAAAGTAATGTGTCCTATAAGAACTTGAACTTCTAAATGTCTTTCCACACTGGTCACAAGAGTACGGCCTGTGTCCTGTGTGAATGAGCTGGTGTCGTTCTAAATGACCTGCCTGTGAAAATGTCTTCCCACACTGGTCACAGCTGTAAGGCTTCTCTCCAGTGTGGATGTGCTGGTGTTTTTTTAAAACATGTGCATGTGAAAATGTCTTCCCACACAGGTCACAGCTGTAAGGCTTCTCTCCAGTGTGGATGAGCTGGTGTGTTTTGAAATAACTTGCTTCTGAAAATGTCTTCCCACACAGTTCACAGCTGTAAGGCTTCTCTCCAGTGTGGATGAGCCGGTGTCGTTTAAAATTACTTGCTTGTGAAAATGTCTTCCCACACAGGTCACAGCTGTAAGGTTTCTCTCCAGTGTGGATGCGCTGGTGTTGTTCTAAACAACCTGCCTTTGAAAATGTCTTCCCACACTGGTCACAGCTGTAAGGCTTCTCTCCAGTGTGGATGCGGCGGTGTTGTTTTAAACTACCCGCCTGTGAAAATGTCTTCCCACACAGGTCACAGCTGTAAGGCTTCTCTCCAGTGTGGATGCGCTGGTGTAGTTTTAAATTATTTGCAAGTGAAAATGTCTTCCCACACAGGTCACAACTGTAAGGTTTCTCTCCAGTGTGGATGCGCCGGTGTCGTTTAAATTGACTTGTCTGTAAAAATGTCTTCTCACACAGGTCACAGCTGTAAGGCTTCTTTCCAGTGTGGACGAACTGGTGTAGTTCTAAATGACCTGCCTGTGAAAATGTCTTCCCACACAAGTCACAGCTGTAAGGCTTCTCTCCAGTGTGGATGCGCTGGTGTTGTTCTAAATGACCTGCCTGTGAAAATGTCTTCCCACACAAGTCACAGCTGTAAGGCTTCTCTCCAGTGTGGATGCGCTGGTGTTGTTCTAAATGACCTGCCCGTGAAAATGTCTTTCCACACAGGTCACAGCTGTAAGCCTTCTCTCCAGTGTGGATGAGCTGCTGTCGTTTAAAATTACTTGCCTGTGAAAATGTCTTCCCACACAGGTCACAGCTGAAAGGCTTCTCTCCAGTGTGGATGAGCCGGTGTCGTTTAAAATGACTTCCTTTTGAAAATGTCTTCCCACACAGGTCACACCTGTAAGGCTTCTGTCCAGTGTGCATGAGCCGGTGTTGTTTTAAAGTACTTGCTTTTGAAAATGTCTTCTCACACAGGTCACAGCTGTAAGGCTTCTCTCCAGTGTGGATGCGCTGGTGTTGTTTTAAATGACCTGCCTGTGAAAATGTCTTCCCACACAAGTCACAGCTGTAAGGCTTCTCTCCAGTGTGGATGCGCTGGTGTTGTTCTAAATGACCTGCCTGTGAAAATGTCTTCCCACACAAGTCACAGCTGTAAGGCTTCTCTCCAGTGTGGATGCGCTGGTGTGTTTTTAAATCATTTGCATGTGAAAATGTCTTCCCACACTGGTCACAGCTGAAAGGCTTCTCTCCAGTGTGAATGAGCTGGTGTCGTTTTAAATTACTTGCCTGTGAAAATGTCTTCCCACACAGGTCACAGCTGTAAGGCTTCTCTCCAGTGTGGATGAGCTGGTGTCTTTTGAGACGCTGCACAGTGGTAAACTCGTTCCCACACTGGTCGCACGTGTGCATTATAGAAGCAGTTGCTGTAGTCAGCTTCTATATTTAATGAGAGTTTGCTTCTGACCAAGGATCCCTTGTTTCTCTGTAAAAGACAGAAATGTAAAAGTGAGAAAAATATCACCTTAACACAAGTTCTCAACATCTCGTCGAACGATACGTTCCACCAACTTGGGTTCAACCGGTTTGACTCGGCATAAATTTTTTTATTTTTTTTATTTATTTATTTTTTTTAAAGGCTCTTGGGATCACCTTTAAAACCTCGTCCAGATTCCTTTGCTTTAACCTTGCAGAACCTTCACAGACATGTTAAAAAAAAAAACATAATTTAGCAACATGTGTAGTATAATGTACATAATAGTTACTAAAATGTAATAAAAATATTATACCCCCACCCTCCTCCAGCTGCATGCCGTGTCTTGGATGAAAAAATAAATAAAAAAAACACAACCTTCATCAATAATTTTATTTATTTTTTTGGGGGGTTAATTCCATGTCGGGCTACTAAAGACTACCTGTCTGAAAGGGTACGAGGCATTTTCATTTCTGCAAGCCCTGGATGTACTGGTTTGTTAGGGTGAAGGTGTAGATGAGTCCCACAGTAAGGTTCTTAATTTACTGGTCTTTGTTCCCAATCTCTTATGGTCTACGACCAAAAGGGACATCTTAAATACAAAAGACAAAAACAATAAGCACTACTTTAGAGACAGTCACCAGGACAAGCCCAGAGAACAGCAGCTGCTCCTCCACATTAAGAGGAGCTGACAGAGGCTCGGTCATTGGTTCTGGAAGCCTTTTGGAGACTTTCTGCAAGCATGTCCCACTGAGAGGAGGCCTCGCAAAAGACTCTGAAAAGACTAGACGAGTCGTGCTAACTTATCTGGACTAAGAACACTTTGGTTTTCACTCAAAAGTGAAACAAAGTGAAACAGCAAAATCTCCAATGTTGACACCGAGTATTGAGCTGACACAAATGAGCCCTACGTCTCTAATCTAACACAGTTTAAATAATGTTAAGAGATAAGTAAAGACTAGCAGGAAACAGGCCTCTGGAGGGAAAAGAATGTACTCTGGGAGACAAGACGTACAAGCAGCCGCGCCGTAAAGGTGGGGAGATGCTAGGGTGATTCTAAGGGCCCATGAAGATATTAGTTCAAAGAAAATTTTAAATAAAAATGATTTTGTGTTTGTTGTAAAAAAAACTACAAGAAAAAGTGTGGGTCTCGCTCGGTTTATTTGCCCAGTGTCACTCCCCTCGCTGACTAAATTTTAAGAACCCATTGTATTTGAATATTGTCTTTTTGAAAGTGACCTGACCTGTGATTAAAAATGCAACAAAAGGTGGCATTAAGTCATGTGGATAAGCATATGAACTGGAGCAGGAGTGGGAGCATATAACATATAATATACAATTAATATGAAACAAACTCTATAAAATATTGTTCACTAGCCAAAACATGATGGACATGTTTTACCCGCTCCTGAAGAACTGGGATGGACAGCGCTGTATAAACTGCTCTCAGCATTTCAAATCTGCTCGAGTAATGAACAATAAAAAGCTGTAGGGACCGATCCCCGGTTCAATACGTACCTTGGTTTTTGCTCACGGTTTTCGGTTTGATACAGTACAATGTATGGTGCCAATAATATTTCATTTAATTTTAAACTAGGTGTAGTCATTGTTCAATGACAGACTGGAATGAATCACAAAAATCAATTTACAGTAAAACTATTTATAATAAAAACAAAAATCCGAAACCTTTCTGTTAACATGTGACAAAAACAAATGACACAAGAAATAATTATAAAACAACAAGGGAATTATATAAGGCTTAAGAATCATATATTCAAATAGACACGTCTTGTGTTGTTGTGATAGAAAACCAGGTCCTTGATGTTTATGCATGCATTTTATTGTATCTTATGTTTTATCGGCCCAGGGACTGCAGATGGAATTTAGATTTAGCTAAATCTGGTGTAAAGCATCTTTTCTTTTATTAGATTAATGTGTTTGCACATGGTCCCTGTCAAATAAATAATAGACTAAACTAAAATTTATAGATATCCTCGTAATTATAAACTGTATAGATATATAAAGTAAATTTTTAATATTTTCTGTATGATATCTTTTTTAGCATCTATGGTTAATAATAGTTTTCTTCTAATAAGTTTAATAGATACATAAAACAGACATGTTGCAAACATTTTTAAGAAACTGGTTATTTAGAAATTGTAGTCAAAGAAGGAAGAGCTGTATTTTTGAGATGCAGTAAATATGTGTTAAACCAGTGTTAATTTCGTTGATAAAAAATATCACAAAAACATTTTGTCAACGAAGGTTTTTTGCAGACAAAAACAAAAAGAAAACTAAATAAAAATATTTCATAATGACTAAAATGATAACTAAATAGACTGACATTTTCGTCAATGAAAAAACAACTTGTAACAAAAACCTTTCCAGGAGGAGGAAAGATGAGGTGGAACAGGAGGATGAGTCAGAAGAGCCAATCAGAGCGCGTCTTGTTGTTATGCGACGGTGCCATTAAAACTAACCGGAGACGACAAAGCAACAAACTGTTAGCATTAAAAAAAAGTAGCACTAAAAAAATAGACACTTGTCACAGACACTCGTCACAGACACTTGTCACAGACACTCGTCACAGACACTTGTCACAGACACTTGTCACAGACACTTGTCACAGACACTTGTCACAGACACTTGTCACAGACACTTGTCACAGACACTTGTCACAGACACTTGTCTGCTGCAGTGTGGTCAGGTGGTGCTGGGGAGACCTGGGCCAGAATGTACGGCTCATACCTCGTGCTGTCTTTACAGATTCCAATACTGGATTTATAAATATAGTTGGTATATAAAAAATATTTTAAACATTGAAATATGAAGAAACATTTATACCTGAAGTTACACACAAAACAATTATTTAAAAACATGCATTATAAAATCAGTTATACAACTCAAAATGAACATGTATCAACATAAACATTTTTACATTAATGTCTAAATGACACCCTTTTCTCAAAGTGCCTTTCCATAATTCTTATATTCTTTAGGGATTGTTCTTACAGTAAGCATTTCCATTTTTTTTATATTGATTTACTATTTTATATACACACACATAAAAAATAAATGTCAGTAAATTCTCATACATCATTTCAAGGCAGGTCCAAAACGTTGTAAATGCTGCAGTGAGGACAGAGGCTTTTTACTTTGTGTTTAAAAGTCAAGATGGTGAAAGTCATCATAACTTCACGAGCTGTTCCACAATATTTAAGAATCTTGAGTGTAAAAAACAACTGCCGTTTATTAAAATAATATCGAGTTAAAAAGATTACATATGTTGTGTGGTTTCATCAAAGCTGCGGTGTGGCCGGTTCGTAGTGGGTCGTTCTCATTGTGAAAAAAAACGCACTAATTAAACTGCCACTAGAGGCGCTACACGCGGGAAAAACGCGTGCATTTAGATTTACAACACGCTAGGGTTTGGTTTAGTTTTGGAAAATACGTGCCAAGTTTGTAGCCTGTGTAGAGACGGAGACAGCAGACGCACAACATGGACACATCTGCGGCTCGTTACGAACAAGGCTCAAGCCATAAAACGACCACCAACCCCGAAGACAGGCCATACTTTCATCCAGAAGACACAAACTCGTCCTGTTTAATGTCTATTCTTGAGTCAAAGCGGTGACAAAGGCTTCGTTTTGCAGTTTAAACATGACTAACGTCAGGAAACGCATTGCTTTGCCCAAGTTTTCTGCAAAAAATTAGTGTTGAGCGCAAGAATAACACCGATAATACTCGATAATACGTGGATACAAGAAAAGTAGTTAAAAAAGGAAAACGTTTGAAAGCAACATCTTACCTTGAAGGGTCGGTGATCCGTCTTATTTCTTGACAGAGATGTAGGTTACTGTGTCAAATGTGCAGGAGTCTCTGGGCAGACTTCTTTCTTGAACAAAGAGTTGTGTTTTAGTGAAGAAGAAGAAGAAGAAGAAGAAGAGCGTGGTGCCTTCAGGGAGCCTCAGACAAACAAGACACCAGGTTATATCACTGTCTGTGGAGTTCATCCTTGATTTAAACCATGTCAGCGCGTTTGGACGTAGAGTTTAATGAAGGTTTCTGTCTAAATAATGCAGTTATTAAGTAGGATTTAGTTTAGAACATTTAGATTTAATGTGGGGTGTCCATTTTGTAGGATTTGTGCCACGTTTAGACCGCTGGAGCTCTAAATCTGGATCAGACTTAGTTCATAGATGGTCAAATGCAAGTATTTAGGGTGAAGGTCATTATATTTGTACAGCATAAGGTGAGCACATTTTCAAAACCGGGACACTTTTTCATTTTATAAAAAAAAAGCATTTGTTTCTGAATCCTTTAAACTGATGGATTCATTCA
Source organism: Neodontobutis hainanensis (assembly GCA_024349245.1). Lineage (NCBI taxonomy): Eukaryota > Metazoa > Chordata > Actinopteri > Gobiiformes > Odontobutidae > Neodontobutis > Neodontobutis hainanensis. The sequence continues at coordinate 519,824 of JALDNG010000108.1, forward strand.
ACTTTAATCAGGTGTATGCAGGGTAAAAGTGAAAACTCTTCTTCATCTCAAACAGATCCTTCTTCAGTCGCTCTGTGGTCTTTCGTGGAGTGTTGTTGCTCGGAGCTGAAGTGTTTGTCGAGAGCTCAAAGCCTGTCGGACCAGAGAGGGATCAGTGTCGTGGGACCAAGGTGTGGCAGAAAGAAATGTCACCAGAAAGGTATTAAACTATTCTAAAGATCAGGGATAAACTTTTTCAAGGGACCAAGATGGGGCTTAAACTGAGGCAAAGTACTGACATAAACTCACAAAATTATACTTTTTTAAGTTTAGTTGGATTCGAACAGGCCATAGTTGGATTTGAACAAGTTATTATATATTATAACACGTTATCTCAAGGACAAACACAAATTAAAATAGATATTAACCAGTGATATTTAGTGGCCAGGATGTAGATGATGCTCACTGTTGTGTCTTGGCGTCTCTTGAGACGGTGAAGCAGATGGAGGGGTTTCCCGAGCAACAAAACAGGGACAGATGTCAGCAGTGCTATCATCAAAACACAGCACTGCAACAAGAGACGTGTTCATGAGGCTAGGACTAAATATACAGTTATACTTGGATTTGAACAGGCTTTAGATGGATTTGAACAGGTTTTAGATGGATTTGAACAGGTTTTAGATGGATTTGAACAGGTTTTAGATGGATTTGAACAGGCTTTAGATGGATTTGAACAGGTTTTAGATGGATTTGAACAGGTTTTAGATGAATTTGAACAAGGTTTTAGATGGACTCGAACAGGTTTTAGATGAATTTGAACAAGGTTTTAGATAGATTTGAACAGGTTTTTTATGGATTTGAAAAGTTTTAGATGGATTTCAACAGGTTTTTATGTATTTAAACAGATTTCAAAGTTGAGCTACAGGAACAAATTTTACTTTAGTGATAAACTATTTCAGTAGTATTCTACGTCTAAGGTTTGAAGAAGCACCTGTCCAGAGTAAAGATATCCTTGTTTTCTGTGAAGAGTAACATGTTGATGAAGTGCAAGAGAAGACTCGGGGCTCGGTCTGAGTGATCCGGTCCAAACACTCGCCATTTGTAGAAAATCAGAAACACCAGGTAACCGAACAGACCGAGCATAAAAACCAGCTCTGGGACGAGAACGAGCAGCACGTCGGCCCACTGACCTCTGTAGCTGTAAAAAAGAGAAAACTGTGAGAGCAACACACAGAAATACAAAAACAGACAGGTACAGATTACCTGTAGTTGAAGTAAGAAAGGCAAATCTCAAACGTCATGTGCAAGACTCATTATTACAGACATCTTCATCTTATACGAGCTCACAAACACTAAGTGGTGGTACATGACAAACATTTTAAAGACATAATGAAGCAACAATAAAAGTGCATTTGTGAAGTGTTTTGAAGGATATATCAGGTATAACCAATATAATAAAATATCAACATTTATTTACTAAGAAAGAAACATAACTTTACAAATACACCAAAGTCTTAGGGCGGTTCAGACTTGCACTGCAGAGTTTTTTATCTGATCAAAAAGTGGTCAGCTTGACCGATCCTTCCACTAAATATACACAGCTGCAGATGCTTCAGATTAGCTGAAAACAACACTTTTATAAAGAGGGAACATCTTAAAAGCCCAAATATATATATTCTCCCTCTCACGTTGGTGCTTCTTAGACGTGATGTCAGTAGAATCATGTCTATCTCACTGACACAGCGCCCTCAGCTGGACACAAACCTCCTGTAACTTTCCAGAGATGAGTGTCTACCACTAATTAAGAAAATAGACCGATGCACTGGACTCTACAGAGTCCTAATTGGATTAAATACACTAAAATGACTGTCGGTTCAATTCCTGCTCTCCCCAGTTCATACTGTTGTTGTGTCTTTGGGCCTCCAGTGTCTGTGGATTTGGTAAATGAATGTGTGAGTGTGTTTGGAGGTCGGAGAGTCCGTATACACAAAATGGCTGCCACGTCTCCACCTCCAGTGTGTGACTGTGGAATGAATGAATAATTGGGGTTTGTAAAGCTCTTTATAAATTCATTATTATTATTTAGATATATATTGTAGGAATTCTATTCTCTTATGAGTAACTCTCTCTTCATATTAGGGATCAGATTGTATTATGTGTTGAGAAAGCTGTCAATGATAATTTTTTTATTATGAATACCAACATCATAAAGTTAAATATGACTTTATCATTGTAGGAGGTTGTTACATCAGTGAGTGTCTTAATGTCTGTGTGTTCTTCTTGTGCAGGAGGAGTGGGTGTGTCAGAGTCCCGGACATTTATTGACTGGTCTTTTAAAAAGAGGCTGCTTCTGCTTCTCTCGGCTCCACTTTCTGTTTCTGTAGTCTTCTTTTAGGGTCAGTTTTCATCAGTGTTAATTTTGACACAAAATTTTAATTTAGTTTTAGTCTTAGTCTTTTGACTATAATTCTTTTTAGTTTTAGTCAAGTTTTAGTCATCTGATTTGTTTTAATTTTAGTCTTATTTTAGTCGACTAAAATTGCTTGTTATTTTAACTATGTCAACTAAAATAAGACTAAAATCAATAACAGATTTACTAGACAATTTTTTACAATATTTTATAAGTTTGGTATAGAAAATAAACTTAACCAAAATATATAAAACACAAATTCAACTTTATGTCAACACAACAGTCTCTTTATTTCAATTCAAAAGCTTTTATGCAGCAACAAACACTAGTTTAAATAGGCTATTATTCGTATACAGTGTTGTAGTCAAGACAGCTACGGCCAGGACCAAGTCATGTCCGAGACCAGAGAGAATTAAAACAATGACAAGACGAAGAGCAGTGCAAAATACACTGTAATAAATTCTAGGTAACACTTATAAAATCCAAAAAGTCCAGTTTTAGTCCAGTCTCATAGAGGGGTCAGTGTTTGGTGAAAGAGACAAAGGTAGTCCAGTCTTAGACCAACGTTTCAATGCTTTATAGTAAGTAGACATTTTAATCTGTGTATATTTGGAATTATTCAACTATTTTTCAGTATTTCTCTTACAATACCTCGTTAAACGGTGTATTTAGTTGTTATTATGAGCCACAGATGGAGCAGAGAGGTTTATCTGGGGTTGTCCTAATCCGTTCTTAGAGGCTTAATGACAGGGATGCGTCTCCAACTCATCTTTTCCTTCAGAGAATAGCACCTTTACAAGCACTTTTTTACTATTTAAAAAGGCTTTATCAACCTCAAACAAGCCAATCTACCTTTAAATGGATAAAAAGTATATCCGTGAGCTGTTATTTTGGTGAGAAATCCGGTAATAGTTAATTTAGCCAATCAATTTCTTTGGGCTAATTTTGTAGCCATTTTATTAGCTCTATGTTAGCATCGTATTTGAGGTGAGTTTTATTTATTTATTTTTTGGTTGTTTACCTGGATATTTCTCAAGATGAAGGATCGTCTGGCTCAGTTGAAAGAGGTAAGTTTTAAATAAATTTTGTTTTAAACTCGTGTGTTTTTTTGAGTAAAAAGGACCTTGTGTGAGTGACCTGTTGCTCTTTAGGTCCTAAAGTAGCATTGACCCTGAAAAGTCGAGTAAAATGCATATTTTTCGAGCAATGGTCAATTTAACAATAGATTATTGAACAATTTTACAAGTTTAATTCGATTTTTGTATGTATTGTACTGTATTTATATATGTACTGCCCCATTTTAGTAAAAAATATGTTATAAATCTAGCCTGGATGCTACAATTAATTGCATACATTATATTGACGAGTCGATTTACCGAACTCAGCCTCATTTTAAAAACAATGCTATATTTCAATATAATTTCTCAGTAAACAGTGTCAAATTATTTACTATACAATCCTAGCCCTTCTGCTAACTTATTAGCTCTTTTGTTGCTTGCTTGCTTGAATTTTGTCAAGTATTTTACCACAAACTGACTTAAAACATGATAATCATACAATTTAAAATTACTACTGACCAATTCATACTGCTATATAAAGGTTTAACGCCAGTTTTATTTAGATTTTTAAACACAGGAATTTTTTGTTTTTTGATGTAATTACTCAATGAACCAAATTATTTTAAAGGTACAGTCCAGTATTTTTATTATTTTTATTAAAGGGTGTTTATGAAACATTAGGGACAGGTAACTTATCCCTTAACAAACAGTTGGTCTATTGAAAACTATTGTTTAAATCCTGCTGCTGCTTCAGAGGAAAGTCATTAAGGGATTGTGATAATGATATAATTCAAGTGCCACATGTACTTTATTGATTTATTTTGAAACCATGCTTTATGTTTCCTCTTTTCAGTTACTGCCTTTAAGATGTAGCAACATACTCAGAACTAAATTAGTGCTAACATAAGAGTTCCCTTAGCTTTATTTTATGAAACCCCTGTACTGCAACAAGTACAAGTGTTATACCAGACAATGTGTTTCCTTGTTGCTAAAGTGAATGCTCTGTTTGTGTTTGACAGAAAAGTGACGTTGGAGGTGATGACATCGAAATTCCTGTCGAGAGTGAGGCGTTTATGGATGATTTCTTCAGCCAGGTTTAACCATTATAATTATAGTTGCATAATTTCAGTCTATGTCGAGACCTTGGAACTCTTAAAGATACACTGGTCCTTTTTTTTAAGGCTGACGATATTCGCATCAGCATCGAAAAGATAGACGAGAGTGTGGCGGAAATTAAAAAACTGTACTCCACCATTTTGTCTGCGCCAACGTCTGAACAGAGTAAGTCCAAATGACAAAGATAAACGTTAAATAAGAGACTCTCCCAATGTTCATAATCTCTGTGCTCTATTGTCTTTTAGAAACACATGACGATCTTGAAGCGCTCACTAATGAGATCAAGAAAGCAGCCAACAACGCAAGAAATAAACTCAAAAGTCAGTATCTGTTGTTTTTTTAAATCACATAACATCATAATAAATCCAAAATGCAGATGTTGACACACTCCACACTTGTTTTGTTTGCCTCAGCGATCGAGCGGCAGCTGGAGTCTAACACAGACGAGAGGGTTTCAGCCGACCTCAGGATACGCAAGTCACAGGTCTGTCACACTCTTAAAGAAAAACACAGTGAAAAATGTATTTATAACTGCACAAATCTGGACAATCTTTCATGCAAGAATTATGACCAAGAACATATAGGGCTGTGGCAAAAATGTTTTTATTATCATCGCATTATCCACGTCATTCCCTGTCAGCAGCCACCACTAGGGGGCACCCAACATGTTTAAATGTTGGTGGAAACTGGAGTACCCAGAGAAAAGACACCCGAGATGGAGAACATACTTTTTGATATTGCAACATGAGTTTGTATTATTGCCAATTACAGATGACTACTACAACTACAGATATTTACTGACTATTTTAACTGTCCATAACAAACACTAGATTACATCTACATTATATTAAAGCATTGATATTGTTCATGTGTTGTATAGAAATTTATTTAGCACATACAGTTTAATTCAGGACAGACAGGGTTATCACGGATGTTTAAGAATCTTGTAAATAAACAGACACATGCATTGTATTGGTATAATAGAAAACAAACCAAGCAGTGCCTAAAACCAAAGAAAATCAGTAGAAAAACAAGGTTCTTCTCTGGAAACACCTCACTATAGAGAATAAAAACAACCCACTGACCAAACAAGTCTGAAGGGCTTAAAAAATTAAAATAAAAAAATAAAACAGCTGAGCACAACAGACAACATTAACTTTATATGTTTTAAGTGATAACTGCATCTGGACTCAGAGTCCTGAACAGGTTAGTTTAGCGACAGTGTTGACCTGTAGAGACTAAAAGAGAAGCTCGACCTTCAGATGCACCACATAGCAAACTATATATACAGTTGTGCTCAGAAGTTTACATACCCTGGCAGAAATCAAGGATTTTTTCAATAGCTCAAAAAGGTATTGAAAAAAAAAAACTTGATTTTGTAAATAGACGCTAGAAACTATTGAAACCACTTGTGCTGTAATGTCCCGCTGTAAACTAGAGTCTGGTCTGTTCAGAACGAGAGCTGCCTCTGAGGCTGGACATCAGCTCAGACACTGAGGTTTAATCAAATGTGTTTTAAATCCGGTCTTTTGAGAATTATATCAGGTCCTCATATAAATGTTGGTTTGGGAATGTTGTGCCTGGATGTTTTTTTGTGTTTGTTTTTTGTGCGCAACAATAAAATGGTTAAATACAGTATATGCTTATATAAATCATTAGACCCCACATTTACATTTATTTGGCTTACATTAAGCATCTAATTCATCAGTGTTACAGCTGGAACTGGAGGCAAGGGGGTTAAGTGTCTTACCCAAGGACACAACAGTATGAACTGTTGGTAGAACGAGAATCAAACCACCAACCTCCTACCACTGCACCCAGCATTCAATTCATGTTTACTTCAAAAGTGAAATGCACGTTTGTGTTATATGCTTTATTATTAAAATGAATACAGTTTTGAAAATACAGCTTATCTTTAAAATCCCCCACAATGACTACACCTAGGTTAAAATTAAATGAAATAATATTGGCACGATAAAGTGTACTGTACCAAACTGAAAACCGTGAGCAAAAACCACAGTTCGTATTGAACCGTGGACCGACTGTATTGTTGCATCCCTACAGCCTTTTGTTGTTTATTACTCAGAATGAGCACATTTGAAATGCTGAGAGCTGTTCTCACACAGATCCTGCTGTTTATACAGCGCTGTCCATCCCAGTTCTTCAGGATCGGGTAAAACATGTCCATCATGTTTTGGCTAGTGAACAATTTTTTATAGATTTTGTATCATATTAATTGTATATTATAAGCGCTCACTCCGGCTCCAGTTCATATGCTTATCCACATACACTTATGACTTACTGTCTTTAGCTATATCTTCTTTTGGCAACATGCTAATCCAAACTAAACAAAGACATCACTTTGCACTACATCTAATGATTGTTCAGGGACACGCTGTCCTGTACAGGCATATACACATAAACCTATACACATCTATGACTGACATGTTAGCTCATTACACGTCCATCCAAAACCCTGGAGCTGAGAGGTGGGCATAATGTACACCTATAAAAACTTCAGGAGGCAGAGTCTCATGATGGTCCACGTCTCCCCATTTCCACCTCAGCGTGTTGCTTTAGGTGTCTAGAAGAAGTCCATTTAGAGTAAAATATCTCTCCACACAGCTCACATGGCATCACCAACTCTCGAGTGTGTTGAAAGTAATGTCTCCTTAAAGAACTTGAACTTCTAAATGTCGTTCCACAATGGTCACAATAGTACGGTCTGTGTCCTGTGTGGATGAGCTGGTGTTGTTCTAAACTACCTCTCGAGTGTGTTGAAAGTAATGTCTCCTTAAAGAACTTGAACTTTTAAATGTCTTTCCACAATGCTCACAATAGTGCGGTCTGTGTTCTGTGTGGAAGCGCTGGTGCTGTTTTAAATTACTTGCATCTGAAAATGTCTTCCCACACTGGTCACAGCTGTAAGGCTTCTCTCCAGTGTGGATGCGCTGGTGTTTTTTTAAAACATGTGCATGTGAAAATGTCTTCCCACACAGGTCACAGCTGTAAGGCTTCTCTCCAGTGTGGATGCGCTGGTGTCCTTTAATATGACTTGCTTTTGAAAATGTCTTTCCACACAGGTCACAGCTGTAAGGCTTCTCTCCAGTGTGGATGAGCTGGTGTGTTTTTAAATTACTTGCATTTGAAAATGTCTTCCCACACAGGTCACAGCTGTAAGGCTTCTCTCCAGTGTGGATGAGCTGGTGTTGTTTTAAATAACCCGCCTGTGAAAATGTCTTCCCACACTGGTCACAGCAGTAAGGCTTCTCTCCAGTGTGGATGCGCTGGTGTTTTTTTAAAACATGTGCATGTGAAAATGTCTTCCCACACAGGTCACAGCTGTAATGCTTCTCTCCAGTGTGGATGTGCTGGTGTCCTTTAAAATGACTTGCATCTGAAAATGTCTTCTCACACAGGTCACAGCTGTAAGGCTTCTCTCCAGTGTGGATGAGCCGGTGTCGTTTAAAATTACTTGCATCTGAAAATGTCTTCTCACACAGGTCACAGCTGTAAGGCTTCTCTCCAGTGTGGATGAGCTGGTGTTGTTTTAAATAACCCGCCTGTGAAAATGTCTTCCCACACAGGTCACAGCTGAAAGGCTTCTCTCCAGTGTGGATGCGCTGGTGTTTTTTTAAAACATGTGCATGTGAAAATGTCTTCCCACACAGGTCACAGCTGTAAGGCCTCTCTCCAGTGTGGATGCGCTGGTGTCCTTTAAAATGACTTGCCTGTGAAAATGTCTTTCCACACAGGTCACAGCTGTAAGGCTTCTCTCCAGTGTGGATGAGCTGGTGTGTTTTTAAATTACTTGCATCTGAAAATGTTTTCTCACACAGGTCACAGCTGTAAGGCTTCTCTCCAGTGTGGATGAGCTGGTGTCGTTTTAAATAACCCGCCTGTGAAAATGTCTTCCCACACAGGTCACAGCTGAAAGGCTTCTCTCCAGTGTGGATGAGCTGGTGTCTTTTGAGACGCTGCACAGTGGTAAACTCGTTCCCACACTGGTCGCACGTGTGCATTATAGAAGCAGTTGCTGTAGTCAGCTTCTATATTTAATGAGAGTTTGCTTCTGACCAAGGATCCCTTGTTTCTCTGTAAAAGACAGAAATGTAAAAGTGAGAAAAATATCACCTTAACACAAGTTCTCAACATCTCGTCGAACGATAAGTTCCACCAACTTGGGTTCAACCGGTTTGACTCGGCATAATTTATTTTTTTTTTTTTTTTGAAGGCTTGGGATAAGAGAAGAAACTTTGCTTTAACCTTGCAGAACCTTCACAGACATGTTAAAAAAAAACCCGCATCATTTAGCAACATGTGTAGTATAATGTACATAATAGTTACTAAAATGTAATAAAAATATTATACCCCCACCCTCCTCCAGCTGCATGCCGTGTCTTGGATGAAAAAATAAATTAAAAAAACGCAACCTTCATCAATAATTTTGTTTATTTTTTGGGGGGGTTAATTCCATGTCGGGCTACTAAAGACTACCTGTCTGAAAGGGTACGAGGCATTTTCATTTCTACAAGCCCTGGATGTACTGCTTTGTTAGGGTGAAGGTGAAGATGAGTCCCACGGTAAGGTTCTTAATTTACTGGTCTTTGTTCCCAGTCTCTTATGGTCTACGACCAAAAGGGACATCTTAAATACAAAAGACAAAAACAATAAGCACTACTTTAGAGAGAGTCACCAGGACAAGCCCAGAGAACAGCAGCTGCTCCTCCACATTAAGAGGAGCTGACAGAGGCTCGGTCATTGGTTCTGGAAGCCTTTTGGAGACTTTCTGCAAGCATGTCCCACCGAGAGGAGGCCTTGCAACGACTCTGAAAAGACTAGACGAGTCGTGCTAACTCATCTGGACTAAGAACACTTTGGTTTTCACTCAAAAGTGAAACAAAATGAAACAGCAAAATCTCCAATGTAGACACCGAGTATTAGGCTGAGACAAATGAGCCCTACGTCTCCAATCTAACACAGTTTAAATAATGTTAAGAGATAAGTAAAGACTAGCAGGAAACAGGCCTCTGGAGGGAAAAGAATGTACTCTGGGAGACAAGACGTACAAGCAGCCGCGCCGTAAAGGTGGGGAGATGCTAGGGGGATTCTAAGGGCCCATGAAGATATTAGTTCAAAGAAAATTTAAAATAAAAATGATTTTGTGTTTGTTGCAAAAAAACTACAAGAAAAAGTGTGGGTCTCGCTCGGTTTATTTGCCCAGTGTCACTCCCCTCGCTGACTAAACTTTAAGAACCCATTGTATTTGAATATTGTCTTTTTGAAAGTGACCTGACCTGTGATTAAAAATGCAACAAAAGGTGGCATTAAGTCATGGGATAAGCATATGAACTGGAGCAGGAGTGGGAGCATATAACATATAATATACAATTAATATGAAACAAACTCTATAAAATATTGTTCACTAGCCAAAACATGATGGACATGTTTTACCCGCTCCTGAAGAACTGGGATGGACAGCGCTGTATAAACTGCTCTCAGCATTTCAAATCTGCTCGAGTAATGAACAACAAAAAGCTGTAGGGACCGATCCCCGGTTCAATACGTACCTTGGTTTTTGCTCACGGTTTTCGGTTTGATACAGTACAATGTATGGTGCCAATAATATTTCATTTAATTTTAAACTAGGTGTAGTCATTGTTCAATGACAGACTGGAATGAATCACAAAAATCAATTTACAGTAAAGCTAACAAAAATCCAGATAGAATGCAGATGGAATTTAGATTTAGCTAAATCTGGTGTAAAGCATCTTTTCTTTTATTAGATTAATGTGTTTGCACATGGTCCCTGTCAAATAAATAATAAACTAAAATTTATAGATATCCTCGTAATAATAAACTGTATATTGTATAGATATAACGTTAATTTTTAATATTTTCTGTATGATATCTTTATTAGCATCTGTGGTTAATAATAGTTTTTGTCTAATAAGTTTAATAGATACATAAAATATGCATACCTTTTTAAGAAAGGCACCTTATTTAGAAATTGTAGTCAAAGAAGGAAGAGCTGTATTTTTGAGATGCAGTAAATATGTGTTAAACCAGTGTTAATTTCGTTGATAAAAAATATCACAAAAAAGAAAACTAAATAAAAATATTTCATAATGACTAAAATTACAACTAAATAGACTGACATTTTCGTCAATGAATAAACGACGAGACAAAAACAACTTGTAACAAAAAAGAGTCCGGAGGAGGAAAGATGAGGTGGAACGGGAGGATGAGTCAGAAGAGCCAATCAGAGCGCGTCTTGTTGTTACGCGGCGGTGCCAAGAAGCTAACCGGAGACAACAAAGCAACAAACTGTTAGCATTAAGTTAGATCTTTTGGCAATGTCAGCTTCTCAAGCTTTTGCAGAAAGAGTATTCAGTGTCACAGGTGACTTCAGAGGAAAGCGTTCATGAGCACAAAGTGCTTTCATGAAAATGAATCAAAGAAAATAAATATTTGCATTAGATGTTTATGATACGAGTGTTAATGTAGCATAAGAAATATCCTGCTGTTCAATGCCCTTTAAGTTCAAATATTATTTGGATGTTACGTTTAATATTATTCTTTAGCTTTCTTGAGCATTTATTTAATTTCAATTTAAAATAAGCTTTAAATGTGTATTTTGCATCTCTATTATAGCTCTCTCCATTACAACACAGACACAGGTCGGTTCCTTGAAACGGGCGTTTTAATTCTTTGGCTCATCGTTACGCTGTGAGAACTTCATTTACAAGTGACCACAACAAATCATAAAGTAATACAATATGCGCCCTGAAAGGACAAGAGTTACAAAATCTGCTTACAATACATTAAACAATTAAAACAAATACCTCGTTGGCTCCTTGGTTTGAAAAGAGGTCCTTGAGTTTTTCGTTGTTTATCTTTACAGTCCGTTTGTCTTGTAGAAATACTCGTTTTAAACTTAATTCAACTTAGAGCCTCCTGAGCGTCCGTTCTTTGTCTGTCGAGGGTCGACTCGAGGGGCTTCGCAATGCTTTAATGTAACTTCCGCTTAAGCACGCAGTATCACGAGACTTACGTCTTAAAGGGCCATGAATGAATTTATCACTCACAGATCACGTGAAATCACATTATAACATAAATTGTTGATTAGTTATAATACAATTACACAGAACCTTAACAACGCTTACACACGTTGATTTTTTTTGGTTTCCATTTCAATAGACAGCAAGATTTTTTTTACGGAGCCCCTCTGGTCACACTATGTCAAAAAAAAAATATATGTAACTAAGTCGTGGCCTCAAGATACGCTAAGTCGTGGCCTCAAGGTAGTGTCTGACACATGGACCCTTTGTTATTTAAATGGACCCTGTACTGTAGTGCAATGTAATACTGCACATTCTGTGCAATATTATCTGTTTTAATATTCAGTGTAATATAGTTTGCTGCAGTTCTGCTTCTATTTATTTACTAGTACTGTTCATCACAATCAATTCAATTCTGTTAATACAGTAATGTAAATCTTGTAGGCTGCATATCCATGGTCCTTTATAACTCTTCTTCATATTTTATAACATATATTTATACTTTTTACATGTATATAGGCTACTTGTTTATTTACCAACTTATATTATTATTTATATTTCTTTAAATGTCTTGATGTGCACATCAACTGTGACACAACAATTGTCCCCTGGGTTATCGATATCAATAAAGATCAATTAAGTATTTCTGATTATGATTTTAAGATAGTCTATAGTCAGACTGGTTCATTAATTATTGAAGTGTTTGACATTTTGGAAAAGCATGTCTGTGTAGCCTACGATAAAACGTCAGCAGAGGGCGTTCTAGGCTTAGGTCACGGTACCTCTATCTGGCTGTATGTATGAGTATTATGGGTGGCAGAGTTAGCGTGCATGCACTCGTGCATGCTTTCGAGGGAAAAGCTGCTCCATTGTGCATTCTCCTTTTATATTCACTTATCTTGAGGCCACGAGTTAGCTTATCTTGAGGCCACGACTTAGCTTATCTTGAGGCCACGACTTAGCTTATCTTGAGGCCACGAGTTAGTTACATATATATATTTTTTTGACATAGTGTGACCAGAGGGGCTCCGTATTTTTTACTATTGGTATTGTTTTTAATTTTTTTAACACACGCTCCCTGTGTTTAGAACTGTTTCAGAGCATGAGCGTGCAAAAATGATAAGAGGACAGCTCCACTTATAATCAAAAAAGTGTTGTGTTAGCTTTCTCTTGCTTGAACAGCCTAATAAGAGTATTCTTTGATCTGTTTTTCACCAGTTAGTCGGTCCCTCCACCCTTGATTTAGAGGATATTAGACAAAACTGTGACCTCATTCTGGACTAAGTGTAATGTAGCACGACGAATAGCAGATTATGAACAGTTGAAATTGTAACATGATCTAATATTGTCCATTACACCGCCCTTTAAGACAGTAAACAATGCATTGATATGCTACAGTAGTACAATAAAGATGGTCAGCAACATATACTTGATCATTTGGACCACTGTCTCTATATAAATACTACGTTATGACATTGGATTAACCCTTACCGGGGGCAGCTCTGATTGAAACATAATAAAAATAACATTAATTAAAATAACATTTTTTCTGCCTCAGCATGCAATCCTGGCCAAGAAGTTTGTGGAGGTGATGACGAAGTACAATGAAGCTCAGATGGACTTCAGAGACAAGACCAAAGGAAGGATTGCCCGACAACTGGAGATCAGTGAGTTTATTTTAGTTTTAATGTCTCTTTTTCTGTGTGAAATCAATTGTATTTTGTTACGTATGTTGCACCATGTATTAACCTGCTGTATTGTTTCTCTGAGGGTAATGCACACTATAAAGGTCTTTTATAAAATGTCACTAAATGAATAAGATGTAAATTTCTGAGCAGGTATCTGTTTTCTGCATATGTTTGACCTACAATATAGTTATAAAGTTTAAATTGCTCTGAATTAAAACCCTGTATTTTCTCAGCGGGAAAAGCGACGACTGATGAGGAGCTGGAGGAGATGCTGGAAGGAGGCAACGCAGCTGTCTTCACGGCAGGAGTAAGAGACTGTGGTTAATTCAAAAGTAGATTGGCTTTTTGTCCATCTGGTTTTATGAACCTGTAATATTCTCTGTTTTCTTCTCCAGATCATGGATTCAAAGATCAACCAACAGGCTCTGAATGAGATCGAGGCTCGTCACAAAGACATCATGAGGCTCGAGAGCAGCATCAAAGAGCTTCACGACATGTTCGTGGACATCGCCATGCTCGTCGAGAACCAGGTAAGTACAAACCATGAGACTTACAAAACAAATAAAACAGCCCCATTGTTACTACCCCCCACCTTTAAAAAAGCAGTGAGACATTAGAAAGACAGAAATATACTCAGAACAGTGAGCCTAACAGGGGCTATCCATAACACAATCTATGGCACAAATCTAAAAGTTAAACATTTCCCTGTCATTGACTAGTCTTGGGTCGATAACACATACATCATGTTGTTGACCCTGGTCTTACAGTGGCAAGAAAAAGTATCTTTTGGAATTTTGTGGTTTTCTGAAGATATATGTCTTAAAATGTGATCTGGAATTCATCTAAATCAAGGGTTTTGACAAACTTTGTGTCTAAAAATAAAAATCTAAATAAACCTGTCAATTACATGTTGTACTTCAAACCCGTGTCCAGATGCCTTATTCTCAACCTTTTAGTTTTATAACTCAAAAACCTGATTGTTTTCTCAAAGGGTGGCATGATCGAAAGGATTGAGAGCAACATGGACCAGTCGGTGGGCTTTGTGGAAAGGGCTGTGGCCGACACCAAAAAAGCAGCTAAATTTCAACAAGAGGCTCGCAGGGTAAGGTCGCAGGTCGACATGTATTTGTTCATGTCACACTCATAACACCACACTCATTTTCATTCACTGTTTTGTGTTTTTCCTCAGAAACAAATGATGATCTTCTGTTGCTGTGTGATTTTGTTCCTCATTCTGGGCTCATTCCTTTACAGCTTTATTAAATAGTTCACATTATCTTGTAAAGGGTGAGGAGAGCTTTTGGTATGACTTTTTTGTACCTGTTTTATTTATTTAAAATAAAAACTGGATGTTGTAGGTCTGTTGGTTTGGATGTAGGTGTTGGTTGGATAAATTAAAAAAAACGTTTATATTTCCTGAGTAGACAGAGCTGTGTTAGACTTTTACTTGTGTTTATGTCTTTACTAAAAGGTGAATTTAATGTATTACCACAAACAACAAGTTTAAAGCTGCAACATTTTCTGTATCAGGCTGCTTCTCTCCAACAAATACTCCTGAAGTCAGTATTATAAACATGGAAACAGATCTTGTTTTGTTTTACATTTGTCGTATGTGTGAAAACCATTCTCTTTGCCAATATGTTATTGACCGCTACATGTTATTAAAGTACTTACTTTTCATTATTGCTTAACACTTTATACTGGAAATAGATGCTAAAAAACATGTATTATTGTAATTATAAAGTCAAAATGTAGCAATGCATTGGAAAGTATCATAAACATAGACTTTTGTGTGTTAATACATTACAGATGTTTTACAACGTCACTGATGTGTGTGTGTTTATAGCTAAAGTTTGTCTTGGTTGTTTTCTTTTACTTTTTTTAATGGGTTTTGTTTTAGTTTATTTTTTTTAGCTAGGTTTATTTCTTTGCTTTAATCCACTCACTTAAATTCCACTTTTTTGGTTTTACACTGTAATACACTTAGTCTTAATGAGATGATTCACTGCCATTTTTATATATTTCTGTGAAAAAGAGCAAAATATCAGTTGTATGTTTATTACTTTCTTCTGTATTAAAGTGTGTTAAAACAGCCCCGTGTAACTTTTAGCCCAAAAATATATATTGTCACTCTCATTTTAATGGTTGCTGCACAGAAAACTTTCCTGTCGCCAAAAACAGGGAGAGTCATATTTGTACAAAATACAGTAAACGGTTTCTGTTTCAGAAGACGTGTTCTTGTACTTCCAAATTTGCCGCCAGTCCTGAATTGTGGGAAATACTTAGCTCACTTTAAATTGCTGTCCAAGTTTTTGTCTCAAATACAAGAAATATGTTCACAGTTTTCTCTACAAAGCAGTCAGTTTGGACAATATTTCCCAACACAACTGGGAGTAACTGGAACCCCAAATATTGCCTTTCCTATGGTTTTAGTTTTGGCTTCTCCTTATTATTCACACATTGAATAACACATCAATATTAAAATAAACCATTTGGCCTTAATGTGCTCTGTGGATTGTCACCATTACCTTTACTACTGAGATGTCTAAAAATAGAAATCACAGTTTGTGTTGTGACCTCCATTACATTTTATACTAATAACACATATACACTGAATTACATCAACATTTTTTAAGTAAAAGTAAATATGTATCAAGTATCAATATTGCTACTACTTTACATTTAGTTCAGCCTAAATGAAGCTTTTTATAGAGCATATGTTTGTTATTTAATGCATTTTTAGCATTGTATTTATACTAAAGATATTTAAAATAAACTTGTTTTTGGCCAAAGTATGTGTGTTTTCAATTTGTTGATTCATTGAGATGGCTTATTAGACTCTTCTCGCTTGCCGTACATTTTTTTTATAGACAAGCACATGACCTTCTCTGTCCAATCAACAACATCCTATCCAAAGTCTACTTCCATTTATGGAGCTGTTACTTCCTGGTTGAGAGGAAGGCAACAAACGTGTCCCTGCGATGAGCGATTTTAAGAGCGAACAATCAAGACGCAGACGGCGACACACCTTTTAAATCACATACGTCTCTTGCGAGTTAACGGATCAATAATAAGATGGGGGTGAGTATCGTAAAAGCTATTATTTTTGTTTAATTCGTTTTATTGAGAAGAATGACTAGCATTTTGGGCAAGTGTACGGTGATGACGCACTTTGTCTCTGTGATTGGTCGGTAAATATAATTGACATTCTTTTTGTCCAATCAGTAATCGTCTTAAAGTCTAAGAACCAATGGAATTTTAGTGTGGGCGGTCCTTGAGGTCTGATTGGTAGTTGGTACGACGAGCTACAGTTCTATTTGTCTTATTTAGCCAATGAGCCTTTACAATTCACTCCGATGATTGACATACACACTGACCAATCAGTGCCTCGCCGGCTTGTCTCTGATTTGTCAGTTGGGGATGATGGG
Source organism: Neodontobutis hainanensis (assembly GCA_024349245.1). NCBI lineage: Eukaryota > Metazoa > Chordata > Actinopteri > Gobiiformes > Odontobutidae > Neodontobutis > Neodontobutis hainanensis. Next base: position 536,564 of record JALDNG010000108.1, read on the forward strand.
CGGGGCTTTGTAGTGTTTTGTGATGGGAGGGAAAATGGCGGCGGATCTAAGACGGCACTGCATTAACTTTGTATAACACAAGTAATAACCGTATTTGGATATACCTTCAACTTTTAAAGCGACTTGTAAATATATTTCATGTTGCAAGGTTCATATGATTTTATAAATATTTTGCTACGCGTGTTATAGGGTTTATAACGCTATTTTAGCGCTAACGGCAGCTGAGCACATCTTGTTAAAGGCAAGGAACAAAGCTGGACTGATAAGACAGTATTGCTTTTATAATTGTGGAAATTTTACATCAGTACGTTCAAACGTTTGTTATATATGCCTATTTTCAGTCATGTATTGTAGACTTTGATTTAGCTTTCAATATCTGTAACGAATTCGTTTTATGGTTACAAGCCAGACCTTGAAATATTTTTTTCCTTCCCATTCAATTCTTAACATAACGGTTTTTATGCCGTTAAAAATCTTTATTTGTCAAAACCAGTTTACTCTTTTTGTTAAAAGAGGCATGCTACATTACAGTGTAATAAGGTAATATACCCAGTTTTAAAACTCCGCTGGCTGCATTTGTTTTTTGCTGTGAGAAATGGATGACAAGCCACGTTACAGCAAAAGACTGGTAAGTGACTCTGATTATAGTTATGTAGTTAGGTAAATGTAAGTGGTAGTGTAGTCAAGACCACACTATAAGACCAAGTCATGACCAAAACCAGGGTAGGATCCAAGGAAAGAACTGCCTGGAAAAAGATAAAGTCCATATGGCAAACTTTATGTATATCTATGGGACTGTTTTGGAAAAAGTTTGAGGTCCATTATGGTCGTTGTGGAGCTACCCCTGTCGATCTAAATAGGATATCAATAAATGGTGTATTACAAATCCATATGAGAAATGTGCTGTACAGGTAGCGTCTCTAAAACGATGACCACTGGCATCGATTCCCACTCTCCCCACAGGCATACTGTCGTTGTGTCCTTGGGCAAGACACTTAACCCACCTTGCCTCCAGTGGCTGTAACACTGGTAATTACTGTAGAACAATGTAAGTCGCTTTGGATAAAAGCGTCATCTAAATGAATAAATTAAAATTAAATTAAATTAACTATCCATAAATATCAAATAATGCTGGTTTTCCTCTAAGCTCAAGTGTCAATGAGGTATGGTTCATTCTTTACTCAAATAACGGATGTTATTTATTTGACCTGTATTTAGTTTTATTTAAATTCAAGTCTAATTACATATAAACAAACATTGTTTTAAGAAAAAGGCCACTATAAAAGGTGCAAGTGTCCACAAAAAACAAGAATGTATGTTGTGTGTGTTTTTTTTTTTTTAAGTAGGTTATCTTATGAACTAAACTACAGTCTAATAAACAATGCTTATATGTATATTTAGCATTGTGGCTTGTACAAACACCTAGAGGAAACTTCACTCTTAGGTGTGTTTTCACTAGATCAGCACAAGTTGGGTTGATGCTTGTTATAATGACTTTAAATGTTGTAAAATGGCATGATTGTTTCATTAGCTGCCTTTTTATTTGTTCTGGTGCAAGTTAAAACTTCTTAAAAATGGACCATGATCGTTAAAAAGTGGTCTCAGGACTGCTCTAAGTTACTACAACACTAGATTCTTTTTTTTATTAATTTGCTGTTATTGTTACCCTCTCCTCGTTGTAGTAACAGATCAGACTTTTTTTTTTTAAAAACAACGCTTCTCTCATTCACAGCGGGCTGGTACCCGACGGCGTTACCATGATGACGGCATCTCGGATGAAGAAATTGACGGACGGAGGATGTTTGATTTGGAGGAGAAAGTCCACAGTCAGAGGTTCAGCTCGGACCGTGTTGTTCGAATGGAAGGGAAAGGTAAATAAGCACTAGTCTGTCACGTCTAGTCCTGTTTTTCGCAAACTCTAGCTGCCAATGTCCAGTGGCTTTGCTTTCTTCTAGATGTTATTAATGTTATCAATTTGTAGTTTGATGCATATAAAAATCTACAGTGACACTCACTTGGATACTAACTCACTGTTTGGAGAAAAATAAATAGTTTAGATCACAGAAATCATTGAAGGGATTTATTAGCCTCAATTAAAATGGTCTGGTCTTCCTAGATTTTACTTACGAGTACGTCCAGAGAGGAGGGCTAAGGGACCCAATCATCTTCGAAAAGCCCGATGGACTGGGACTCAAGTGAGTGTTTCTTTTTCCACCACAATTATTTATTATTAACATAAATATTGTGTGTTTAAAAAAAGTATGCTTTTTGTTCTTAGGATGCCAGAGCCTGATTTTGGTGTGAATGATGTCAAGATGTTTGTTGGTAAGACACTAACCACTGCTCTTTCAGACTTTCAGAAAAGTAAGCATGTTGTACATTTTCATGCCTTTTATCAGTCGTTGGTTGATCTGATAATATTTTAGGAGTAATGCTTAAGTGAGCATTGTATTTCACCCTTAACCAAAGTAGCAGCTTATTTATTTACAGAACAAAATCAAACAACTGTTCTGCCACTGGCCCTTATTTGTGAAGCTTGTGGACTTGTGGATGCATAGTAGGGATGGGTGATGTTGCTTCATTAACGTGGGCGGTCACCTTAAACCTGACTGAATGCTTGTTTCAATACAGACCAAATACTATTCAACACCTTTTATCTTGGTTTTCTTGATTTTATGTATTGAAGGTGCTGAATGACTAAAACCTTCGTCCTCTTCCTGTCCGTCTTAGGTAGCAGACGTATGATCGACGTGATGGATGTGAGCACGCAGAAGGGAACGGAAATGTCCATGGCACAATGGACGCGTTACTACGAAACTCCGCCACCTCAAAGAGAGAAGCTTTACAACGTCATCAGTCTGGAGTTCAGCCACACCAAACTGGAAAACCTCGTCAAGAGACCTTCAACGGTACGTACCATTCTAGTTTAGAGTTTAAATATGTTCACCACAGTACAAATGATTACTTGAGTGGCTTTGTATTTGCGAATAGGTGGATCTGATTGACTGGGTCGACAACATGTGGCCTCGTCATTTAAAAGAAAGACAAAGAGACTCGACCAACTCCATCACAGACATGCAGTATCCTAAAGTACAGAAGTAAGCAGCGCATCACAAATGTAAATGATCATTACGGCACATTATTGAATAGTTAAAGCATTATACATGATTGTTCTTCATAGATACTGTCTGATGAGTGTTGAAGGATGCTACACAGACTTTCACATTGATTTTGGAGGGACCTCTGTCTGGTACCACATTCTCAGAGGAAGCAAGGTACGAGGAAATAGTGCTCATCTGTAAATTATGCAATAGCAGAATGAATGGATTTAAAAATACAGTAAAGTCATAAATGCAATAATATTTTTTTAAGGGCAAAATGACTACTTTTATGTAGTATTAATTTAGTTCAACTTTATTTCAGACTCATAGTCAAATAATAAAAAACAAAGATGAAAAGACATTTTAAAAAGGCATCTGTACCAATGACTCTACAACCTTGACTTGTAACATATTGCACTAAACTTCAAACTTTGTCAGAGTCATTATAACCAAATTTACAGAATCATTCAACCAACAGATTAATTTATTGATAAGATTCCACAAAACAGATTGTAAGGTGTTAATACGTGCTGTCACAAACATTTCACTTGCAATGGTCTATCTAGGTCTCAACCTAACTCGCAGAGCATCTTTATAATTCAGTCTCTGTAAACTGGCTTTCTTGTAGGTGCATAAAAGTGCAGTGTACAATAGAGTACAGTATGTTCAGAACAAAGTCAGCTTCTGTGCATGATCCAAACTTAGGCAACAGAATGTTTATCTGAGCAAACAAGAGTGACTATAAATATTATTGTCTGTCATGCCGTCTGTGATGATATATAAAGTTATTTGACTTTACCAGTGACACTTACAATAGCACTTGACAAGCAGAAATCTGGAAATTTCTTTTGTTTATCCTCTTCGGTTCAACAGATCATGACCACACTTTTAGCTGCTTTATACATGATGTCATGTTCCACATCAGAAACAGAGTAGATAAGCAGGTATTATCTGTTAAGTGTCCCTTATTGGGCTAAAGGGTTGGTAGTCACTTAATTGCGTTTTCTGTTTTATAAAACCAGGAACATTAAGACTCATAGCTCTGTTTTTAAGGTGAAACCACATTGCTTGAGTAAATATCACTGCTGGGGTTTTCTCTGTCAGGTGTTTTGGCTGATCCCTCCAACACCTCCGAACCTGGAGATGTACGAGAACTGGGTGCTTTCAGGAAAACAGGGCGATATATTCTTGGGGGACAGAGTGACAGACTGTCAAAGGATTGAACTGAAGCAAGGCTACACCTTTTTCATACCTTCAGGTAAACACAATGCTTTATGTATTAAATATAAAGACATATTGTGGGTGTGACAAGAGCTCGCAAGATCTAAACATGACAAGATTTGCAGTCCTTGTGATGAGCTGTAGTAAGCTTTCAGCTGATGGAATTTACAAAGAGTATTGGTTGGTTTGCATTTGCCTATAAAGGTTACATGTTTTTTGCTTCTGCATAAGACATTACAGCACCTTCAAAGAGGCAATGTTCTTAGTGTTATGCTTTTTTTAGTTGCTTTTTCTTGGTTTTCCCAAACGTTGCTCCAATTAGCTGCCACAATGATTACTATAAATGACTACTTTGCAATTGCAATGGTCTAGTTTCATCGGCCCATCTTACAAGAACAGTATGTTATAGTATTAGTGGTTTTAAAACTGTCATATTTTAAAACCAGAAACATGGCTATTTGAATGATCTGAAACCCCTCTTTACGAACTGTTAATGTGTTTGGATGTGCTCTCAGGTTGGATTCATGCGGTCTACACACCTGTGGACTCAATGGTTTTTGGAGGAAACTTCCTTCACAGCTTCAACATCCCGACGCAGCTCAACATCAGTAACATAGAAGATCGAACAAGGGTTGGTGCAATACAGGCACACAAACTTTACCTGTTAACGCAAATTTGCTTAATATATTTGAAATGGCCTGTGTGTAACTTTTTTTCTGACTGTGGCAGGTTCCGGTGAAGTTTCGGTTCCCGTTCTACTACGAGATGTGTTGGTACGTCCTGGAGCGATACGTCTTCTGTGTCACCAAGTCCTCGTACCTGACTCCAGAGTTTCAGAAGCACTCTTTGGGCATAGGTAAGGTTTTAGAACAGGGCTCTCCAACCTGTTTTCACCACAGTTCACCAACGGTTACCTGCATCTGATTTTATTTCACAGATCGGTTTTAGGTTAGAGCACACATGTCAAACTCAAGCCCTGGGGGCTGAATATGGCCCTTTGATGTGTTTTATTTGGTCCTTCAATACATTTGGTACAAAAACAGGTTTTATATGGACTTCCACAGGTTATATTAGGATTTGAACAGGTTTTGGTTGAATTTGAATAGATTTTACCACAGCAGCATGGAGCTGTGCGCACACACAGACACATACAGAGATTCTGCGGAGCTGCGCGCACACGTGAGGTGACGTGTAGGGCTGTGCAATCAATCCAATTTTCAGTTTCAGCTCCCAACAAAACCTTTTTGAAATTAAAAAAAAAAAACATTTATTCTGTTGCATTCTCTTTTGCACAACATTTTGGAACACATTATCAAATTCATTATTATTATTTTTTGCAACACAACTGTGTCTGCAACAATTCTTTTCCATAAGATTGAGGACATGCACTACATTATTGATCGTATTTATTTATAATTTTTTATTTCTGTTTATTTTTTAAGCTATTTATTTAGTAAGTTTGAATATATTATTTATTTTAATGAGAATTCACGCCTTCAATACTTGCATTTGTTTTTGTTTCTTTCTGTCACAAGATTTGAAGAGGTTTTAGTTTATTATGATCATGTTTTAGTTGGATTTATAATCTTGTATAAAGCTGCTTCTGTTAGAGCCATAAACAATATATTTTATCCCTGACGCCAGAATTAAACACGATGAGGGAGAGTCTTCCAGAGGAGGTCTGGCCTCTACTCTGACAATGTTCAAGTCCAGGCTAAAAACATTTCTGTTTAACCCTGCATATGACAAGTATTTTATCTGCACTCTTCTCTTTTAGTTTTGTGATTCATTTTATTTTATTTACAATTTTTATTGCTTTACATATGAATTGTGCTATATATTGCCTTATACAACAGTAGTTGCCTAATACAACATGTTATTCTTTAGGTCTGAAAAAGCCTCCAGACCTCGATGAGCTGGAAGATGAAGACGTCAGTGAAGAGGAGACTGAGAAACCTGGCGTCAAAGTTTACCTGACTCCCTTTGAGCTGGAGGGACTGTGGAACCTGCTGGGCAAACTGGAATCACTGCCGTCCAACAAGAAGTGTGTCCCAGCAGGGATTCACAACGCACCGGCTCTGATCACACACCTCAAGGTCATAAATAGTTCTTTGACCATTTGTACCATAGAAAGATTTAAACAGGTTTTAGTTGGATTTGAACAGGTTTTAGTTGGATTATGTCTTGTTGGATTTCATAGCCAGCGGTAAACAGCTAGTGCGTCACTAACCTGTTGTTCAGCCTTTATTGACTTTATAATGGGACTTATTATTATTATTATTATTATTATTATTATTATTATTATTATTATCATCTTTTGATTTGCACAAACCCTGACAGAGTAAGTGTCTATTACAAGGATGGGACAAAAAATGTTGCTGCAGGCTCACTTGTGTCCCTAAGTGGAATGAATTCTGTTTTAACTCTTGCTTCTTCAAAAATAGGCTGTTCTCAAGGAACACGCCAATGATGTTCCCAAACTGTCCTACACAGGGCAACCCATTATCAAGTGGCCGAAACGGGTAAGAAATTACACAAAAGTCACACACAATAGTGTTTTTTGTCATAAATTATAACTCATCTGTTTTGTTTTTGTTTTCCTCTATCAGCCGTCCTGGTACCAGCCGCCTCCTCCTCCACCGCCGCCTCCTCGTCCTAAACTGGCCAGTACCCCCATCGTCCCGCGGCCGCAGAAACCACCGTCCTCTATGTCTGTGCTGAGACGCCGCAGAGTCAGGTCAGTCTCCAGGGGTATATCAGTGCTTTTTTTAAATCATGGGTCGGACCTGTTTGTTCCATGTCATGTTTCTTTTTGCGCGTTAGCACTATGAACTGTTAATAAGTGCATTTTTTTTCTCTTGGGATCAATCCGTCTCATTCAAGAACATTTTTGTACAAAGTTTCATAACTGTATTTTGTTTTTGCAGGGAATGAATCTAATTTGATTGCACTATTCTGAAATTGTTTTCTGAATAATGCTTGTGTTATTTCAGATGTAAACGCTGCGAGGCCTGTATGAGACCAGAGTGCGGAGACTGTAACTTCTGCAGAGACATGAAGAAGTTCGGAGGCCCGGGAAAACTGAAGCAGACCTGTGTGCTTCGACAGTGTCTCTCTGTGAGTAACTCATTCAGATAAGACAACATACTTTCTATTTAACTATACTACTCCTTACATTATCTCTTTTGTTTCTTTTTCAGCCTGGTCTGCCGCTGTCGGCTGTTTGTGAAATCTGCAAAGAGCCCAATCAGGAAGAATCTGGCGACCCCACTCTTGTTTTAATGGAGTGTTCAAACTGTGCTCAGATCGTGCACCCGGCCTGCCTCAGGGTAACACACACTCCGACTCCATTCTTCTTTCAACGCTTATGTGCATGTGTGGGTGTAATATCTATATATCTTTTTTTTTTTTGTAGGTGCAGGGAGACGGTGTCATCAACAAAGACCTGCCGAGCTGCTGGGAGTGTCCCAAGTGTGTCCAAGGGATTACTGACCAAGATGTAGGTTTTAGAAAACTGTATTTAAAACACTCTCAAGGTCTTAAAGGTGCAGTGTGTAGTTCTTTTTTTTTGGGCTGCATCTAATGGCAACAACTTGGAGCTCTGTTTTTGTCCTCTTTGGGCAGCTGTAGGATCATAAACGGGTTATATTAGCTCCTTCTACTGGGCTGTTGGAGTTGTTATGTCTATTTTTCCACAACAGACAAAAATAGACGCGTGTATAAAAATTATATTGAAAAGACTACAAACTTTACAACACACATGTCAAACTCAAGGCCCAGGGCCCCTTTGCAATGTTTTATGTTATATATTAACATTTTCAAATCCAAGTAAAACTATTTTCCATAAAAGGAGGAAGATACATTGATGTGTTAAAGGCTCAAATGAAGATTTAAATATTTCAAGTGTCTCAGTTATTGCCCCTGAGAGGATTCCTAGTTTCAGTTGTGGCCCCTCACCACTTTGAGTTTGACACCACTGCACCTTAAAACACAAAACTACCCTCGTTCTTGCTTTTTGAACCTGTTTAGTTCACGCTCTTTGTGGGTGTGTCAAAACTAATGGGTTTATATCTGTCTCCTGTCCTTGTCATTTTTACATTTCTTTTGCATTTTTATTCTTGTTTTGTTTAATTTGAATCCGTCAGTCATCAGGCAGCGATGAGCCGTTGTCTGCCGGCCACCGCCACCAGCAGCACATCCGTCCCCACGGCCCCCTGGTCCTCAGGCTGGGCCCCGGGGCCTCTGTGGGCTCCCATGACGGGGAGGTGGTGCGTTGTGGTTTCTTGCCTGCTCCTCCTCTTCCTTCCTGCTCTTCTTCATCCTCCTCCTCCTCAGCGTCTCTTCTGTTGGTGGCGGCCCCTCTGCCTTCTCAGCCACTCAGCTCGAGACTGGTGAGAGGTGCCGCCTTCTCTGCGTCCATCCGTCTGTCACACGCTTTTATCTTTGTTTCTACGTTTACATCTTTTTCAAGTGAAGAGACACGACTTTTGTAAAGAACCTGTGTTAAGGCCAGTGCACACCAGACGCACCTCGGCAAAAATACATCCCAATATACGTTTAACAAAAAGGGAAAGACCTTAGACTGCTGCCATACAATTACAACATCCCTTTTAGCAAAAATTCATCCATTGTGGACAGGGTCTGTAAAGTGAAAAGCATATTAAATTTCACTTTTCACACAATTGTAAGATGTCAAAAACACTGATTGGGTGGTGTCTTTGAATGCAGCACCCCTGCCTTTTAAATGGGGAGATGTGCAAATAGTCTAAATTGAAGCCTGACGTTAAAATTAACGTTTGGAACAAGTGCGGGAGTTTCTTTCTTGTTTTCTTCTGATGCCTCGGTGCGTCTGGTGTGAATCTGTTTTTCTGATCCTTAGTGTTACCTTCTCAGTGATCACTCTGGAGTAGTGCCTCTTCTCTGTTTGTTTTATTCTGAGGTCACCATCATCTGCTGCTGATTCTTTGCACATTACTTTTTTCATGCTTGTATTAAAAGGGTTCAGTTTCTTCAGGGGTGTAGTCGACCAAAGAAAAAAAATAAATGTGTTTTTAAAAAAAAAAAATAAGGCTGGGCAGAGTTTACAATATGAAGCAGGTGAACAAATGAGCTGACTCTTTTAGTGTCAGTGAAGAAACTATTTCATTAAGGAATACGACAAGACTACAAGCCGAGCATTTGTTTTTTAAAATAAAGTATCATATTGCCTTTGATGCACCTTGTGACAGTAAAATGCATTTGCCACAAGCTGTAAGTCACTTAAGTTTAAAACTGTTCTCTCGCTCCACATATCCTCGATGGATTTTATGCCAGTTACTTTTTTAGCTCTGATGTTTTCCATTAGAGGTATTTCACATCAATAACACTTCAGTCGCAGTGAGCGGTCAGTGAAAAGACACAGATCTGAGCGTATTCAGAGCGTGAGCTGTGGTGTGTTTAATAAACCACAGGCTGTGTGTTTGCCTCATGGCATTAAAGCATCTGAAACGTAATAAAGGGAATCAGATGTAAGCTTCTATGTACATTGACCTTTTAATGTTGTGACGGCGCCAACACAGTCCCAAAAATGTTATAGATGTTTAAGATTTTTGACAGAAGTTTCTTTCTCTCACAGTCAAAAGGAGGAGGAGTAGAAGGCCTTCCAGGGGTATGTTTTAATCAAAGAACAAATCTCTAAATTTAAGTTTTATATGGACTTTTCTTATAAAATGTTCCCCTTTTATTTCCAGAAGCGAAAGTCGGCGTCTCTGCTCGACGCAAGAATGGCTAAGATTTACCGACAGCACAGACACAGCCGAGACGAAGATGACTCTGCCAGTGATGACGACGATGACGACGGTAAGTTTACTGCCGGTGTCTGTGATTGATGAAAAATTTAACTCTTTGTAGTTGTTACAATAAGAAGGTTCTTTGCTGTAAACTCTTCATTTATTGTGGCCGTTTTTCACTTTGTTAGAACACAACACAGGGGTCGCTATTTTGGTGCTTTTTGTGCACTGCCGAGTAGGAATGTAACGGTTCACTCAACTCACAATTCATTTTGATTCACAATTCTGATCTCACGATTCGATTTTGTCAAAATTTTCTTTTATGAAGTGAGTTGAGACTAATTAGAGGTGAACAAGTGCCCTTTTATTATTTCACAAATCAGGGCTCCAGATTAACCTTAAATTGGAGACTCCTGGTCTTTACTCTCAGCAGAGACACAGAAGGCAGCACATGATCCAGAACATTATTACATCTCTCTGACAAGGGCCTCAAACAGATGAACACTTTACGACGGCTCTGACTGTTTTATGAAATAATAACTTATGAGATAATTCAGACTCGAGACGACAGCCTCTATTTAAAGTTTGGCCTCGTGCTAAAACAGATTACTGCTCACATTATCTCTGTTCTCCACCGGTGACGGGACATTTACGTGACTTTTTGTCCGTTTTGGAGAGAGTAAATCTCAGACACAGACTTGCACGTTCATTATGGCCCGTCTCAGCCAGGGACCGGTCTGTGCAGCAGAAGAGACACAGACAATGAGTGAGTGAAAGCCTTTTGCTAAACTGGATTTATTTATGCTGCTCGTCTCTGATTTGAACGACGATGAGACTTCCTCAATATCAACATCCACACTCTCGTCGCCCTGCTAGAAGCTGTTTGCAACACCTTGTTGAAAATGAGTTTGCAGTAAACGGAGCGGCCCCTGTTGTTCAAAACATGAATTTTGTTTCAATTAACATCTCAACCGACTGGAAACGTCACATGAATCGATTTTCAACTGGCTCCAGATTAATCGTTACGTCCCTACTGCATTTCCAGTTGCCTCTCAGCGCACGGCTTTGGCCAGCTCCATAACTCACTTAAAACTGTCAGAGCTTTCTCTTGTGGCATTGATGGATGGTGACTTGAGTTTCTGAAAGCCGTAGGAAATGTGTTTGAATCCTTATTCTCACTAATATCTGCGTCTGTTTCCTCAGGTCATCAGAGGAGGAAGCTGTCCCTTCAGAGCCGCAGTGGAGCCTCACGGAGGGGCTTTGGAGCGAACAGGAGAGGTCTGCTGCGAGGGGCCCACAGGGGCAGCAGGGGGGCCCTCGGCGGGGGGTTAAAACGAGGGGTCGGTAGGAGGGGCAGAGGGGTCCGACTCAGGGGCGGCTCCCGGATTCAGCGCAGGGGCGACGATTCAGAGGAGTCGGACGATGATGACGACGACGACGATGATGATGAAGAAGAGGACGAGGAGGACAGTGAGGAAGGAGAGAAACGGAGGCATCGACAGAGACGGAGGAGACGCAGGACAGACGACGACGATGATGATGAGGAAGAGGTATGTCTGATTGAAATGACAGCATATATTAGCCTTTAGGTATATTTAATACTCTCATTCACCTTTTAGGAAGAGGACAGCGACGGTCAGGAGTACGACCCTGAGGAGGAGGAGCTTGACACGATGGAGGACGATGAAGAGGAGGATATGGACGAGGAAGGACAGTGGGACTCGGACCCGGAGCCTCCTGTTCTTTTAGTTTCTGATCTGAACGACGACCTGCTCAGCGGCTCCTATCTCACTGTGACTCTGCAGCAGCCGCAGAAATTCAGCAAAAGACAGTCGGGTACGACCGAGACTCTCACGAACCTCCATTTGTCTTCTGTTGATTTATAACTCCAGCCACAGCTCTGTTCTGGCTGTTCTGAGGAGCATACATGTAAAAGACATATGATAATCTTTGACAACAATAATGGTTGGATTCAACGCAGAAAAAAGGTGTGTTTGTTATGAGGGTGTAATAACTGATCAAACTGGAGATACTAAAATAAAAAACGTGATAAAATTAATTAAAGCACACATTAATATAAAACAGGTGTGTTCTCATAAACCTTTACCTTTTTAAAATCACAAGCTCTTTTCTTACTTTTACTTTTATCGATTATGTTTTACCTCCAGTCAGAGTGTCTGTTTTGTGTTTTTTAGCACTTGCTCAAAATGAGTAACAACACCTTCAAAGTTGCAGAGTACAACATTTAAAGTTTGGTGTTTGTATTTCAAACATTTGAAATAGTTATATTACATGAAAAAAAATTAGGTAAGTTAGATGTTTTTTTTTTTTTTTATTAATATATTGGTGTCTCTAAACATGACATATTTCTGCAAACAGGCTCCATTGTGCCACAGTTGGAGGCAGCGATGGGCCCCAGGTCGGGCTCAGGAGGAAGTGGAGGACACCAGTTTGTTCAGAGAAAATCAACTCCGTCCAAATCGTTAAAAAAGAGCGGGGACATGACTGACAGCGTTGCACCGAGAGGACCTGGCAGGTACAGTTTATCAGCACCGCAGTATCAGCATTTAGAACAAAAAACACGGGATACTAGACACAACTGCCTCCTAAAGAAATTTGCAAGTGGTAAATTTCCAAGTACAGCTTTGAAAAATGATGTATAATGTTATATTATGAAAAATTATTTATTTATTATTTATGAAAAAAATCCAAAGTAGCTTGTTTTTCTCTCTTCTGACAAAGAGAGCAGCACATTAAGTCATCTTAGTTTATTTCCAGACTGTGGAAGAGGAAAAAACTCAATTATGGGCTGTCATAGTCCATGTTTAGAGATTTACATGAGAAACCAGGTTAATATCTCACCAAACATTTTGTCTTTTAGGCCTCGTCTCGGAGTCAAACGAGACACTAAGGATCGTTCGTCTTATTCAGACGAAGAGGAAGCTGCTGCTGCGGCCGCCGCTGCTGCGTTGTCCATCTCTCCTCCGTCTCTTTTGTCGCTGTCGTCGTTCAAAGACGTCGGGAACGAGAAGGGAGGCGAGAAGGAGGTGTGGGTGTCGGTGTTCAAGTATCTGAACAGAGCTGAACTGCTGTCCTGTATGTTAGTCTGCAAGGCCTGGTACAAGTGGTAGGTCTCACTCAGTTTGTTCTACAGTTTTATACAAAAAAGTTACTTACTTTGGAGCAGCTGCAACTTTTATCTGCTCCAGATGAACCTCTGTTTAGTGAAACTAGTCTTGTTTATGAGCGGACATCTATTTCTACAGTAATCCTGTTGCACTGAGCTTAAGCAGAGTGTGTTTAAAATCTAAAATAGTCAAGTAAGTCTTTTTCATAAATCTACTGTAATTAATACAAACACTGAGCACCTAATGATTTTAACTACACGCCGCTATAGACTACAAGTCTGTGGGAAACACTGAGATGCACCTCAAATGTAATTTAAACTTGAAATACTTACTTTACAGCTGATACAGCTGAGCATTTAAATATAAAATGGATTTTTTATATAAATATATATAAATAGTCATGGGATTTGGACATACTGTTGGATACAGCACTATTAATGAGATAGTTTACATTCCTTTGTTCTGAGTTTGTGGGAAACAATGTGTGCACAGACACTTGCAAATGAATGGATAAATGAATGAATAACCCTGATTCTCTCTGATAAGACCAGCAGAGTTTTAAAATAACGTGCGCTGTATCGAGAGGAGGTTCTTACTTATAAAGAAGACATTTGAAAACCCAGTTTGAGAGACAGCAGCAGCAAAAGCTACAGTTAAGTCTGCTCATCTGAGAGACTAACCTCACAGAAAACAAATTGTGTTGCAAACTAGAAAGATGTCTTTATTTGTCTTTGTGGGGAAATTGGTTTGCATTAACATCACCAGAAAAAAAAGAAAACGCACAAAACATGACGAGCACAAAAGAAAAACTAAAATTGGTCATAAATCAAAAAGAATTTTCAGACCAGCTGAGTTGACAGGGTCTTTAAACCATTCAACAGTTTAATTGCTTGTGGGACGAAAGAACACTTGGTTCTATTTCTGGAAACAAGAGGCAGTACCTTCGTCCAGAGGCAGAGGCTCAAAGGAGGAGCTGATGTCTATGCTTTCATCTTTTGTATTACTCTGTGTAGATTTGTTCCATATTTGCTAAAAAAAAAAAATGTAGTGTGTCCAGAGCCAACGCATAGACATCACTGGAGCATAAACACTGACAGATATTCTTTTGGGTTGTGTGCAGGAGCTGTGACAAGCGTCTGTGGAGCCACATGGACGTGAGCCGCTGCAGTCCTCTCACTAACCAGGCTCTGGCAGGGATCGTCAAACGCCAGCCCACTGTTTTGGACCTGTCCTGGACGCCTTTGGCCAAAAGACAGCTCAACTGCCTCCTCACCAGGCTGCCAGGTACGAAGACGCTCTGAACAACCATTTCTCTGTTCTCTGCTCTTGTCTAATTCCACTCGCTCTTCTGTGTCTAGGTCTGAGGGAGCTGAGCCTGGCAGGTCTGTCCTGGTCCTGTCTGTCGGCTCTGGTCTCTCCGACGCTGCCCTGTCTGCGGCTGCTTGACCTGCGCTGGTGTGATGGAATTAAAGACATTCAAATGAAAGAAATCATCTGTCCACCAGGTCAGACAAAAAAAAACAATCTTTTCCTGAAATCAATCTAGTACTGAAGTTTTCTCCAAACCCACTGCTTGTTCATCTGGGAGTACTAATAGTTATGGATGTGTTTTACCGTCCCCAATGTACACAACCTGCCATTGCTGTGAATGAATAAAGTGTATAACCACGCTTTAAGACTTTGGAGAACATTGAGGAAAACACAAAATGACAATGTTTTCTCAACTGAAGCATGAAATGTTGATGTACTTTCTTGTTTACTTTGAGTAGTGGTCTATAACTCCCTGTCTGACCTCTAACCCCAGGCTCGGAGTCGTCCCGCAGCCGTCTGAGGAACATGGTGGAGCTGCGTCTGTCCGGTTTGGAGATCTCGGACTCGACTTTGAGGCTGGTGCAGCGCCACATGCCTCAGCTGGAGCGGCTGGACCTGGCCCACTGTAAAGACGTGACGGACTCCTCCATCGCTTCACTGGCAGCGGGCGGGTCCCACACTCGCAACAACCTCACTGAGCTCACGCTGGCAGGTGGGTGTCGGGGGGACATTTACCAAAGCAGAGATGCAAATAATATTCTCACTGTCTGCCTGTGTTCCTCAAGAGTCAACACTCAGCACTCGCTTCATCTGTAAACTACACACACTGAAACGGTCACAAACTTTACCACAACAACTTAATTATATAGATATTTGAGATGTGAACATTTTTCAGCCACCACTTTTTGTTTTATTAACACACTTCTCAAAATAAATGAGCAACACTGGAACGTTTTTACCCCAAAATAATATGACCTGACAGAAGACAAACCTCTAAAAGATGTAAGAGCTATGTAACTGAGTTTCAAGGAACACTCCCATATGTGACAAAACATTACAGTACTAGTATATTTCTGAAAAGTTAACAGTCTGATGCGATCGACGTGACCTCATTTGTGAGAATACAGCCTAAAAAATAGTGTTGCGTTAAAAACGCTGCATTGTTCATGGGAATCTATCAGTAAATGTCCACAAACTCCATTTTCTGTGTTTCTGTCAAGTTAAAAGTGCTTAATAAGTAACACTAACACGGCACTCAGGATGTTAATAAACATATTAAAACTTAAATATATCAATGCTTTTCAGGGAATTAATTACAGCAAAGACAACTCCACTGCCACAGGTGTATGATGAATAGTGCCTGTTCAATCCATTTATATAGCACATTTTACAGAAAAATAAAATCTGTAATTCATAGGAAATGCTTTTCCCTGTTTTGTTCTAACATTTCCTGGCCTTGTGTCTCAGGATGTAATAACCTGACCGACGGCTGTCTGCTGTACATGAAGCGTCTCTCGTCTCTGACGCTGCTGGACCTCAGAGGCTGTTCCAACATCAGCAGACGAGCCTGCGACGCCTTCATCTCGGACCTGTCCCACCTGGCCCTCTTCTGTATGATGGAGGAGAAGCTCATTCAGCGACTGGACTGACCAGACTGTTACTCTGCTCCAAAACACACTTTGTTACATTCTCATGAAGCAACTTGAACCGACAGTCTTTACGTTAATAATCGGTGCTAAAACTAGATTTAAACATTGCCATAAACTGGATAAATCACTACTTGGTCTATTTTTCAGACAGAAACTTGTACAGTTAATAAAAATAACATAAAAGGATAGAATAAATGTGGCATCCATTTAAAATGTCTTTGCCAAACATCTAAATGTTCTTTTGTTTGTTCTTTATTTTATTTTTTTGGTATGAATATTAAAACATCCTAAAATGTGCTTCAGCTGTGGGATTTATTTTATGTAGGTAAAAGGTAATGTACAGTTTTTCTAATTTGTTTAGGTTCAACTCTTAAATGAGAATAAAAAAGTGTTAAATTTTAATAAAGAAAATAATTAATGCTTTCATCAAATTACACCATGGCCGTTCTTTTTATAAAGTGAACCTCACGTTTGACCAAAGTCTAAGTCTCACAGGTCCAACTCAAATGCACTGTGGCTCTCCAACACGTTTGGTTGGTGATATTTTTGGGCACTTCTCATTTATCAGACTCTAAACTATTGTAAAGATTGACAGTAGTGGCCAAACAACGATTATAAACCTGACAGAGCTGGAAATATTTCTTTATCATTTTATTTCATAATGTTCACAAAGCCTGCTCTGAGCTCAATAAATATCAGATTTAAATCTCTTTGACTGCTGTATTTGATATTTTTTTTATATAACATGACTAGATTTTTCATTTGTTTGAGTATTTCAATACACAATTCAACTCTTAAACAAGCAGGGTGTTCTAAAATGTTGGTCACCACTGTATAATTGGAAATGACTCTAAACAGGGTTAACTATTTAAAATGGAGCCAAAATGTGGCTAAAATGAGGCACAGACTCAAGTGAATTCACAAAATGATGCTTAAAAGGAAACAAATGTTAGAAACAAACTGATGTAAAGATAAAACTACATTAAAACACTTCTAAAAACTGAATGTATAATTACTGAAAAATAACACTGCATTTGTCAATCTTGGAAATAAAAAAAGCTCCATGAAACCAGAGGAATAAGGCGTTTTAATAAGTTTGTTTTCTCTGTTTTATTAAATACCGTTTGTACCTGGTGAGTGGATGAAAATGTATAGGCAGGATAAAGATTATGAACAATACAAAAGTTTTCCAAAATGTCCGCCTCAAAACAATAAAACCAAATATTGTAACTATTACTTTTTAAAAACGCACACAAGGTTTGATTTCATTTTTTTTTTTTTTTTTTATCTACAAACCCAGAAATGATTTACAAAATAATAAACAGTCATCCATCATTTATTTAGTTTTACACTAATGTCTGCAGTGGAAAAAGCTGAGTCTAGTAGCTCTTGGTGGTCTCGTAGGATTCGGGGAAAGGAAGGCTGATGTGTCCGAACCCAGCGACGAGAGGCAGGATCCCAGCGTTCGGGACGACGTTCCAGGACAGAGACAAGGTGATGTTTTTATTCGCTCTGTGGAAAACCAGCAGACATGATCAAACAGCTGACCTAAGCCTTTTTCTTTTCTCTAATCTAGGATTTGAGTTGGATTTTCAGGGATAGTAACAAAATCTACCTCTGGACAAAACTGGATAAACTTACAACCAATCAGAAAACAGAAGCATCACCTCATTTTAGAGAAAAGCTTATAATTGGACCAACACGATTTACACCAAATGGAATTGGCATGTTTTTTTCTGCTTTTTATAGATCCAACTCAAACAGACACCAGACAAAATCTTTGTGTAGAACAAAAGATAACACAGCAGTCTTTTTTTACTTTTATATATACAGTATACACATCATCTTAAAGAGAAAACAGTTCAATAAATTCTAGCTTTTAGATTATTTAAAGCCACCCTGCATACGTTTTAGCCAGCAGAGGGTGCCAATACTTTTCTGTGAGGGCATCTAATTGTTGCAAAACAGCATTAGCGTCAAAGACATATTGTGAGAGGGAGTTGGTGAAAAGATACAGCTCAAGGCTTTTGCCAACATTTGCCTTTTCCAGTTTCTATTAATGCGACACTGACTTTTTAATGTAACTGTTCTTCTTTGAACTAAAACGACGAGTCTTATGAGTTTGTTCGACACTAAAGTTTGTTCGACACAAGTAGTATTTAAAGAGGTTTTTACCTGAGGCCATTTCCATCGTCAAAAAAGAAGTATTTTGATTTCATGTCTCTGAGATTCAGTTTGGTGTTATCTCCTCGAAGAACGATCTTATCCCACAACACGACCTGGTTCAGAGCCTGACACAAACAAGAGAATTTTAATAAGACCTGTGTGTGTGTATATATATATATATATTAAACTCACATTGTTCTTTGTTGAATACTCAGCCGAGAGGTAAAGGAACAGCTGTTTGACGTTCCAGTCAAAAATGGGCTGCAAATGTGATACAAGTTTAGGAAAATGTGTAAAGTAGTGGTGAAGAACATCAGAAAAGAACATTAATGTCCCAATATCCGCCTCATGTTGATAAGAACTAAATATATATATTATTTATAACAAGTTACATTTTGCTTATATAGTTTGTTATTTATTTAAATGTTATGGGGCATTTTAATAACAGATTCAGTTTTTATAAAACATCATGCCACATTTGAACCAATACTGACACTTAAAAAATACAATTTGCATTATTTTAGAAAAAATATACTCTTTTAACAATGTCTGTAAAGAATTGTGAATAAAAGTTGGGTATAAAAGACTTATTTATTTTTTTCTATGCTGTAGATTTATCATAATATTCAATAACAATACTGCGTAAATCGCAATCAGTGCCGCCATTTTGCCGTTGCAATTATGACGTACAGACGCATGTCGCTGATGTAAACATGGCCGTCACAATTCTGCTAAATCTGAAAGCTTGGTTCCCTGCAAACCTATATCAGAAAATGCACTTCCACCAAGTACATCCTTCATGGAAGACGGGGCCTAAGTCAAAGAACTCATCGAAAGGATATCAGCTGAAAGGTCAAAGGTGATGAAACCCAGGTCACTGCGTTCTCTGGGTCCAGTGAAGTCGTCGACGTTCTTCCTAATGGTCAAAGAGAAAGTCACATTAGTAAACAGAGGAAATTAAACGTATTATTACATAGTAAAATAAAGAGTTTGTCATTAAAAAAAAAACAAAAAAAACATGGAAACAGTATTTTCTCATATACGGTCTTCCTTTGCTCTTTACCTTTACACTTTTTGTTTTTTTGTATTTACTGATTACCTACAGCAAGAATTAAAAAGTGCTCTATTACTCTAGATGTGTGAACATGCAGAGCTTCACGTTTAAGGTAAAAGAAAAACTAATGATTTCCTACAATCCATTTGCACTGGTGACTCTTTTTTTATCCCATTGTGTATAGCCTATTATGCACATACTTATTATTTCCATAGTCTATGTCTCTGGTCTTTATATAAAGTAGTAGAAGTATTTTATGTAGCTAAAATTACTGTTAAATTGTTAAAATACTGTTCATTGTTTTAATTTTATTGTTAATCCTGTGATTGGGCAAGATATCACACATTTCCTTTTTGTACTTAAATTTTTACTGAAGCAAGGAATAAAAGTGAAATAAACAGAACACACATATATCTGAGATTTGCAGTTTTTAACTCTATAACGAATGAATGAATGAACTCTATAACATACTGATCTTTTTACCTGCCCTGCACCTTGAATATACCTTTATCTTTATTACTGCACTATTTCTTACGAGCTATTTGCATTTTTTTAATCCTACTTTACATTAACCTTGCGCTGTAGCTTGATTCTCGCGAGATTTGTGAGTACACTGTAGAATAGACTATGGAGCTGTTCTATCTGGCAGAGTCGGGTTAACTTTACATACCCATCTGTTCTTAGTTACTCAGAGTTTATTGCTGTTAATTAATTCTGGTTAAATGCTTGACTGCATTTGCATTTTAATTTGCAGTAGGCTACTTGACAAGTGTGTAATTCCATTGCCTCTCAAGCTAAAACTCTCCTGTAGAACTTAATAATGGCTTATATAATAACTTCTATGCAGAATCTACCGAATAAGTACCTAAAATACATATAACACCCATGCATTAAGGTTTTATTCGCTAACAGATGTTTGATGGCGGTGAACCTTACAGCATGACTCTCGAGACGTGGATGTCCACCGGGACTTTTCTGTCTTTAAACGCCGTCGTGATGAAGCAGCCGAACGTTAGAGCCGCCATAACACTGAGGGAGAATGCGAACAACGAGTTTGCCCTTGATAAAACGGTATTCATCTTTAAATAAAAGTAAAAAATACAAGGAAAGGAGAGAACAGGAAACAAATGAAAGCGCTAGTTTGCGTCTGTCTACAACCGGATGTAAAGCGAAGTAAGGAACAACAGAAACTTCCGGTCTTATTTAAAAAATAAAACACAACGGCACCTCGTTTTCTCGCTTAAATTTATGTTTTAGAGGTAAAACGAGGTGCCTAGCGTCGTTAAAGGTTATTTTATAAAGATCATATAAAAACACTGTATCCAAAATGCTTTAGTAAAACGGTTATTGGATAAAATAATGACGAGATTAAAATAACAGCATTTTCTGTGTTTGAAAAAAGTTGAAACTTGTCGAAGAGGCAAACCGGAAACAACAGTCAGCGAACCAATAAGCGGAAGTGTTTGGTTAATTTATCAAAATTCACCTGAAAATAAATGTAATCTAATTTTAATATTTGGTATGGCACAAAGTATAAATAGACTGTTTGTTGTATAAAATCTACATATATTTAACTATTTTGCAAAAAAAAAAAATAGATATTTCCTTTTAAACACTGCCACCTGCTGTTGATACACTCCATTTCCATCATTCAATAAAACTTAATCTACTGCATTTGTTTTATCAATCGTAACGTATTGCTTGTGATGTTTTTGATTTTTTATATATATATATATAAGACAATCTAAGGATGAAAGGCTCTTTGGGCAATTATTGTGGTAATCTTTGGCCTTTAAAAATTAAACTGAATTATATTAGATTATTTTTTTGTCTTGTCACCAAGCGGGAAGATTTATATTGCAGCCATAGCCACAAAAATAAAACTGGAATAAAATCTGTTGAGTCAAAAAATGACCAACACTTTGTTAATTTTAATCACAAAATCCTTGATAAACCTCACAAAGTTAGTTTCAAGGTTAGACTTCATTTGAACTTCTTAAGATGAGGGTAAAAACAGCAGTCTGGTGCAAAAAGATTATTGCAGTGTACAACAAACTGAGCCCAGTTTATCTTGTTTGATAAACCATCCTACTTTCCAAACATAATTTCTTATCACACCTAACTTTGAATTATAGACAAGTTAATCCAGCCTATCGTCCCACTTTTGTCACTAACCATATGTCATCTTTTTGTTCTTTTCCACTGAGGCATAGCGTGACATAACATTAGTCACAGGTGACTTGGGTCTTGTCCAGTGTTACTCCCTAGTGTCCGGAGCTCCTCACTTGTCTGCAACCATCACAATGTCTTTATGAGGCCCTCATGAAGACAAGAAACATTTAATCATAGAAACAATACAGATTGTAATTATAAATTGATTTGCTTATGTGAATATGATTACATGCATTTACTTATTAAGTATTAGAATTTATGATGAGACCAAAAACACAGATCACAATATGACCTTATGACCTCTTCCAGTTTCTACTCTTTTAAACCAAAGTCTTTTTTTTCACAGCAATTACAACCTAAACCTCAATTGTATTTGATACACACATCATAATATTAATGGAGGTCAGTGTTTGTTGAAAGAGACAGAGTTAGTCCGGTCTTAGACCAGGTCCAGACTCACGGAGGTCAGTGTTCGGTGAAGGAGACAGAGTTAGTCCAGTCTTAGACCAGGTCCAGACTCACGGAGGTCAGTGTTTAGTGAAGGAGACAGAGTTAGTCCAGTCTTAGACCAGGTCCAGACTCACGGAGGTCAGTGTTTAGTGAAGGAGACAGAGTTAGTCCAGTCTTAGACCAGGTCCAGACTCACGGAGGTCAGTGTTCGGTGAAGGAGACAGAGTTAGTCCAGTCTTAGACCAGGTCCAGACTCACGGAGGTCAGTGTTTGGTGAAGGAGACAGAGTTAGTCCAGTCTTAGACCAAGTCCAGACTCACGGAGGTCAGTGTTTGGTGAAGGAGACAGAGTTCAAACTACATTTTTATTGAATAAAATAATAAAATGACTGTGATTTTCATTTAGTGGTAAATGTAATGCATTTAAAAAGTGCAAGGACACAAGGACAGAATGAACTGTGAGAAGCGGGAATCAAACTGACAACCTTCTGGTTTTTGGAAGCCCTTGCTCTTCCTCCTAATTCACATTTCACCTGAACATCTATTGTCTGTCCTTTCTATTATTTTAATGTGTTTACAATATTATTCAAGCAGTAAGTACTGTTTGATGTCACTGTCCGGGGCATGTCTATTGGTCTGTCAGTCCTGTGTTTGTGTAATAACAATAAAATATTATTATTATTATTATTGGCTAATTTCAAACAGATCACGTTGATAGTAGTTTTTATTTTTCTGCTAAAACCCTAATCCTTTAACTCTGTCCCCTTCCACATGTGTCCCATCTGCGGGGGACATTGTGTCATAAATAGCCTGTGTCGTCAGCACGTGGGCACGCATGTGAGACGGTCATGTGGCTCCGTGAGAACGACAACAAACCCCCTCAGCCAATCACAACACTCCCATTTCTCCAAACCCCGCCCCTCTCCACAGTCTGCTCCAGCTCCTTGTGTCACAGTTTCATTTGAGCGTGTGAGAAAAACACAACAGGCTGCTGTGAAGGAACTACAACATGCCTGAGGTCCCGTCTGCGGCTCCGGGGGGGTCCCGGAAAAGAGCAGCGGAGGCCGGGGAGCCTCCTGGACAGGCCCAGGAGACGAAGAAGGCCTGCTGGGGCATTTTGACGAGCCAAGGTTGGTACTGCGCTTCAGGATTTGCTTTTATGAATTTACCGAGTTACAGGTGCAGTTACAACAGGATAGACCTCCTAAAAACTCAACACAACACTCTTTCATGTGGAAATAATATCACAACAACTCATTAGTCCACTTTTATTTGCATTTGGTTAGATATACAGTAACAATACGTTAAGTAAGAGGCATCAAGCACAAATGTTCATCTTTTAGGTCACTTTAGGCTATATCTAATCTTGTATTTTCCAAGAATAAAATGCATATTATAAGGTATTACAATTAAAACAACATTACATAAGTTTCTATTTTAGTTTTGTGCTATGTGCTGGAGTCAGGGATGTAATTGTATAGACAATGTAATTGCCCAGGGGCCATTGAAAGTAAGCCCTGGACAATCAAAAGTACCCAAATTATGATAAAAGGCGCAAAACAATCGTTAAAAACTTGAATCATAAAGTTTGCCGGTGACTCGACCGTGGTGGATCTCTTCAGCGAGGAACGATGAGTCAGCCTTTCAGACAGGTAACGGACTGGTGTCGAGCCAACAACCTGTCTTTTGTAAATAAAACAAAAGAGATGGTTGTTGATTTCAGGATAGCACAGAGCGACCATTCTCCGCTTAACATCGACGGCTCCTCCAAATTTCTTGGTGTGCACCCGGCAGAAAACTTTACCTACATTTACATTTACATTTATTCATTTAGCTGACGCTTTTATCCAAAGCGACTTACATTGTTCTACAGTAATTACCAGTGTTACAGCCACTGGAGGCAAGGTGGGTTAAGTGTCTTGCCCAAGGACACAACGACAGTATGAACTGTGGGGAGAGTGGGAATTGAACCAACTACCTTAGGGTTGAAAGACAACTGCTCTACCCACTGAGCTACTGCCGCCGAGCTACCCCATCACTAAGAAAGCCCCCAGCAGTGTCTGTTCTTCCTGAAAAGGCTGAAAAAAGCCCACCTCCCACCCCCTAGTCCTCACCACATTCTACAGAGGAACTGTTGAGAGCGTCCTGAGCAGCTGCAGCGGGTCGTGAGGACAGCTCAGAGGATCACTGAGGTCTCTCTTCAAACCCAGACAGTTTTATCACCACACGCTGTACTGTCTTGTCTAAATGTGCATTTTTATGTATAATATGTAGTTCTTATGTTCTGTTTCTTAGATGTTTTAGGTTGTTGTTTTTAATGTAGTCCTGGAGGAACGTTGTTTTGTTTAATATTGTAGATGGTTGAAAGGACAATAAATTTGAAACTTGAACTAAACAGTAGATTGCAAATGTGATTATTTTATTACATTATTTTATTTTAAAGTAACACATTAACTTGAGTACAGAGTTTGACTATCTACCTTTGCCTTTAAAAGGTTTTGTCGTGGTGTGGTTATCAGGTTATCAATTAGTTATACAACACAGGATGTCCATAAACCTGTGACACTCTAGTTTACTCCAGTTACTTTAATAAACTGTAGTGGGTTTTCTGAAAAGACTAAATACAGGATTAATGTCAGCGTTACACAAAATGTTTCTAGACATTAAAGCCTATAATGTACCTCTGTTTAAATGTAAGGACTGAGCTCAGGAATCGCACACGTCAAACTCAAGGCCCCGGGGCCAAATGTAAATCTCCTGTACAATTAGTACTCAATATTTCTGAACCTTTTGGTTTTAGATGGATTAAATCAGATTTCTTTTATTTGTTCAAAACAGTTTTTATGACAATGGAAAATAAATAAAACCTGTTCAAATCCAACTCAAATCAGTTCAAATACAACTTAATCCAGTTCAAATCCATTTAAAACCAGTTCATATCCATTTAATAACTTTTCAAATCCATCTAAAACCTGTTCAAATCCATCTAAACCCTGTTCTAATCCAACTAAAAACAGTTTTCATATTAGGAGGAAATTAATGTTAAAAACAAACTCAAATGAAGATAAAGCCTTACATTTTTAAATTTAATAAAAGTGTCTTAGTCTTTGGCCCCTGAATGGATTCTTAGTTACTATTGTGGCCCACTCACCACTTTGAGTTCCACAATATTGCGTTACAACATTTACTGGTCTGACACAAAACTGAGAGGCCACACTAAGGCCAGGGTTGTTGCTGCTCAAAGTTCTTTACAGACTCAGTATAGTGCACTTACACTGTAATAAAAAATAAAAAAAACATAGAATAAAATATAATAAATATAATAAATATGAACAAGGACCAAAGCCTGAACCAGACCTACCTGGCCTCAAATGAGTGGCTCCCCAAAGCACCCAGATACCAATTATGTATTTTTACAATAAAACAAAGATCTAATGTTGAATTTAAATGCTTTTACAATAAATCCAAACATCAATGCAATACTTATATAACTCAAAATGGCCTCTACACACTTTGCAGAAATAACTGTTGGTGTGTGTTGGTTATTTAGGTTGGGTCCACTTCAATGTAACGCATATCTTACACTGTCGGTAGATTCTAGAGCATGTAATAGCCTTGTTAGTTTGTTATAAATGTATTAAAATGTTTTCTCTGGCTCCATTAGCAACATACAGAACACAAAGCCTGTGGCATTGCTCCTGTCTGCTTCTCCGAACTGACCTCTTTTTTACAAACTACTGCACTGTCCCTTTAAGTGTGTCGTGTTACATGTGACCTTTTCAAAATGGCTGCATTTGAAACAGGCTAGACTCAAACCTAGAGCCTTTACAATCCCTCAATGAGCTTTTCTTTTTTATATGATCTTCAGGTAGGACTGTTTCTGCATGTAGATAATTTAGTCTTTTTTTTTATTGAATAGCTTGTAAGTTAAGACCAGAGGCCGAGTGTTTTCTTCAGTTGAAATGTCTTATGTGTTCAATTGGCTGGATGTGCCGTGGGGAGACGGAGACATGGGTAGGTTATTAGAGATGTAAGACTGAGTGAATGTTTAGAGCTTCCTGTGAAGGCTGCTGCAGCTGAAGAAGACACTAAATATATCTCCAGGAGGAATGCTGTTTCTGTTTTAGGGGCTGGTGAGCTTTAATACTGTCTGTTTATGGGCTGCTACAACGTATAGATGTTAGTTTTATATACTTATTTTATGCTCTGTGTTTTTATTGTAAGGACTCTTTACTTTTCAGATGCATATTGCTTTTATCAGTGCTGTACTAGGACTAAATCAGCAATAAGTTAGGATTAAAATAGACCTTTGATGAATTCAGTATCAAGGTCTAAACTAAACAAAATCAGGTCTAAGCCACAGATTAGACTAGGACCAAACCCATTAACCAGGTCTAAACCAGGACCAACTGTGAACTGGAACATAATCAGTAACACTTTAGAGAAAATATAATGAAAACATGATCATTCCATATCATTTAGGAGATTTTAATGCATGTACTAATTAACGAGTCATGCATGAATTCATAATAAAGTTTCCCCTACTCTAAAGTGTTACCGCACTAAAGTTAAATCCAGACTTAACCAAAACTAAACCCAGGGCAAAAGCAGGACTAAACCAGGTCTAATTAAAGCGTTAACTTGGACTGAAACTACAGAAAAAACACAAGGACTAAACCTTGGACGGAGAACACTTTTGTTAAATAATTTCTCTATATTTCCTATATTTGTAATTGTTCTTACGTGCACAGGCTCGTGGGCAGACCGCTCTCCTCTCCATGAAGCTGCCTCTCAGGGTCGATTACTCGCCCTGCGCACTCTTCTCTCCCAGGTAAGAGCTATCGACCGGGCTCTTTCAGACGTTATTGTGTCAAATCACAATAATTCCTTGGACTGTACCAGCAGGAGGAGCTTTTATATGTATTATGTTTTGTATTTTTCAGGGGTATCCGTCCAACATCGTCACCATTGATCATGTGACCCCTCTTCATGAGGCCTGTCTGTCGGGACACGTGGCCTGTGTCAGGGCTTTGATAAACGCTGGAGCAAATGTACATACCAATGCATTTGGATATATCTATGTGAAATCTTTGTAAATATAATAATTATTCACGTTTTTTCTGTTTTTTCTTCAGGTGAACGCTGCCACGATTGACGGAGTGACACCTCTGTACAACAGCTGCGCCTCGGGAAGTGCCGCCTGTGTGGAGCTGCTGCTGCAAAACGGAGCTCACACTCAAACGTCACACGCACACTTCCCCTCAGCTCTGCACGAGGCCTGCAAGAGAGGTAACGCTTAGAAAGCCTCTGGTCCAGTCTTTATGGATACAACGCTCCTTTTTCTTCCAGGTAACAGTGAGTGTGTGGAGTCGCTCTTGTCTCGTGGAGCAGATCCAGATTATATAGTGCCCCATTTGGGTTCAGCTCTGTACATAAGCTGTCTGCACAAACACACATCCTGCTCCCAGGTCCTGCTGCACAGAGGTACGTTTAATTTACATTTACTACATTTCCATTGGCTCAGGAGAAGGAAAAACACATTTAGATTATGTGTGAATTATCTAAATAATGTGTTTTCTTTTTCTTCAGGAGCCAATGTGAACCGAGGCCGAGGAGAGGACACGCCCCTTCACGCCGCTGTGGGACAGGACAGTGTAGAACAGGTTTTATTGTTGCTGGACTTTGGAGCAGACGTCAACCTCAAAGACAGCAGCAACCTGCGGCCGGTGGAGCTGGCGCCTCCTGGTGGCCAAGCCCAGCAGCTGCTACAAGCTCACAACGGTACAAGACTATCATTTCTTTTCTCTGTCTAACCGTTTTAAAAAAAACACACTATTCATTAGCAAGTGTACTTTAGGAAGGAAGGAAGGAAGGAAGAAGTAAAGAAAGGAAAGAAGTAATCAGGAAGGACAGTAGAAGGAAAGGAAGAAATGTAGGAAGTAGTAAGGAAAGAAAGGAAAGAAGTAATTAGGAAGGACTTTTTTTAACCTTTATTTAACCAGGAAAGTCCCACTGAGATTACAAATCTCTTTTGCAGGGGAGTCCTGACCCCATGTGTGTTTGGGGGGACTGTTGTACATGTCTTTGGTGTAGACAGTAGAAGGAAAAGAAGGGAGGAAGTAGAAAGAAAGTAGGAAGAAAAAAAAGAAAGGAAGTATTAGGGAAGAAAGGAAGGAAGTAGTTAGGAAGAACAGTTGAAGGAAGGAAGGAAGTAGGAAGTACAGCTCTAGCAGAAGTAGCAGAAATAACAAAAAGAAAACCCACCCCCTACTGGTCTGGCATATGTACTACACCGTTTTGAGTGCTTCATGTGAACGCAGATTGTGTTTTAAAGTTGACGTGTTGTATGACTGTTTTTCTGACCACGTTCTCGTGTAAACGGCCCCTTAGTCCCAGTCTTTGAAAGTCTTTCAGACTCCTGTGTAGTTTCATACAATGGTTTTGGGGTCACAAAAGGTGTACAGTCTTCTAAAGCCCCTTTATTCCTTTGAACTATTTTAAACTTAAACACTTTTATTCTGCTTCCTTCCAGTTTCTCCGAGGAGTCTTTGTGAACTCTGTCGTCTCCAGATCAGGACTCTCATTGGTCGCTCCAGACTCAAGTTCCTTCCACAGCTTCCTCTTCCCTCTTTACTCACTCAGTACCTCGAACACACGTAAAAGAGAAGGCACCGGTCAAAGTCAAAAACATTAATATTTTAACTCTCACTGTGCCAAAAAACACTTAACTTATTAATTCATTATCATTGTCTGGAATGTAATCACTTAAGTGCTCCGTGTACAGATGGAAGCTGCTCGAATAAAAGGATTGTCCTGTATTTTGTCAAAGTGGGTCTAAGAGATACTTAGGGAAAGGTTATTTATTTTCTTAGCCAGCCACAGGAGCAATGACACAAGCTTGTGTAAAATGTCTGCTAATGAGGCCAGTGAAAATACAACTAATAAGGCTTCTACAGCTTATTATTTTGGGCTTTATTTTCTGTTCCTCATTTATACAACCCAGAACTGAACTTCCCAGAACATGCTCCTGACTGTGACCTTCCCTGCAGCGTTCCCTCATTCATCCTCAATGAACCAGATGTGTTTTTTTAGTCCATTCTGACTCTGTTGTGTTGCTCCTGTCTGCTTCTCCAAACTGGCAGGGAGCTGACATCTGTCTAGCAGAATAAATAAGCTGTAAAAGTATCCAATAGAACCACATTTTTTAAATACCGGACTATCCCTTTTAAGTTCTAACTAGTCTTATTTACCTAAGTGTCTGTCGGTGAACTTGAAATGCATTATTTTGTTAATTCTATTGTGTTTACAGTTAGAATGTGTTATACCCTTATGGATCTGTGTAAATACTAATAAAGTATGCAACGCTGCATCATGACGTTTCTGCCTTTTATCAGTTTAACATACAATACACAAAAGTCTGGTGGAAATTAAGAAAAAAAAAACAACCTATGGCATGGCCACCATCTTAAAAATTTTACCACCATTACTGACTAGTCCATATTTTTTATCTGGACTTCTATTTTGAAAATCTGTAGACATAATACAATGTTTAGCAAAGGTCAAGTGCTAACAAATGTAGAATACATCTGAATATAGAAGCAACTATGAAAGAAGTAAGATTTTTTGGCAGACAGCATGTGCATTAATAGTGTTAAAACACAAAGTGCAAGCACAGCACTGGAGCCAGGAAGAAACTTGGAGTAAGATGTTTAGAGAGCAAACAATGGACAATGTTTGTTGACATATAACAAGGATATTCAGTCTAAAGAAAATGCCTTAATCCTGGTACAGACTCAAGAACAGAGAAATGAGTTTGTTTTCCTCGAGACGGCAAGAACAAAGTTAGTTCTGGTCCAGGACATTTAATACATAACGAGAAACTTGCTTTTCCGTATTAACCATACCCACTTCATATTTACTGACCAATTACACAAATAGTTGTCGGAGATTACACAAGAAAAAGATTCTTCAAACCCAGATGATGTGTCGAGAACAAGCTGCGAGGACTCACAAACCAAGGCTGTGAGAACAAATGTCTCTGTTCTTGGTGGAGTAAAGCACAAGCATATTCAAACTTAATATGATTATCATCATCACTCTGCGTCCTCTCAGATGACTGTCTCTCTCAGCCAATCAGAACCCTCCACCTCAAGCTATCAGCCAATCAGCATTCAGCAGTCAATATTTAAAGTCCTCTGTCTTCTTTCTCAAGCCACCAACACGGTCTAGGCTCTTCCTTCAACCCGCTGGAGGCTCAGCATCAAAAGTTTTAGATGACTAAACTATTCATTTGCATCAGTCATTTGTGAATTCTTTCTATTGAGTCTCTACTTAATAATATACTATTTAAAAGCTTGTTTTTAAAGCCCAAGCAATGGATTTTGTTTAAATTTTTTTATTTAAAAGGGACAGTGCATATTCATATAAATAAATATGTACGTGTAAATATTCCAGAATTAGCCCTAACAACTATTTTACGTCTGTAGTCCGTGGCAGGTCAAAAGAAAAAAACATGACGTAAGACAACACGTAACACATTGCACTCAACATGAATGAGAAAAACATACACATTACACAATAGCACACAACATTGAAATAATACCTAAGTGATGCCACGTCTGGTTCCTCTTAAGCCATCTTTTGAGATTGGTTTAAAATGTGTTAAAAGTTATACAATCACAAATAAAAGTTGTGAAAGTTCACTTTAAATACAAATAATTCATCATCAGAAACAAAACACTTGTTTGAGGTCATTGTTAACTGCACACCTCACCAATAAACATGCAGGCATTTGAGTAACTGAGCAGGCATGACCTTCTTTTCACAGCCAAAGCACCCGGGACAGGCTCCAGCCCTCGTGACCCATAATAGGATAAGGGTTTGAAAATTAATGAATAAATCAATTAGGTTTACATAAAGTCTGTAAAAGTGTAGTAAACAACATTTCTATCTTGTGAAAACAGCTTTTTATGTTTGTATTTTTATTCTCCAGTTTTATTCAATGCTTTTTGTAAAAAGAACATCCTGTTTTCTGTAGCTTCATGTGGCTTCAGTACTATTCTTTTGTGCAGGTGCCTCTGAATAATGGGTTGGGTTGAAATAAAGAGAGCATTGTAGTCAGCAAAAGTAGAAGCAACAGGAAAACAAAAGTTATATTTTAAATACCTAAATCTAAAATATGCTTAAACTAAAGCTCTGATGTTATATTGTTGTATTTGTCTAGGTGTGTAATAGCCACGTCACATGTCTTACTCTAAAATTACTAGTTATATTTCAGGTTTTCCTTGTTATTTCTTGACTGCAATGAATCACTGCTAGGCTTTATTCCTGCATGCCAGTATGACGTGGCCAATACACCCACAAAGCTTTGCAAGAATTGTTTAACACATCACACAATACAAATGCAATCTTTTAAAACTAGACAAACTTCTTCCTACTGCCTCCACACCCTTGGGCATACCTGGATTTAAGTGACTGTAGACTGAAGGATAGGCTGCCTATACTGATTTTAATGGTTTAAAATAGGTTAATATTAGGATTTTTGAACTACTGTTTGGGCAGTGCTAGAGCAGTACTTGAAAAGTGTCAGCCGTAGCAGCAGACAGTCCCATTGAAGAAGACTGGAAGATTGTGGAGCTCTCTTGTGGCTTGTGCTAATACAACGTAGGGTTTTTAAGAGATTACTTTTTATAAAATGCAGTTTCTCTAACAAAACTAATTACTGCCCTCCTTTAAGATAGCATTCAGGGCGTTTATTGCTGGGATTCGAACCCGAGGCACCCTTGCTATCTTGTTGTTAGCATTGTGGCTAGCCTGGAAGCCGGGGATTGCTAGGAGCAGCAGAAGGGGGCTAGCGAACCTAGCATAGCTGACTGACTGACTGACTGTGGGCAGGCTGGCTACCCAGGAAGAGTTGCCACGATGAGGATTAAAGTGGGATTTGTTCTACGAAGTTTGCTTGTTATTGGAACATTTTTAGGTTTGGTTGTGCTCTGGTCCACGTTATCACCAAAACCCAACGACGACAGCCCTTTTGAGAAACGGGTGAGTTGACAACCGTTTGTTCAAAAAGAGGACTCAGTTTGGGAAAGCCTCCGCTAACAGCTCACAGATTTCAGACCACACTGTACAAATTATCTTAAAGAGTCGTAGTATATACATTTTGGAGTGATATTATTGTGATTTATGTGATTCATTTTCTGTGAATTGTCCAGTCTGCGCGTGACAGTTAAACGGATTGACACTTGGACTAACTGTCGGACTTGTCATGGTTGTCATGGAGATTACCTAGCTATTATTTTAAATGCTAAATTAATTTAGGTTATGGGTGCTGTGCTAAGTTTTTTTTTTTTAATTTATCTTTTCTTTGTAAATGGCTTTCAGCCCAATAAACTGAACACACAGTCAGGTCCAGGATGTATATCCGCGTGTGTCTGTGGTGTAGAAGTAATGAGGCAATGCGGAACCACAGGGTAATGAACTGATATCAGCACCTCTAATAGTTCTTTATCTTTCGTTATGCACGTGTTTACCTCGGCTCCTCTCATGTACAGGCCCCTACAGCAGCATAGGGTATCAGAAATACCAAAAAGTTATCACTGCTTGAATTTGTTTGATTGATTGCTTTATTTGCACAGAGATTAGACTACCTCTTAACTCTCTAAATACTATCAGATGACTAATACAGAAGTGTAGTCCTGTTAATGGCTATACTGTTTACTCAGGAATCAGTTTTATTTTGATTTCAGTGTCGGGCAACTAAGAATGCTTTCAAAAGAATCCCTACAAATGTATCTCTACAAACAAATACTGTACTTACAAACAACTAGTACATTATCATTTGTGTATTATCACTGAACGCATTGACTCGCTCTACAACCGACAATTTTGCTGTTGGTCCGCAATTTTTCTCAACATAACGTTTAGCACTTTCAAGCAAAACGACAAGACAGGACAAACCCACCTAATGTAGTCTCAGCTTTCCCATTGTAATCAATCTGTTTAATGATTTCTGCCATAGTAGGACCACAAAACATTTCCCCCACCCATCCTGTTTTAATGTGTCAGCATTCTTGCGCATATTTGTGGGACCAAATATGTGTACCATTGCTGCTCAGAGAAGGCAGATGAAACTGTAGTAATGCTTCAAATGACATTCAACTCCTTCCACAAAATGAATCCTTTGTCTTCTAAATCTGTAACTCTAATCCTTGTGTAATGTTAATAATATAATGTTAATTGTGTAATGTATGTCACAGGACAGTGATTTTCTACCCAAAGGAGGCCCAGTGGATCAGTTTAAGCCTGTGGTGCCCTGGCCTCATGTGGAGGGAGTGGAGGTCGACCTCAACGCAATTAGGGTTAAACATGGTGAGACTAACACACCTTTTTTTAAATTTTTTTTTAAACTATGTCTGCTCCGTTCTTCCCAACAGAGTTGTGTGTAATTGCAACATACAGACTTTGTTGAAGGGCATTAAATTGGGCGTTGTTGAGTGTCTGCACTGTCTGGAACTATGTTAAAGTGTATCATCCCAATTATATAAAGCTGAAATTAATAAAAAGTTTACCACTATTAAACAGTAACAGTAACAAGTAGATAATAGAGCACTACATCCAGTGCAGCAAAACAAAGTCCAGTATGCTACAATAGGCCATAAATGTGCATGCATTATTTTTATGGCTTGTAAATGGCTGTGACCTGGATTTTTTTTAATAGTTTGCAAAGAGGCAATTCACCGACTACAGAAAAACAAATTAATGTTGCCAGTGCCACTGGTAACATTAATAAATAAATAAATATTAGAATTGTTTGTCATATGGAAGATCATTCCATAATTGAAGTAGTTTTTTGCAGTAATAAAATTAAATTTATTGTGCAGGCCTTGTGGAGTGTGTAACCTTTGGTGGCAACT
Organism: Neodontobutis hainanensis; assembly: GCA_024349245.1. NCBI lineage: Eukaryota > Metazoa > Chordata > Actinopteri > Gobiiformes > Odontobutidae > Neodontobutis > Neodontobutis hainanensis. The sequence continues at coordinate 570,498 of JALDNG010000108.1, forward strand.
GGTGTAAATTTATTCTTTCATTCATTTTATTCTGTTACATTGGTATAGTAAAATTCAGTAAAGATGAATTTACGGTGGCCCTGCAGGGACATGCTGACGAAATAGGTCAGATGTGAGATGAGATGAAAAATTTTCAATTAAAAAAAAAAAAAAATCAGTTCAGTCAATAAATGACCCAACCCTTCATGCAAAAGTAAAAAACTAACACAAACTTGTGCTCAGTTTGGCTGGGTTTGGTTTGTCCACCCTGTGCAGTTTTTAAAATAGGAAGTCATGGAAATGCAATGTTTTCTATAAATGTTTTTCTCTTGACAAATGCATTGTGGTTTGATGTGATTATACTGAAAACAACTCAAAAACTAACACATTTCTTCTCTGTTTTTTGGTTTTAAGTAAAAACAGGTAAAAACATGCTCTGTGTGAAATATGACTCTTAAACCCTTTCTCCATCTCTTTAAGCTGTGTCTGTAGCGTAAGCCTAAATCAACCGCGCCTCTGTTTCATGCTGAAACTAAATCTCCTGGTGTTACAAAATGTCCTGTGATTCCTTTGAAGACATCAAAAGGTGCTGATATTTCACTGGGACGTTATGTGCTCAACAAATCAGACAAATCCCTTTGTTTTCCTTTGATACTCTTCTCAAATCTGTATTTTCAAAGTATAGCATAGTAGGAGTGCAGAAGGGGGTGTGGGCTCAAAAGCAGAAGCTGGCACATGTTTTTGGTAAACTTTATGGAATTTAATCAAAAAAGAAGATGCATTACAGAAAAAAGGCTGAAAAAGTGCTGAATAAGCAGGATGTTTAAAGTTGTCCAAATACCAAAGCATTTGGTACGCTGGGTACATTTAACCCAGCGTAATAGAAAACACAGAGGGATAAAACTCTATCAATTTTATAAATTTTATGATTATTAATGAGAAAATGCTGTTATAAGTAATGTCCTGAAAAATGATTTTTAAAGAGTGGAAACCCTGATTTGAATTCCTATCACCATACCACACTTGTGAAGATGATAACAAAGTAATACACACTGTAATGTTTGCTCTGGTAAAGTGCCACTACGCAATTTTATTTTGACAACTGAAATGTAGAGCTTACTGTCAAACACTTAAGTCCGACTTCAGTACGACAATTATCTCTTCCTCTCTAAATATTACGTAATTGAAGCCAATATTTTTCTTTTAATAAAGTCTAGATGATGTCTTAAGGTCTTGTTTTTTCCACAGATGATTCTTGTTACAAAAAGGTGTTGGAGGATTAAATTTTTATTTTATTTTATTTTTTTTTTTAAACATAATTTAGCAATGGCGAGGCTAAGATATATAGCCCTGGTTCCTACATTAAACAAACGTGTTTTTATTGAGTAATTTTCAGACATTCTTCAGACAAATTAAATTTTCTCACTCTCCCGTTTATTCCAGGAGGTAAAGACAATCCCCGAAACCAGGACCTGGAGCACAAGCCCGATCAGAAGCAGGTGATCCAGCAGCAGTATGTGACGTTCAAACCCCACACTCAGGCCTACACCGTCCCCGTCCTGAAGAAAGGGATCCTGGGAAACTTTGAGCCGAAGGAACCTGAGCCTCACGGGGTCCTGGATGGTCCGGGTGAGGGAGCGAAGCCTTTTATCCTGGGCCCGGAGTACAAAGACGCCGTACAGGCCTCCATCAAAGAGTTTGGCTTCAACATGGTGGCAAGTGACATGATCTCTCTGGACCGCAGCATCAGCGATATACGCCACGAAGAGTGAGTTACCATTTGGTTCCACATGAGAGTGCATTTGAAGAACAAGCTGGTCTGAGACAGAAATATAGATGCACTTCACAGGAAAAGGGCAGAGCTGCTCTAGTTCCTCAAATGTTCTAATGAACGCGCTAAACGTCTGCATTTGTTTATTATGCTATTTTCAGTTCAGTTTTTCTGCAGCGGTTTGTACAGAACACTTGGAGGATATCTTAAAAACCCAGAAAAGTCAGAACAGACTGTCAACAACAGAATAGATGCTTTATTAAACAATGTGGCCCATAATATACTGTAACAGTTTATTTATATTTTCAAATAGGGAATTAATTTATATTTGCCATTAACTCAGAATTAGTAGAGTCTCAAACAATGTCAATGTACAGCAATGAAAACAGTCACTGACGACAAATTTAGCCGATTAAATTCAAAAAGCTGCATATTTAAGACATTCTCGCTGACCATTGAATAAAAGAGGACAATATACCAGAAATGTCAACTCTAAAGCAGCTGTAGTTTAAGTTCTGACCCTCTAAAGCAGCTGTAGTTTGAGTTCTGACCCTCTAAAGCAGCTGTAGTTTGAGTTCTGAAGCTCCTAAAGCAGCTGTAGTTTAAGTTCTGACCCTCTAAAGCAGCTGTAGTTTGAGTTCTGACCTTCTAAAGCAGCTGTAGTTTAAGTTCTGACCCTCGAAAGCAGCTGTAGTTTAAGTTCTGACCCTCTAAAGCAGCTGTAGTTTGAGTTCTGACCCTCTAAAGCAGCTGTAGTTTGCGGGAATGACCCGCTAAAGCAGCTGTAGTTTGAGTTCTGACCCTCTAAAGCAGCTGTAGTTTGAGTTCTGACCCTCTAAAGCAGCTGTAGTTTGAGTTCTGACCCTCTAAAGCAGCTGTAGTTTGAGTTCTGACCCGCTAAAGCAGCTGTAGTTTAAGTTCTGACCCTCTAAAGCAGCTGTAGTTTGAGTTCTGACCCGCTAAAACAGCTGTAGTTTGAGGGTGTGACCCGCTAAAGCAGCTGTAGTTTGAGATATGACCCTCTAAAGCAGCTGTAGTTTGAGATATGACCCTCTAAAGCTGCTATAGTGGACTTCAAAACCTGAAAGACATCCGAGAACAGGGAAATTTTGTTATAAAGCTGGGTCAGTTGTAAAATTTGCGTCCATTATTGAGAACGTGGCATACTTAACTTTCTATTATCATTGAGACTTCAGGATGTTTGTGCAGTAATTAGTGCTGTTTAACAGGTTTGCAATGAATAGAAGCCTCACTTTTCTGTTTACCTTGGATGCTTTGAGGGTGTGCCCTGAATACTCCCTCCAAACACCTTTTTATCCATTCTCCAATTCAGCCGTGTTTATTGTCCTCATCTTTATCCTGTTTTTATCCCAGTTTTAATTTGCACAAGGATCTGAAACCCAAGGCCTATAACTCCACAGACATAATAGTGTCATCACAAAGAACAAATAATAAGACATACAGTAGGAGTGTTTGTATTACTGTACAAAGCAGAAAGCCTGTTGAAAACGTAGCTCTGTATTCATTTGGCCACTTGATTTGAGAGAAGGCATTTTTTAAGACCTTTCAAATCCACAGCAGCATCTCAATCCAGTTTTTTATGTTTTTACACAACAGTTAAACCTCTGAGGCAGCAGTAGTTTTAGTTTGGATCCTCTAAAGCTCCTGTAGTTTGAGATTGGACCCTCTAAAGCTCCTGTAGTATGAGTTTTGACCCACTGAGGCAGCAGTAGTTTGAGTTTAGATCCTCTGAGGCAGCAGTAGTTTGAGTTTAGATCCTCTGAGGCAGCAGTAGTTTGAGTTTTGACCCACTGAGGCAGCAGTAGTTTGAGTTTTGACCCTCTGAGTCTGGTGTAGTTTGGTTTTGGACCCTCCCACAATATTTAAAAAGTCAATATTTAAAATTTGTATTTAAGACATTTATATATGTTTGATGATAATAAATATTCTCTTCCGTTTTATATCTTATCCTCTATATCCTTTCCAGATGTAAATATTGGCATTATGACGACCGGCTGCTCACTTCCAGCGTGATCATAGTTTTCCACAACGAGGGCTGGTCCACTCTCATGAGAACCGTCCACAGTGTCATCAAGAGGACACCCAGAAGGTACCTGGCAGAAATAGTCATGATCGACGACTTTAGTAACAAAGGTACGTTTATTTTAATTATGAAATAAAACAGCGTCTGATGGATTAGGTTTAAAAAGAGGATTTTCTTTAATGTTTGTAGTTCATCTGAAGGAGCGTTTAGAGGAATACATAAAGCAGTGGAACGGTTTGGTCAAACTCTTCAGAAATGAGAAGAGAGAAGGTCTAATCCAGGCCAGGAGCATAGGAGCCAAGAAGGCCACAAAAGGACAGGTACCTATTCTCAAATGTGCTCCTATAGAGGTCGATATTAAACAAGCTGGACAAATAAATGTTTTTTTGTATTTTGCAGGTGTTAATCTACCTGGACGCTCACTGTGAGGTGGGGATTAACTGGTATGCTCCACTGGTCGCACCGATTTCAAAAGACAGGTAATATCATTTTTATAACTTGTATAATTTGGGACTTTATTTTCTAGATTTTTTTTAACAAAGGTTGTACAAGTTGCTTGTGGAAAAGATAATACTTTTCCCTTTGTTAGATTATGTCCATTGAGGGAGCTGTTTAAGTAATAATATACACCAATGAACATAAACAAGTGAATAATCCCAACACTTGTTGTGTTTCGAACTGTAGCTGGGGCCAGTGAGCGCTCTCCAGTAACTCAAAGTGACAAGTAAATGCTGTTTAGTGTGAAATATATGGCAGATATGTAAACATTAGAACCACAGATTGATTTGGAGAGAGACTTAGAGGCTTACTTCTTTTTCTCCAAACCAAATCTAACATAGTTATAAGTCCATCTATCCACAAGAACCCAAACAAAACTACTGCATATTTTAGTACTGTCCCTTTAAATCATATTGTGGTGAGCTCCATTGTGATGATACATTTCTGAGTGAAAATATAGATATTTTATTAGTTAAAGCCATTGCAAGTACAATTTTCAGTATAAAGTTAGAGATTTTATGCTGTGGTCTTTAATTATCAACAGAGCTCAGTGGGCCTTTAGACAATTACCTTCTTTTTAACAAATTATTTATTTTTTGCAGATGAATAGACCTTATTTGAGAGTGTAATTATCTGTAGACATAATTATGCGTGGTGTTTCTTTGTGAATGAGTTGGCTGATTGCATGCATGTTCACCTTTTGTATTGTCTCAAAAACACGTCAGTAACTGTTTTTGTTACAGGACACATTTTTCACAGTTTAAGGGGTATTTAATGCTCAACTATGGTGCTTTTGTTTTGTAGGTTCACTAAAACTGTTTGGTCATCTGTGTATTCATTGTTCTGATTGTCCTCTGCCTTTCTTTTGTAAACAGAATGGAATCTTTTTGTTCTTTTTAATCAAAGGGAAAAAAGGGGGCTGGAGAAGGAATAATCCACAACAAACCTTCCCAACTTCCTCATTCCATCTATTTAGAAATTCTAATATGATCATAATCAAACAGGAGTTTACAATAAATTACACTTTTACAAATCATTTTCCCTTGTAAATGAGAAACAAAAAGCATTGTATAATTGTAAATAGAATAAATATTTAATAGATAAAAACATTCAGCACATACCAGAACCTATGACTAATCACACGCTCAGAAAGGCTTAGGGAAGCTTCCATTAGGTCCTCAGTGATAAAACAGGGAAAGTGTCCCTGCCTTCTCTTTTTATAAATTTTTGAGATAAAAACAAGAGTTGTTGTTGTTGTGTTATTGTTGTTGGGAATCATGTGTCTTAAGTGGCTGGTCTTTCAAAGAAAACCAAACCCTTGCAACGCACAAAATATGATCTTTCTTATTAATGTGAAGAGAATGGGTGACCTTAAAGCATTTTTGCAACTTGTCTGACTTTTTAAGGAATGTTTTCTGAAACCGAAAAACCCTTTCAGACCCCAGTTTGTTTGTGTGTGCGTAGGACAGTATGTACAGTGCCGCTCATAGACTATATAGACGGTAATGACTACACTACAGAGCCCCAGCAGGGTGGAGACGAGGACGGCCTAGCTCGAGGGGCGTGGGACTGGAGCCTCCTCTGGAAGCGAGTCCCACTGAGCCAAAGAGAGAAGGCCAAACGAAAATACACAACAGAGCCTTACCGGTAAAAAAACAACTCTGCATATGCCATACTAACCACTCATCCTTTGTCTGTTTGTGTCTCCATTTCTCCCTTCTTCACCCCATCGTGTCCCGGGCGTGTCTTTAAATGTGCTCCGCTGGATTTTTGCCTGTTCCCCACTCCGTGCTCCTCCTCCTTGTCATGTGTCCTGTACGCATGTCTTCCCGCTTCACCCCTCCAACCACCTATCCACTTAAACCCCATCAGAACGGTGTGTACGGTGCCTCTGATCGACTCCATCCACGGCCAGCAGTTCACCGTCGAGTCCCAAGGTGGAGGAGACGAGGATGGCTTCGCTCGAGGGGCCTGGGACTGGAGCATGCTCTGGAAGAGAGTTCCTCTGGGCAACAAAGAAAAAAAACTCAGACAGACTAAGACAGAGCCTTATAGGTATTTAAACGAAAATGGCAATCGACTAATAATAATCAGCAAAGACAATCAGTCAACTAACCCTAAAAAAACTACTACATGCAAGCCTTATGGCCTCTGAGGCGGATCAGGTTGGGTCAGTTTGGTTGAGTTTCCCCCGAAGAGGCTTTTGTTTCCACTGAGCTGTGTCCAGAGAGTGACGTCTGCTGCGAAACTGAGATTTAAAAATTGGATACGTTGAAAATAAAATTTCATAAAGCTTGGTGTGTAGTGATGAGAATTTTCTGCAGTAAACATTAAACTGGATGTGGTTTATTCTGAGTTTTCTCAACTTTCTCTTTGTTTAGTTGGATCATATAATGGTTAAAAACAGTTTAAAATAACGACAATGGATCTACAGTATATAAACCGGGACACAGCTTTTGCTAATAAACACTAGCTTTGTTTGGGGGAAAAAGGGTAACATTTAGTATGTTTTTCTGTTTTAGTACTAACACTTGGGACCAGTGCCAAAGTGTCTCCAAAGTATGCTTTTTGGGGACACTTTATGACCCTTTTTGGTGATGGAAACTTACTGATCGGGCCTGTACCGCTTCAGAGGAAATGAGGCTTACATGGAAACAAGCCCATGTCGAGAAGGTCAGAAGGAGAGCCCTTGTTAAACCCTTATTAATCTGCCATGCCAACAACTATAAAACATCTGACTTAAGTCTTCAGGCCTCAGAAGGGTTCTGGTGAGACGCCAGTAGGATCTGCTCAGTTTCGCTCAGTTTGTTCTGTTTTCTTGGTAACTTCTGGAGTCTAATGGTTTCGAACCGGGGCACCATCACCCCCCATTTTCCCATCTTAAATTTTCAATCACCTTTTGTGTCAGAATGTCCGTCCTGTTTCTTTCCTTTCACTAATATCTGTTTTTATTCTTCTGTACAGTGCTCTTATGGATGTGTCTCTGCAGATAGGGCAGGGCGTCTGAACTATTATACTGTATATGCATGTGCTCTTTGAATGGTCCAAGTTGTTTTTCTGACTTTGGTGTGTTTATGTGTTCACTGTTTTTGAAATTTTGCATGTTAATGTTTCTGTCCACAGATTGACTCACTAGCATCTTTTTTTATTCTTTCGATTTATTGTCGGATATTACTGTCTTTCGCATGTCTCGGTGTAATGTTGTCTCGTCTTTATCAGTAGAAAAAGAGGAGAGACAGAATTTAGAAGAACAGGAAGTTTGAACAGTTGATGATGTATTAGATGCAATTGTAGCAGTAAATACACAAAAACAAGTTATTTGGCATGTAATACTCCACATTTATGTTTAGTTATACTATTTAGATGTGTAAAAATGTACAATATACTATAAAAAACTAACATGAGACTTACCACAACAACCTTTCATCCAACCAGCTACCCTCGATATTACACACATACGGAAACAAAAACCTAATCCCTCTCTTTATAAACCATACAGACACAGATATGTGTTGTGTGTGCAACCTGGCAGCGGTTGATAGAGAAAAGGCCAGGATAAAAGTGGGTGCTTCTCTTTCAGGAGTATAGTTTGCCTTGAGTATTTACTGTTAATGTAAAAACCTGGAAAAGGCATATTCGATGATGACTAAAATGCATTTCTCTTTCAGTTTCTGAACCACATAATGCTGCATTAGATGAGATATAAACTATTTTATAATTTAACAAAATGCTTTTAAGAGTTGTGCATAAATACAGTACAAAACTTTTGTTAATGTTGTAGTTTATTTATTATGGGACGGTGCACATTATTTAACCTCAGACTAATCTTTTATCTGTGTCCTAGACCTTGAGACACAATATTAGAGTTACAAAAATAAAAATGTTAAATGTGTGAGCATGTTATAGAAATCACAAGCACACAGGAAACATAAAAACAGAAAGCATAGACACAACAGTGAGTATAAAACCTCCTTCAGTTAGTTGTAATATTGTTTAAAGGTCATATCGACCATCCCTGTGTGCAGATGGATGAAGAGAGTTGTGTCAAATTAAACATTAAAAAGTTTAATAAGATTATTTGGAAAAGGAGCTGTAGCTGTTTTTTTTTTTTTCCCCACAGGTCTCCAGCGATGGCAGGTGGTCTGTTTGCCATCGAGAGGGATTTCTTCTTTGAGCTGGGGCTGTACGACCCTGGTCTGCAGATCTGGGGCGGGGAGAACTTTGAAATATCCTACAAGGTAATGAGAAACGCAAACTGAAGTGTTGATAAATGACTGTTTTTAAAATAATGTGAGATAAGTGACTGTTCTGTGTTCTGTTTGTAGATCTGGCAGTGTGGAGGCCAGCTGCTCTTTGTGCCTTGTTCTCGTGTGGGTCATATTTACAGACTTCATGGCTGGCAGGGAAACCCACCGCCGGCTCATGTTGGGTCTTCACCAACTCTGAAGGTTAAACACCAGACACTAAACATTGATATTATATGTTACAGTGACCGAGGCAGATGGAAACTGACACAACCCATCTCTTTGTCAAAGCTTTAATAGTGTCTCATTAGAAAATTAATGACACAAGCCTCCTTTAGACTTTGCTGTCTTTGTATCTGATCATATTTGGCCAACCTTAACCGACTCGACTTGTTACATGTGTCTTCTTGGTTTTGCATTAGATTATTTTTAGGGCTGTGCAAAAGACAAAGTTGAATCAGACTGTCCTGTACCAGGACTAGTCTAGTAACATCTCTTTGCAGTTATCACTGAATTAGACTTATGAGCAATGTTTGTGCTGTTGTCTGATTTGTACACTTCACACACATTTTTACACTTAATAGTCAGAAAACACTTATATTTGTTGTCCCACCAGTGTGTGAAGGTGGAGTTAATGAAACATGGATGGCCTGTAATTAAGTGCAAAATAAATAAAATGTATTATTATTATTATTATTATTATTACTACTCAATAATACAAAATCAAGATCAGTTCAGAAAACATTTGAAATTATGTTCTTTGCAAAAGACAGCCATACATAGTTAAATGGTTTCAACCAGTATTGCAATTGTGATTATTTTCTGCTTTATTACATATCCACAAAATCAATAAATATGTCTGACACATGTTTAACAAACTCTTCTTCTGCTTTAGTGCCAGCTGTTGAGAGAAAGCTGCATTTTCTTTTTAGTTTAGTTTAGAGAAAATATAAAAATAAAGTGTAGAAGCCCTGTTGAGTCTCGTGAGAAGACATGAGATTGGGGGGCCCCCAGCCCTCCTCAAAGTAGCCCACGGGCCCCCATCTTCCTAGATCCAAGCCTGCAGGACTCTGATGTTCAGAAGAGTCTGAGCCAGTTATGTCCTCCTTGTAACACACAATGTAGCTTAGCGTTAATCATCACCTTTCATCCATCTTCTCTTATTTTGATTTATTTGTTCAGCTTTACTATGAGTACATCTAACAATAATGTTTACTGTCAGTTTTGTTCTTTAATTATTCTCTTATTTATTGCAGAACTATGTCCGTGTGGTGGAGGTCTGGTGGGATGAATATAAGGACTACTTCTACGCCAGTCGTCCTGAAACTCTGGCTCTGGCCTACGGAGACATCAGTGACCTCAAACGCTTCAGGTAAAAAAACAAAAAACATTAAAGACTTGTTAATCACTTTTTTATTTAACGCTGGATGTTTTTTCTTTCAGAGAGGAGCATCGATGCAAGAGTTTCAAATGGTTCATGGATGAAATTGCGTATGACATCCCAGTGCACTACCCTCTACCTCCTAAAAACCTGGAATGGGGTGAGGTAGGTTTAACGTTTCCACTCACTGCCTGTTCCCTGACTGTGTTCAAGCGACGGTTTAAGACCCGAGTGTCTGTGTCTTTTTGACAGGTACGTGGCTTTGAGACGAGTTACTGCATCGACAGTATGGGCCACACAAACGGAGGGAATGTGGAGATGGGACCCTGTCACAGGATGGGGGGGAACCAGGTAAAGAAATAAAAACTGTGATGATAGTTATTAGTTTGTTTTAAAGCACAACTCAGTTTTTCAGGCGGTTGTTTTCAGGTTTTTGGAGTGATTATTGTATTTTGCCATTCACCAAACCAATAATTAACACGCCAGTAGTTTATTTGATCAACAGTACGTCCGATAAAAGGGATGGGGTTTGAGAAAATGACCTGTTTAATTGTAAAGAAAGGGGACAGGGTCAGACATGTTACCATCTTTATAAAGTCATGACGTTGTGGCCATTTATAAAGCACTTCTTCACTTCATCTTTGACTGTCAGTGCACCAGACACAGATGTTTACTGTCCCAACGTAAATACCTTGTGTGCAGTTGTTCCGTATCAATGAGGCGAACCAGCTGATGCAGTACGACCAGTGTCTGACCAGAGGCAGTGATAACTCTGCAGTGATCATTACACACTGTGAACAGAACCAGAACACGGAGTGGGGATACTTCAAGGTAATACAAGGAGTCTTACTTCAGTGTATTTACATAGACCAGTAACACCAATGATACAAGCTCTCAAAAACTATAACAATTTATTTAAATAAACCTGTCTGCAGTTTTTACTTCTGCGCTTTAAAAGATATGGGTTTGTTCAGCGAGAAACCCTTAAGCCCTGTATGAAGCTGGTTGGAGCTACATTAGACATCTCTCTCGGCTCTTGTACAAACCCTCACAGTTTGTTCAGTGAAATCTTGGTTTCTCTGTAGAAGAACTGTTCATGTGACAGTATAAAAACGACCAATCACAGCTGAGACTGGAGTAAATAAACACAAGTAACACAAAACTACAATATGTAAACTGAACAACACTGAGGGCCACAAACATGAGAAACAAGTAAGAAGTGTTACTACTGTTGAGTTTATTAATCAATGGATCTTAATATAAAGCAGTCAACTTTGAAAGAGTTAAAACCAAAGTTACCTTTTTAATCCAGCTTCATAGAACAGGGCCTAGGTTTTCCCAGTGTGACCACCAGATGTCACCAAAACTACATTTTTAGTTTGAAACAATTACAACAGTTTTTTTCTTGTCTCCTTTTTGTGTTTTTAGGATCTTCACCGGTTCACTCACATGCCGACAGGTACGTATCTGCTCATCATAGATCAGACATGTCCACAGTCCAGGAGCCAGTCAGAGAGTTTACAACAGTAGAGTTAAATGCAACTAAAACCTGTTCAAATCCATCTAGCTTAAAGTCTAAAGGGACTATTGGCCCTTGGTAATTTTCCTTTTGTCAGATGTGTCCCTCTTTGCTTTGGAGAGCCCTGTTATAGATTATCAGTTTAAAATTAAATCAATTTTTCTCCCTTTTACACCTTGTTACTTAATTAATAAGGTTAATAATCCTTTCCTAATCAACAGGGAAATGTCTGGACCGCTCAGATCTGCTCCATAAAGTCTTCATCTCTGACTGTGACAACAACAAAGCCTCTCAGAAATGGGAGATGAACAACATTGTGGCTGTATGAGCACGACACTGGGACGGATGAGTTGCACTGACGAGAAAAAGAACCACTGGACGCTGGATGAAAGTTAATACAGTGGCTTTAGACGGACGCACACCGATAAATACTACCACGTCATGTTTACAAAAGAAGCTGTTCTCTGAAGGGGGAAAGTGACAGTGTTTATTATCTGTTGCCATCTGTAGACAAAAAACGGCCATTACATGAAGTCTTTACAGAAGTAATTAAAATAGAAATCAATACTAGGCTTCGTTCACACAAACCTCAAAAGTGGCCTAGGTCATATTTTACAATGTGAGATTTTCTGAAATGTATTATTTGTGGACCCACAACATTAATGTTACTAAAACTTGTTCAAATCCAACAAAAATCTGTACAAATCCTTCTAAAACCTGTAAAAATCCATCTAAAACCTGTTCAAATTTATATAAGCCAGTTTAAATACAACTAAAACCTGTTCTAATCCCTCTTAAGCCAATCTATCTAAAACCTGTTCTTGTGGAATAGAAATAAAATCAGCAGAGAATATCGGCAGTTTGGAAAACTTCCTTTGGTCAATGTGGCCTTTTTTTGCAAAAAGTTTGGATAGTCCTGAACTAGACAAATAAAAACACACATTGTGGAAGACAGTAAAAATGAAAGAAAATGGCAAAAAGAAAACTCCAAAAACAGGTATATTTAAAGAAGTCATCAGTTTGAACAGGCGCAAACCACATTAATTAAAGCAACGTGTGGTGTTTTTATAAGAAAATACACATTGACTTAACATTTTGAGGCCTGAAAATGACACTTTGAACTTGAAAGACCACAGAGTTTATCATGGTCTTAATATTTGTGACTACACACATTTGAAAATTATGATCTTATCCACTTTTTCCTCTAGTGTGAACGTATTAAAACGCATCGCTGCTGCTGCTGTGATAATAAGAAATGGCACAAGAGACCAAGTGGGATTAAGGATCTTTTTTCTTTTTGCTCTTGAGTTTCCCACCTCTCACAAAATAGTGCATTTATGTCACTGCTTTTATTTTGAAGGTCACCTATTATGCTTTTACTCTCCAAATCCAGTTTTGCTCTTATAAAAGCCCCATTATTTATCGAGAGCTGCAGATTAAAGTGGAAATAGTGCACTCAATCATTAACTGCACTATTCAAATTTAAAAACATTAACTTGTTTTTTTTTTTTTACTTGAAATACAATGTTAGAGTTGTGAAAAAGCACAATAGGTGACCTTTTTACAGATCATCCACAAACTGTGTTGCATTTTATTTAAAGTACTACAATATGTTTCTGTGAAAATGCTCTTTAATATTTCTTTTTAACTATTTCCCTTTTTACAAAGCTAAAATGCAGTCACTAAACAGACATCAAATTAAGTTTTTATATTATTTAATAATAAAAAAAAAGATTAAAGCAAAAGCATCTGGACTCAGTTTTCAAGGTGAAGACGTTTCAGCTCTAATTCCAAGAGACTTTATCAATTTTAAGATGAACTGGTAAGAGAGCTGAGCTTTATCTTTAGATATAAAACACCAACAACACCAGAATGGAACAGTGTCATTAACAACTCCCCTGTGCCTTTACAGACTCTCACATCAGGAGTTACACTGTCCTTTCAGAGCTAACGACCATGAGACCAGAGCAGCCTAGTCCATCAGGTTTGGTTTCAGGGGAATCTCCTCCCTCCAGAGATATAAGCTCATCTCTCTTACAGTTGATCTCAGAATGGATAAAGTCTCTTGGAACTAGAGACGAAATGCCTTCGCCTTGAAAACTGAGTCCAGATGCTTTTTTTCAAGATGACCTGGATGACTGAGAACCTTCACAGACATTATTCCATTTATTACAGCAATTTCTTAATTGTAAATTTAAAAAACAGTACAAAGGGGATGTTTTATTGGACCCCAAAACACAAAAGGTTGCCTGTAACATAATCAAAATGAATAGTACTTATATTAATATATGATCAAAACATGAGTTTATGAAGCACGTAAACATCATAAACTCATGTTGATCTGATCTGTTGTGTGTTGACAGTTTTCTGCTGCGTTATTTTTTTATCTACTGATGGTGTTTTCCTTTTTTTTTTTTTTTTTTATTGGGACACATTTTAAAACCCTAAATTACATTTGACCCAATTACTTTTTTTTATGTTTTAACATAATTTTTTTCATTTCAATTTAATATCTTAATATCTTTTTTTCTTTCTGTTGCCATTTAATAGATTTTGTCATTTATTCTCTGTATATTCTCATTGCTGGCCATTACTGATTTACATAATCAGCTATATTTACTTGAACGCCCACTGACTTTCATAATTACTGGCGTTGAAACTAAATGAAAACCTTTTGCCAAGCCTCTTCAAAAATCCATGTAATGAGAAAACTTTGTCGAAACGTAACAGATTTTTTATCCAAAATGGCCGACTGTCAACCCAAAACAGCACTGACTTATTTTCTCCCAAAACCTTTACAGTGAGACAATCAAACAACATAACCATGAAAGAGTAAAAATATTAGTTTCCAGGTAATCAATTTCAGACTAATTTGGAATGCTTTATTTTTTTTAAAACGCCCACTAAATTTGACAAGAAAGTTGTATTAATATATTTTCTTCACTTTTTGTTTTCCTATTTTTTTTTTTTTATTATTATCTTTATTTATCTAAATGCCCTCTAAATTTAGTCTTTACACTTCTGAGATCGATCACATTTTTAAATGGCTTGTCCAGGCATTCACTCTCAAATCTTTGTCGGACCAGTCGTTACGGTTATCAAAAAAGGGGCGGGGTTTATGCTATGCTTCCTTTTTCTAATTGGTTGTTCGTTTATCCAATTGCGTCCAACAGATTTATTTTGTGTCTTTTGTTACTGTCTCCTAAAAATTTAACTTAGAATAGAAACTACCTTTGCCTACAATTTTTTTGTTTTGACATAGTTACTGCACTTTGGCTTTGTCGGGCTTAAAGAGTGAATTAAAATCTAGAGCCGGCACACTGACGCTGACACACGACTGCCTTCTTTACTGACCGTCTATCAGTAGCCGACCAATTGACTGTGACGTAAAAGAAACTGCCGTAAACCCTGATGAAAAAGAGCAAGGTTTTTTGGGGATAAAACAAATGATTGTTGGGGGAAAATGAAGATGATGTTATTTTGATGGAGAGTGGGTTTTGGTGAATGGATGAAATGATGTATGTGATGTTTTCTACAAATGTAAATAGGTTTCTTTCTAAAAAACAAAAAGAAAATAAATCATCCATTTTGTGAAGGGCCTTGAATGATGTAAATATCTAAGTTATAAAAGAGATGTAATTCTATGGGATAAAAACTGTGGGTGAGACAAATAAAGAAGAATGGTTTCTATTTGTTTTGTTGTGGGTTGTTTTTTTTTTTGTTTGTTTTTTCATTCAAACAAACAATGAACATCTAGAGAAAATGCATCACAAATAAATGAAAAGGAGCAAGAAGGAAGCAGAAACTTATAATTTCAGTGATGGAGTATTATTAATTTTTGTGACTCGACTCGAGGGAAGCCTCAGTGACCCGACTCGGACTTGCCTTTTTATGGCTTGGACTTAGACTTGGACTCGAGCAGAAAGGACTCACAAGTCACACTCAATGACAACACCACACAACCTCTGCCTGTTGCATGTGTTCAGAGCTGCTCTCATTTAACTCCAGCCCTAAATGTGACCCAGAAATTGAGTTTATAAAAATATAGGCTAGTTTTAATTGATCTGCCACAATCAAAACTCCATTAAATGTGTTAAATGTAAAAGGCTTAAACAAAACTAAAATTCAATGTTTCAGTTTGGCTCCAGCACTTTTCATATTTGTAACTCACTTTGGTTCGACCTGGACTCGACCTGGACCTTTCTTTAGTGACTCAGACTTGAAGTTAAACTAAAGAGGACTTGGGCTCGAAAACTAGTGACTCGACAATAACACTGGTGAGAGTATTGTGTAACGCCAAATTAAAATGTTTAGGTTAAGGATTAAGTTATTACAGTGGGATACAATAACAGAAGGCTTTGGTTCAACTGGACGCCGTACTTTAGGAACTGGTTTTATATCGGACTTTTTCTAAAGAGTTGGGACCTTATCAAAAGTATGTTTCATCTTAGTATGCCACAGACCGAAGTATATAAAGAACACAGTAGTTAGCCTTAACTTTAGGAAGACATACCTGGAACTATTATCATTCAATCAATAAATCATTTTGAACCTTTAAAAGTTTGTCGCAATCATCCAGAAGAAGTCCTGTCTTCTGATTGGATAAAAGGTGACGGGATACAGAAAATGACCTGATTGTCGTAGAAAAGAGGAAGTGGGACAGATACTTGAAAATACACAGAGTATCTTTTTAAATGGCATGTGTTTTTGGTTTAATGTGATGTATTAGAAGTTTTTGGTGTTTTTCTTAATGAAACAAAAGCAGGAACGGTCCCTCGGCTGCTGCTGGGGGCGAGCACTGGGGTTGTTACCAGGACGGAAAGTAGAAAATCAGGTATTGGTGAAACGTGATCGTGCTTCTCCTCCAGCAGTGCTCAGTTTGTCCTTTCTGAGCAGCTGTAGGAAATGAAAAAAGGAAGTAACGGTCCCTTCTTCTGGGTTCTGTGTAGCTTTAAATGTCTAAATGTTTTTCCTTGTGCTTTTTTCAGGTGTTTGCTTGTCATTTGAAATCCTTTTAATGCCACTTCTGAGCAGAGAGCCACACAAGCAGCAGCCTGCAGCCACCGGGACAGTTTTATCCCTGCCTTTTCTTTTTTTAGCGCTGCTCCTCCTGTTTCAGCCTCCGTCTCATGAATAATGCCGACCCTGTGACGTGTCTCCCTCCTGTTCGGACCTCGAGGAGCTTCAGTCTGAGGGGGACCTGCAGGTGGACCTCCGTTTTGGGGCAATAAGGGACTTTTTTCTCGCCGTCTTCTTCCTCAGCTCCAGGGAAGAAGAAGAACCATGGCTGCGTCCAGGATCAGTTTGGTTTTACTGCAGTTTGTGCTCATTTGTTCGGCTCAGGTGAGATTTAACCAGTGCTTTTCCAACCTGTCTTCAGCTACAAGAAAAAAAAACATAACAGAGACAACCCTTAGTTATAAGTGAGGATATCTTTGAGCTCTAAAAGTGTTAAAAATTGGATATTTGTTGTGATTAGTGAAGCAAAGAATTCCTTTTTTATCAGTTTTGATGATAAAATGATGAATTTTACAAGAGACAATAGACCATTAGTTCAAGTTATTGCTTTAAACTATAATAATTATAGCATTTAGATGATTTTTAACCATTGTTGCATAAAAAAAGTTGTAAAAATCTAATGTTTTCATCTATATTTAAAACAATAGCAAGATTTTTGTACATTTGGAATCTATAACTCTAATTTCCTTGTGTTTTATTCTGTCGCTGAAAAACAAAAACTGCATGTCTCCATAAATAATGAGCATTGTTCACATAATCCAAATAGAAAAGGATTAGTTTCAACAGTTTATTCAGCACTTTTACTTCACGTATCTTTATTAAAATGCAAATAATAATACATTACACTAGAAAACAACACTGTATATATATAAATAAATATAAAACCACAATAATAATAACATTTAGTTCATTTTTAACCGTTGTGGCATAAGAATAGTTCACTTTTTTCATGTATATTTGAAAATTACAGTAAGATTTGCACACATTTGGAAAAAGTATGTGTATTGATAAAAAATGGGATAAAGTCACTCTATTCGACGTGAAAGTAATACTTTTTTTTTTTTTTTACACACATTAGCAACAGAAAACCTAATTTAAATCAGTTTAACTGTTTACTCAGCCCTTTCTAACACTTTGAATGACATTATATTGAAATAAAGAGGAAGGAAAAATCACTGTTTCTCCCTGAACTCTTAAGTTTTCTGTCTAAAACCTTCACTGTGGGGTCGGTGTCGGGCTTTGATCAGCTCCAGACAGACGCTCTAATCCGAACACGTGCTCTTACACAATAATGGTTCTATAATTGGACTCGCTCCAGGTTTTAGTTTCTCTCGACCTTTCGCCTCAAACAATGAAGGTCTGTGTTTGAGCAGCAGCTGATTGATACGAGAGCGTTTTCAGATGGTTTTCATGTAAAAGCTGCAAAAGGAAAAGATCTGTGTTGAAAAACAGTATGAGCCACTAAAATATTAAAAAGTGAGTTTGTAGTGAGCTGTTGCTGCTCTATGTTTAGCTCTTTTATAAACTTTTAGCTTCTTTTATTACAGCAGTACATTGGTATTGTTATTTTGGGTTTGTAGCATTAGCGGCTTATGAAAAACAATCTAAAATCTTAAAAAGTCCGCTTAGTTTGGGGCTTTTTGTGATATTTACTCCCAGAACAGTCAAAGTGATGTGTTTGGGATAAGTTTGGAGCATTAATGTGTTGTAAAAAAGTCTTTTGAATAATAATCCACTCAGTTTTTATTACTCCAGCTGAGACAAGAGGGCTAAAATATTGGTCATAAGCAGAAAAAACAAACAAAAAAACTGGCATCTTTTTCAAAGATTTTAACATAATTTAATAAAAGCTTCGACAATATGTGGGTTTTATGAAGCTTATAGAAAACTATAATAAATAAAGTTAGACCTAAATTTGTTTAAAGTGTTTGTTGTGTTTTAATGCTTAAGAAAAATAAATTTATTTATAAAACACATTTTGTACCAAAGTAACGCCGTGTGCTTTACAGAAATGACACAAAAGTTGTAGCAAAGAACAAACTTAAAATAAAGACAAAAATAAAGAAATAAAACAAACACACACAAATGAAAATATGTACAGGAAGAACAGATGGAGCAAAGCCTATTACAGAATTATAAATACAGAGAAAGAAAAACTTTATATCGCTAAAGCAGTGGTTCCCAAACACTGGTCCAAGGCCCCCAATTGGGCCGCAAAGGTACTGCAGCCAGAGGTAAAGAAATTTAAACTGAAAATATGTGCATCAGTTCTTCTCTGGGGTGTTGAAACATTATCAGTATTTAGAAATTTATAGCCAACAGCCTGTTGTTTATGTTTTTTAATACATTTTCAGAGAAATACATTTCTTTTATTAGAGTGACAGTTTGAGATGTGTGTGTTTGGGGGAGGGGGGGTTATGGCTGCTCTAAAAGGATTTTAAATGTGGGACATGAGCCTATTGTTTTGACTGGTCCAGTCTAAAGACAAAATCGTCCAAGAGACAAGTGTGTTAAAGCCCAGACAGAGGGTTAGATAGGCTCATGTCCCACAGGTAACGACCCACAGTGAGTCCTGACCTCTCACTGGGTGTTAGACCCCTCCCTCTCAGGGATATAAACTCATCCCACAGACCAGTCACTGTTTCTACGTCCAGATGCCTTCTTCCATACCTCGATGACTGAGAACCTTCACAAACTTTAACAGCTGATAAATGACAAAAGATAAAGTTAATGTTAATGAAAGTTAAATAGAAATTCCTAAATGTTCTGACTAACCACGTTTTTTTCACTGTCAATGCCAATCCTAAAGCCGAAGCAGCGCACTTTGTTTGTAACTCTTTTGTCAGTAGACGGTCTGTGTGTCAGTCACAGAGTTGCCATGGTTACAGCAATATTAACCAATTGGAAAAGATCCACACATGTCTGTAACTCAACACTGATTGGTCCATTTACATTCAAGTGTGAGGCTAGTGCTAAGTGTCTCTTCTCCAGCTTTCACTGTTTCAACTGTCATCAGCAAAAAAAAAGACTTATTAATGAGCTTCAGGAACAATACAACTGTTTGTGTTTTCTTGTTAATATCATAAAAAATGTTACTCAATGCAGTCAATTAAATTTTTTAGTGTTTACTGGTGGTTTATTCATTTTGCGCGGCATTCAGAACTTTCCGTTAAGTTGCTGTCCTTTGATTTGTGGAGCTTATATTAAATAAAATGTGCTCAGTCTAAACATAACAAGAAAGTTTATAAATGCTTAAAACAGCTCAGACTCTTTAAAGCTCTCTTCTAAAGCGGTGCATGTGTGTCCCGCTGGAAACCTTCAGTGGGAAACGTTTATAAGTAACTCCTGTTTGTGTTTCCTCGCAGAGAGGCCCCGTCGGCCCCAGAGGTCCCCTGGGGCCCCCAGGAGTCCCCGGAGTCCCAGGAGTGGATGGCATTGATGTGAGTCCTGTCTCTGTTTGGTTTCAGTTTGTTTGGTTTACCGTTGGGACGTCCAGATGACATTACTGTTTCTCCTTCTTCCCGAATCTCAGACCCCCGCCCCAACGGCAGAAACTTTCCTACTGCTTTCCTGTGTTTGTTTTCCTCTTTTTCCACTGTTTCTCTGTAAAAAAAGACAAATCCCGAGCTGAATAAAGACTTCTTCGGTTTTATCGCCAGCCAGTACTTCCTTATTGACATCAGTGTCGACCAATGGGAGCGCTCCTTTTTCCTGAAGCTCCTTGAACTAACTTTGTCTCACATTGTCCAAAGCTGTGTTAGATTGTATTTAAATAAAAAACACTGGATATTTGCTTTGACAGTTTCTCATATTAGAAATGGATATATACACAATAGTATGTTTAACACCCCCTGGTCTAGTCAATTTGATTATATTTGTTGTTTATTTATTATTTTTTAAATAAATAATGTCTGGTTTCAGGGTGAGAGAGGAGTGGACTCTACAGTGGACGGTGGCCCAGTGAGTCAAATCTCCGTTTTAAAAACCCTCCTTGTATTTATGTTTAATGGTTGAGAGAATCGTCAGCGCTGCTTTGTTTGTATTTTCAGGGTCCCGCCGGTGAGAACGGTAAAGACGGAGCCGACGGAGCTCCAGGACTCGCAGGAGCTGATGTAAGTCTCACAAAACTAAAAAAACAAAACTAATGTTGGGGCGGCAGTGGCTCAGTGGTAGAGCGGCCGTCCTTCAACCGGAAGGTAGTAGGTTCGATTCCCGCTCTCCCCACAGTTCATACTGTCGTTGTGTCCTTGGGCAAGACACTTAACCCACCTTGCTCCCAGTGTCTGTAGCACTGGTGTATGAATGTGTGTGACTGCAGAGGTGTGTTTGGTGGTGGTAGGAGAAGGTTGAGCGCCGTTTGTGTGGCAGCCCCCATCTCTGTCTGCTCCAGGAGTGGATGTGTGTGAATGGGGTGAGTGGAAGCACGATGTAAAGCGCTTTGGGTGCCTGAGAAGGGTGCAGGAAAGCGCTATATAAATGCATGCCATTTACCATTAAAAATCGTCAACAATATAACAATATTGCTCTAACACGAGCGAACTGTCTCTTCATTATGGCACATTTAGTGGATATATCAGGAGCAGGGAACATTTTGTCTCAAAGTGGATGTGTTTGAAGCAGTGTAAGGATTTAAGTGAGTCACTATTAAAAGTGCTGAACCGGTCACAGGGTCAGAGGTCAAGACTGACGTGTCTGTTGGATGTGTTGTGTTTCTGAAGTACAGACTTTGTTTATGGATTTCCTTCATTATTCATTCCTCCTTCCTTTTCATACAACTTTCTTTAAATAAGGAAGACAACAAGAGTTAGTCATGCAATTATTAATAAGACACTTCTACAATAGGTTTTGGACATATTATGAAAAATTATGGTATTTTATGTATTTTTTTGCGCTGAACTATTGCTTAATCTGAGACATGTGTTGTATCTGAGCTGCTAAATGTCGAGCCCGCTCCACTCTGGTCTAAAAGTTTGTCTTGGCTTCTTGGACACAAAGTTACCTGGATAAATGAACGTGTTATTTCTTGTGCTGCGTGAGTGTCGGGTGACTTCCTGAAGCAGAGACAGGGCTCTTTTTGTGTTTGCTAAAGCGGCTGGAAGTGAAAGGAAGCAGTGTGTCCGAACTCAAACCAGAAAATGAAAACGGTTAAAGAAAAGTGACATTTACAGAGAGACCTTTTGACCTTTTAACCACCCCCAGGAGTCAAAGTGTGGTCAGAGAAATAACATGAAACAAAATGGTAATAGGAAAACAATTTAACTTACAGTTTACCACAGTTTTCAATAAAACAATGATTGAAAAACTCCAGGGCTGCTTCAGAAAAAGATAGTATGTCTTAAAATGTCCTTTTTTCTCTTTTCTAGTCTGAAACACAAGCAGCACTGACTGGAGCAAGTATAAACACAGCATTAACTTTGGCTAGCGACATTGTAAAAGGATGTTCTATCATTTCAAAACTTGCATTTTTAGATAGAAATATAATATTATCTGCATTTTCCTTTAAGTCAGTGATAATGATTTTAACTTAAAATGTAAAGCACAGAGGAGGTACATTTGGGCTGACAGCGCCCTCTAGTGTGTTTCTGGAGAATGGCCTCTTTTTTTGTTTGGTCACAGTTATAATAACAGCTATAGACGCTGGGGTTTTTGCAGCCGACTGAACTCAATGGATTGTTTTCCCAGTTCCAGATGTAAATGTTTTTAGCTTACATCTGGAACTGGGACACATGTAGTCTGTAATTCATTATAAATAAATAACATTTGTGTTGTGTTTAGAGTAATTTTAAATTTTTCTTTTCTGCAGGGACCAGTAGGACCTCCTGGAGATCCTGGACCAGGCGGCGCAAAAGGACCAAAAGTGAGTTACATTATATTATTCAGTGAATTTAATAATAATGACTGTGGCTTGACATTAATGTGTTGTTGTCCAGGGGGAGCCCGGAGCTCTGGGGCCTGCAGGAGAACCTGTGAGTAAATCTCCATAAATCTGAGTTCTGTTGGGAACTGACCATAGCTTTATAATTTTATCCAGACTTTTAAAATGTAAGGGTAGATACATGCTGCTGTCGGCTAAACGTACAAATATACTTATATATATTTACATAATGGTTCCTGTTTCCTGACAGTAGAAATACTGACAGTGTGTGGGAGCTGTCAGTGGCTCTCTGTAGACTTTTGGACCTCACCCTTTAATAATATTGACCTACAGTAGGCTACAATACTGAAGCTATTATAGAAAAATGATTCATTATTCATTTTATACATATTTTTCTCTCTCACAGGGAGTCGGACCTGATGGACTCGATGTGAGTATTTTATCACCTCACTTTCCTTTATTTAGCAGTTGATTAAATAGAGTATGCGTACATTAAAAAACAGAAGCATTGATACAGAAGTCTGGAGAATAGTTTATGTTAAAGTGAATCTGATCATTCCTTATGTTTTTGTTGTGTCGAGGAAGCAGTGTAGTACTTGTTATAAACAGTGTTGACCTTTGTTCATAGGGTATCCCTGGCACTGATGGGCTTCCAGGTGAACTCGGGAAGGTCGGGCCTCCGGTGAGTACATTTACTGACACCTATTCACTTTTTCTTCTCCTTTAGGTTACTTTAAACTTCTTTAGGTCCCTTTAAACTTCTTTAGGACACTTTAATTAAAATGAGCTCTCACCAAAGAAAAAATTAAAGTAAAAGCATTTTAAAGCAAAGATCCCCTTGAAAACAAAGTCCAGATGCCTTTGCTTTAACCTGTGTTTTCATGATGTCCTGGATGACTGAGAACCTCAGCTGACTTGACCTCTAACCCACCTCTTTTCTCATGCTATCATGCTAATGCTAAATGCTAATGCTATTAAATTAAATGTCAATGTCCTGCTGTTTCTGTCACTGGACCCTCCACCTTCTCAAAACATTGTCCCTCTTTAAATCACTGCGTTTTGTCCAAATTCAAGTCCCTGGATAAACTTTCCCCCACCCCAACAGTCGGTAATGCATCTTCCTCAATCAACAAATGAGGAAGATGATTGGTGCTGAAGTCACATTGTGCTTGGGCTGTAAAAAATTTGCCCTTTTTTTTTTTTTACTTTTTTGTGGAGTTCTTGAAATATTAGTGCCATCAACATAATAAACACCATGTCCTAGGATATAAAAACATTCAATCATTCAGTCATGACTCTAAAGTGGGGCTGGGGCCCAGTAAAACTGTTCAGGGTCCAAACCTTGGGAAAAGAGCACTTTTTAAATGATAAATTAATATAAATTTCTTACGTTAGTCAAAGCCATGAACACTAATCTGCTTTGTCTATTTCACTTAAATTTTTTTTCTATTGAAGCCCTTTGTCTAAAAGTGTCTGCTCTTGTCACAGGGCGAAAGAGGAAAGAGGGGTCCAGTGGGTTTTCCTGGTGCCGCCGGGCCTCGGGTAAATATCCCTGTCTCATGTTTAGGACTGTGTCTTCATGTACTTCTCTTTCTTTAAGGCTATTAATACAACTTTAATTCAAACAAATAAACACAAAAGTATCTTGTGCTTGTTACAGGGACCTCCTGGAGTTTACCAAGGAGAGGACCTGGTAAGATTTCCACTCATTTACGTCACAAAACTGATCATGTTGTAGTATAATAGGCTCCTCCATTCTTTACATTAAGTCGTTTTTTGTGCAGTTTGTTCCTTTTTAGTGTTTTGATCCCAGTTAGCCCCATGCCGTTCATTTTAAGTCATTCTCATAAGTGATTATAATGTTTTGGCTGGTTGCTCGTTTACCTGCTGCTGTGAGCGAGTGTCAGTGGCATCTCCAGGTCACAGGGCGTTTTCATGGCCTTAAATAGTCTGTTGTGTTTCCCAGTGTCCAAACGCCTGTCCCTCGGGTCTGCACGGATACTCAGGACTCCCGGGAATGAAGGTAAGACTCACGTTTACCTCAGAGATCTCGACAAGGCTCATGCTGTCAGGTACTGGAAGCTCTGTTTTGTCTTTGTGTTTAGGGTCACAAAGGGGTCAAAGGTGAATCTGGTGAACCTGGGAGACAAGGACACAAGGTAATGTGGGTTATTCTGATATTTTATGGCACAACTTTATCTGAAACAGAAAATCAATGGACACTGATCGTAGCTAAAACAAGGTTTTTATTTTGACATTATTTAATCTATTCTGAACATGACAATATTTTACACAATTTACCTTTAATGGCGACCTTTTCAAAATGTGTAGCTTCTTTTCTAATTCTCGGTCATGATATTCAAATAGAAAGAAACTGAAAATAAAAGCTAAAAACATAATTACTCTGAATACATTTCTGTTTGTTCAGGCTGCAGCAGACTGTATAACATCCTCACATACGAACGCTGTGCAGAGAAACATTTTCCTATCTCAGACCTCCCACAAAATCAAACTGGCACAAACTTGTCCTGGAACTGTTCACACGTGAATGTGCAAAAGTAGTACAGCATTACTGCGTTAAGACAACTCAAAATAAATGGGAAAAGCATATTTATGTCATGTTTTTGAATGGTTATTTACATTTCGGTTGCTTTATCAAACAGATGAAGCTAAAAGAATAACACTGTTAATTGTTTAAACTCAGAGAGTGACTAAACAGGTTATTTGTAATATTTGTATTTATTCTGCAATGTCTCCAAAATAAGCTCAGGGTTAAAGGTAACATTAATATATCCATAATATTACTTTGCTCTGCTATAGTTTTTCCAAGGGACCCATTTTAAAAGACCAAATGATTCTTGACCCAATTTTGTGTTTTTCCTATTTGTCAATTCATAAATGTAAAACCTGTTTAAAACCAAATACAATCCTGTTCAAATCCTTATAAAACCTGTTAAAGTCTGTTCTCCATCTACATTAAATGCCCATTGATGTTAACAAAAAACAAATATTTATCGGAATTTCTTTGTTAGAATTTTTTTGGCGACAGAATCTCCCGCCTTAAATCTTTTGGGTCTCGACTCAAAGTGTGGGCTACATGTACTTCTCTGTTATAATTCAATTGGAAAATCAATGTAACATTGCATTTTTGCCAATAGTTCTGCAAGCATTGTATTTAATATCCGGGGTTATTTGTATATATTTTTAAACAAACTTGGATTTTTATGCCCAGGGAGTCGAGGGGGATCAAGGAGCACCAGGCGAAGTCGGAGCCCAAGGATTACCAGTAAAATATTTCACCACTAGTTCCTTTTTACAGTGAACATAAAATAAAAACAAAGATGATAGTTGCATAGGTTTAACGTGCTTTTCTTTGTCCGCTGAGTAATTCTAGGGCCGAGGAGGACCAAAAGGCTACACAGGAATAATGGGCTCCAAAGGCGACCGGGTGAGGCCATCTGACAGTTTATATTCATTCTTACATGATCACTGTAAGTCTTTAGTTCTTCAGTTTTAACAGTGTGTTTGTGTGTGTGTTCTCCCTGTGGTTTCTCTCTGGACCAAAAAATACACAGACAATATTTACTGAAGAACCTGAAAACATTTGTAGATAGATTTGAATCAGATATTTTTTTTGCTTTAATTCATTTTTTACTTACACTACCAGTCAACAGTATGGACAGACTTTCTCATTAAAGGGTTTTTCTTCTATATTGTAGATTTAAACTGAAGACATCAACACAATAAAGGAAAGCGTATGGAATTATGTAGTAAACAAAAGAGTGTTCAACAAACCAGAATGTGGTTTAGAGTTTAGATTCTTCCATCTTTTGCTTTGGTGACAGCCTTGCACACTCTTGGCGTTTTCATTCAGCTTCATGAGTCTCCTGAAATGGTTTTCTAACAGTCGTGAAGGAGTCCCCAGAGGTGCTGAGCACTTATTGAAGGTCCTCCTGAAAGCTGGTTTCTGTGACTGCACTTGAAGATTAAATCAAAGTTCTTGAAATCTTTTAAACTGACTGACCTTCATGTCTTACAGTAATGATGGGCTGTTGTTTCTCTTTATTTAGTTGAGAGAATATGGATTATAACTTTAGTCACGTGTTCATCAACCCTACATCTGCACAACACACCTGATGGTCTCAATCACATCAAGAGGGCAAGAAATTCCACCAGTTAATGCTTGACAAGATATATTTGTTCATTGGAAACCATTCCAGGAGACTACATCATGAAGCTGAATAAAAACACCAGGAGTGTGCAAGATAATCTAAAATATAAAACACATTCTGATTTGTTGAACACTTTTTTGTTTACTACATAATAAGTGTTCCTTCACAGTTCTGATGTCTTCAGTTTGAATCTCCAATGTAGAAGTAATAAAAAAAAGAAAAACCATTGAATGAGAAGGTGTGTCCAAACCTTTGACTGGTAGTGTTTGTGTTTTGTGTGAACGTGTGGGGACTTTTGATTGCCCTGGGGACTAATAAAGTGAAACGATAGTTGCTCATTGCAAGCTTTAAAATTACATAATATAATCTCTTCTTCTTTCTTCTTTACGTATGTTGCAGCAGATGTTTGAAAAATATTGTAATATTCCTTCTCTAATTAAAATCCTTGTTCTTCAACAGGGGACTCGAGGTCAACCCGGAGCTGTCGGGTCTCGAGGGGTCCAGGGCGCTCCAGTGAGTGGACTTTTCTGACATTTCTGTTTTATGTTTATTTTCTCTGACACTGACACTGGCTCTGTTCAGGGAGATCCAGGTCAAAGAGGAGCCATCGGAGAGACGGGCCACATCGGAGCTCAGGTGAGAGGCAGGTCTGACGGATATACTTTGCCTCGTGTTTTTTATTCAGTGTCTTTATATCGTTCTCGTAGGGCGAGCCTGGTCCTGCTGGAATCAGAGGAGTGCCTGGACCAAAAGGAGGACCTGTGAGTATTAAATCTTACTGAGACTAAATCAATTAGATAAGTCAACATCTCACAGTTACGTCGATAAGAAAAGCTGTTCAGTTCTTTCGATTCGACGATTATTGGTGATGATTTCTGAGTCATGGTCAGACGAAGAGCTGCATCTCAAAAGCCTGTGTTTCACATCCTCAATCCTTCGAGGAGGTTATTCTCTGTGTGCCAGCTTGACCTTTGACCTCTGACCCAAAGCTGTTGCTGCTGCTCTAAGGAGTGAGGAGAGGTGAGACTTCTGTAGGAGACATGAGCGAGGACACACCGGAGCGTCCTACAGGAGTCAGGCCCACATCGAAGGAGAAAACCCAGTGCTCAATTATAAATCATAATGTTTGTGAACCATATATTTATTGTTAAAGAGAAGTAATAAAAATATATATATAATATACTGTAATAATAAATAAAAATAACGTTATTTACTATTCATTATTTTTAAATGTAACAAATATTCTTGGCAAACATTTAGATCACAGTATTGCACATCCAGCTGTTCATGTCTTCTCTGTGTCTCCTCTCTGTGTCTCCTGTCTCCTCTCTGTGTCCTGTCTCCTCTCTGTGTCTCCTGTCTCCTCTCTGTGTCCTGTCTCCTCTCTGTGTCTCCTGTCTCCTCTCTGTGTCTCCCCTCTCTGTGTCCTGTCTCCTCTCTGTGTCTCCTCTCTGTGTCCTGTCTCCTCTCTGTGTCTCCTCTTTGTGTCTCCTGTCTCCTCTCTGTGTCTCCTGTCTCCTCTTTGTGTCTCCTCTCTGTGTCCTGTCTCCTCTCTGTGTCTCCTCTCTGTGTCTCCTGTCTCCTCTTTGTGTCTCCTCTTTGTGTCCTGTCTCCTCTCTGTGTCTCCTCTCTGTGTCCTGTCTCCTCTCTGTGTCTCCTCTCTGTGTCTCCTGTCTGTGTCTCCTGTCTCCTGTATCCTCTCTGTGTCTTCTCTCTGTGTCTCTTCTCTGTGTGTCCTGTCTCCTCTGTCCTCTCCGTGTCTCCTCTGTATTCTCCGTGTCTCCTCTGTGCTCTCCGTGTCTCCTCTGTGCTCTCCGTGTCTCCTCTGTATTCTCCGTGTCTCCTCTGTCCTCTTTGTGTCTCCTCTGTCCTCTCCGTGTCTCCTCTGTCCTCTCTGTGTGTCCTGTCTCCTCTGTCCCCTCCTTAACTCCTCTGTCCTCTCCGTGTCTCCTCTGTCCTCTCTGTGTGTCCTGTCTCCTCTGTCCCCTCCTTAACTCCTCTGTCCTCTCTGTGTGTCCTGTCTCCTCTGTCCTCTCCGTGTCTCCTCTGTATTCTCCCTGTCTCCTCTGTATTCTCCGTGTCTCCTCTGTGCTCTCCGTGTCTCCTCTGTATTCTCCCTGTCTCCTCTGTCCTCTCCGTGTCTCCTCTGTATTCTCCGTGTCTCCTCTGTGCTCTCCGTGTCTCCTCTGTATTCTCCCTGTCTCCTCTGTCCTCTCCGTGTATCCTCTGTATTCTCCGTGTCTCCTCTGTGCTCTCCGTGTCTCCTCTGTATTCTCCCTGTCTCCTCTGTCCTCTCCGTGTCTCCTCTGTGCTCTCCGTGTCTCCTCTGTATTCTCCGTGTCTCCTCTGTCCTCTTTGTGTCTCCTCTGTCCTCTCCGTGTCTCCTCTGTCCTCTCCGTGTCTCCTCTGCCCTCTCCGTGTCTCCTCTGTCCTCTTTGTGTCTCCTCTGTCCTCTCCGTGTCTCCTCTGTCCTCTCCGTGTCTCCTCTGTATTCTCCGTGTCTCCTCTGTCCTCTCTGTGTCTCCTCTGTCCTCTCCGTGTCTCCTCTGTCCTCTCCGTGTCTCCTCTGTCCTCTCCGTGTCTCCTCTGCCCTCTCCGTGTCTCCTCTGTATTCTCCGTGTCTCCTCTGTCCTCTTTGTGTCTCCTCTGTCCTCTCCGTGTCTCCTCTGTCCTCTCCGTGTCTCCTCTGTATTCTCCGTGTCTCCTCTGTCCTCTTTGTGTCTCCTCTGTCCTCTCCGTGTCTCCTCTGTCCTCTCCGTGTCTCCTCTGCCCTCTCCGTGTCTCCTCTGTCCTCTCCGTGTCTCCTCTGCCCTCTCCGTGTCTCCTCTGTATTCTCCGTGTCTCCTCTGTCCTCTCTGTGTCTCCTCTGTCCTCTCTGTGTGTCCTGTCTCCTCTGTCCTCTCCTTAACTCCTCTGTCCTCTCTGTGTGTCCTGTCTCCTCTGTCCTCTCCCTGTCTCCTCTGTCCTCTCCGTGTCTCCTCTGATTTTTTTTTTAATAAAACACACATCACATGTTACTAATGTCATCATATTTAAAATCCTAAAGAAATGAGTTTGTTTCTTTACTTTTATCAAATACAATGCACTGGATGTGTTTATTGTCCTCAGGGTCTTGCTGGTCCAGACGGTCGGGACGGAATTCCTGGGCTGCCTGCATCCAAGGTAAAACTTATACTCTGTGTATTTTTATGTATTTAATATTCCACTTACAATCGTACTGTGGTTTCTGTTAAACTGTGACACTACAGTCTATACTTTTTATATTGTTCCATCACACACATTGGGATTTTTACATCATTTATTCCTTTCCCTGAGAATATTCCAATGTGAATTTATTATTTTCCAGGGTATTCCAGGGAAAAGTGGAGCTCCAGGTGACGCTGGATCACAAGGACTTCCTGTAAGTAGACTCTTCAATACTTTATCTTTGCATTTGTTCTGATTTTGGTTAAATTAACTGTGACTAAAGGTATTTATTAATGATTTACAATGTATTTTTCCAAATGTTTGTTTAATAAATTCAACCAAAATGTTAAAATATTTGTGAAAATCACTTATTAGTCCTTCTTTCTTAGGGTTTACCAGGAGCTTATGGGCCAAAAGGACATCAAGGAACAGCGGTATTTGTGAAAATCCTTCTTATGACATACACTAATATAACAATGACAACAAAGACAGAGCTGCTTTGAGACTGTGTTTTCGTCTCTTCAGGGAAGTCCAGGTGACCCCGGAGTGGCCGGTTCTATGGGATCACCGGGTAAACAGGTCGGTTCAATACAGTCACTAAAATAAATAGTTTGAGTGAAGAAAGAATGTTTTATTTAAGTTTTATTACGGTTTTTATTCCTGAAGATCTGTAGAAAAAGTTCATTTAAATCAAGTTTTAGTGCCAACTTTGTTATGAAAGAAAATATTTAAAATAGCTCTTGCAACTAACACTTCAACCCAAGACAGTGACTATAAACTTATTTTTGTTATGTTGTCTTTGTCTTAAGAGGGATTTTAAGATACTGTGATTGTATTTCTTTTTTTTTATGTGGTTTGTCTTATTTCAGGGCGAGCGTGGAGAACAAGGCGAGGTGGGACCTGCTGGACCCAGAGGAGGCCCAGTGAGTGAATATTAATCCATCCATTTTTAACGTTTGGAAAGGAAATGTCAGAATAATCAGTAGATAAACGTGTATTTTTATATACTGGATTATTTATTAAGTGATAAAAATCTTAAAATGAGCTTAGATTCACTTTATAACGTTTTATTGCATCTGAGCTTTTTACAAATTTGCTTTTTGAGATGGTTCACCGACGTGTTACCAGCAAAAACAAAAGCATCTTGATTGGTTGACGAATTGTTTTCATTTTCCTGTTTCAGGGAGAACGAGGAGAAAGAGGACATGACGGACCTCTGGGATCTCCCGGAGTCCGGGTAAGACCATCACTAACATTGGGTCATGAACACATACAAGCTTTTAAAGGGTCCTCCAGGGATTAAAAAAAACTCTACCAGGACCAAGTCATGTCCAAGACCAGAGTATCAAGACCATGTCAGGGCAAGACTAGGTCAGTGTTTGAAGGAGACAGAGTTAGTCCAGTCTTAGACCAGTTCCAGACTCATGGAGGTCAGTGTTTGAAGGAGACAGAGTTAGTCCGGTCTTAGACCAGGTCCAGACTCATAGAGGTCAGTGTTTGAAGGAGACAGAGTTAGTCCAGTCTTAGACCAGGTCCAGACTCATGGAGGTCAGTGTTTGGTGAAGGAGACAGAGTTAGTCCAGTCTTAGACCAGGTCCAGACTCACAGAGGTCAGTGTTTGAAGGAGACAGAGTTAGTCCAGTCTTAGACCAGGTCCAGACTCACAGAGGTCAGTGTTTGAAGGAGGCAGAGTTAGTCCAGTCTTAGACCAGGTCCAGACTCACAGAGGTGAAGGAGACAGAGTTAGTCCAGTCTTAGACCAGGTCCAGACTCACAGAGGTCAGTGTTTGAAGGAGACAGAGTTAGTCCAGTCTTAGACCAGGTCCAGACTCACAGAGGTGAAGGAGACAGAGTTAGTCCAGTCTTAGACCAGGTCCAGACTCATGAAGGTCAGTGTTTGAAGGAGACAGAGTTAGTCCAGTCTTAGACCAGGTCCAGAATCATGGAGGTCAGTGTTTGTTGAAGGAGACAGAGTTAGAGTGAGATTTTTAGTTGATTATACAATAATTTTAAAGTTTTTTATTCAATCACAGGAACAGACAAATATAGCATTTATGGTCTTGACTTCCTGAGACAAAACAAAACCCAGACTTTTAGGGATTGAGACCATGAACCGACCAAGACCTTAAATAGACTTAAGACACTGTGATTAATAAAGCAACAAACCAAACAAAAAACAGAGTTCACAAAAGCAGCTTCACTTTCTTGTTGAGTTGGTTGTGAACAAACTTTTCAAACCTTATTTTCAAGATAACGGTAAAAAACAAGAATAAAAAATGAATCTGAAACTTAGGAGAGGCTCAACTAATCCAGGGGTTAATCAGGACTAAACCGGGCTTGAACTCAGACCAGAAGTGAATATGTAATACAAACACTAAACCCATGACTTAGTCTGCCTTGAATCTAGACTAGGACTCAACCTAAGACTAAACCATGGACTTAAACCAGATCGAGGAATAACCCATGACTGAACCAGCAGTTCATTAGGGCAAACTCAGACCTGACCCAGCACTTTGTCAGGACTAAACCAGGTCTAAACCAGGACTCAAATCCCACATCACTGAGTTTTTTATCGGCTGAATGAATCCAAATGGACATGTGTATAAACACGTCCCTCTGTTCAACACTGGGCTCATTCTCAAAGATAAACTCAGGTTGTTATCGCTCGTTGGAAGATCCATGTTTCTTTGTTTTTCTGAACGTTCGATCTGTAATTCAACCGTTAGCTGCATAAAAGTCCTCTTGTTCCTGAAATCCCAAAGCCCTGGAGGGTTTAGCCCAGATTCGGGACAGGAAAAGGGTCTGGGAAAAACCTGAAAGAGCCCTCTGTTTTAAAGGAATGCCCCTAAAACCTCATAAACAGTCCGACAGAATGAAGCGTCTGAAAAGGGGCAGAGATTTGTGGTTTAAACTTGAAACGATGTAAAAGTGGTGAATGTTTTTTTTTCTGTGGTTTAGCGAAGACGGGGGGGGGTTCAACACGGACGGGACACAGTGGAGCTTCTGTTAAATGTATGAAAAGTGTATTTAAAGAGTCGCGTTTTGAGAAGATGTTTGCGTTTTCTTTGCAGGGGGGCAAAGGGGATCCAGGATTTCCAGGTCTTCCAGGTCCAGCTGGGTATCGAGGGCAAAAAGGAGACCGGGTAAAAGACGTTAAAAAAATCAGAAAGTCAGATTAATGTTTCAGAATACTGACATTTTTTGTGGTAATTTTCAGGGAGCAGTAGGTCTTGATGGTCCAAAAGGAGAACAGGTACGTCCCATTTAACTTTATTAAATGATTAATATTATGGTATTTCATGACCTCAGTGCAGGAAGCATAAAGGTGATAAAAATAACATCTGTGTGTCTCTGGTTCTTCAGAAAAACCCGTCAGACTAAAGTTTAACCTGAACCTTAAAGGGTATCAGACACATGAAGAAACGATGATGTTGAATTGTCTGTGTGTTTATTTCAGGGACCTCCAGGAGAAGAGGGGACCCCAGGAGACAGAGGAGACTTTGTGAGTCTTTAAAAAACAAATAATAAAGTTAATACACACCAACCTGCTTTTCATAATCCTCCATCTAATGCATGTTTAAACAGCAATTTTTATACACCGGGTCATTCAAAGTGCTTTACAGAAATAAAAGAGACATTTAAAATACATAGACAAGAAAATATATATACAGAAATATTAATTTAAAATATTACCGCAAAAAAAAAAGTTAGTAAAAAATTGTAACAGCTAAAATAAATGGAACAGTTTATTTTTTAAATGAGTGGAAAATGGTCAACAGTGGAAGAAATATTAAAAACAACAACAATGAGAAACAACCGATATTTAGATGAAAATGTATAAAACTAATTTACACATCCACACCTTTCTTTTCTAAATGATGTGAGCACTAACTCTCTGGTTCATCCTTTTAAGATTCATATTTAAAAATACAAAACCAAAGAAATGTCCTTAAGCCTTCATTCAAAATTGTCAACAAACAAAAATGCACTTCTTCTCTAGCGGTGCTCAGTTTGTCCACTCTGGAACAGGAAGTATGGAATCATTTTTAGAGAAAACAAATGCAGAAAACTGACTCTATTGTTTTTGTGTTTTTTTTCCAGGGGGATCAAGGTGAACCAGGAGATAAAGGATCGGTATGTTTCATGAAACATAAACAGGAAGTCAAAAGAGTAGCTCCGCTTTATTTCTGTGTGTTTTAACCTCTCTCTTTTACGGTGCCCACAGACCGGTCCACCTGGAGAAACCGGAAACAAAGGCCCTGAAGGCGGCAGAGGAATCCACGGGAAAGAGGGCAAACCGGGCCCACCAGGACCGAGGGGGATGCAGGGGGACATGGGACTCCCGGGAGTGAGAGGAGGAGAGGGGCCAGCGGTGAGATTCACTCACAAACATGAAAGAATGCTCTAAACCAGGGGTCGTTCAGGGGTCACATACAGACCAGTCTGATCTGAAGTGGGCCGGACCAGTTAAATAACAGCATAATAATATACATATGTATATATGTTGTATATATGTATATATATATAGGTTATTATATAATAACCTAATAATAAAGACAACTCCAATTCTTCCCTTTGTTTTTGTGCAAACAAGTCTTAGTGCTCTTATTAATCACAATATGGCTTTGATGCTAATGCTATAGCCATAAAAAACACACAGGCCCACTCCGCTGTCCTCTGTTAATTAATAGTAAATGTTACACCCTGTGTTAAATTTTCTCATTTCTCTAAAAGACATTTTGGGTGTTATTGGTGTTCATACTACGTTTGTGCTCTGGTTTCATCAGTGTAGTTCCAAAAGCTGGAGCTAAACACTGCAGTCTGTTGATTAAATGACTTGGGGGAGGGGATGAAAGCTAAACAGAAAAAAAACAAAAAACATTCATTTCATAGCCTTTAATAAACAATAATTGTCTAAAAATAAATTTTGTACAATGCAAGTGTCTATTAGAAACAGTTTTTTTGGTTTTAGAGTGTGTGACAATAACAACAAAACTTGAAATGCCATTTATGTATTTCTCTGGAGTCACTGACATAGTGTGAGTGTGTTGTGACGAAACTGAAAACTCTCTTTCAGGGGAAAGCACCTTCAGATGAACACATCCAACAGGTCTGCACCAGAGTAATGCAAGGTAAGTCGCTGTCATCTTCATCAGAGTCATTGTCTCTCGTCTCGTTGAGTGACCGTGTCCCGCCGTGTCACAGAGCAGCTGGCCCAGTTAGCCGCGAGTCTGAGGCGTCCTGAGTCCGGTATCTCGGGACTGCCCGGACCCCCCGGCCCACCAGGACCCCCAGGACCGACTGGAGATAATGGCTTCCCCGGACACACAGGGTCCAGAGGTCTTCCTGGACTAAAGGGTCCTCCAGGGATCATCGGACAAAAGGGACCCAAAGGTGAGGCTCAAGAAATAAGAAGTGTCAAAATAGAGAGAAGACTACTTTAAAAGTGCCATTTTGTAATATTTTTATGAAATTAAGTGTGATTTAATAAGCCTTAGTGGCAAAAGAGCCCCAGTGGGATGGGTCTAAAGCTGCAGAGTACGAGACCTGCTCAGGGGGTCAGACCATTTCAAATCAAGTTTGTACTGTGGCTGAAATGAAGGTATTAGATGTTGAGACATTACTGGACAGAAAGGCCTACATCTGGTGTGTGTCTTGTATTTATTGTTGTATCTATAAACTTGTAACAGGTAAACGGATGTCTAAAATATAGTTTCAGGTGTTTTAAGTTAACCAATTTTAGGCCATTTTACTTGGAATTTAATTTGCCTTATGTAGATGCAGTAGGTTTTTATTGGATGTGTTTATTTCAAGTGGAGTACCATTTAGAAAAGGCAAGGTATATAAAGTATAAGGGACTCAAAGCGCTTTAGAGAGTCCATTATACATTCACTCCACAGTCATACACTGGAGGTGGAGACATGGCAGCCATGTTTGTGATTACAGCCCCTCCAACTACCAAACACACATTCATAATAAATAATAAATAATAAATAATAAATAATAAATAATAAATAATAAATAATAAATAATAAATAATAAATAATAAATAATACTATAATAGTGCTACAGCTGGAACACCACTGAAGACAAGGGGGTTAAAGTGTCCGAGGACACAACAACATTATGAACTGGGGAGAGGTGGAATCAAACTGCCAACCTTCCGGTTATAAGACGACCGCTCAGCCACTGAGCCCCTGCGCCCCTCATTACCAGTGGTCCTCGTAACACAGACTGAGAACCACTTTAGCACTTGTATGAAGCTGTAATCCAGTGTATCCTATAGTGACACGGTTGACTGTCCTCTGCAGGCGACCAGGGAGACAGAGGGGACAGAGGACCCACAGCGAGAGGACCCAAAGGAGCCCCAGGAGCTCCAGGTCTTCCAGGTAAGAGATGGAACATAAACATGACTTCAGGATAATCCCAACATTAGCTACCTTCTGTGTAAACATTTCCATAGCTGTCTATATCCCTTGAACTGCAGGACTTCTTCTCACCTCAGTAGACATTTCTAACTTAAATAAAACAAGCTTTACCAATTAGAGTTATACAGTATTAAATAAAGACGTGCTAAATGGATCTAATGAAGGATTTAAAAAGAAAGAAGATCTACAGTCCTTCTGTCCTGACGTCCAGACCAGGGTGACCTCACAGCTGGCTTCAGAGCTGACTTTCTTGGTCTTCTGCAGGTGACCCGGGCCGAGCAGCTTACGGCACAGACGGTCGTGACGGAGAGAGGGGTCCTCGCGGCGCTCCTGGAATTCCCGGTGCCCCTGGTCCTCCTGGTACGGCCGGTTTGACAGGATACTGTGAGTCGTCACAGTGCGTCCCGCCCATGGTCCCGCCCCCTCCATCAAAAGACTCGAGAATGAAGGGTCCCAGTGAGATGTGAGGAGGGCCCTGAACTGAGAACTGGGAATCTGGAGGAGGATTGCTCTCCATGAAAGAGTCTGATTGAGTGTTTGTCATTAAAATTTTACTCATCTGATGCATTAGTTTATTTAAAGGTACAATATGCAGGATTTCCATCTAAAGTATATCTTCCCTAGAACAATAAAACTATTAACACTCTGCCCTTTGTTTCCACTATTTAACTCCTTTTCTTTACCTGGAAGTGAGTAGTTCTCAGCCTAAATGAGTGGAGTAGACACAGGGCTATTTACAAACCTTTTAATGAGAATCCTGTACATTGTACCTTTAAGCCATACTTATTTGACCATAGACCCTTTCACACTTTTACATAAATGCAAATGAGCAATTGTATTCTGGCAAAGGAAGTAGTTAAGCTGTGCTGTAGGTGATCATGAAATATCCATAAACAAGATGAAATTTAGATTAAAGTCTTCTTACAAAATAGCTAGATGACATTTTTGAGTTGCTCAATGGTGCTAGGGTAACTTGAAAAGGTCCAAGAATGTTATGTCAAGCCTATTTAAATGCATAATAAGCCTAAACATACAGCACATTGACTTCAGTAAAGGACAGTTTGAGAACAATGCACAGCAAAGCAACCAACAAAACTTTTGTATTTTCAGGAAAAACTGATACATGAGCTGCAAAAGTTGAATGTCATTATAAAAAGTTACATTTAATTTTAACATCAAAGAATATAAGGCTCGAGACTGACTTCTACTGGTTGCATTAGTGCTATTTTTGGCTCTGGTTTAACAATTATTTTGACTTGCATTAACTATTTATTTGTGATGACCTGCAGTGTTCCGTTTCATATTACTGGACTATCCTTACATTGCAAACAAGGCTTGTGGTGCTTATTTGTAAAATGAATGAACCAAGCGACTACTTCTGTTATCAAAATCCATGTGGATCACGATGGAAATAAAGGAGTCTATAAACCGTCCAAAGAGGAGCTGTTGAAACCCATTTACACAAAAATAATAACTTCTACCGTCATTCTGCCATCTCTGTTTTGTAAAAAGTACTATTCTGTAGCATTAAGACGGTTCTGTTTGATGTGGACAATCCTCAAAGTTGAGCAGTTTGTGTCTCTGTACTGTTTTATGTAAATGTGTCAATATGAAAATTACACTGCTGGATGACGTCTCTGTTTGTGTTTCTCTGTTGTCTTTCCACTCAAACCCACTCCCTGTGTCTTTTCCTCTAAATGTAGAGTATACTGTACTTGATCATTTTGTGAATGAAGGGCTTGTGTAAACAAAAAAAAAAAACTGCAGCAGTTTTTTTTATCACTTTTATTTATTATCTCGAGGCTCAAGCGACATCTTCAGGTTGTACAAAAGAGGAACAATAAACACGTTTTGATAACCTCTGGCATGTTTTGTAAAACCAAGTAAAAGAAAAAAATAAATCAAACAGGTCTTTATCCGAGGCTCTCACACAGATATTTTAAATGGATATGCTTTGTATTTTTACCAGTTTGAGTGCTTTGTAAATGTAGAAGATAAACCCAGACAAAAAACAAACTAGTTGTCTTGTCTTTGCCACAATTAAACTCAGGGGCCTCTCAATAGGGGCCCCACAGACAGCTGATTCTATACATATTTACATGATGTGATTTTAATGGCTACAAATAATATCATTTCTACAATTAAATATTGATAAAAATGATTCATTCAACATTTTATAATGATCACATGTCAATGCAAAAGCCTAGTAAGTTATGTAACAAAATATACCTAGTCTGCCCCAAATTATGTACCTAGTGCGGTTTCTGACTGGTACTGGACTTTCCTTTTAAATAGTTCAGTATTATTTTTAGTAGTTACTCCTGTCTGTTTCTCCAAACCGTGACCAGAGCTGATAACCATGTCTTGTTGAGTTCTGTAGTTCCTATGGTATAGCCAGCAGATGGCGAAAATCTACAAAAAAAAATCAACCCACGAAGAAGAAAATTCAGACCGGAAGTTTATGGTTGACGTAGACGGGCGTCGTTTTCAAAGCTCGTTAACGGTTGTTGTCTTGGTGCTGGTCTCCAACTGAAAACAATAAAACACAGCCAACTAATGAACTTTTTACCAATCTGGTGCCATGAATTGATTTGTACACCAGCCCGATTCTTTCCAGGTAAATATAAAACATAAATGATACTTAATTTTCTAACACAAGCGTTATGTTTGGTCTATTTTGATGCTAACTGTTAGCCTAGCAAATTCCTTTAAACTTTTCACTTTGGCCTGAAATTAGATTCACAATTTTGAAATCACCATAGGACCTGAATATATGCCTGAATTAAGGCTTTTATCAGCTCGTTAAATTGTCAGAAATGCTCAAAGAAAGTCGTAAAATCAGTGTTGTTTCGTGAATGTAGCTAATTGAAAATGTAGCCCAACTCAAGACAGAGTCGATTGAAACCACTGACACCAAACAGAAAGGCACCTAAGTTAAATACAATGGGAACTGTTAAATGTTATTGTTACTCCTTGCTTTAAAATAAATTTGTAGGCTGCAATAATTTATTTTTATACAAATAATTGCCTCAGATTCCATCAGATCAAATCTTGGAATTTTTTTTTTATCGTGATTCATTTGTGCATTGTTTTTGCAGCTTTCTGTAAAGCGCATGATGGACAGCCTGGAGTTTTCAGAGGAGGAGATCCAACAGCAACTGGAGCTTCTCGGCTACAAAAACATTTCAAAAGAGAAGCTACAGGAGTTTAAGAAAGGTAAAGCTGAGCCCAAGATTACAGCCAAGAAGAAAGTGTCATAACTACAATATTTTAATGAAATA
Organism: Neodontobutis hainanensis; assembly: GCA_024349245.1. Classification (NCBI taxonomy): domain Eukaryota; kingdom Metazoa; phylum Chordata; class Actinopteri; order Gobiiformes; family Odontobutidae; genus Neodontobutis; species Neodontobutis hainanensis. The sequence continues at coordinate 609,895 of JALDNG010000108.1, forward strand.
TTGATTGAAACTCTTGTGTGTTGTCAGATCTGGATGGACTGATTCGAAGTGGACAGTGGCAAAGTCTGATGTCTCCTGACAACTCGGAGATAATCACACCAAACACAAGTCCTCCAGCTTTTACCAAAGAGAAAGGTCAGTCTGCAGGAAGATAACACTTAGATTAAGTAAATGTACAGCATGTTGATAAAATGACAACATTACTCCTAGTCTAGTTTAATACATAAACAATACAAACTGATAATACTGTATCATAAACTTATGTAATAAAAAATGCAATTAAAATTTTATTGAAATGCGAAATCTTGCTTTCAATCTGCTCCATCTAATTGAACAGTATGAAGTGTGCAGCAACTATGCTACAATAAAAAAAAATATATATATAAAATTCATATATTCAACAAATTTACCAATATTGAAAAAATAAACCAAAACATTTACTAATATTAATAAGAAAAATAATGAAAATTAATTTATTCAATATGTTGATATACATTTACTTAGTAATAATTTATTAATAATAATAAATAAAATTTTTCTGTTATTAATGAATTGTTGTGGTTGTTTCTTCTCCTTAGTTTGTTTTGTCATATTAAATGTTGATTTGTTTTTTAAGGGGTATGCAAAATAAGTCTTCGACTTTGGCCTACACCCTTTCAGTCATATAATGACAAATTAAAATGACAATGTAATATTATATTGCTTTTTGTTTTGACTTGAAAAAAAAAACAATAAAAAAGTTAATATAAAGATATATAGCGCAGTCTTAATATTACACTAGTTTAGATTATATTAATGGCTGTTTTGTCTTGTTTTTGTTTTTTAGTGGGTCGTTACACATTCAGAGGATCTGGTGAAGGTTTTTTCTTGCATCCAAAAAACTGGGATCACGATGTACGAGTGAGTGTCTAGTGTATTTTACAAATTTCACACTCAGATTTATTTATTCTGGGCAATTCAGAGTCACCTACATGTTTTTAAGTAGAGGATTAAATGATGAGCTCTATGCTCTACTCCCAGGTGCTGTCTCCTCAGAACAGAGACTCCGCTCCACAGTCTGGTCACTGTGACTCTTATGCTCATCACACGGTGGCCACAAAGCCATCAACTGTGCGTCCGGGAGCTCCCAGCATGCTTCAGGTGGAGCCTGAACCTGAGGACACGCTGCAGACGGACAGCTACGTGTCGACACCGGGCAGCAGCAGCCAGGGACGACGCTTCATCAAAAGAAAAGTCCTCAGGTGGATAGAGTTTATGCAAGAGTCTGTGTTTTATTGCTGCTAGCTGTACTGAGCCCACATATATATTATGACATTCATGAGACTCGTGTAGTGGCTAGTGCTAAAGACAGACCATGCAGAATTTCCACATAAATGTTTAACAGACCTGGCCCAGTACCTACATTTACATTACATTAGTCATTTAGCAGATGCTTTTTTCAAAGCGACTTACAAGTGAGGAAAACAATGGAAGCAATTTTAATGACACAAGGTAACAAAAAACTTAAGTGCACCAAAACATTTGTCTGTTTAATGTAAGTCACAGTGAAGAGTAAAAAGTGAACGGTCAGTAGAGCAGAGCTGTCAGTGAGAGTCCATTCAGAGCTGGAGCTGTGGTGCATTCACTGACTGAAGACCCAGCTGGAATTGTAACATGTCCAACTGTTAAACCAATGAGATAGCTGCTCTAGAGTTAGCAGCAGCATTAGCCACAACACAGTGAGCAGCAGGGCTAGAGGAAACTGTATTTTCTCTTTCCATTTACATTTTTTGGCACCGTCCAAAATGAATAACTCATTGCCCAGTCTTAGTCAACTGTGACCTCACTGACTAATTAATTGTTCATTTCTTGATGCTTGGACAATTGAGTGGAAATGAAGACCTAACTTTTGTTTTGTTTTTTATTCTTAAACAGGAAACATAAAGGACAGTCTCTCGTCTGCGATGAATCAATTTACAGCGTAGACTCAGGTAAAATAATCTCTCTGTTCTATCCATTTTCATTTTCAGTAAACTCACACAAACCAATTCAGACTAAAATGATTACAAAGGAAAGTCTCAGAGTGTCCTCAAATGGAGTTAAGGTGATTAAAATTCAAATTTTATGTCCGAACTGCAAATCCAAAGGTGAAGCTTTCTGAGAGAAACTGTATCAGGGAGCTGTAATCCCATCAGACATCAGCAGTAGGAGCTGTTTGTGAGAAGAGCCCACAGTTAATTAATCCTCTTATGTCTCTGGAGCCTTAAACCACCTGCTTCCACTCTTCACTTCAGCCACAAAATGAACCACGCAGAGAGGAACGAGGACAGAGAAGACGACAAGAACTCACTGTATTCGTCATTTTGGTCAGACAGAGAGAGTGAGGATGAAAGAGAGGACTCTGAAAGTGGATTTAAACAGAAACAAAACACAGAGGAGACGAAACATGAGGCTTTGGAGGAAGATAAACCTGGATTCAACAACACAGAGGAAGGAAAAATAAGTAAAGAAAACACTTTGAAAAAGCAGGACAAAAAAAAGTCGGAGAGTTTAGAAAGTGGTGGAACTACTGACGATGACGATGAGGAAGAGTATAGCACTGATGACGACGATGAAGAAATGGAAAGTGAAAGACGGATTAAAAAAGAAGGCGTTAAAATTGTGACAAATACTGATAAAGATTTGACTGAAGAAGCTTTGGAAAAGAAAAAGACCAAAAAACCGAGGAATGCTACTGAAGTGAGTTCAGAAAATGAAGAAACTAGTGATGAAGATGGGGAGAGTGATGTCACAAAAGAAACCACTAAACTGAAAAAAAGTTGTAAAAAATGGAAGGATTTCTCTGACGATAGTTCGGCAAACGGAGAGACTAGCAGTGACGGTGACAAAGACGAGGCAGAAGTGAGGTTTAAACCCAGGATTTTGAGTGTAGGTGGTAAAGGGGACCAAAGGCCAACAAAGTCTGGAGAGTTTATCCATTTGGAAAATGGCCGAAATGACAAGGAATTAGAACAAACCAATGAGTCCTTCAGAAAACCAACTTTAAGTGAAACTAGTCAAAAGAGTTCAGGAAATGCAAGCTCTAAGAGTGACGATGATGAATCTGAAGAGGCAGAGGAATGCAACAGTTCTTCTCCGGAGAGTTCAGAAAGAGAAGAAACGACTGGAGCTAGACACAATCCTCGAGGAAATGGAGAAAAGACTAAAGAGATTAAAGGGAATGAGTGTACAATGGGAAAAAGGGTGACTCTGGAAGCGGAAATTTCAAAAACAAGCAGTGATGATGAGGAATCTGGTTCTGACGAGGAAGAAGGTGCAGAAGCAGAAAAAAAGGCTAAAGGAAATGTTGGAGAGGAAGAGGCCGAAACAGAAAAAAGTACAAAAGAGTCTAGTAAAGATGACAAAATATTGAAATGTTTTACTAAAGAGAGTTTGGAAAATGAAAGAACTAAAGTCAAAACGAGAGAAGTTACTGGAGACAGATCAGAAAATGGCAAGAAAAATCAAAGGGAACCAAAAGGAGGAGTACAACCTGAAACAAAGGAATCTTTTGAAAAACCACTGAGAGCAAAAATGTTGAAAAATGTGAGTAAGTTGAGTGAAGAAAGCACTGAAAATGCAAAAACTAACAGCAATGATGGTCAATCTGGTTCTGACAATGAAGAAGTGGAGACTAAAGTATTCATTGCTAGAAGCACTAACGGGTCTGGTAAAGATGACAAAAAGTTGAAAATGTTAAGAGACTTTGATAAAGAGAGTTTAGGAAATGCAAAAACTAGCATTGATGAAGAAGAGGCAGAAGAGAAGCCAGGAATCAAAGGCAAAGCATCATTTAAAGATAATAACAAGCTAAAAAAACAGGGAGCTTTCACTAAAGACAGTTCTGAAAATGATGTAACAAGCAATGATGAAGAAGAAGCAGGAATCTGTGAAAAACACCTGAAGTCTCTCACAGATGAGGAAAAGATTAAAATGTCTGGATACTTTCTTGATGAGAGTTCAGAAAATGAAGGCTCTAGTGATGATAAAGGTGGAGAAAGTGTCAGTAACACTGAAGATGGAGATAAAACTAAGATGGAGATTGAAGGAGAAGAAGAATCCACATCAAAGTTTGTGGACGCATCAGAGGAAAGAGCAAACCAACAAAAATGTTTTGGAAATAATCGTAAAAGCACAGACAATTTTGACAAAGGGCTAAATGAAGAGTTAAAGAGTTTGGAGACAGGAAACCAAAGCAAACAAATGGACTTTATGGAAGAACGCTCAGAAAATGTGACATGTGAAGATGAAAATGTGGAGTCTGAGCGAGAAATTCAAGAACAGTCACATAAAAAAAGGAGAAACAAAAAGAGTTCAGAAAATGAGAGTGAGAGCTCTTTTGAAATGGTTTTGGAAAAAGACCAAAAAACGAGTGACGAGGAGAGTGAAGAGATTGAGCGTTGGTTTGAAGAGGAGGCTTTGGCAGAGAAACAGCCTGAACTTGACCAACACAGTGACTTTGAAAGAGAGAATTTGGAGAAAATGATGGATGAAGAAAGCTGTGGGAGTAGTTTATTAAGTCCCGCCGTGAGTTTAATGACATCCGGTTACGGCACGTATCAACCCGAAGAACAAGAAGAAGCTTGCATCGAAGAGCTGGACGAACGATTGACCGTTGCCGAGTTCGACAAAGACTCCCTTTACAGTTTTGGAGACGAGAACAGGAGCGAGAAACCCGTCCACAAAGAGGCCACGTTGAGAAACATCCAAGCTGAAGATGAGTATTGGGACGGGAAGAGGCTAAACGATGGAGTCGAAGGAGTTAAACGATTGGAGATGAACGATGAAGACGAGGTACAGAGCAACAAAGACATAAAGTTCATCGACTCCAGAGTGGATCAGAGCAGGATGTCTTATAGAAGGATGTACCAGGAGTGGGAGGGAAATCTGAGGCGTCCCATCGGTAAATACTGACTTTCAAAATAAGACCAGAGCACACTTGACTTATTTAAATCTAAGCTTATTGTGTAGATAACTCTTTAAATCTTTTTTTTCCATTAAGCTATTAAACATAAAAGGATATTTTGTGTGGAAAAATGTGCTCATTATAATCAAACGAATCAACATAAGTTCTGTTAGAGACAAAAAAAATGTGTTAAAATGAGAATCTTTGTAGCTCTAATTGTTAACATAGATAGAAGCCTCTTTTTTTTTTTTTTTGTCTAAAACTAAAACTCGTTTTTCTGCAGAAGGAGCGAGTTGTCTGGAGGAGCGTTTGGCCGAGGTACATTTATCCCCGTCCGTCCGACACGACTCTGAAAACGAAGAGTTAACGAGTCACAGTGAATCTCACAGCTCTGATGGACTCTCCGAGGGAGCCTTCGAGTCCTACATCAGAGGCATGGTGGGTAACGTAGTCCATACTTGTGTGTAATGTGTTGCTGCGTTGAACATAACTGAAGTTTGTTTTGAACAGAGCCGGAGTCACAGTGAAGGAGACATCAGGCCCAAACCAAAATCTTGTGAGTAAAAAGCCAGGTCTACCAAAAGTCTTAGCTGCTCACATTAGCATCGTATGACACTGCTAACACCAAGCAGTTTAGATTAGTTTCCTTTTTTCATGTGAATTATTTTCTGTTTCAGTTATCCGCCCTGTGCTCGGTCAAACAGGACCTAAGAAGACTGACCCAGTGGCAAAGTAAGTTTTAAAAAACCTGAATAAGACATTTACATGCCGTTATGTTTGTTAATGCAGCTGGTCTGTGCAGGTATTTCCAGTACAAACAGCTCTGGGACATGTTCAAACTTCCAGGAGAAAATGACAGGAAAGCTCTGCGCTGGGAAATCAAGGTACTGCAGTGGTGTATTTATGGAGATTACACAAAAAACTATCAAGGGGAATGTGCACTCTTAATATTCTTTCAAAACGAAGAATTTTAACTGGTCCATCAGGATTTCTATGAGTGCAAAGGAAACTTCCAGACCCATGTTTATTCATCAAGTGAACAGAATGGAAATCCTTGACACTAATGTTGCCTTAGGGGCCTAAATACGTGGCTAAAGTAACACATTTGTCTTTTTCAACAGGAGCGTCTTGCCTATCAGCCTCCACCTGTAAGTGTCACCCATACATTCTACCGTTTGTCCACAATATTCTCCTCTTTCTGCTCTTGACTAATAATCTTATTGTGTTGCAGCCAAAGCCTCGTAAAGTCTTCATGCCCAACACTTACACCGTCCCGACGGAGAAGAAACGCTCTGCTCTTCGATGGGAAATCAGGAATGACTTGGCGAATGGGAACCTCCCTCACTCGTACAACTACAGATTTTAAGCCTTACATTAAACACAAACTCATTTTTGTATCCAACGTTTATTATTTTTTATATATTTTACATAATTTATTATTTTTTTGGTTGTAAACGTAATAAAGAGGTGACAGAAGCGGTCTATATGTGTTATAAGTCGGAGTAAGGCAGCTTGAACGGATACAGAGGAGAGTAACGCGTGTCGTGCCAGAGCAGCTTCTCCTCCAGAAACCGGACAGTTTCTAAAGTCAGAACAAGGGCTTCGTGCTTCAACATGCTGTGTACGTTCAGACCTGAGGAGAAATCAGTAAAGTGATGGGTTAAATAAAAGTAATACAAAAAAGTAAAGTCTATCAAAGGAGAATAATAGTTTGAGTTTGTAAAATATAAACTCACCGATGGCTGGAATGATGTTGACGGTCTTTAAATCTGCTGTGGCTTTAAGAATGTTCTCAGGAAACTCCTCACCTCTGGAAGAAAAAAAAATGTGACTCAAAGTTGCTGATAGTAACAGGTCTAGAATAAAGCTTTATAAAGAGTACACGTCAAAAGTCCTGTCTCATCAACTTCTCAATGTTTTAGAAAAGTCTTATTGTAGACTTAAAGCACCACTGAGCAACTGTTACAAGAGAGATGTTTGTGAACTCACACGTCGACGATCAGCACGGACTGTCCCCAGTGTCTCTGTCGGATGAGGTCGGTCAAATACTGAGGGTCTGGAGTCGGGACGTCCAGAGAGTCTACTATGTGAAGGAAATCCTGAAACACAAAACAACCAGTCGAAACGAGAAGTACTGGCATTCATTTTCAGCTCCTTATAATCCATTATAAGTAAAGTAGGTAAGGGCAAGCGACTGAAAATGTTTAAAAAATAAAATGTGGATTTGGGCCACTGAGCCAACAAAATTTGGTTGTTTTTTGGTTGAAAAATGACGAGTAAAATGTGACAAATTTAGATGATGCCCAGGTGGTCATTTATTGCATATGGTTCATTTTCCTAAAAGAAATGTAAACTAATAGTATCGTAGAATGGCATTTATCTACTTTACAGTGACAAAGACATGTGCTGTGTTTTTTAAATTATATCCACTTAAATATATGTATGTTATTCATCTTTTTTTTTTTTTTTTTTTTTTTTTTAATACCTGCGTCATCTTGGAGCTTAGGGCCACTTTAAGACCCATCACCCGGACCTTCATTGGCAGCATGTAATAGTAACTGGTAGGGCCCCTGGGTCCATGAGACACACCACCTGAAACACACACACTTTTGATACTAAATGGACTTAAACCTTATGTTGAGAGAACACCAACAACAAAATACACAAACATCATTGTCAATAATTAAATGAGTCCAACAGAAATAAAAGGCTGTCTCTTTTAAACTCAGTGAACTGTTGATAATTAATGTAAAATGGTGGGACTGATTTGAGCTCTTTTGCTTTAAATTATTGTATTTTTCCAACAGGATTAAACAGCATTAGTTTACAAAGACTTATACCAGCAACAAGGTCAGATTATTAAGAGTCACACAAACTAACCCTGGTGACCTAAAGCTTACCTCCTCTCCAAATCGGTGACCTGATGCTCCCATGTCGCGCTCTTCCACTTCCTTTCTGTTGCCACGGTTTCCTGCCTCCACCTCTGACCTCTGACCTCACCTTTGTTTTAGCATGGCTCTGAAAAAAACATCAGCAAAGATTGATATAATATTTAAACATAAGTCACTTTGGACCAGTTACTACAGGAAATTAAACTGTGTCAGAGCAGGTTTATTTATTAAGCCCCTTTGATGTGCAGAGACTTTTAACTGGCATAAATACAATACTTCGACATAACAGAAGGAAGAACCTGTTGTACTTACTATTCTTTTGAAATTCCTCTGCCAGGTTTCAACTTGATGAAGAATATCAAGCCTAAAAAAGATAAAAGTATATTAGATTTTGAATGTGTTTTCATGATAAAAGCACAAATACATGTCAGATAAATATTCCAGCACGGGTTAGCACAACAATGTTGTGAAAAAGGTGATTAATAATTTTTTTTAGAAGCCCATTCTGTTACCTATCTACCTCACAATATAACAGGAAGCCAGGCTCATCATGTTTAATAAGTTAAGAAGAGAAAATATTAAGAAAAAAGTGGTCAGAAGATTTTTAAAATACTTTCACGAACAACAAGCATCCACACTATAAACACTAACCAGTTAATACTATAATTCAATCTATATGTTGCCATGAAGAGCTGGTTATTATAAACAGTTTAAACTGACCTGGGGGGTACAGAGAACACGTCTGGATGCAGCTCAGTCAGTCCCAGCGGCTCGTCATCCTGTTTCATCAGAGTGTCGACCCAGGTCCGCAGTGGACTCAGGTGAACCGGCACTGGAGCCTCACATGACCTCAGGACGGGGAGCAGGCAGTCAGAGGAAGGGGCAGGACGCTCTGTGGGTCAGTCAGGACAAGACTCAGAGGACCACAGTGAAATCAGATTCAGTCATAAATGTCTGTCTGCAGCACGGAGTAGGTTTGCCATTGCAACAGGCATTATGACTGTGGTCTTGTTTTGAATAAGGAGGATTCCATGTTTGAAATGAAGACCAGTCACCAAAGATTTATTTATTAGCATTATTTCTCACTGGATTAATTTCAAAGGAAAACTAGTTCTTTATTTTTAATTTAATAGCCACTTTCCGTCTCCTTTGCAGAAAATTATTTTATTGAGACTCTGGACTGGAATCTAAAAAGCATGTGCCTCTATTTGTCATTCACTGCTGTTAAAGTGTTGGTCAGTTTGTTCAGTTTGTGTGTGTGTGTGTGTGTGTGTGTGTGTGTCAATGCATCTGAGATTTGTACTAAATATTAGCAAAAACACAGTCAAATTCAAACCTTCTCAAGTCTGTACTCACTGAGTCTGGAGGGATCCACCAGGTTTGTGGGCAGCAGTAAGTTTGGAGGGACAGCACTTTCCCCGGCGAACGATGAGACAAACTAAAGACAAGAAGTGTATGTTTGAGAGACTCAAAACCTTTAACTTAGATTACACTAACATTTTTATATCTCTGTATACGTTTATGGAAAAACAGAAAACTCCCACAAGGACAAAAACAGCCGAAAAGACCAATAGATGAATAGAAATGAATATATATTGTAGCTGCCTGTCACATAAACACATTGCATCGATGGTCTGTGAGTGACACGAAGAAAAACGTTAAATTCTTTACATATCACAACATTAAACTCACTCTTATAGCAGCTCCTCGGCCACAAACTACCAAAGAATAGCGAAGCATTTCGGTGTGTTTTGTCTCCAACCATTCAATTCATTTTTAAATCCACATTGGTTGATATTCTTTCCTGTTTGTAGCGTGAAAGGTCGAGTGGTCTGTCGGCGCGCACAGATGACGTCACGAGAAAGCGCTGTTGCCATGGTTGTTTGCGAAAGGCCCGTTGTCGCCATCCAGCGGCCGAAATGTAAAATATTAATCTTTTCAAGTTATTTGAAGAGTACAATATGAAGAGTTTGACCAAAACCCTCCACGACCAAGTGTTTATTGAATAAAAAGTGGTTACGGTTTAAGCTAGCTACTTTTTAAACAAGATGAGAAAGGCACAACAGGACTTTGGTTACCTGTTAAAAACTATTCAAAAACTATTACAAGTTAAACATAATGTAAACTGTTGCCTTAGTCAAACTGCTCCAGAAAACATGGACAGGGAATATATTCAGCCCATTTCTCATAATGTATTTTAGACATTTATAGTGGATATTTATACAGAAGTTTGTTAGCACTCCTCAATTATTACCTATTTTCAAAAGACAAAAATTTATTACCCTGCTTCCTCCCACAGACCAAAGACATCCAATGTAAGCTAATAATAGGCATAAGAAAATGTATGGATCCTTTAGCATTTGTGTTTTACAAATTTCATTTTTTTACTGTATTTCATGTAAAGATGCTGTGTGGTGTCTATACTTATACTCCTTATACTTATTTAATTTTAATCACTTATTATAGGCTAGGTCTAAAAGTTGTCAAAATAATGAATTGGTGTTACATAAATTGTGTTAAAATGTATTTATGCGGTTCACAGAATATTCTTTATCATCAAAAATTGTTTTTATTTTTTTACATTTTAACATTAAAAAAGCAGTGCATAAAGCTTGGCAGTGAGGGATTTATGTAGAATAAAACAGTGACAGTGCTAACATTCAAATACTCCTTATATTATGTTTACTTGACATACAATAAAGGTTTGACATTTATCAAAAACAAGTGCAAAAAAGAAGACCAGGACTGCTTTGTTTCAGCCAAATACACAGAAACATATGTACAAAATAAAATTACACAGAATGTAAACAACATTAACTCACAATAAATAATAAAACCATTCAAAGTGTGAGAAATCTTTGGTACCTTTAACTAATGCCATGTTCACACATACTCAGGTATTTTTAAAAAAATTATGAAAAAGATTTGGCATTAGAGGCATTAGAAAATAAATGTTGTAATTTAGAAAGGCCCCTCTCATTAAAAATAACCAGAGGCCACAACTGACTCATAATGAAGATCTAATGTAACATTCATGTTTTTTCTTGTCTATGAGTGAACACAGTCAACAGAGTGTCTAAAAGTTGTTACCTTTTTGTGGAATTGTGTATTTTCTGTCGCCTTAAACACTGATAGTGTGTGAAAGTGTTTTTAAAGATACCCTCCTAAATGTGGACAAGGCATTAGACAAGGTTTGAAAAGAAAGTCCCTTTCCCGTCGCTTTTACTTGGAACATCAAGATCTATGTTTCCAGAATGAAAATCAAGTCCCCCAAGTCTGCTATATTTACGGTTTGGTGCTTTCTGACTCTGTGCATGGTCGTTGAAAACAGTGACGTAGTACTCATCTGAATTTACATTTGGCTGCACCATTGATTGACCTTTTAGATTCACCTCAGCCCCACCGGTCGTCATTCGCCTGCTTAGTCTCGGGTCTACACTATCAAGATTAAGGCCGGAAGAGGAGATTTTTTGTGACATGTTGAGGTCCATCTTAGATCCTCTTGCTTTTAGAACGTGCTCTGATCCAGTAAAATCGTCAATGTTCAGATCTGAATGAAAATCAATGTTGTCGTCCATCATTGGGAAACTAGACCTCATTTTATCTTTTGGCAGTTTTCCATCTGGAAACTGGGGATGATAATCAAGATTATCCACGTTCAAGTCTGGGATTTTAATACTTCCTCCTGCAACGTCTGATCTACGAATCTTGTAGGTAGGATTTTTGAATTGCAAAGACGGCTCATCAATGTCCAGATCTGGATGCATTTGTGGATTTCGGATGCTAGCTTTAGGCATGTTGAGGTTGAGGTTGGGAGATCTGTTGCTTCCCATGAGCCCTGGAGGCTTCATGTTGAGTTCAGAGCCTTCAAATTCTGGCATGTTGAAAGAAGGATTTTTCATTTTGCCTTCCACTAAATCAAGATCAGTATGAGGTCCGTTCAAATCAAAATCAGGAGCATTTATTCCTCCTTTGATTTTGGGAGCCTTAAAGTTTATGTCAGCATCCGGTAAGTCTACATTTGGCGCTTTTAAGCTAGGGCCCTTAAGTTTGGGTCCTGAAAGACTTGCATCAGGTATTTTCATCTTTCCCCTTGGACTGTCAAAATCTAAATTTGGCAAATTTATGTCAGGGCCTTCAATCTTGGGGGTTTTCGACGTCCTAACTTTGGGCTTTCTGAACGTTACATCTGGCGAATCCATTTTGAGATTGGGAGCACTAATGTCTAATTTAGGAGCTTTGAGGTCCAATGTTCCGCCTTTTACTTTTGGAGCTTTGAGATTCATTTCAGGGGTTTTTAAGTCAGAGTTATAGTTTGGACTGTTTAACGTTGGACCAGAGAAGCCAATATCAGGAACTTTTACATGTGGTTTCTTAATTTTTGCTGATGGACTGCCGAAACCAACATCGGGCAAGTTAGTTTTGGGCCCTTTCAGGTTAACATCTGGTGCCCTAATGTCAATGTCTGGACCATCAAAATCACCATCAATGTTAGGCCCGCTCAGGTTCGGCATTTTCATTTTTGGCATTTTCATTTTAGGCTTTTTGAGTTTTGCCTTAGGTGAACCCATGTTGACATCAGGAGCGTTGATGTTCAGTTTAGGAGCTTTCATATTCCAGTCAGGGGTGTCAATGCCTCCCTTTATCTTTGGAGCTTTCAGAGAGAAATCTGGTGATTTCATATCTGGGTTTAGGTCTAAGTTTGGCCCTTTGGGTAAAGTGCCTGATAGGTTCATCTTTGGCATTTTGAGTTTCCCAGAGGGTGCTTTCATGTCCCAGTCTGGAGCATCAAGCCCTGGCATCTTCAGTTTGCCTGAAGGCATGTCTGCATTGATCTTAGGGGCATTAATGTCCAGTTTGGGATTTTTAAGATTGAGGTCTGGGGTCTTTATTCCTCCACTGAGGTCAGGACCAGAGAAGTCCAGGTTTGGAGATTTGAGATTCAGGTTAGGACCCTCTAACTTTGGATCAGAAAGCCCGAAATCAGGCAGGTTTATGTTTGGCTTTTTGAAAGTCCCAGATGGACCAGAAACATCAAAGTCTGCTTTAGGAGCGTTCAGCTTCAGATTGGGTGCATTTATGTCCATGTTTGGACCCTTTAGTCCACCATCAATGTCAGGTCCTTTGAAGCCTGGGCGGCCGAACTTGGGCATTTTAAATTTGGGCATTTTAAATTTAGTTTTAGGTGAGTCAATGTTAAGATCTGGACCATCTAACTTAGGACCTTTAAGGTTGACATTAGGCAGGTCCACATCAGGAGTGTTAATGCCCCCCTTTATCTTTGGAGCATTTAGATCAAAGTCTGGTGACTTTAGATCTGCATCTAGCTTTGGTCCTGACATATTAAATTTGGGCATTTTGAGTTTCCCAGAGGGAGCATTTATGTCCCAGTCTGGACTCTGGAGCTCAGGCATCTTCAGTTTACCTGAAGGCATGTCCAGCTTTGGTGAATTAACATCCAGTTTAGGAGTTTTCAGATCAAGTTTGGGCATGTTTAGGTCCGGAGCCTTTATTCCACCGCCCAGTTTAGGGCCTGATAGATCAAAGTCAGGTGATTTAAGGTCTAAATTAGGACCTTTTAACTTTGGGCCGGAAAGACCTAAATCTGGCAGGTTAAAGTTTGGTTTCTTTAATTTTCCAGATAAATCAACATCTGGCATTTCTAAATCAGCTTTAGGAGCCTTTAGGTTAACATCTGGTACATTTACATCAAAATCTGGTCCATCCAGTTTTCCATCAACCTCAGGTCCTTTTAGACCAAATTTAGGCATCTTCATTTTGGGCATTTTAAAATTACCTTTTGATGAACCAATGTTGACATCAGGAGTGCCCATGTCTATGTTAGGACCATTAAGATCCACATTAGGTAGATCTAAGTCTGCTTTTGGCCCCTTAAGATTCGGTAGATCCAGGTCAGGACCATCTAGACCACCATCAATATTAGGTCCTTTGAGGCTTGGAAGATTAATATTAGGCATTTTCATTTTTGGCATTCTGGTTTTTACATTTGGTGCACCAATGTTGACATCTGGAGGGTTAAGATCCACATTGGGTAGGTCAAAGTCAGGAGCATCTATTCCACCTTTTATCTTAGGAGCTTTCAAATTTAGATCTGAATTTAGGTCTCCTTTTGGTAATGTACCTGAAAGATTAGGCATTTTAAACTTACCAGAAGGACCACTAACATCCCATTCTGGACTTTGAAGCTCGGGCATCTTCAGTTTGCCCGAGGGCATGTCTAGGTTAAGATCTGGTTTGTTCAGGTTCAAGTTTGGCTTAGATAGATCAAAATCGGGCGTTTTTAGTCCTCCGCCCATACTCGGCATTTTAAATTTGGGTTTTTTGATTTTGCCTTTTACATCTGGAGAGTTGATGTCTAAATTTGGAGCGTGGAGGTCCACATCAGGGAGACTAGCATCAGGAACATCCATATTTAGCTTTGGAGATTTCAAATTTAGGTCAGGTGTCTTCAACCCTGCGTTTAGATCTATATCTTTAGTTTTTGGTAACGTGCCAAAGAGCTTGAATTTGGGCTTTTTGATCTTACCAGAGGGAGCGTTTATGTCCAGTTTACCAGAAGGCATGTTAAAATCCATGTCTGGAGAGTTAACTTTTAGCTTCGGATCAGGTAAATTCACATTGCCTTTAAACTTAGGAGCAGAAAGATCTGTGTCAAGACTTGGTGATTTCAGATTGGGTCCTGACAAGTGCAAGTCTGGTCCCTCAAAATCAGGCACTTTTACTTCTGGTAAATCAAATGTAGGCATTTTAAACTTTGGCGCTTTGACTTTCCCTGACGGACTGTTGATGGTCGGCACTTTCAGATCGACTTTGGGATCAAAGTTTACTTTTGGTGCTTTGAGATCAGGTGTTTTTAAACTAGCATCACCCGAGAGATCAATCTTTGGCCTGATAATTTTTCCAGTTGGGGCATCCATGTCTAAATTAGGTGCTTTCAGGTCTATTTTTGGTTTCCTGAAATTCATTTCACTCATGCCATTTAAATTTAATTCTGGTGGATCAACTCCCGGCATATCAAGATCTACGTCTGGTGCATTTCCAGAGAGTCTAAACTTGGGAGTTTTCACATAACCAGAAGGCTCATCCAACTTTAAGTCTGGATTTTTGACGTTGACGTTTGGACTGTTTGAGGATGTACCTGAAAAATTCATTTTTGGCATTTTGAATTTTGGCATGGAGAAATTGCTGCTTGTTCCTTCAGTGTCTACTTTAGGAGCATCAAAGGAAGGACCAGACAGCTTTGTCCCATTGAGGTTTATCCCCATATCAGGCATGGTTAGATTAGGATTGTCCATGCCTATTTGTGGTGCTCTTAATCCTCCTCTGCTTTCAAATCCAGGAGTTTCAAAATTTGGCATTGACATGTTGGCGTTTGGCAAACGCGCAGTGGCCCTTGAAGTAAAGTCAGGATTTTCTGGAAAAGTCCCTGCAGGATTTAAGTCTGGGCCGTTCAACTGTGGACCTTTAGCCCCAGCGTTAAGTCCAGGAAGCTGACCAAGACCTAATGGTGGAAGATTCATGTTACTGCCACTTGCAAGATATCCCTCTCCTGAACCCGTAGATGAAGGTGAGTCTGCGTGCACCTCACTGCTCTTGTTTTTCAGGAGACCAAAGTCAACTCCAAGGCGAGGCAAGGTAGACTCATATTTAAGGTTTTGTTTGGATGAAGCTGGGCTTGCTGAGATGTCACTGTTCAGATGAGTTTCAGCATCAACAGAGCTGGCTCTCATAAACTTCTTGATTTTGCTGTTGTAGAGTTTGTTGTAAGAGTCTTGCAGCATCTGGAAAAGCAATAAACAAGTTAGATATAGTTTGGTAACATGTCTGTTCCAGTCCCTCTGCTTTACAACAAACAAGAGAATCCATTTATTCAGGTTTCATCCCTTTTATCCAATGGTCAGAGCCTTAATTAGTCTAAAAACTAGCAGCAGATACAGTGCTGTATTTGACAGTAGAAATTTATAAGGCTTTTTAAGGGTTTGGAGGAGCCAACAAGGGACATTGAAATTGAAAGATCTTCATCTGGTGGTTTTCCAGAGGATCTAAATTTGTGAGTTTTAACATAACTAGAAGGATCATCCAAGTTTAAGTCTGGGTTTTTGAGTTTCTTCGAGAACTGTAGATCCATTTTAGGAGAGGGAATGTCTGTCACAGATGGAAGGCAGTATCTCTATTCTCTTAGGGGTTTTAATTATTGTCAAAATAAAAACAGACTTCCACTCTGAACATTCAATCTTGTTTCCATTTTCAAACACTTTATGTATAAAAAACTATTTTTCATTCATGTTTTATGTTTTGCATTTACATTTATTCATTTAGCTGACGCTTTTATCCAAAGCGACTTACATTGTTCTACAGTAATCACCAGTGTTACAGCCACTGGAGGCAAGATGGGTTAAGTGTCTTGCCCAAGGACACAACAACAGTATGAACTGTAGGGAGAGCGGGAATCGAACCGCCTACCTTCCGATTGAAGAACGACCGCTCTATCCACTGAGCTACTGCTACCCCGTTTTGTTAAAAAAAATACAAATTTGTTTCAAAATTAAAAAAATATGTTTATCAGGCTTTTTTATTTAGAAAAGTCTAGATGAGAGAAAATTATAACTAGCATAGGGAACAGAGGAAAAACAACAAATAAAATTATCACTGCAAAAAAATCTGATTGAAATATAGCCAGAATGACTGGGACACTTCTTTAAAGCTAATAAGACCTATGTATGTGACTCACCGTCTTAGGACCTTTGGTAATTTGGTCCAGATTTTCCATGCTCCTGCTCATGTTGCTCCTGGTGAAGACCTGGACTTTTGAGTCAAACGGCTCCATTATCTTCAGCACCTGTAACACCTCGTCCCTCGAAAGCTTGTCAAAATTAATGGCTGCCCCAACAAGTTCATCCCCTGAGAAGATAAAGGCAGCTTAGTTAACACAATAATATTTTAATATTTCAGTCTTTCTAATTTAAAAAAAACGATTGATGTCTATTTTTTAAAGTAGTTAAAAGCCTTGCAGAAAAACGGTATGATCTCGTACCTTCTCTGAATTCCTGTGTCTCTGAGCCACTGTTGATGCTGGATATAACCACTCCTCCTTCTTTCGACTGCTCCAGGGTCAAAGCCTCAGACAGGCTCCTCTCTCTGCGATGTGACAGCTGCAAAATATATTTTATTATTACCTTCGTGAACTTAAGACTACATTTGATTGGCTTGGGATCTAGGGCTATACAATAGTACAGCATGTAATATAAATGTGCAGTATGTATATTATTAACTAAATTGCAATCATGTTATCACCCCGCCGTTACTAAATATGACTATGCTAAGAGATTCATACACTAGTCCATGTTTCAGTGGGTAGAGCTTGGCTTTCACAGAAACAGGAAGTAGATCTTGAGTTCTGATAACGTTGGTAACCACTGGTCCAGAATAACAAAGTTATGCCTGAATAAGTAAACACTACTCCAAAACAGTGAGGCAACCACAAGTCACAAGTTTCAGAATTTTTTTATAAAGTTTTATAAAGTCTAAAGTTTATTAGATTATTAGTTTAAATATTGTACACATATTTTCTGATTAATGTTTGATTAACTGTTTTACTTTAGCAAATCAAATGCATTAGAGCTGTGTCTTTTGATTAAGTCTATATTAATTTATGGAGTATATAAATTGTGAATACGTTTGACAAAGAATATTTACCCATATCATTTTATCTTTCCAATCAATTACAATCAGTCGTTAGCATTGTAGCGACATAAGAATATATACTGATTATTCTGTTTTTAGCAGAGCAAACAAATACAACATTTTAATACACCTGATATGGATTTAATCTGTCAAAATAGGACAGAAACTATGTTGAAATTGCAGTGTTTTAAATAAGTAAATAGTACTATATAATTTTAAGCGATCTGGACAAATTTGACTACTCAAACTTTTTAATTAATTTGAACAATTGGGCTTATGCTGATCTAAACCCATTTCCCTTTGCCTTGATTACACAGTTTTTGAGCGACATTTTGGGGGAATTTCTGTGGCAATGAAACAATTATTGTTTGTAGAGAAAAAATATTTTAGTGTATTGTAGTAATCAGTGAACATTCAAAAGTGAGTTCATATTTGTTTACA
This sequence comes from Neodontobutis hainanensis, assembly GCA_024349245.1. NCBI lineage: Eukaryota > Metazoa > Chordata > Actinopteri > Gobiiformes > Odontobutidae > Neodontobutis > Neodontobutis hainanensis. The sequence continues at coordinate 627,856 of JALDNG010000108.1, forward strand.
CACATTTCTCTGTAAATCTTATACAGTAAGGTATTACATTTATTAGTAAAGGTTTTATTGTTTTGTTGTATAGTTACTTTTCTCTGACTGGTGGGTAGCAACAGCTGTAGATACATTTTTTCTTTTTTTTAAACTGTGTATGTCGGTGGCGTCAGGCTTTGTAACTTTGCAGACATTTATTGGGAACAACAAGTGACTAAGAGCTCAAAAAAAAGCAATGGGAAAACTACAAATGCACAAAAGACTGAATGTGTAGTGTTTCATACCATGGTGTAGTGTTTCTCTCTCTGGGCCTCGGCTGAAATCACACAGGTTCAAACCTACAAAAGAAAATGAATTGAATGCTCAGACACAGAGTCAGGTCTTTAAAAAGTTTCACAACCAGTTGGTCTCTGAATGCAGCACGGCCACATGTTTTAGTGCTGAAGTAATCCTTTCGTATGTGATGCAATAAATGCCAATGATTTAATTTGTTTGGTTAGTAAGTAAGTAAGTAACCTTTATTTACATAACACCTTTCACAGATAGAAATCACAAAGTGCTTTTTCAGAGTGCAGCAATGAATGTTAGGGTTGATTTGTAAACTGCTGGTAGCACAAACAACAAGACACAAAGCATAAAGGAAAAGTAAGAGACTGAAGAAGACACTGTAATGTTGTGAATCGCATTTTGCCAAATTGAGATCTAATTAAAAGTTTAAGTGTGTAGGGATTTGGAGGAATGTCCTGGCAAATGTGCATTCCAAATCTAACAGTCTACCGTCTGCATGTATGGTAGCCTTGTAGGGACATGCAGGACATGCTGTTATCCTTGAACAAACCCAGTGGAAATAGGTCAGAGATTAGTTTGCATTTGAGGAAATAGTTCAATGTAACTATGACAAAAACAAAACCTTAAGTCAGCATCTCAACTTTATTTTTAGTGATTTTAATAAACTGTACATCACATAGTAATGATCACATGCTCACACACTCGTATAAGACTGCTAATAAAACAGAGAACGTGTCTATGTCTGCACTGGCTGTGTCTGTGACGCAGATAAATATTGCCAAAACATTCTCCATATGTTGCGGCATCACATTGTTCTGTACACACAGTTGTCAGATTTTGTATTTCTGCCTGACTGTACACAAAATACTACACATACCAACAACTCAGACCAATACGGCTTTATTTTAAGGTGGGGAAATATTGATACTTTGGGACATAAGTCAAACAATCATGGCCACCTGCTACTAACTCCACATCTCTATTGTTTGGAACAATCTTTATCAGTTTCTTTTTTCTACAAATGTTTGGTTCAAGAAATCTGCATAACATACAATACATACATTCATACATAAAAAAGTCTAATGTCTACAATTTAGAGACATTTATAATGTTGTAAAAATATTATTCTAATATTTAATTGCACATAATTTATTTAAAGATAGTAAGCTCTAAAACAAACAACCCTCAAACCCTCGACTAGACATGATAAACCTGTTACACTGTTTCCTGAAACTCAACCAACATGTTCTGGTCAACGTCTCTCGGCCATAAACAACTGAGTCTCAGAACATGTCAGTAAACCTGGCACTAAGGCTCTCCACAGCTCCACTGCTTTATTTTTTATTTTTTTAAGTTCCAGATTTTTTTTTTTTATTAAGTTCCAGATATAATTTCAGTTCAATTAATAGAATTTGTGCTACACATATTTTATAATTAATGTTAAATTAAATGTTTTAGTTCAAAGCAAATCAGAGGCTTTAGTCACACTGTGCTCTTTGATTACTTTTGAATTATATTATGGAGTAATTGGAATAGAAAGGTTCCAATATGTGCAACAATGAACTTTTACCCCTATCATTTTACTAACCAAGTCTTCAGCGTATTGTTTTCTTTGTGTCAGGACAAAAATGCTTGATATGTGGATTTAATTTCAGTTTTGTGTTTCAGATAAATGCATCTTAATACTCTTGATATGGATTCAATTTGTCAAAACAGGACAGGAACTATGTTAAAATTGCATTGTTTTAAATAAGTAAATAATACTTCATCATTTTAAGTAATCTGGACAAATTTAAGTGTCCACTACTCAATTCATTTAATTAATTTGAACATTTGGGTTTAGAGCAACTTTTGAAAACCAATCATTAAAAGTAACATTTGTGGCATGTGGACAAAGTTTTAAAAGGATTTTTTTTTGCCACACAGTTATGAAGTTAGCCTAACAACGCATTTCTATGGCAACATAATGATATTTATATTTTCACTTCTTACACTGAAACGGGAGTGTCCTTTGACTGTGTTAGGAAGTCTCACAAAAATACAACAGTCTAATATAGAAGGGCGTGTGCTGGATGTGCGTAACTGTCCTGCACAGGTTTACCACAAAAGTATTTCAGGAACAGGTTTATCGAGAGCACTGTTTAGGGAGGGTTTTACGTTTGGGAAGTAACACATGGTGAGAGTACACACCTGCTGCTTTCCAGAGATCCCATCTGAGACATGACAGGCCTCTAGTAAACATTATAGACTATATACTATACATTACAGACTATATATTACAAATAGACAAGATTTAAGGTTTGAAATAGGTAAAAATTTTTGTATACGGCGCTCTGGTTTATCAAATGAGACGAGCTAAAATGATCTACAAATGATATTTCATCATAACAGTATAGTAAGTACAAGCTAACATAAAAAAAGCTTATAAATGGCTGTTTAAAACATGTATATACAGTAAAAACAGAGAGAAAACAGAGAATTTGTTAAGACCTAGAGGGTATAAAGTAGACTTTTTTATTATATGCCTATAAACAGACAATAATAACTTTCATGTGAATAATTACATTTCACCCTTTAACTCTCAGGACACATCCAGAGAGAGCTGCTGTGATAATGTAAACCCTAGTTTGTCCCTGCAGCAGTTCTGGTTCTGTTCCTGTTACGTTTGTTTTCATTTGGGACAATAATACAATGAATAAACTCCATTACAATCACTTCAGCCAAAGTCTGCCTTGGTCTTGTATCACATTATTATCACAAAGGATTATGGCATGTATTGCATAATCAAGCTCCAAATAAATGACACAATCTGCTTTACAGCTCAACAAGTTACACATTAAACATTTCACTGGTGCAATGAAGTGTGAGTGTGACACGAGAAAAGTAAGTTTGGATAATTAAGATATTGTAACAAGTGGTTGCGGGCTGTAAACAGAAGAATACGGGTCGTCATCAAAAATCTCCTGGTTATGTCAAAGCTTTCATAACAACAGAGCGAGAACAAAACTAGGATAAGTGTGTGGACTTCGATGGATCATTGGACAGAGGTGGGACCAACTGTTGTGGGATTGTTGTTTTCAAGTCACAAGTAAGTCTCGAGTCTAGGTCCTCAAGTCCTGAGTCAAGTCAAGAGTCAAGTCAAGAGTCCTGAGTCAAGTCAAGAGTCAAGACAAGAGTCAAGGTCCAAGCCAAGTCAAGAGTCAAGTCCTGAGTCAAGTCAAGAGTCAAGGTCCAAGTCAAGAAAAGAGTCAAGGTCCAAGCCAAGTCAAGAGTCAAGTCAAGAGTCAAGTCAAGAGTCAAGTCAAGAGTCAAGGTCCAAGCCAAGTCAAGAGTCAAGTCAAGAGTCAAGTCAAGAGTCAAGGTCCAAGCCAAGTCAAGAGTCAAGTAAAGAGTCAAGAAAAGAGTCAAGGTCCAAGTCAAGTCAAGGGTCAAGAACAAAGTCCTTGAGTCAAGTCAAGAGTCGAGTCAAGAGTCTCAAGTCAAGTCTCAAGTCAAGTCTCAAGTCAAGAGTCAGGTCCCAAGTCAAGAGTCAAGAAAAGAGTCAAGGTTCAAGTCATGTCAAAAGTCAAGATCCAAGTCAAGAGTCAAGACAAGAGTCAAGGTCCAAGTCAAGAGTCAAAGTACAAGTCAAGAGTCAAGACAAGAGTCAAGGTCCAAGTCAAGAGTCAAAGTACAAGTCAAGACAAGAGTCAAGGTTCAAGTCAAGTCAAAAGTCAAGATCCAAGTCAAGATTCAAGACAAGAGTCAAGATCCAAGTCAAGAGTCAAGGTCCAAGTCAAGAGTCAAAGTACAAGAGTCAAGGTCCAAGTCAAGAGTCAAGACAAGAGTCAAGGTCCAAGTCAAGAGTCAAGACAAAAGTCAAGATCCAAGTCAAGAGTCAAGACAAGAGTCAAGGTCCAAGTCAAGAGTCAAAGTACAAGAGTCAAAGTACAAGTCAAGACAAGAGTCAAGGTTCAAGTCAAGTCAAAAGTCAAGATCCAAGTCAAGATTCAAGACAAGAGTCAAGGTCCAAGTCAAGAGTCAAAGTACAAGTCAAGACAAGAGTCAAGATCCAAGTCAAGTCAAGAGTCAAGTCAAGAGTCAAGTCAAGAGTCAAGTCAAGAGTCAAAGTCCTAAGTCAAGAGTTAAGAAAAGAGTCAAGGTCCAAGCCAAGTCAAAAGTCAAGGTCCAAGTCAAGAGTCAAGGTCCAAGTCAAGAAAAGAGTCAAGGTCAAGTCAAGGGTCAAGATCCAAGTCCTGAGTCAAGTCAAGAGTCAAGTCAAAAGTCAAGAAAAGAGTCAGGTCCCAAGTCAAGAGTCAAGGTCCAAGCCAAGTCAAGAGTCAAGGTCCAAGTCAAGTCAAGAGTCAAGATCGAAGTCAAGACAAGAGTCTAAAGTCCTATACTTTGAGGTTCAAGTCCTTTTGAGTCTTTTTAACAACAGATAATACTAAATTAAAATTTAGGTTTTTAGAAATTATATATAAAAGTGCAATTGACAAATTGTTGTATTTCTGTAAAATTTACTACTACTCTAACACTACTCTAACACCACACTAACACCACTCTAACACCACTCTAACACCACTCTAACACCACTCTAACACCACTCTAACACTACTCTAACACTACTCTAAAACCACTCTAACACTACTCTAACACTACTCTAACACCACTCTAACACCACTCTAACACCACTCTAACACCACTCTAACACTACTCTAAAACCACTCTAACACCACTCTAACACTACTCTAACACCACTCTAAAACCACTCTAACACCACTCTAACACCACTCTAACACTACTCTAACACCACTCTAACACTACTCTAACACTACTCAAACACTACTCTAAAACCACTCTAACACTACTCTAACACCACTCTAACACTACTCTAACACCACTCTAAAACCACTCTAACACCACTCTAACACTACTCTAACACCACTCTAACACTACTCTAACACTACCCTAACACTACTCTAACTCCACTCTAACACCACTCTAACACCACTCTAACACTACTCTAACACTACTCTAACACTACTCTAACACTACTCTAACACCACTCTAACACTACTCTAACACCACTCTAACACCACTCTAACACCACTCTAACACTACTCAAACACTACTCAAACACTACTCTAACACCACTCTAACACTACTCTAACACTACTCTAACACTACTCAAACACTACTCTAACACTACTCTAACACTACTCTAACACTACTCTAACACCACTCTAACACTACTCTAACACTACTCTAACACCACTCTAACACTACTCTAACACCACTCTAACACTACTCTAACACCACTCTAACACTACTCTAACACCACTCTAACACTACTCTAACACCACTCTAACACTACTCTAACACTACTTTGTGGCTCAAGTTTTAAAGTATTTATCAGCTTTAACTCAATGTATTTATCAATTGTTTTACCAGATCAGATTAAAGTCAGCTCATGACTCCTGAAAATAAGAGCAGTTGTAAACCATTTCCTACAGAAAGAAAAGGAATCTATCCAGTGTAAAAGAAGAAAATGACACAGTACTGGTTAGTGTGACAGGTTTAACAGGTTTATTTTACTAATTATCATTAGATTGATTTGGGAACGGCACAGGATAAAGAATTTCATTCTATGATTGTCTAGTTCGCCTGCTTTTATTCTGACAACAAATCAAGTTTCCATATGGAACAATAAAACAACTAAACCTGTCAATAAACTGCGTTAACTTCACTCAACTTCTACAAAAACAAAACAACCATTCCTACAAATGAATCCTGATGAATCCATGCAACTTGCACCAGATGCCGTCAGTATCTAAAACCTGCTGTCATTAAAGGAGAAGTAAGGGATTTATTTGTGATCCAATTTTGGTTAAAAAGTTAGATATTTAAACAGACATCATTGTTATAAAGTGTTGAGTCAGTGACATATTTGTTCCAGTCCTTCTGCTTGCCAACAAACAAGAACGCCATTTTTTAGTATCCCATCCTCTTTTATCCAATCAGAAGAGAGAAGTGCATAAACAGTCTGTGTGCTCCACGTGTTTGAAGTAAATGAACTACTGCTGTCTTTTACTGCTTTGGTTAATGGTAAAACTAAATGCAAAAACTGACCTAAAGTTTAACCACCAAGTGTCTTCTCCTTTAATGATTCAGAAGTGACAGAAACGTAATATCATGCACTGACCTTGTCCATTTCTGTGGTTTCCTCAACTGTTTATGGTTCAGTTCATGCCTCTCGCACTGCCGTTCGACACTGACAGATAAGCCACAGTTCACGGGACAGATACCGGCTCAGAGTCGACAAACAGGTCCGACCCTGAAAGCCCCGCCTCCTTCGAGCTGTCAACAGAGACAAACAGACACACACCTTAAAGCAAATACGCCCTGGTGACCACAGCAGCACTCGCTTCTGTACGTCAGATATCCCTGTGAAAACCGTCAAACCCACTGCCTTTGTGTGAATATATGTCACAAAACGCTTTGTATAGACTCTAAATTATACATTTAATATAAACTAACAGCATAAAAAGTGGAGAAATTTGATGGTGATCATTTTAAAACCCTAATTTTAGTGTCTGAGAAAAATTTCCAGAATATTATTTGACAAGATATCTACATTCAAAAATATGTAAAATATTGTAAGCTAAATGTTACAAAAACATTTCTCTTCCACTTTTATGGGCCTTTAAAAGTTAGATTTTTTCACTTATTGTCATTCACTAATTGAAAGTAAGTAATGCTGTCTCCTGTTTCTAATGCAGCAAAATTTTTATTCAAGACTCAGATTCAACAAGGTGCTGGAAAACTCCATATCAACATGATAGCATCAAACAGCTGCTGCAGATCCTTCCATGATGTGACTCTCCTGTTCCTCCACATCCCACAGGTGCTCTATTGGATTGAGATCTGGGGACTTGTCATGTTCAAGAAACCAGTCTGAGATGATTCGAGCTTTGTGACATGGTGCATTATCCTGCTGGAAGTAGCCATCAGTAAGATGTTTAGACTGTAGTCATAAAGGGATGGACATGGTCAGCAAAAATACTCAGGTAGGCTGTGGAGTTTAAGCAATGCTCAGTTGGTGCTGAAGGGCCCAAAGTGTACCAAGAAAACGATTGAGACAAGGGAGTATGGATCCATGCTTTCAGTTTTTTTTATTTTTTTAAGCCAAATTCTGACCCTGCTGAATGTCGCAGCACAAATCGAGACTCATCAGACCAGGCAACGTTTTTCCAGTCTTCTATTGTCCAGTTTTTGCGAGCCTGTGTGAATTATAGCTTCGGTTTAGTGCTCTTAGCTGACAGAAGCGGCACCTGGTGTGGTCTTCTGCTGCTGTGGCCCGTCTGCTTCAGGGTTCAACGTGTTGTGCCTTCAGAAATGTATTCTGCAGACCTTGGTTGTAGCGAGTGGTTATTTGAGTTACTGTTGCCCTTCTATCATCTCTAACCAGTCTGCCCACTCTCCTCTGATCTATGACATTAACAAGGTATTTACCTCCACACATCTGCTGCTCACTGGATATTTTCTCCTTTTTCGGACCATTCTCTGTGAACCCTAGAGATGGTTGTGTTTAAAAATCCCAGTAGATCAACAGTTTTTGAAATCCTCAGACCAGCCCGTCTGGCACCGACAACCATTCTACGTTCAAATTCACTTAAATCCTCTTTCTTTCCCCAATTCTGGTGCTCGCTTTGAACTCCAGCAAGTCGACTTCAGCACATGTGGATGCCTAAATGCAGTGAGTTGCTGTCTTGTGATTGGCTGATTAGCAATTTGTATTACCAAGTAATTGAAGAGGTGTATCTAATAAAGAAGCTGGAGAGTGTATTTCTCTAGTGTGACGTAGACTGGCTGATCTTTTCCAAAAGTGCAAAGTGCATGGAGGCAGGTGGAGCTGGGTCTTTTCCAGCAGCAGAACAATGACTGGTAAAAACAGTGGCCTTAAATGTGTTCAGACAAAACGGTAAAAACAAACCTCCTCTTCTTTAGTCAATTGCACGTTGACACAGCAGCCTGAACCATCTATACTTCCTCCTTAATCTCCCTTCTCTGCAGATTCAGCTCTGACATCTCCAGCTCCTCCAACAACCTCATCGCCTCCACCATCTTCAGTCACTCCTCCTTCATCATCAACATCCTCTCATCTCTCCTTAACTCCTCCTCATGTGAACAAACTTTACTGTGGACTCAGCGTTCACCCATTCCTCAGCAGTATTTTCCCACATGAAGCCGTCACGTTGTCTCTCACACGTTTAGGGACATAAATACAGCGGACACTCCCTGTAAATGAACATGAGAGGAACACCGCCCTGCGCTGCAGGCGTCAACTGTGACTCAGGGCTCGTTCTCTCAGCTTTGTGCCACAACAACAAGGAGTTTGTTTGAGTCTGAAACAAATAAAAGAGGCATTGCATAATCCTGTACATGGAAAAAAGGTACAGCTGTGGTTTCAGAAGTGGATAATCTGGTTATAGGCTTTTAGGACAAGAGTGTCCCCGGAAAAACTGCTGAGAGAAGGACAAGAGAAGAACAAGACAAGTCAAAATCCATTTTCCCATTATAGATTAATCTGTTAGAGCGCCAGCACATACTCAAGGGACCCGGGATTATTTTCCAGCTAAAGTTATATTCTTACTCTGCTTCCTGCTCGTCGACACTAGTTTGGCAAAAAGGCCAAAACAAATATTGTGTGAAATTGTGAATTACCATAATGTCACATTCCAGATTTTATCTTGTATTACCTTTATTTATCCAGGAACGGCTCAATGAAATTACAGTTACTAATCTCTTTTGCAGGGGAGTCCTGGCGACAAGAGGAGAACATGCAAACTCCACAGACAGGCCCTGCCCTGGATGGGAATCAAACCCAGGACCTGTGCCGATTTGAAGGCAATGACTCAAACATGTAACTTTATCTCTTATATTTTTAATTAAACATAAATTAACACTGGAGCAATAATATTTAATGTAACCTAATAAACTGTATTATGTTCTGTAGGATCACTGGAGGAAAAGTTATTTACTCTGAAACTTAATAAAGTTAATTCCCTGACTTTAAACAAAGGTGAATAACATGTTTGTTTAGCTCACTGGATAAAACACTTTGAAATTTAAAGCAACAGAGCTTAATACCGTCTCACAAGACTGTGTTTGTCTCGTCAAAATCCACCACAGATGCAAATCCTATCATTTAAATTGAGTTATAACATTTCCTTGTGAGTTTACAGTGGAGCAGTTGCATTCAAAGTGCTTTGTATTTGTAGTCTTTCAGTATAGTACAATCCCCTTTAACACATGCACTGTCCTCCGGACTTTAGGCTCACACATATCAGAAATACAAATAAAAAATACAATGAAAAATCACATAAGATAGAAATATAAATGTATAAAAGTGAGTTTATTGACAGTCTTAGTCAGAGGTAGCTTCTGGCGACTGCTGTAATGCATTTCTACAAAATCCTCTTCATTATTATTATCTTTTATTTAACCAGGTAAAAACTCATTAGGATTAAAAATCTCTTTTCCAAGAGTGACCTGGCCAAGACGACAGCCTATACAGTTTAAAAATATATAAATACAAGACATCAACAAAAAAAAATACCTTACATGTTGATTAAAATCCCAGCAGCTTCAGAGTAAAGTCTTCCACGTTAGATTGTGTAGCTACGCAATGAAGCTCAGCAGCTGCACAAAAAATGTAAAAGACTCAATGAGAGTTTGAGCTGTGAAAAAGTACAATTATATTTGAATGGGAGTCAAACTTTTAAGAGCGTGTCCTTACTTTTCAGATTTCCCGCTCTTTTAAAAAGACATTTTCAGAACTACTTCTTGACAATTCAGAAAAATTAGTGATCATATCATTTAAAACAACCCCAGTTTTATTCCTCAATGTTTAAATGGATCTGAGGACGCTTTACATTCACATTGTGGATATGAAAAAAAAAAGGTTAAATATTGATGTCTTTTTTGAAATGGTGTGTTTTTCAGTCATTTTAAAGCATGTGTCCCCCTTTATTTTCACCACAGACCATTTCCAGGTATATTATTTTATTAGATTAGATATTATTATATCTAATAATATTTTTCTGTGCGTTCCAGAAACAAATCATCCACGGACTGGTACAGGTCGGTTGCTCCTGATTTTAAAGTCAGTCATGGCTTGCTTTTTTTTCCTTCTAATATTTAAAAAAGATTCACATTTTATAGAAACACAACTAACGTCAATAATGTTACAAGTAAGACCTGTGTCAGTCCCTGTGCTTACGTCGTTCCTCACAGTTGGCGTGGATCCCCTTTTATTTGTGCAAAATCCCCAAAATAAAAAATATCTATTTCATCATATTTCTCCAAGTTCTCTTTGTTTGAGTTGAGTTTTTAAGCCTCTTTTTCTGCTCCACCGTTGACCAGTCGCTGAAATATGGAGCTGTCCGTTTGACACAGAGCAGCAGGTGTGTCGAACTCCACGACCTGCCCAGCACTCATCACCAGCACTCGGTCACAGTCCAGGATCGTGTTTATCCTTAAACAGACAATTCTATTTAGTTTCTTCACACATTTTCCACCAAGAGCATCATCCACAGACATAATATAATAAGCACCCTTTATGTCCTGATGTTAAAAATTGTAGATAAATAGTGGTTGAGATAGTGACAGGATGGTTTACCTGTGGGCGATGGTGAGCACAGTTTTGTCTCTAAATGTTTCTTTAATCGTCTGCTGCAGGAGTTTATCTGTTTTCTGATCCACACTGGCTGTAGCTTCATCGATACACAGCACCTTTAAGAAGAAAGAAGCATATTCAATGGACTATTATGAATATGTGTGCAGGGGCCAAAGATTGCCTCATAGTGAAATGGAGTCTGTCTCTAAGTGTTAGCCCTGAGATTAGATGATGTCTAGGATATAACCTCATCATCAGGCCCAAAGCAGCTGGGACAAACTTCAGCCCGTAAACTGTAATGTGATAGAAAATGACTGAATGAATGAATAAAACAGCTAATGGAGTTAGCTTTTACAATAGTCGTCAGTGACATATTCTTTGATGTCTTAGTACATTAATTTAAAAACATACAGTGAAGTTAATATTAAAAATATTGAATGTCCCTTAAAATATAATTTGTGTGTGAAAAATTATGACAAAAGTAACGTCCAGAGCTCTCTGCATTGTTTACAAACACCAAATCAAAAGTTTGTTCCGAGGAAATGTGAGCAGCAATGTGTAATTCAGAGTTCTGTGCTATGCTAGATTGGTTTGAATTTAAAGTGGCAAGAGAAAGAATGAAAGATTTGATTTTTTTGTCTAATTATTTTTAGACACATTATTTTTGTCAATAACCTTGACTTAGATGAAGATCAGATCACATTTTAAAACAAATTTATTCAGAAAATGACATTCCAAAAGCTTCACATACTTTTTCTTGCCACTGTATATATTGTACTGTTCTGTGCACAGTACGTCTGTCTAATGATGATAAAACAATTTTAAAAGCATAAAACTACATGTGTTTTTTTTCACTCAACAGTGGAGTCTGTAGTCGTACCTTCGCCTGAGTGAGCAGAGCTCTGGTGAGACACAGCAGCTGTCTCTGTCCGCCCGAAAATGACTTCCCTCTTTCTCCGATCTCAGCGTCCAGACCACCTGAACACAAACACTAAATCTTTAAAAAACCAAAACAATACTAAAGTTGAACATATAATCTTCTGGATGAATAAACCCACTGCCATGCTGATGGCTGGAAGAAATATATACATACGGTTTATAATATGTGAGAATATATTTTACACACTAACCTTTTTGAATTGGGTTTGTATTTATTTATAGTAAACAAGTTAACATTCTGAATTTGGAGAAATGTCTCTAAAGATTTGTCAAACGGGCACAATGTGGCAGAAGAAAAGATGAAAAGAACAATGTGAACTGGTCTCACAAAGCTGAAGGGTGGAGTGAAAACACATAAAAATGCTGTGAGTCAGAAGTTTTTATTTAGGCACACCTTACTAAGTGTCCCATTACGAGACAGGGATGTCTCGTAATGGGACAAAGGCTCAACAAAGCATATTGTAGTGACAGTACTAAGCACAAAACAAGACGTCTCACCAATTCTGTGGACGACGGAGCTGAGGTGGCACTGCTCCAGGACGTCCTGCAGCTCGTGGTCGCTGTGACGGCCACATGGGTCAAGATTCTCCCGGATTGTCCCGCTGAAGAGGAAAGGGTCCTGAGGAATAATGGCCAGCCTCGACCTGCAGGAGGAACCAACAAAAAAGGGCATAGGTCCATTAAAGAGGTTGATAAGTCAAACTACTGCAGAGGGTCATAAGTCAAACTACCACAGTCTCAGAGGGTCATAAGTCAAACTACTGCAGTCTCAGAGGGTCATAAGTCAAACTACTGCAGTCTCAGAGGGTCATAAGTCAAACTACTGCACCCTCAGAGGTTTATAAGTCAAACTACTGCACCCTCAGAGGTTTATAAGTCAAACTACCGCAGCCTCAGAGGGTCATAAGTCAAACTACTGCACCCTCAGAGGTTTATAAGTCAAACTACTGCACCCTCAGAGGTTTATAAGTCAAACTACCGCAGCCTCAGAGGGTCATAAGTCAAACTACCGCAGCCTCAGAGGGTCATAAGTCAAACTACCGCAGCCTCAGAGGGTCATAAGTCAAACTACCGCAGCCTCAGAGGTTCATAAATCAAACTACCGCAGTCTCAGAGGTTCATAAGTCAAACTACCGCAGTCTCAGAGGTTCATAAGTCAAACTACCGCAGCCTCAGAGGGACATAAGTCAAACTACCGCAGCCTCAGAGGTTCATAAGTCAAACTACCGCAGCCTCAGAGGTTCATAAGTCAAACTACCGCAGCCTCAGAGGGTCATAAGTCAAACTACCGCAGCCTCAGAGGGTCATAAGTCAAACTACCGCAGCCTCAGAGGGTCATAAGTCAAACTACAGCAGCCTCAGCATATTTAATATGCTGTATTTTATTTTTTCTTTAAATTTTTTTGTATAATTTATCTGTTTTATACCTGAGCTGAGAAAGTCCCACGGTGCTGATGTCCAGCCCGTCCAGCAGGACCTGTCCCTGGGTCAGCTCCACCATCCGAAACAGGGCCAGGAACAGGGTGGACTTTCCAGATCCGGTTCGTCCCACAATGCCCACCTTCTCCCCGGGTCGGACCACCAGACTGACCCCGTCCAGAGCGTTAGGAAGTCCCTCTCTGTAGCACAGCACCGCTCCCCTGAACTCCAGCCAGCCCTGCTCTGGCCACGAGGCGGGCAACTAGAACAGTAGAAAAAAAGAAAAATGAGGAGAATAGTTTCCTGAGAATAGACATTCCAGCTAATCTCAAAGATCTAAGACCTTTTCTATGAACACAAAAGGCCTATTTCTCTCAAATATTGTTCACAAATCTGTCCAAATCTTTGTTAGTGAGCAAATATAATCCATCCACCTCACAGGTGTGTGTGCATTATTATTGCACAGCTGTGCCTCAGGCTGAACAAAATAAAAGGCCACTCAAAAATGTGCAGTTTTATCACAGCACAATGCCACAGACGACACAAGTTTTAAGAGAGCATGCGGTTGTAATGATGACCGCAGGAATGTCCACCAGAGCTGTTGCTCATGAATTGAATGTTTATTTCTTGACCATAAGCCCTCTCTAAAGGTGTTTCAGAGAATTGGGCAGTACATCCAACCAGCCTCACAACCACAGACCACGTGTAACCACACCAGCTCAGGACCTCCACCTCCAAGATCCTCTGAGACCATCCACCCGGACAGCTGCTGCAACAATCGGGTTCATAGTCATAGAATTTGCCAGATTAAAAATAGGGGGAAAAAAATGAAAGTCTTGCGTTTTAAAAAAAAAAATCATTATATTATAAAGCTTATTCATTAAAAGTCATCTTGTCCCGTCTCGTCTCAACTGACACTAATGATAGTGCTCGTTTTATTTTGCCACTAACTATTTCTTAAAGCATTATATCTGGTTATAACCATAAGAGGTTGGTTAGGTGATTTAACCTGGTAAGAGCTGGATTTGGACAGGGTATAAAGTGGTTTTGTACTTCTACACATACCACATAAGCAAACAAAACATTTCAATCTGGCTTAGATCTGCTTGCTCTGTGTCATTCCCCATTTTTTCATCTAATGACTTAAACCTAGTTTAACCAAGTGTCGTGTTTATACTATTAAATACAACACTAGTGTCTTACGTCTGCGTTGTGCTGCTGGGGCTCCGTGGGCAGCTGGGTGCAGTACTCCTCTGTTCGCTCCACACTCACCAGCTGCATCTCCGTCTGAGTGAAGCTGGATATGAGTCCGGACAAAAGGAGGGTGATGGACAGAGCGTAGGACAGGGACAGACCCACCAGACCAGGATCAACAGAGTGGAACTGGTGTTGAACCACAGCGATGACCCCGAGGCCTGTGATCACTGCGACACCGATCAGCTGCAGACGCATGTCGAGCCACTGCGACGCGGCGGCGCTCACGAACAGACAGCGCTGGTTCTGCTCCAGACGCCTGGCGCTCTCCTCTTTAAACCTGAAGAGGAGAATGTACGTATTGTTTTTAAATAGAATTATAGACACAAAGCTCCACATGTTCCTGTTTCTATTTTCATTTAAACATTATTTTTAGTGCTCTACATCTAATAGAGGGTATCTTTGAACTAATATAAGTCAAGATGCACAAAAACATGCAGGTAGGGCACAGACTGTAGAAGGGTGGCACACTTAAATGATTCCATTACTTCCAGTTTCTTCAACTGCAAACCATCTTATTGCAAAGGACATCTATAAATTAAACTGATTTTATTTCAAATGATTTCAAGTGAAATGCCCATGAGACCTACAGTTTTAGAAGTGTTTGTTTAAGAACAACGCAGCATGTTTTGACACGGTTTCATTCCAACAAACATCGCTCTTTTCACTTTTAGAAAGATTTCTAGTCAATCAAACTGTATCCAAGTAATTTTTTATTGTTCATTTCAAAAGTTTTAAAAGTGTAAATTCTCGATACGGACAGATAAGATCACCTGGCAGCGCTGAGACTCGAGCGGATGGTCCCCAGTCCCGTCAGCGTCTCAGAGAAATGTGAATAAAGCGGGGACAAGGTAAGGCTGCAGAGGCGTTTGAGCTCTCGGGACGTGTGTCGGTAAAAGTGCTGGATGCGGTGGTAGAGCAGAGCCAGAGGAACCAGCGGCAGCAGGATCCAGGGCAGACCGTAGCTCATCACAACAAGAATCCCCACCAGGCCGAACACATTTGCCAAAAAGATGTTTAAGATGAAGGGCAGGCTGTCGTCTACACTGTACAGGTCTGAGGAGAAACGGTTCAGGATCCGACCGAGAGGAGTGGTGTCGAAGAAACCCACAGTGGCCTGGACACAGACACAAGTATTAAACAAAGTAGTACATTTGGAAATGCAACTAATATATTAAAGCCACACTGGCAACTAACAACTTAAAAATCTCACAAAGTAAAGTCAAAGCGGAAAAGCTACAAAAGCACTAAACTTTCTTTCATTTTCAACATTTTATTTTTATGAAGCAAGGTTTTCTGCCGTAAAAACTACATAAACAGGAATCAGAGTTTCCTGGACCAAAATAACACACTTTGAATGTCACTGACCTCCATTTATCCTAGATGGAACCATCTAGAATTTATGGCCCAGTTCCAGTGACATTTATGATTATAGTGAGTTTTGTTAATTTACATTAAAAGGTAACGTTTAGCCCAGAAATCTATCTTTTCAAAATCATTTGATTCTGAATATTATGAATATTGTGCTGCTGTCGTAACATAGAGAGCCCTCTACTGGCTAATGCTACGGGTGCATAAGTAAGTAAATAAGAAACACCTTCAGGACTCGGTCCAGGAGTCGGTTGTGGACGGCGGTGGCGGCGCAGATTGTTCCGTAGGCGAAGAGGAAGGATCTCAGGGCAGTGAAGACAGTGTTGGCCACAGCGATGCTGCCGTAGACCATCAGGTAAAACTTCACATCTGAGCTTATATTTACAGAGTGAACGGACAACAGAGGACACCTGGAGGAAAAAACACTGGCTTAAAAAGTATTTAAACATTACATCCTCCCATTAGGCTGTCATGTTCAGAGAACTACAAAATGAATGGAAGGCCACGGCTTTGGACACTAGACTGTCGTGAACACATGGGAAAACTTGGTTTTGAAGAAAAGATTAAAACCAGTTAGTTAGCTGCCCTCCTAAAAAAAACTGATTAGAAATGCATTTGGCAATCTCTTATACAATGTGACTTAAATGTTGTCAGACTCACAAAAGGTGGTGATGGGAGAAGAGCAGTAGGTGAGGTGAGCTGAAGAGGCCTGAAGAGGAGCTATTGGAGCTGGAGGAGCTGTTGTTTTTTAGCTTTGAGATCCAGTGGGACAGCCACCAGTCGGACGCGTTCCTCGAGGCTGATACAGTGGAAAAAACACAACACATTTATGTTCAGGTTAGAGTTTGAGGGGGAATGCGTCACAGAGAAATGAATGTGTACAACTCTACGCACTGCAGTGAACTAAAAAGAACACACTGAGAAATGCAGGTATAAAAAACATGTGGTCAGTATGAGTGCTAACCCTGCATGAGGAAGAGGGACATGAGGACAGACGTAGCCAGCGCTCCTCCCACAGACCTCCAGTACGTCCTGTAAACGCTCCAGGCCAAGCCCCCGACCTGTTTCTGCTCCGACTCTGAGGAGTCAGCCGCCTCCGTCACACACAGGTCGTTCAGAGACCCCTCCTCCTCGGACTCCGCTGCATCTGGACTCACAAACACATCAAATCTGAAAGATTACAGTTAAAAACAAAACACAAAAAACACACAAATGAGCTGGTATAATTGTTTTTCTGTTGTATTTGTAATATTTGATTTTTTTAAATGCTAGAAGTGCCCTTTGAAAATTCCCCTGTGCTTAAAAAACATAATAGAGTAAATATGTAAGTACCTTTTTCATTCTTATTATCTTCTCTTTTACGTGTTTTTGGTGCGACCTCCACCAAAGGAAGGATTTCTGCTGGAGACCCTTTAAAAGAGAAAGAGATACAGTTAAATACAATCACACTAATGGCTTTAAAGCAACCCTGTGTAACGTTTGTCCAGCAGGGGGCACAGATCCCGCTCTTAAGTTCAATTGGTGAATTTCTAAGAAGGATGTAAGTAGATATTTCTGCGTAAGAGCAGAAGCTTCATAATATGAGGCCTATTATTATCGTCCAAACGTTGAACATAAATGGGACAAATATCTGTCTCGTGGGACAATCATGGCACAAGCTGAGATTTTATGTGGCCCCCAGCTTCAGAGATAAAAATTGTTTATGGCCCCAACATGAAAAAATACACAAAATACAATTTCTGTTCAAATCCATCTAAAAACTGTTCAAATCCATCTAAAACCTGTTCAAATCCATCTAAAACTTGTCGCTATCTGACTAAAATCTGTTCAAATCCAACTAAAAATAAACATTTTAAAATCTATCTGAATCCTATCCAAATCCATCTAAAACCTGATTTAAACCCTCTAAAACCTGGTAAAACCTGTACCTGTGGATTACTAATAAAATCCGAAGAGAAATTTTCCCCTCATCAAAGGTTACAAAAACTGTTGACACCCCTAACTTAAAGAAACGGGACAAGTAAGCACTGTAGAACCAAAGATGGAGTTCAGTCCAATAAATCAAAAGGATCTAGGGCTTGATACAAAACTAAACAATATATATTGATTAATCTTTATACACAATATCATACCGTACATAAAAATACTTTGAGTTTGTACCTGTTTTGACAATGGTCCCGTTCTCCATGAGCACGACCGTGTCAGCTTTGTCCACAAACTCGATGCGGTGAGTGCAAAGGATCCTGGTCTTTTCTTTGAGCAGCTCCATGATGCACTTCTTCATCAGGTGCTCGGCCACGTCGGTGTCTACGGCTGCGAGCGGATCGTCCAGGAGATAGAAGTCTTTGTCCTGGAGAGGTTAGTGTGAAGTTCAAAGAGGTTTTAAACTCATGGCAACCTCAACATCCAAGGGATTAATTCACTATTGAGGCATATTTTGTTTCTCAAGATGTTTTCACTCAGAAAATCTTCATAGAAATTGATATTTGTAATCTCAATGGGACTTTTTCAGGTTGAATAAAAGGTCATATGTACAGTTTAATTTAATGATATCTAGTTTTGGCTCTTGAAATAACGTAGATGGATTAAAACAAGTCTTAGATGGATATCAGAGGGATATGAGCAGGTTTGGATGTTTTCAGCAGGATTGAAGCAGGTTTTAGATGGATTTAACACATTTCAGTTGGATTTAAACAGGTTTACTTTGGATTTGTACAGGTTTGAGTTGTATTTGAACAGGTTTAAGTTGGATTTGAACAATTTTTAGGTGGATTTGAACAGGTTTCAGTTGGTTTTGTACAGGTTTTAGGTGGTTTTCTGAGTCTAATCTCGGTACAACACTGGGTTATTGAGTAAAGTGCTGGAGACTGACCATATAAACGGCTCTGGCCAAAGCGAGGCGGGCCTTTTGACCTCCGCTCAGAGTCACGCCGTTCTCTCCAACCTCTGTCCTGTCACCATTCGGCAAAACCTGTAGAAAACACAAAGAAAGACTTGGTCACAAAGCAGTAAAGTTACATCTACAATGGCTAGAAAAAAAATAATTAATATTCTATTACTTATCTTGTTACGGAAAGAAACTGTAGGAATGCATGTTTTTATAGTAATGTAGTCTTGGTCTTAAGACTTACCAAGACCAGAAATGTTGTTCTAACTCTGTCTCCTTCAAACACTGACCTCCATGAGTCTGGACCTGGTCTAAGACTGGACTAACTCTGTCTTCTTCACAAACACTGACCTCCATGAGTCTGGACCTGGTCTAAGACTGGACTAACTCTGTCTCCTTCACCAAACACTGACCTCCATGAGTCTGGACCTGGTCTAAGACTGGACTAACTCTGTCTTCTTCACAAACACTGACCTCCATGAGTCTGGACCTGGTCTAAGACTGGACTAACTCTGTCTCCTTCAAACACTGACCTCCATGAGTCTGGACCTGGTCTAAGACTGGACTAACTCTGTCTCCTTCAAACACTGACCTCCATGAGTCTGGACCTGGTCTAAGACTGGACTAACTCTGTCTCCTTCAACAAACACTGACCTCCCTGAGTCTGGACCTGGTCTAAGACTGGACTAACTCTGTCTCCTTCAAACACTGACCTCCGTGAGTCTGGACCTGGTCTAAGACTGGACTAACTCTGTCTCCTTTACCTCCGTGAGTCTGGACCTGGTCTAAGACCGGACTAACTCTGTCTCCTTCAAACACTGACCTCCATGAGTCTGGACCTGGTCTAAGACTGGACTAACTCTGTGTCCTTCAACAAACACTGACCTCCCTGAGTCTGGACCTGGTCTAAGACTGGACCATTTTCGTATAGAATCTTTTACAAACGAACTAAAACTTGTGAAAACTCTTACATTGAGGTCATCGGTGAGCGCACATGCCTCGATCACCGTCTGGTAAAACACAGGGTCGTACTCTTTCCCAAACAGGATGTTGTCCCGCACAGAGGCGTGTTGGATCCACGGCTCCTGAGACGCTAGTCCGAATCCCTGCTCTCTGCCGGCCACAAACACCACACCGCTGAGTCTGAGGAGACACCAGGAAACTCAATCAGACACTAAAGACACATTCTGGAAAGCTTCTGTTTACTGTAAGAAACCTGTTGAGTTCTCCAGTAAGAGCCGCCAATAACGAGCTCTTCCCACAGCCGACTTTTCCCACGACGACGACCAGAGAGCCCTGAAGGACAGAACATTTACATTTATGAAAGCGCTAATTGATGTGAAACAGAAACTTGTGTCATTAACCTGTTATTGTTCAGTTCTTATTTTTTATAATGTAGTGTTCTCTAAATTGTTATTTAAGTATATATTTTTTAATCCGATACACTTCATTTTTTCTGCTTGTATAGCATTTATTCTAATTTAATTCATCTGTATTTTTAAGTCTTACTTGAAACTTACATGAAACTGAGCAACAAATTAATTTCCCTTTTGAATTAATAAACTTTATTGTAACCTGACAACTCGATAACATAAATGACCAAGACCAACTACAATGTCTGTGTTTTTTTTGTTCAATTATTCATTTATGATTAATAGTAGATTTACAGAGGACAGTATCAATGTCTTTTTGATGTTTGCATCTTATATGTAAATAAATAAGTCAGTGTATTAGTGTTTATTAGTGTTTTGGACCTTGGTTATGTGCAGGTTGAGTCCATGAAGAAGGAGACTGCCTTTAGCTTCTCTCTCTGATCCTTCTCTGTCTCGGTCCTGGTCGGAAATCTCCCAAGAAAACATGCCTTGGTTAAAGAGCACAGAGGTCTGATCGTCGTCAGGAGACACTGAGGACACACAGGTCTTTAATAATCCCACAGATAAATCCAGAGTGACGTATGTCATGAGTGTAAACAAACAAACTGAGTGTCGTACTCAGAGCGTAGTGCGCCTGCAGGTCCTGGTTTCGGACTTTGAAGAAGCGCTGTATTCGCTCCAGAGACACTTTTGCCTCCAGGACACCGTTCAGGACCCAGGCGAAAGCATTTAACGGGACGATCAGCATCCCAACCAGAGCCAGCGCCGTGAAGACCTGTAAACGAGTTAGAGTTAAAGGGAATATGGGAAGAAAAACTTTACATTTGAGTGTGAACATAGCCTTTGAACAGGATTTACCTGGATTTGAGCAGGTTATAGTTTAACTTGAACAGGATTTACCTGGATTTGAGCAGGTTATAGTTTAACTTGAACAGGATTTACCTGGATTTGAGCAGGTTATAGTTCAACTTGAACAGGATTTACCTGGATTTGAGCAGGTTATAGTTCAACTTAAACAGGATTTACTTAGATTTGAGCAGGTTATAGTTCAACTTAAACAGGATTTACTTAGATTTGAGCAGGTTATAGTTCAACTTAAACAGGATTTACTTAGATTTGAGCAGGTTATAGAGTTACATTAACTAGAACATGATTTAGTTAAAAGTTAACATTGAAACGAGTTTAGTTGGATCTGAACAGGTTTTAGTTGCATTTTAACAAGTTTTAGTTGTATTTAAACCGGTTTTAGTTGTATTTAAACCGGTTTTAGTTGGATTTAAACAGGTTTTAGTTGGATCTGAACAGGTTTTAGTTGGATTTGCTGCAGATATAAATAGCCTCTCTGACCTTGGCTGCGGTGAGCTGGTGCCCGAGCAGGACGTAGGTGACGAAGGTGAGGATGGAGATGAGCAGAGGTAACGCGGCCCAGGTGTAAACACACAGTGCATCCAGGTATTTTAGGGCTTTAAGGTGGGACAGCTCCTTTTCTCTGTTCTGGGACACTTTCTGAGTGAAGTGAGGCTCCCAGTTGTAAAACTTAATGACACGGATCCCAAACAAGACCTCAGTCATCAGCTGTGAAACAAGACACAGGAATATTTTTGTCTTTAAACACTAGACAATGAACGCAGACCTAGAGACCTTAGCAGAAGTTCTCTTTGCCCTTTTAAAGAAAATTTAGAGAGAAAAATGTTCTGTGTGATCATGGAGCGACGAAGAAAAGTGATCTTTGAGAATCCAAAGACTAGGAGGATAATGGTGCTGTCAACACCAGGAGGCAAAGATCATCACAGACCAGAGAGAGACCACAAAGTTTCTTCCTCTGTTTCTTGTAGCAATAGCTTCTCAAGGTCATAACAACAGCATGTAATCTCTCACCTTGACCCTGCTGTCCTTGTGCCTCAACATCTCTTTGTTGTTGCTCAGGATTTTCGAAGCAAGGAACTTGTTGAACGGCACGAGCAGCAGCGCCACCAGGAGGCCGCCCAGAAAGGCCACGCCCACCTGAAGGTAGAGCAGGTAGAGCGTCACGGCGAAACGAAACGGCAGGCTCCAGAGCTCGTGGAAACTGCTGAAGAAGTTGACGACTCGGTCCGTGTCAGTGCTCATGAGGTTGACCACTTCTCCCAAAGTGAACCGGCTCAAGCTGCAGCCACTGACCCGGAGGGACTTACTGTAGATGGACGAGATCAGAGCGGCTCGGGCTGAGAGAGACACTTTGGAAATCTGTAATCACCGAAGAAAAGAGCACAACAGATCTGATACTAGTGTTGTATATTTTGCAGTGAGACCAAATATACCAAAAAAATCTGTTTAACACAACTTTTCAACCACTTGATTTACACATTTACACAACACTTTTAGGTAAAGTTTTGGAGAAGACAGATACCAGATGAAAACCAACTGGCTCAAGATCCTTTTTCTCCAAATATTAGGATAAATATGCAACTAACAAAGAAGTGAGTTTAAATCCCTGCCTGAAAGGTGTTACAGAGGATGTTTTTATGTTGCATTTTTTCTATTTAATCTAAAACTGCCTTAACAGACATATATCAAACCGTTTAAATAAAAAATAATAATTCATAACCTTTGTTTTTACTGGCACCAGTAAAACATTAACCAATCATTGTTGAGACTAGTATTTTCCATTGGCCCTCTGTCTTGTCAGTCATTGTTATTACGTGCGTTGCGTTATGCACTTGTGTTCCAGTTGCTGCAAAGGCAGTCAATGCGTTTATGTAGCTCTGGTGCTATCCCGGCTTTCATGCTGCTTCGTCGGTCTGACCTCAGAAGGAAAGAAACAACCTGAAGCAGGTAGTAGCAAAAGAAAGTCTTTTTGAGGAATAAGAGGATAAAAATGTCTCAAGAGCTAAATAAAACCAGAGTGTTCTTTTTGGCGTGGTATGAAGGCACAGAAAGGGCTTCCCACTGACCATTGCTAGACTTCTGCTGGACTGGTAACTTGTGTTCATTTTTTTGGTGAGAACATTTGATTTTGGGGAGTTTGGGAAAGATACAAACTTGTATTCTGGCAATGTAAAGCAACAGGCAGTTTGGTAATGCTACGAGTAATAAAGGGAGTACTGTCCAGTGGTGAGTCCGACAGTGACTCTGATAACTCGTGTTCCAATGCTTGTGCATGAGATTGGGAGTGTAACACCTTTAAGAGACTGCACTAATTTATTCAGAATAATGGTGTGCTAAAGAGGAGTCTGAAACCCAGTCTCCTTTTTCCATCAGACACTGCCCACTTTGACCACAGCTGAACACGCTCAGAGCTTTGTCTACTCGCAAGTGATGGGAGGGGCTTCAGAGCGACAGACACTAAAACAGAGCATTTTTACTGCATTGAAATAATTTAAGATATTTTTAAAACATTAACAGGTCTTCCATTAATTTATCTTGACTGATATCTACCCCACAATCACTGTGTTGGGCATAAAATGGAGCAGTGTCAACAATGACCAGGAAACCCCAATTGACAACCATCCACTCTTACATTCATTCATTATGGACACCTAAACCTAAGCATTTCTTTGGGACGGTGGGAGGAACCCAGAACCAGAAAGAACCCAAAAAAATCTCAGTGGCTATAAACTCTGGCACAAACCTGAAAGACGTAGATATTTCTGAGAACAGACGTGAGGAGAGTTGAAGCGAACAGTCCAAAAGCGCACCAGGCTCCGGTGCTGATGGGAGCGTCCCCTTGCTCCATAAAGTTCACCAAACTGCTGAGAAGGAGCGGCCCACAGAAAGTCAGCACGTTCACCGCTACCTTCAACACTCCCAGTAAATAAAACCTCAGTCCGAACGCTTTGTGCAGGACTTTTATCAGCGCCACATCCCCCTCCAGCTCCTCAACAGCGTCCCGACGGCACTGAGAGCCGACCGGGTTCGGCCACTCGTCTCTCCGGGACAGCTCTGTTCGACCGCGGCAGGAGTCCCAGCTCTTTTGGAAGTGACGGCAGACCACACTGGTGCGCAGCGCCCAGGGTAAATGATAGATGTCGCTCGGTCGGTTTAGGTCGCCCCTTCGGCCTCGACGCAGGAGAGGAGTCAGCCACAGGTAAAAGAGACGAGAGAAACAGCTGCTGCCGTCTTCAGCAACCATCTCACCTGGAAATATTTTAGTTGGATTTAAACATTTTTGTAGAATAAAAGAACGAAACAAAACCAGAAAAACACTGTTGTTACCTGTGTCCAGCTCCACTCTGTCAGGAATCAGCGGTGATCCATCCACAGCGTTTACATATAAAGTGTAGCCAGCATCACTGACACAAGGAAACACAAACGCCACGAGGTACAGCAGCAGAGCGAGCGCCCGCGTCGAGGCCAGCGCTAACCGTGTCACGTTCAGAGGCTGGTTTAAGTCACAATACTCCTCAGACTCACTGTAAGCCATTAATGTGAAGATTAGATTTGGGACGGACGAGAGGACGGGCAGGAAAAGTAGTGTAGGTCCCCTGCTTCGGCGGTAAAAAGTCTTTTGGAGAACGAAGACGGCTCCGGAGTGAAGAGTCCAGCCCAGAACCCCACAGCCGTCAGCCAGGATGGACAGATACATGTCGTCCTGCTGCAGAACTGACACCACAATGAGGTCCACAATGAAGAGCAGGGCTGACAGGAGAGAGCAGAGAAGTCTGAGGGTCCAGCCGAACGGAGGAGACGACTGTAGGCTACTGATCCTGAGAAAGACAGATGGAGACAATGCTCATTTTAAGGGTCACTGCTCATTATATGTACTTTACAGTGATTTTACTTTTCTTTAATGTGGCATCTAAATTCTGAAAATGATTGATTATGAAAAAGACTTTTGACAGAAAGTACTATTTTAGTATAGATTGTCTTTTATTCTTTAGATTATCTTTTTTTCAAAACTGCAAGGGGCTGCTCTTCTAAATCCATTAATAACAGTCATAACCAAGAAAAGAAAAGGTGTGACATTATCTGCTTTAGAGGCTCTTGTGTGTGACTTTCCTCCAGTCTGCAGGTGTGTCTTACCTGGCCACACTGAGGAAGCAGGCACTGGACACGGCCAGAGCAGCATGAGGCAGGGCTCCCAGGACCAGCTGGTTAAAGCAGGGGCCCACCTGTCCATTCTGCCAAACAGGAAACGGATCGTCCTCATCGCTGTGACAGAGTCCAGCGAGCAGCTGGGACGGCCCCGAGACCCCCATCCTCCTTTTACTTCACCTCCATTCTCCTGGAAACAGAAATTAATTTGGATTTGAGGTTTTTATTGAGAAATTAAAACTGGCATTTAAGCTGAACATGTTTTAGTTTGATCTGAACTGGTTTTAGTTGGATTTAAATAGGTTTGGATTTAAACCAGGCGGGTCTAACAAAAAATGTCTCATCAATTGAACTAACGTTAATGCAAACAGAACTAACAGCTAGCTTCTGGCTGAGCTCAAGACCCACAATTCCGTCTTGTTTAATCAAGAAAAACCGTGAAAAGAAATTAATGATAATTTTAAAATATTTGTGAATAAAATCGTCTGATAAAAACATTAGAATTACGGTGTAAATTAAGTGAAATGTGATATGAACCTTCACATTTAGCCGGTTGTTGTTGCTGTTGTTGTTGCAGGGAACGACAGCGGCGCGCTCTGATGATGTCATGAAACGTCAACG
This sequence comes from Neodontobutis hainanensis, assembly GCA_024349245.1. Lineage (NCBI taxonomy): Eukaryota > Metazoa > Chordata > Actinopteri > Gobiiformes > Odontobutidae > Neodontobutis > Neodontobutis hainanensis. Next base: position 653,663 of record JALDNG010000108.1, read on the forward strand.
TAAAAAGGTGCTTCAAAATAAGTTTTTCCACTTAACTTTAATGTCAAGTAGAATTACAAACAAAAAGTTATGTTTGTGGTTGAGTTTAATCAGAGAGGTCCACAATATTTGGTTTTCTGAACCAGTAAAAAAGAAAATCCTGGTTTAAATAAGGACTAAACCAGGACTAAACCAGGACATAGCCAGGACATAGCCAGGACTAAACCAGGACTAAACCAGGACTAAACCAGGTCTAAACCAGGTCTAAACCAGGTCAAACCAGTTCTAAACTGGGACAAAACCAGCTTAGAACTCGGTCAAAACCAGGTCGAAACAAGTTCTAAACTAGGTCAGAAACAAGTCTAAACCTGGTCTAAACCAGATCTAAACCAGGTCAAAAGCAAGACTAAACCAGTTATAAACTAGGCCAAAAACAGGTCTAAACCAGGTCAAAACTAGGTCTAAACCTGTTTTAAACAGGGACTAGACCAGGACTTAACCGGGTCCAAACCGGTACTAAACCAGAACTAAATCAGGGTAAACAAGGTCAAAACCAGGTCTAAACTAAAACTAAACCAGGACTAAACCAGGTCTAAGCCAGGTCAAGACCAGGTCTAAACAGAGACTAAACCAGGACTTAACTGGGTCTAAACCGAGTCTAAACCAGGTATAAACTAGAACTAAACCAGGTCTAAACAGGACTAAACCAGATCTTAATCAGGACAAAACCAGGTATGAACTAGGGCAAAACCAGGATTAAACCAGCACTAAACCAGGTCTAAACCAGGATTAAACCAGGATTAAACCAGGATTAAACCAGGTCTAAACCAGGATAACTAGGATAAAACCAGGTCTGAACCAGTTCTGAAGAACATTAAACTGTTATGACTCTAAACTGAAGCACCAGAGAAGACAAACTGAGCACTGCTGCAGTAGAAGCACATTCAAACAATGAATGAATGAACAGTTTGTAAAAAAGCTGATTACATTTATTCACGTCGAGATAAACTTCTGGGTTTTTCAATCAGTGCAGGACAAGCTCAGAGTAACATGTCTCTGACAAACAGGAGACTTGTAAATAAAGGGGACAGCTTCTAAGGCAACTTTAATTCAATAGAAAAAATGACACATCTTTTAGAAAGCAAGAGTCGAGCTTAACAAAGTCACTTTATATTTTATTTATAACACACTGTACAAAAGTTTCCTTCGAAGCTGGACAAGTGACACGCGAGCTTTGTTTACTGTATGTACATTTTTAACACAAGATACAAAATTAAGCAGGATTGTTTTTTTCATAAAGACAGAAAATAAATGGCCCTCTATAGAGAACTACGTTACACATTAAAGCCTAGACGCTGGAAATGATTTGACTTCTAAAGAAATAGATTGGTTTTCAAATTATTTTTTTTGTGTGAAATGTGAAAAAAATCATGTTTGTTTTCAAAGAATTGTTAGTTTTGGAGAAGCAGGATGTGTTTTATTCATTTTTAGTTGTAACATGTTCATAAAGTCAAACTAAATGCAAAAATGCTGTGTTTTTTTAAAGCACCAAATGTAAATGTAATAATCAAAGCAGTAGACAGACTGGTATTAGCTCAAATTTAAATTCCTAAACTCATAGGGGACATTTGAAACCACACAATCTAACTTGTATTCTCAAATAATCACTGCAGTAATAGCATTTGATTAATTTTGATGGTTTTATAACTTTTTAAAGACAAAGTGTGACTGTGTTTGACAGAATGTGAGTCGGCTTTTTTGGTAAATTTTTAAAACAAATTAACTCCAAACTTATGTAAACTTATAATACATGATACAAAATCTGTACAATGGACCAGACACCAGTCGTTTCCAAAGAAAGAAAAGTCATATTACACCTACAGAGTACTTACACAGACCAGACAGTAAAGTACTTTTTGCTTTTTTGATCATGTGATTGTCGCATTAGGCCATAAACTATAAACTGGGTCAAATAGCTTAGCAAAAAATGGAATTAATGCGTTAGTAGAAACCACTGCTAAAATAAAACTTGGATAAAATAAAATTGTGTTGTTTAAACTATGACTGGGCAATAAATCATGAAATTATACATACATCATCTCAGCAAAAATATCTGAAGTCAGTGTGGCTCAGTCTAGTTTAGTGTTTCACCGTCAGACACATTTAGCAAAAAACAGAACAAATTATAGAAGAAAAACATCAGAAGTGGCTGTTTAATGTTTCTCTTTGACGTCTGTGTTTGTGAGCTCAGTGTTTAGTATGTAAATGTATTAAGTTACACAAACTTTTTTTATGTTTTAATGGTAAATAGTGTGTTTTTTGTGTCATTTTACATTTATAAAATATCTTTAGATTTTTTCCACTGAAGCTTAAACTGTAACAAAACTCTTAAAAAAAAATCTAAATCTTTTGGTGAAAAAATGTTAAAGGTTTTCTGTTGGTGGTAAAATGGTCTCGAGTTCGACTCCCAGGCCTGGGGGGGTTCTCTGGTTTCCCCAACAACCTGCTGTTACTATTGTGACCAATTACTGATCTGGAGAGGGTCCTGCTCCACTGGAAGGGTTTAATGCAGTAAACAAATTTGGAAACTGTTTAAAAAAATGAGCCAAAGCCATTGAGGAGAACAATCCAAAATGGGAAAATGTTAATACCAAAACATATATTGCAATATTCAACAATAACATTTAAAACACCCAGTCGTGGTTGGGATACTGTTGGACAATTTTACTGCTTGAAAACAAAAAAAAGATAGAATGTGAAGCCAAAATAACCAATTTCAAAGATAAATATTTGTACCGTTTCATACAAAGTCCACACTGAAAAACTTTTATAACTTTCTTCTAAAACTTTGTCGTCATAGCGTATATATATATAAAAAAAAAAAAAGCAATTGAGTTGCTGCACTAATCCAAATAAAAGTAAAAAGCGCCACATTTCCACTGTTTAAGACCCTTCAAGAGCCATTTTAATCACTGCCTTGACACTAAAGAGGCATTTATGATTAAAAGCTTATCTTCACATGGAATATAAATAGTATAAATTTATTGCCTGACTTTGAAGTAACTGTGGGTAAATCCTTAATAATCTGAGTCTATCCTGTAAAATGTTTTAATTCAACACATTGGTAACTGAAATAAATAATATGAACATTATGTACAATCCATAGACAATAGAAAAGAAATGGACCAAGGGACTGTGACTGATCACCTCATGATTCTGAAACAAGGCGACTCAGAGTGACACGATTCAAATTAGTCATATGATTTTAAGTGGTCGGTGTTGTTTTTTTTCTCTTGAATCCAATTTTACAGAGAAAAAGGGGAATATTAAGGACTGAATTACCGTAAATATCCTAGAAACGGACTCCCTAAATAGTGCTTAGTTTTGTTAAAGGTAGCCAGCAGCTTTGAGCCTGAGGCGGGGAACACCTTAGACACAGTCCAGTTAGTCGCAGGGTTAACACATGCATGTCTTTGGACTGTAGGAGGACACTGAACAAGGAGAACCTACGGCAAAACACGGAGGACATGCGAGAGTATTTTACCAAGAGCTGTTTCAGGGTTAGCAAATAAAAACTTTTCATTTTGTCTACACCTCAGTAAACACAAACAGTTTAAATATTGTGTCCCTTAATTATAAGAAAATAATGTAGCTCTATAAATGTAATGTTCAGAAAGACGGGAATAAACTAGAAACTCTTTATATTAATTATTGGCAACACCTCCAAGGTTTGAAAGTCCGGTTCAAATCAGTGCTGTAGATGTTGCTCTTTGGAAACACAAGCCTCTTCGGGAAAAACTTGACTTAACTGTGCCGACCTGTACCGCTCCAGAGGAAACAATGCTCCAGAGGAAACAAAATAGACCCAAAACTAGGAGACAGCAGTTTAGCATCCTCATTTTTTTCGCTCATATTGCTCACTAGAAAGTACTGAACTGTAAATGAATTACGGGTCATTCGGAGCCGGGCCTCACACTTCTTCTCAGTTCACTGATTTCTACTGTCTATGGCATTATCAGACCTTTAAAACAACCACTGTAAACTTCTAATGGGTTCTTTTTAATTGTATTTTTAATTTATCATTATAAACAAAAGTTCAATTTAAGGTAAACAAAGTTGTATTAGTTATAAATAATAATATTAATAATAACAACACAGTCCAGTATATTTGTTGGGCAATTATCAATGTCCTCTTTTGACAAAACAAAGGAATATTATAAAAGTAAAACCCAGTCTGTCCAAATAAGAAAGAAAAAGTAACTGTTATCTGATGGTTTTTGAAGAATATAAATAATACAAATGAAGCGTTGTCTTTTTGTTTTCTTGTCCTGCTCACATCTGATAAAAAGAAACTATTATTAATAAACTGGCTGGGTCAGTTTGAAGCTGTTTTGTCTGTACAACAAGAGGGACAGGGGACCGTCCCGGAGTAGTTCCCATTATGGGACAAGTGTCAAAGAGTCCAGTTCCTCATAAAAACAGTTCGTCTCTCAGTTAATTTAAAGTCCGCTCACAAGTTTTTAGTGTTTATGTGAGTCTTGTAATGCTTCGTCAAATGGTCGCTCCTCATGAAGCGCTTCTGACACTGGTTGCACTCGAAGCGTTTGTCTCCTGGGAAAAGAAAAGAGGAAAATCAAAGAGAGTGGAGACTAGACTAGACTTAAAACCTTAGGCTACATATACAGTACATAGCAAGTTAGTAAGTTGATTGAGTTTTTACACCGCAAAATGGAGATATCCGGTTCAGAAACAAGTCAATAAAGAAATGGCATTAGCAAAACAGAGCTCTTCAAATTTCTGCAGCTTTTTTGCAAGTTACTGGCAATAAACAAAAAAATGACAAATTATGAATGTTATGAAGTAATTTAACATAACATTAAGAATATTTGTGAATGAAAGTGTGTCTAGAAAGGGTCATTTAAATAAACCAACACATCAGGCTTTTATTAGAGTGGTTCTCTGAACTCCACTGCCCAAAGCCCCTCCCACACTTCACTGTGATTGGTTTATTCTGTCTGTCACTCAGTCAGAGCAGGACGAGGACTAACCAATAGTGCGAGAGGGAGGTAAAAAGCAAACATAGCATATCACTGTTGCAGGATGAAAGGGAAGAAGGAAGGAAATAGAACTATCCTAAAAACAAAATGAGGCCACTACAGTCCAGACCTGTGTGTGTCCGGGCGTGCCTCTGGAGCTCGTCGCTGCGCGTGAATCGTTTCCCACAGAACACCCAGGTGCAGACGAAGGGCCTCTCTCCGGTGTGCAGCCGTACGTGAGCTCGAAGCAGCGATGTCTTCCTGAACGTCTTCTCACAACCGGGAACGTGGCAGATGTGCTTCCTCTCCCCCACCTCCCCTGGTCTGAAGGAAAAACAGACCTCACTTTTCTGGTAAATCACTTGAAGCTCTAAATCCCTCCAAAACACTCACCTCTTGTCTGCGTCTTTACAGTTGGGGCAGGTGCAGGCCATGCGTCGCTTCTTCTCTCCGGGCTGAGGCGGAAGCTCTAGCGTCAGAGTTTGGTCGACGTGAACGGCCTGTTGACTCGGGAGCGCGGCGAGCTGAAGACCCCCGCCCTGCATCGTCTGAACCGTCAGGTGCTGCTGGCCTGGGACATGCACAAAAGCACAAACTCTGGTTCACTCACATAATAAAGCATTAAGCATAAGAGCCCATGACTAACTGAGTGAGCAAAAATATTCCCAAAGCATTAGTTTAGGATCAGCCAAGAAAATGTAGGGCTTTTATTCCAAGTAAACTGTGACCATTAAACACAAGCTCAAGTCCGTGAGTCCGGTCCTGGTCTAAGACAGGACTAACTCTGTCTCCTTCACCAAACACTGACCTCCATGAGTCTGGACCTGGTCTAAGACAGGACTAACTCTGTCTCCTTCACCAAACACTGACCTCCATGAGTCTGGACCTGGTCTAAAACTGGACTAACTCTGTCTCCTTTAACAAACAATGACCTCCGTGAGTCTGGACCTGGTCTAAGACCGGACTAACTCTGTCTCCTTCACAAACACTGACCTCCGTGAGTCTGGACCTGGTCTAAGACCGGGCTAACTCTGTCTCCTTCACAAACACTGACCTCCATGAGTCTGGACCTGGTCTAAGACTGGACTAACTCTGTCTACTTCAAAAAACACTGACCTCATAAGTCTGGACCTGGTCTAAGACAGGACTAACTCTTTCTACTTCAAAAAACACTGACCTCCATGAGTCTGGAGCTGGTTTTAAGACTGGACTAACTCTGTCTCCTTCACCAAACACTGAACTCTAGTATACGTACTGATATATTTTCGTACTGATATATTTTCAAGTCCAAGTCTAGACTCATTATTTTTAAATCCTCAAGATAAAGTTTCAAATTGTTAAAACATTTGTCCAGGCTCTTTAAGGACACATTAGTTAGTTCCTCACCTCCTGCGTTGGTGATTGTGACCGGGACGCCCTGCACCTGGACCCCGTTGATGCTGATGGTCTGTACAGCCTGCGGCGCCGGCGACAGAGGAGACGTGTTCAGGGCGATCATGCCTCCTGCCGGAGCAATTTTTGCTAGTGTCCGCTCCTTTCGACCCCCTGTCTGCTGGCTCTTTTTAGTGGTCAACGTCTGCGTCGTCGTGGAAACGGGGGTGGTGACTGGGAGGATGGAGGACATCGATGTCTGCGTCGGCGAATCCTGGAGCTGCACTGTCTGCCACTCACCAGAGGAGGTCTTGAATAAAAACTGAGGAATGAAAAGTGCCCTCTTTATTTAACTGTTAGAGATAGAGAACTAGCCACTGTCTCATTACAATCACCTGACATTTTGATAGTTTTACTGTCTTTTTTAAATATGACCCAAATCTAAAATGGCTGTATAAACTGTATGAGTAGGAAAGATTTTGTAAAATCAACTAGATGGTCATTGAGCAGCGTGAATCTTTTGAGTATCTGCACAGGAGCTCCGATGTTAGGAGAGATCAGTTGTCTTGTTTCCATAAAATCTGATGATGCTAAATTTTGTAGTTGTTCCTAATGAACTGCTGAGAGGCAAATAAGCAATGTGAGAGTTCAGAAGCTTAAGGTTTTAGTTGGACTTTGTAGAAAAAATACACTTTTTGTTTAGAGACACATAGTATGAATAGCTCTTCCTTTTGGCCTGTCGGTTATTGCAATTATTTTATTTCAGGCTGCAAGGGTCATAGGTCTATTTTGTTTTTAAAACCCATGTGTCATATTCAGCACTAGAACAGTTTTGTCTAAAATGCACCTCAGGGCTACACCACTGTACGAACAGTTTTTAAAGACACATGACACAGCAGTTAAAAGTACACCAAGTATGTTTTATGAACAATGAACCCATGCTTCTGTGAAGCATGTTAAACAATAAAGTATTGAGTCATTTTTAATGTTATCTAATTTTTATATTTCCCCTGTGCATTACCTGTGTGGGTGACTGTTCTGTGGGCGTGACCTGTAGGTTCGTCTGAGCCTGGGTCTGTCTCTGTGGGACGAGGGGCAGAGTGGCAGAAGCGGCCTGCACCACCTTCAGAGCTTGGTGTGGGATCTGTACAACCTGGGACTCGGGCTGTTTGGGCTGGACCAGCTGGACCTGCTGCACCATGGGCGGCTGCCCAGGACTCTGCACGATCAGCAGGTTGTTCCCGGCCTGAGGGGACAGTATCAGAGAAAGGCACGGACTCATTACCGCCATATATTCTACCATTATTTAATGTCTGAATAACCCTGTTAAATATTACCTGTTGAATATTTACCTGTTGAACATTTACCTGTATGATGTTGTCCCCAGCCTCGATCAGGATAGTCTCCATCTGCTCAGGAGGTGGGGACGCTGCCTGAACAGGTGCTGGAGGCTGCTGGGCCAGGACTTTCCTCTTCCTACCGCGCCGTCCTTTGGGAGTGGGAGGAGCTGCCGCAGTCTCTGTGACGATGGGAGTCCCGCCCACTTCCCCCGTGGCAACGTTGAGCGGCAGAGTGAGACCTCCGGGAAGCTGCACCATGTTTGTCGTGGCATTGTTCGATTGTTTGCGTGATTTGGTGGAGGGTTTGATGGCGACAGTTTTCTGCGGTGGGACCGGAGCCGCTGCGTGGCCCGGGACAGTGACGGGGGCCGCAATAATGGCCTGGTTGGTGCTGGGGATGAGTTGAATCTGTCCGCCCTGAGGCATCACCTGGATGGTCTGTGGGGCCTGGATCTGTGAGGACAAGGGCATGAGTTAAAAAAAAAAAAAAAAACAGTGTCACAAATTAAACTTGAAATAAATTTAAAGGTCCAGGATGCAAACATCAAGTAGTAAGTAATATCACTAATTATGATGCCCCCTCTCAGCTTTTTAGGACCTACAGTAGCTCTACAGAGTCACGCTGTCGTCTATCAACCAAGCCACTCTAATGGAGCCCTTTAGAATGTTTTCGAGTAAGGGCGCCGCCATACAGTAATATACAGCGATATACCTCCGTCCACAAGAGGGCAGGGCCAAAAAGAGGAAATATAAGGAGAAAGCCAATGGCATCTTTACCAGTGTAAAACTCATGTTGTCATAACAACAATATCAGTAAATAGAGGACCAATGAGCGGAAGTTGTCCATAGTATATGCTGTCATTGCTATAAACAAACCCATCGGAAATACAGTTGTGCTTATAAAGTGTCTTGGCAGAATTTGTGATTTTGGCCTACAAAAAGCTACAAATTACAGAAAGCACCACAATAGGATCAATTTATGACATAACAATACTGAATTTTCTATATTTTACTTACATATATTGACTGGTAGTTAAGGTGGTGAGTGATTGTTGCCAGGGTGATAACACTTTATGAATGTGTGAGTAGGTTCGGTGGTGGTCGGGGAAGCCAAGGACACAAAAAATGTCTGCTAGGTCTGCCTATGGGCAGCCGTGGCTACAAACGTAGCTCAGTGTGTGACTGTGGAGTGAATGAATAATAGATAGCCTGTAAGCGCTTTAAGTCCCTTGGTCCCTTGGGAGAAAAGCGCAATATAAATTTAATTCATTGTAATTATTATTGAAAATATTGTGTAACATATATATTTTTTTATTTAATAAATTTTTTTTTTTTTACAAATTTCACAAAAAAAAAGTTTAGTAGTTGAATATCAGATATAATAATTCTAAATAATGCTTTTAAATATACTGAATCTTGAATCTTTACTAAACTTTTATTTCAAAATCTATGTAAAAATGGTTAAACATTACAAAGCACTAAAATCAGTAATACAGGTACAATTATTTTGGTGTTGATAATTCAATATATTTGTTTTAAAAATAATACATGTATGCATTAAAAAGTAATTAAAGAATAATTAAAACAAATAAAATACATTAGAATAATAAAAAAAATATATTTTATTTTCTTCCCAAACTACTGCTGGTTATTCTTCAACAACTGCAATAAATGAAAACATGTTGAAGACGAGTTTAGTCATGTCCTCGGTCAGTGTCTAAGCCTATTCATGTTCAGGAAGACACTGATTTGACTACTTAACTTAATAAATGTCCTTCACTTTTATAAATTTGTGTTTTTTAATTATCAAACAGGCCTAAGAGAAAGTGTTCCAAGATATTCTACATTAAGTAGCCCCTCAATTGCTAAACAAAAATACTTTAATGGGGCATTTATGTGTTTAGCCCGACACTTGTTTCCCACCTGGTACTGGATGTTGGAGACATTGGTGCGAGCAGGACTCTGTTGAATGGTGAGTACAATGGGGCTCCCGGGGGCCGCGGACCCCAGCGAGGCCGGCAGCTGGATAACATTTCCTTTTGCCGACAGGAAGCTCAGGTTTTTGGGCGGAGCTGGTGCGATGGGGGCCGGTTTTATAGGCAGCAGTCTTCGGGGTTGAGGGTGCGCTGGAGGCGGCGACACAGGAGCCTGAGCTGCCGGGGGCCCAATTTTACTGCAGGTGGCTGCGAGGAGGGCCAGAGGAGAGGGCTGGGCGTCCTGCTGCAGAGAAAACAAGACAAGATTATGTTTTATGCAAGAACTAAAATCTAATTTATGAGAGTTATTACAGCAGGATCATCTGTCAGTGAACGCACCACAGCTTCAGCTCTGAATGGACTCAGTGTCCCTCAGTGTGTTCACTGTTCACTGTGACTGAGGTGTGGTGGACGAGAAACAGCTCTAATGAGGCCAAGAGACTAAAGCTAAGTCACATGCATCGAATACAGTCGGGAATAGGACATAACCACATTTCCCTTTTTTATTCTTCTTCTTCTACTAAATCTGAGCACTAAGGATGATGGTCTCTGTAGTTCTTTTTGCTTTGTTACACTGCTGCTGGAACAAAACTACTTTTTTTGCCCCCCCCAACAAAACTACTGTCAAAAATACAGTCAAAAGTCCACAACAATACATAGAGACTATTTAACCGGCAATACTGTTACATCACTGACAGCAACCAAGGCTGTGCTGTATAAATAACCATGCCCACCAAAGTCTGTACATTAGTACAACATAACTGAGTGTCCCTCACCTGTGTGGAGGAGGAGGAGGCGGAGGAAGGCTGTAGGTATTCACTGGGACTCACAGCGACAGTGGTGGCCATGTTGACCTGTTGTTCTGAAAAACAAACAATCAGTCCCCTGTGCCGTCAACATTATCTGATAGTTATTTTATTCACAAATTAGTGCACTCAATTTAAATATGTCCATAATGATGAAGACTTTTTTTTAATCTTAGAGGTTGACTGATGAATAAACATTATGATTAAAACTGTATTTAGAGTTCTTTTTTCCTCCAAAAATGCTCAGGAATGAAGGTTTTTTTAGGTTGACTTATAGACAATTTTTACTTTTGGCATAAACTGTCACTTTAAATTGAATAAGCCCATTTTAAATACTTACAGAACAACAGTAATGAAAGATAAGACAAAGATATAGTCAAAGGGCATGTTCAATCATAAAACAAATCACTAAAACACAAGCATTGTTCATGAAACTCTCCAAAGCAACATAAAAAAACACAGCTTACAAGTCTATAATATAAATACAGCTGCTGCACACAGACACAAGAACTGTCCACCATCAAATAACCTCCCATACATTAAAGTCACATTGTCCCCAGTATATAATGTTGAATGTTGCCTAGAGATAAAGGGTCATAGAGGAAAAGGTCAATCTGTTATAATGGAACTTAACAAAGCATCACCTTGTTGCCCATCAAGTTTGCGGACTGTGTTTATGTCTCCCCATTTGGAAAAGATGGTATTTATAGGATAATATTACAACAAAGAGTTGTGATTGGACCATAGCTCAAACACGATTTCCATACAGTGACAAGAAAATGTAACTCAGCTTAAAAACGTATAAGACAATAAGCATAAGTACATTTAGGGCTTGCAGCCTAAATAATAAAAGCCTCATAAAATTTTATTTTTGCAAGAGTTTGTTTCAACATTTACTAGAGCTCTAAACTGACAATTCAATGCGATTCTCCAGTTTGTGACCTTGTGAGACCTCAATAAACAAATAAACAAACACATTTTCTTTGGTTTGAACTACTCATTATCTAAATAAATATACAGCAAGTGCCAAAAAACAAAGTCAAAAAAAGGAAGTAAAACAGTTGAATGGGGAGAGAGCAGTACATCATCCTTTACATTGTAATTGCCATAGATGTAGAAGGATGCTTTCCAATGTTATACGTTTCTGTGAAATACAAAAATGTTAACTTCAGCTAATTATTTAATGCTGTATCATCAAGAATCTTCCATAAACTACAACCTCTTTTTTTTTTTGATTGAATTTATTTATTTTTTGGTGCTAGGGGAACGTTGTACCTGGAGGAAACCTACACAGAGAGAACATGCAAACTCCACACAGAAAGGCCCTGCCCTGGATAGGAATTGAACCCAGGACCTTCTTGCTGTGATTATTTTAAATAAACAGCACATAGGTCAGGTGACAGTGCAGTTCAAACCAATAAGAAAAAGTGATTTGTCAATTGGCCAAAATATTCATATCAGTGCATCACTAAAACAAAGGCAGACAGCTAACTCGAGTTTGCCCGGATAAAGGCCTGTTTCAATAAAGGTTTTTTAATTATTTCACTTTCTTGAGTGTCCTTCTTTTTATAATACTCAAAAATATCTTCCTCACTGAAGAGCACCACTCTCTACATCTGGTATATCCGAACAACACTAGCATGCCATATTTTGTTTTTATGACAGATAGCGTATTAGGAATAACAAAACACAAAGAGTAAAAACACTGACAGCTCTATCTTTTACAGAGTGTGGACTAGACTGCAGTATCAACATAATTCACAATAACCAAGATATGAAAAAGACAAACACTGATAGTGTGACATGATACTGAATGCCACATTTAGAAAAAAATCGTCTCTATTTCACAAAACTTGCAAAAGGTGAGTTGGAAAAATGTGACGTTCTGAAGTGTTTCCAACACAGTCCTCTCCCTATGAGTGAGTGATATGAGAACTTAATATTTATAAACTATACACAGATTTCAGAGTCTTGTTGATATTTAAAATCTTTTATTAGTGACTTTTTGAAGTACCGAGCAGCATTTACAGTTTGTTCTACTTTATAATTATGTCCAAACTAGTGCTTTATAGGAAAACAGGGAAACCAAAACTCTTACTCTTACTACAGTAAGTTATTTACTCATATGGGAGTAACTGATTAGATAGAGATGAGTAATAGAGACTGATAATGGCAAGTTCTGGTATTGGGACAATCCTAGTTCAAATCTTTTTAAAAGAAATCAGTAAAAACTTTGCACAACTATCTCTTCCAAGATAAAATAGACTTGAAATCTTCATACAAACACACTACAACCTCAACTTTGTGTCTGCTGACCCACGTGTGTCAAAACATGTCTAAATCAAAAGCTGATGCTCAGAAATGAGACATCCTTGGCTAAAACGAAGTTAGTAAAACCACTCTTTATTATCTACAAATGTTACTGCACCTTAACATGCTCTCTTTAAGGATATGAGTATTAGACTTGTAAACATACAAACATGCTGACAGTGCAACCTACTTTTTTTAAACACAGACCCAGAAACCTTGACAAACTTTGCAGCTGCATCATCATCAGTGAAAGCAACAACGCAGATGTGCATCACTAAACTTTTACATTACAGAAAATATTCCAGTGATTTTATAGCCTTTATAGTTTAATATAACTATTCAGAGCTTTAAATGTCAGAAACAAACCGAGTTGGGGCCTCAAAACAACGCCGCCATCAAACATTCACTGATGCTTTAACATCTAGCCGTGGCTAACACGGAATTGCGGGGCAGACTAGCGCCGCTAGCAGTGGCTTAAGCTGATTTGATCCGTTTGCAGCTTAGTCCACAATAATTAACCAACTACAAAGGAAGGGGTTCATGCTACAGCTTAATAACTTTATTCTTAATTAAATAAAACAGTAACGTGTAAGCGGAAGAATATAATAAACTTAAAACGGACTGGCAGTTTACGTTAGCATTAGCTGACGCGTAGCTCGCCAGTCAAACTCTTTGATAACGTTATAGAAAAAGGCAGCCCTTTTCCGGAAGTGCATCGCTTTTTTTTTGTTCACACTGTAGCTCTTAGTCACCCTGAAACATATTCAGTCGTAGCGTAAAAGCTGCAGTGCGTTAATCCTTATGGCTCATACCCTGTTTAAAGAAGTAGATAGTAATATAAACACCAATGTTTTAATTCCTACCCACCGCTCATGACGACATTCGCTCTCCGTGAGCCTTGAAGACCGAGCCCATGGAGGAGTCCGCCCGCTCAGCTGCACCAATCCGCGGACAATGGTAGGATGACGGACGGACAATCAAACCAATCAGCTTGAGGCGTCAATGTGATTGAAATTTGATCAGACCAATCGTGACGCGCTATTTTTGTACGTCAACGGATAGATGAAGGCTCCACCAATGGGATGTCAGGATTACAGTCAGAGAAGGCGGGTCTAAAGGATGAACCAAGAACAGCCGTGTGCCCAATTACAGCAGGAGTACAGTTTCACTGACGTGCTTTACGGCCAATGTGGGCTCCGAGGGGCAGTGTAGTCGGAGAAAGAATGACATCTGAACGACTCAATGAGCTTAAAGCGTTTGGAGCGTGACCTGTTTAAACTGTACAGTGGTTTATTATACCCTGAGGACCGTTATATCTGATGTGAAAACACTTAATAGTTTGCTAATCAAGGCTAAAGAGATTCACAACCAAACAAACAGTGGCCCAATACAACCCAGTCTTCTAAATCATAATGCCTCCAATAAAATATGAATGAAAGTTATATTTGGTTACATGTCAGCTATGGACATGTTGTAGAAAAGGTGTCACAGTAAAAATAATAAAAATAGAAAAATACGGCAAATAGCATAAACTAAAACATGCAAAACTTGGCCTAATCCTGTTGTACAAGCTCCTCACATGTGACTGTTCTGTCAAATTACCTTCCAAAAATCATATTGTGAAGTTTGCAGGTGACACGGCTGTGGTAGGACTGATCCCACAATAACAAGTCTGTGCACAGGCAGCAGGAGGAAAACCTAGTGGACTGGTGCAGGGTGGACTCTGCATTGGTGTGAAGTGGTTCAAAGACATGGCAGTGGATCCTCGCATTATTAAAAAAGTCCCACTAACGTCTGTACTTTCTCACGTCCTAACAGCTTTTGATCGTCACGTAGTGGAGAGCTGACTGTCATCCTCCATAACACGGCTCTTATCTGGGGAGCATTGACATCAGCAGAGCCACCTCCAATAGCTTTGTTTCTACTAGAACAGTACTGTAAGTGTTCTGAAAAAGTTGATTAATAAATTTTGAATCAATTAACAAATATTGTTCAAAGGGATAAAAGGATTAATCTATTAATTTATTTAAGTTTGCATTGCTAAAACTTTGTTTTAGTTTTATGTATATATGTGGTTTATTTGAAAACATAACCACATAAATACACACACGGCAGATTGGACGATAGGTAATCCTCACTCCAGCAAAAAACAAGAAGCAAAAGGTAGAACATTAAATGGAACATAATAACACAATCAGACCATGAGGCCTCAAATAAGTCCCTATAATAGATGTCTGTGGAGGTTCTCAGTCATCCAGGGCATCTTGAAGAAAAAAAGGTTTGAGTAAAAGCATCTGAAAACGAAGTCCAGATGCTTTTACTCAAACCTTTTTTTCCCTATAGTAGAAGTAATTTATGCAAATCTGTGAATTTAATGTGAATAAACCGGAAACTGTTTAATGTTCACTAAAGCAGCTGTGTCTGTGGAACTGCGATGATGTCATTGTTTCAAAAGTGGAATCACAACCAGGGGTTACCCAAACCCTGACTGGAATTGAGAGAAAGATCCATGGCCCTTGAACTGTTCACATCCCTCCCTTCAGCCTCAAAGCAAGAACAACAAGGCTTCTTTCATCCCAGAGACTTTAAAACTGAAGAACTCATCCCCATTGCCTCCACTGCACTCTACTAGATCGGAGAACCCAATTTATTTTACTCATGTCTTGCAACAGAAAATGCCATTAAAATCTCTGGAGCTCTTGTGCATTTGAATTTGAGGCGTAGTAACATCAGTTTTGTGTTTTGAACTGTATGTATTTGCAACTCGTCTCTTTGGAGTGAGTCACAAAGCTCTGAGAGACCTTTCAACTCATGGACAAGTGGAGAAAAAAAAGAAAAAAACACACTCTGCTGCTGTCGGCCCCATCTGTTCTCACAAGCAGTGGCCTCCAGCACTGTGTCTATTCACTTCTACTATACACTCCATCCTTTTTATACAGGTTCCTCCGACTAAAGAGTGCACTTGACCTTATTCGCAGTCAGCGGCGTGTATCTTTACGAGTACATCACCCTCTGCGTCGTCCACACACAGCTACATAAAACGCTCGGGAAAACAAGGGTCGTGCTTTTAGCAGAAGCACTTCCTCGCTGTTCTCGTCGAGAGCGCTGCAGTTGAGTCGTGAAAGATACTGTCTGTATGCGTTTGCCGACTCCCCAAGCTCTGCTGAAGAGAGCCTCAAAGAGTATGGAGCTGCATAATTAAACTTGAAAATATCACTTTTTTCTCCTCGACTTTTAACAGGCTTCATGAGCGAGTTGAAGCATTAGCAGCAGAGTTAAATTATTTCAAAGGGAATAGATGGTGTTAAAAATGAATTACTTTTATGCTGAGATTCTTCGACTGTAAGCTTTCTGTCCAGGATAAAGGGAAAGATGCTTGTTATCATTAAAGGTTCCCGGACGAGGTTTTAGCCTTTACCCTCCAAACTGGAACACTTCTTCTCCATGGGTTTCCCTAATTTATTATATGTAGATGCAATTGGCTAGACTTAAAACCAATCAAAGACCACATAAACGATCATAATTATTTCCACAGGACTGTAAATTGTTGCAAAGGGAAAGGATCTTGGACTAATTTAGACAAAAGGACATGGAATATGGATAACCCCAAATTAAAACGTAGGTCCAGATGCCTTTTGTTAAACATTTTCTTATCCCATATTAAATTGAACAGAAATAACCAAATCTCAAAAAAATTACCCCACAATAGTTTTATTTTTCTTAATTTCTTTTTTTTTTTTTTTTTTTACTGAAAATGCCGAGCCGTAGCTTCAGGATACCGAGAAACCAAATGAGCAAAATACACCTGGACATTTGAACAAATAAAACTGACAGAAAAAGAGAGAGCTCAGTCAGAGCAGATAAACGCACCGAGAGGCAGGGCATCATGGGAAAAAACTGGAGGCGATGCAGGAACTAGATATAGACCGTTTTTCAAAATAATATGAATATCACACTGCTGATTAAAAATTTTTACAATACAGATTTATCTTTATTGTGCATCTTTTTAAATTAGTTTAATTTAATCTTATTACTTCAGTAATTTTTTTACCTTGTATTTATTGACATCATCTGTAAATATATAATATTTTAATTATTCTATCTCAGCACTTTGGTCTTTTTGGTTTTAAATGTGCAATTTAAAAAGTTGTTAAAAATATTCCAAATGATGCAACATATGTCTCAGCATTTGGAAAAAATGTGTTACCAGATATTAGTCTAAAAAAGAAAAAAAAAATGTGGTAAAAAACATTTTTTTTAAATTGTTTTTCCTCAACAAATGTTTTACTAAAATAATAATAAATAATTTAGAATGTACTTCAGAATATAAAATAATATTTATGGAAATGCAACTGATGTCACTATAGCCTTGTTTCCACTAATGCGGTTCAGCAGGGACGGATTACAGACTGAACAGGCAGTCTGGGGGGGGGGGCCTTTAACTCTGAGGTGAAACATGAGTGGCTTAATGTGCCAGGCTGTAACTGTCTTCTTCAGGGAAGGCGTAAAACAACATACTTAACATGTCAGACCCTTTCATTTCTTTACGTTTGAACGTGCACAACCTGGACTGTTCGAAGAATGCTTAATCTGGTTGTGCTACGGTTATGCTC
This sequence comes from Neodontobutis hainanensis, assembly GCA_024349245.1. Taxonomy (NCBI): domain Eukaryota; kingdom Metazoa; phylum Chordata; class Actinopteri; order Gobiiformes; family Odontobutidae; genus Neodontobutis; species Neodontobutis hainanensis. The sequence continues at coordinate 671,094 of JALDNG010000108.1, forward strand.
CGTTTCCAATGGTGGCTTCAAATTCAAGCAGCGGCATATGCAGAGTATCTCTTTACAGATTTTGCACCGCAGCAGAAGCATTTTTTTTTTACATGTTTGTTGTCACCATGGAAACCTGTCTCTGTGCGTTTATCTGACAGTGTCTTTAACCAACAACTCTCATCTTTGACAAAGTGAAAGAAGAAACAAGGAAACGGCAGCAAATGACAGTTGTACAAAGTAACCAGTGCATCATTGTGTTTTTAGTTCAGTCCGAGCATGTTTTAGTCCAAACATGTCCAACAACATCCTCTGTGCTCCTTTTGGTTCAGTTCTGTCCTCTGTCTCTTTTTTTTTTTCAAGTTTTCCGAGCAGCAAATACACCCCAAAGACAAGCAGGTCCATCCCAATCCCACTGGACGCTCAGGTTTCCAGAGATCTGATTGGACGAAGCTGGGGGCCTGGGAACCACGACAGATCAGTCATCCGTCAAGAAAACCTGTCAAGATAAAGCAACATTTAGTGTGTCTCGCTCAACCCAGGTTTAAAGCCTTTAACCAACGATCACTGGCTGTGGCCGTGCATTGAACAGCCAATAACATTTAACCTGGAGGGAAAGGGGGCGGGGCTGTTGCTGCAGAGTAACAGGAAGTAACAGGGTCACAGCCAAAAACAGAAGACAAAGAAAGCTGCTTGTGTAAATGTGTACGTTTTCAGGCAGTATTTTTTATAACTTCACTGAAAAGACCAATTTAAAAACAAAGGGTCTCGACATATTTCACAGCATTAAAGCTCCACTACCTAATTTTCTTTTGTCTGTCCCTGTTTCAGACTCTCCCCCAAAACCAGCCGAGAGACCTCTCCTGCTTTTCTTTATTAAATACATAAAACCGGACTAAAATACTTAAGTTTAGAGGCGACTGTAAACTTTCAGCTCTAAACTTCAGCTTCAGCACTACGTCCTCCTTGTTAAACGTTACAAGATCTAACTGACAACATTTATCTCTGTTTCTCAGTTTTTTATTACACCAGAGCATGTGCACAAAAATAAGTCTGTGCTTTGGCTAAGATCAGCTGTTGTACCACCTCGCTTTTTTAACCCCCCCCCCCTCGTGGCGTCGGGCACAAGATAGATAATATACCACTGTCTTGATCACGTCCAGGCCTGCACCGCCACAAGATACGGCCCTTTCTTTTTGAGCCGCACTTATTAAACCTTCTATTGACAGCCGTGACAACCAATGAGAGTGCTCCTTTTTCTGAAAGTGAGGTGTGATTGGCCGAAGCCCCCCCTGCCCGATTTATTAAATGTAATAAAAAGTATTAAGTTTTTTAAAAATCTATATTACGTATTAAATAATGAACATGAACAATGAAAAACAATTGGCTTTTTGTGGGATTAAGGTGGATGTGTGTAGCGGGAAACTCACTGGAGAAAGACGAGGGTCTGGTGCTACGTCTGTGACTCTGTCTCCTGCTCTGCCTCCACCGCAGCCCGGACGCTCTTCACCGACATGTACATCTCCTCCTCGGGGTCGTAGTAATAAAACTTACTCAGGTACGAGATCAGCGGTCTGTGAGTTTAACGACAAAGAGATGGAGCTTTAATAAAACATCAGAGTGAAGGTATAGCTCGTTGTGAGGAGTTTGAAACCTGGGCAGTGGAAGCTCCTGGATGTGGTCGATGCGGACGATTTGTCGGATGCAGAAGCGACACAGGTGCTGCAGAGACTTGACATTGCTAAAGCGGGACACGGGATACAGCAGCTGGACTGGAGTCGGAGGAAGCCCTGGGACAGACAAACCAACAAAACAAATAGTGGATATTGAGTCAGGAGCACAGATGTTCACAGCAGAGAAATAAGAAAATACGCCCTTCATGTATTCTTCAGTGGGTCAAGTCATTTCAAATCATTTAAGCTACTCATTTAGGCCAACTCCTAAACATGAACATGTCCCATGAACCTGCAGCGGGACGAGGGAGAGACACACAGTGAGATTATCACACGCTCCCAACAGAAAAAATATAATCAGCTGTGGTTCAATGTTTCCTCTCTTATTTTTTTATTACAGAGAAGGACACCCACAAGGAAGTGCTCTATAAGATTCAGTGATCCGGCCTGGAGTCTTTAGAAAGAATAGTGTCAATTTTTTTTGCACATGTTTTAATTAAGACACTTTGTTTCCACGCCATTGTGTTTAATTTTGGAGGGAAAAAATCTGGAATATTCTTTAATCCAGAGTTGAACTGGAGCTAAATCTAAGACTTAGACTGTGTTCTCACATTAAGATTGCACCAAAAGAGAAAAAGATCCATTTAGTTTGGTCCGTTAGCTGAAATCCTCGGTCCAGCAAGCGTTCATAGACAGATTTTTAAACTGCACCAAACAAAAACAACCAAGACATTTCTTTAGAAAAACTCTAGATGGGGCTGTTAGTCCAAACGCAAATTAAAGCATTTTAACTCCTCAGTGCTTCATGTTTGCTCTTTGATCATTTTATTCAGGGGACAATATTATTTCGGTGGTGCTTCTGTGGTGTTCTTATAAATGTCTGCAGTGACGTTGCTTGAGTCGCAAAACCTTGGTAAATCTGGCTGCATCCCTCACTTAAATACTCTCCTCTCCAGTTTTGTGAAATGCAACTACAAAGAAAACACACTACAGTCCATTGCTTCTCTGTTGCTTTACAGCGCTGCAGCTGATAAATGACATAAAACTGGTCCAATATGTTTCTCTCTAAGCAGCGTCTTATATTTATTTTTAAATACAGGTTTGACTTATTTTTTTACCTGGGACCCGTGAGCGCAGGAAGTAGAGGAACTTTCCGTTCTTGGAGTGCATTATGGCCCGCTCGATGAACTCCACCACCGAGTGACAGCGGTCCTCGAACTTGGGATGACACCACAAGCTGAACGTCCCTGAACAACAGAGCACAGAGCGTTTCAATTTACATACACAATAGAACACATTAATAATAATAATACATAATAAAGAGTAAGTCCGTGTTATCGGACTCTGAAATGTAGAGCTGGGGTCTTAAACCAGTCCAATCCAGACTTTAGTGCCATTACGATGTTTTTTTCTATGATATTTCTACCAATTACATAATAAATTGGAACTTCAATATTAAGTTTAAAATGCTTATAATCCAGAATAAACTAGGACTAAGCCACTGAACATAGAACTAAACTAACCTGGTCCAAACCTGGTAAACCCAGGCAACAAGGACTGAACCATTACTAAACCAGTGTTGAACCTAAGATTAAACCAGAATTAAACTGAACACTAAGCTAAGAATAAAGTGGGACTGAACCAGTGTTCATTCAAGACTAACTCAAGTTCTTTACCAAGACTAAACCAGGCTGACCAGGATGTTTACCCAGGACAGGTGCCCAGGAGAGAAATGAGGAAATAAGTTGTCCAAATCATTCAACATAATTAAAACACTAGCACAACTCAGAATCATGAACATGCTCCGTGAACCTGCAACGGGACGAGGGGGCGACACAGTGGGACGAGGGTGCGACACAGCGGGACGAGGGGGCAACACAGTGGGACGAGGGTGCGACACAGCGGGACGAGGGGGCAACACAGTGGGACGAGGGTGCGACACAGCGGGACGAGGGGGCGACACAACGGGACGAGGGTGCGACACAGCGGGACGAGGGGGCGACACAGGGGGACGAGGGGGCAACACAGCGGGACGAGGGTGCGACACAGCGGGACGAGGGGGCAACACAGCGGGACCATCACACAGTCTTTACAGAAAAATATATTTAGTCCAGATGGATGGGATTGTCTTGTGAAAGATTAAACAAACTAAAGTGAGGTAAACCCCAAAAAGTACAAAGTACCAAACTGAGAATAAACATTATTAAAATCAGGAATAAACCAGGGTTAGACCTAAGTTTACATTTATGTTTAACCAAGGATTACACCAGGGCAAAATCAGCACAGATCTAGAACTAAACCAAATCCAAAAGCTAAACCTGAGACCAAGATCAGGAATAAACTCGGGCTTGACCACAACAAAACCAGGACTAAACCTGCACTAAACCCAGACCAAACCCAGAACTAAACCTGTAAATTAGACCTAGAGCAAAACACAGACTGAACCCGTTAATAAAGCAACACTATGAACTATTATGGGATGTGATGTGGACGTGTACAAAGCAGCAGATTGTTGCCTCCAAACGGACACAGGCCGAACAAACAGAAGCGTCTGGATCTGTCTTTGTCCCGTTGGCCCGCTCTGGGGTTGTTTGTCTAAAAGCCCCGTGTGTGGCCTTGATTCAGGCCGCGGTGCGTTCAAGCGTTCACATTTGCGTTGATGTGGATGTGTTGTGTCAGTCGGGTCTGCGTCTGAATAATGAATGTGTTTCCAGGCATGACTCTATCGCATCATAACAGTCGACAGAGCGACTGGACAGAAACCATTTGGTCTGAGAGATTTAAAACGCAGGATTAAATACAAATACATTGTGGACATTCCTCTTATTATGCATCTATGGTCATCTAGAATGTTGTATTTGCTTCCTGCCCTCTGTAGTTTAATGTTTTTAATCACATTTCAGGGCTGTGCTATCCAAAACGTAGCAATAGCATAACCCCTAATGCAAAGAAATAGAATTATAGTTCGTTTTCACCTTTATTTAAACAGAAACTTAAAGGGTAAGCTTTTTCTTGTATCTGCAGTGTCTTGAGAGGTTCGGACAAGGCATAGTCCCCTTTAGGAGTAAATAAAGTAAAGACTAAATTTAAACCCAGAGTGAGACTGCAGAGCGTTTTTACAGTTTTATCTCAAAGGCTTTGAAACATTTTTGGAAACAGTTCAGCGTTTCTTAAAACTGAAAGTGTATTTATCACAACAGTTCAGTGCTTTATCAAATCTTTTAACATCTAACTTTGTCCGAGCCAAAATGTAAAATCACATTTTCATTGTTGGAGTCACAAATTATGATTATAATAATTAAAACAAAAACAAATTCATGTGAAAAAGCAACATGAACAGCAAAATAACTTCATTAATCTGTAAATCTTTTAATTCGGCCACATACAAAACTCTGAGCTCACAAACACAGACTTCAAACAGTCATGTTCATTTGTGATGTTTTCTGCAACATGTTTTTACAGTTTTTTTCAGATCAGAACTTACTTTTTCTGAAGAACTTGTTTAACTTCCAGATGCTTTAGTTACTTTTGTGAATCTTAAAGTCAGTTTCTAGTGTTTTTACAAAAAGCAAATGCTTTGGTGCATTGTTTCAAATGAGTTTGTACATTTGTCTGTTATTTATTACACTGTTAGTGGCTTTTGTCTGATCAGAGTAGATTATGCTGCTCTCTTGAAAAATGAAACCCTAAAAACATTGTGGAAGGGGTTGATCGTTTGGATGAACCTGTCACAGTCAGACCTACCATAAAGTTCAGACATTAATGAGAAATACATTGGCAAAAAATAAACAGGATTGTGTCTGAAAGAACGTGAGAATGAGAAAGAGTAGGTCAGGTAAATATGCAGAGTAGGCTAAGACTTTACCTTATTGTTCAGTGAGAACATTCAGACACTGCATTATTGAAATTAACAAACATAAACTGTCACAATATAATATCTCAGATACGTTTGTAAATGTGTAAATGTGTCCTGATCCTGATGAAATGTTCTCCTTCTTGCCTTTGCAAAGCAGTAACTGTATTTGTTTGTAACAGACTGTAACATAATGTGTGACTGATGTGTAATTCAGACAGAGTCCTGTTCATTATTTTACCAACGTTTGTGAAACTGTGACAGAATGAAACTTTATTACAATAATTACAGCTACAATTGTTTTTTTTAAGTTGCACAAACTGACAAAAGTATGAATACATTTTGATGGCCACACATGTAAACAATGACACATTTTGATTTCATTTTGATAGATTAAACATTTCCTCTGACAGTAAAATAACTTTTGAGAGAACAACAAAGGAGTTTGAGTCAATAATGTACTTTTTGCAGTAACTATATGATGTTTTGTTGTTTGTATAAACTATTTTGAGAAATGCACTAAAACCTTTGAAAAGGTAGGTTCTGATCTGAGAAATGTGCCAAAGCAACTGAGAAAAACTGTAACCAAAAGCATCATTGTGTGATGTTCCAACACTTTCCACCTCCAGGAGGCGTTTGTTTATTTAAAAAAACTTTGTATTTGAAAAGTTTTGAAATAAAGCCTTTTAAAGCTGATGTTCAAACAGTGAAAACTTTGTAAAAACTTCAGATTTTGTTTAAAGAAACATACACAAATGATTTATCTACAGATTTGTAGAGAACTGTCCTCAGCACCTCCACTTATTACTACTGTACTTTTAAAAACATGCCTCAAACCAATGCATTTGTCCGCAAAACTAAGAAACACTAAACTGTAAAGCTCACACGGATTGTCTTGAACGTTTTGAGAAATGTGTTTTTAAAATTAGGTTTTAAGTATTAAAGCAAATAAATAAAAACTGTAACATGAGAAAAGATGTAACACTGTCTTTTTAAACAAAAGAACAGAGATAAAGTAAAGTCAGAAAATAAAGTACATCACAGCAGAAGTGTCCATTATTTTAGAGCTCATTAACAATTATTGAACACAAAAGTTACATTTTCCACTGTGTTTTTTTTTTTTGTTTGAGTTGTTTGTTTGATCCTTGTCGAGGTTTTCGGCGGCCTGACAGTAGAGGTCCAGATGTAGTATAAGTATAAATAATAGAAGCAGCAGGTCTGTTCTGTGGGTCGACACTCGAGAGGAACAATAAAGGCTTGGACTGGCCTGAATTAGAATAATGTAGTAACTTATTCATCTGATAAATATTGATGTTTCCAGTGAACAGCCCTGGACTCACACATAACTAAACAAATACATCCTGAATATATTGTAGTATTTACTGCTCATGCAAATACACAGCTGAATAATGTTCGTATTGTTGTTCGTATGTCTTTACATTTACAGAACTACAAATCTTACACAAAAAAGTGTTGTATATAATGATGAAGCTTGGATTTGCTGAGTTCTAGTTCATGACCACCATCATGACTCTTTTAATAGGACAGTTTTTGTTGTGTATTATTTTTATTTCAGTTCTTAAATAAATCTTATTATAATACAATGTCTAATGATAAACATTTTAAATTAATGAAAAGACCTGCACACTTAAATCATTTCTGAGTTATTGAAAACATCTGGAAAGAGGACTGCCTGAAGAGAAGCATACTCATGTTTTGACATTTTTAAAGTGGGCTTTGACTGGTCTTAGTTAAAAAAGGAGTGTGAGATTGTCAGTGCCACCACCAGATGCCACCAAAACCTACACACTGCCCCTTTAATGCACATCCACTAAACAAGAAGCTACTGTATTTTTGGAATACATTTACACAACAATAATACAGAGTTGTCTGACCTCTGTAGTGCTCCATCCTCGTGTGGTGCGTGACTCCCTGTGATCTGAAGCTCAGACTCAGGATGTATCGAGGGTCTGAACTGTCCCGGACCAGGAATGACCCGTCTGGTTTCCCTTTGAGCTTCATCTCTGCGTCGCCCCAGTTCATCGGGCCCCAGTACCAGCCGCACTAAAGACAAGAACACACGTCACACACAGCTCAAAGACGGGTCGAGTTTACAGACAGTATGTTGTGTATGTTGTGTATATAGTGTGTTATTATCACAGACATATAACCCTGACCTTCTCGAGTTCTCTCAGACTCGCCGTGAAGTTGCTGGCCTCTGACCTCCTCAGGGCACACAGCATCGATGGAGGGGTGTGTCTGACGGGGGGCGGGCCATCCGCCGGCGAGGGGTTCGAATGAGGAAGGGCTCGAAGGAAGGCGTCTGAAACAAACAACAAAAGGACAAAGAGGACAAGTTAAAAATACATTAAATATGTTAAAAATATTAAACTAATAAAAAGGGGAACCAGGTCAGTCTCAAGCAGAGTCTAGTCAGAATCAGTTTATACAGGTCTTTCTCTGGGGTTTTCCAAAGTTCTGTTTGTTTTTACAGTGACTGATGTAGAACTTGAGGCTGTTTTTGAGACTCTGTTTCTTTCACCAAAAACTGATCACCATCAAGGCCTGTTCACACCTGGACAAATTTCGCCCGCGATATTCGTCGACGTTTAACGCCTCGTGACTAAACAATGGGCGTCAATCTGAGTGTGCACCCCAACGCGAAAAACGGCACGCGTAAAAGCGTAATTTTTTAAAAAACGCCTCGGGTTCGTTTTTTTGGTTTGACGTGCCGCTTCAAAAATTATACGACCAATGAGATTGCTGCTTTTGCTCACGTGTTTGGAGCTTCTGAAGTTACAGTAAAACACAACTTGGGGGCGCTCAAACACAAAACGGTCTTGCCGAGCACACATACGTAACGGCGAAGAAGATATACACCCAGTAGCATCTACACTGCCGAGAAGAAATAAGACGAAGATGCAAGGCAAGATGAATGTAGAGCTGCTGGTCTCGTCAGAACACAAAGAACTTATGACAAACGCGACATCGATTACAAAAATGACTTGCTCTCTTCTTCTGAGTGAAAAGCGAGTGTCAGAAGCGTAAAGTTGTGCAGCGCCACCTTGTGTACCTGGGTATTTCTGTTTTACATTAAGCGCCATCTAATGTCAGGGAATGAATTTGTATGTTCACTCGGCTCATCGTCAGTGAAAATCTCTTGGGTGTGAACACAGAAAATGCGTTGAAAAATCGTGGCGAATAACGCGTGCGAATATTCGTCCCGGTGTGTACGGGCCTTAAGCCTGGACTGTTCCCTTGTCTCTATTACAGTGCATCTGGTCTTGGTCTTGACTCGTCTCATGCTGACATGGTTTTGGTCTTGGTCTCGGTCTTGCCCTGACATAGTCTTAGTCTTGACTCGATCTCGAACAGGACATGCTCTTGGACAAGACTTGGTCTAGACACGGTCTCGGACAGGACTTGGTCTAGACTCTGTCTCGGACAGGACTTGGTCTAGACTTGGTCTCGGAAAGGACTGGGTCTAGACTTGGTCTCGGACAGGACTGGGTCTAGATTCTGTCTCGGACAGGACTTGGTCTAGACTCGGTCTTGGTGAGGTCTTACCGTTGAGGCTGAGACTGTGGTGGATGGTGAGGTGGGAGGGGGGAGGAGGGGGAGGCAGAGGCAGAGGGAGGGACTGCAGCGAGGCCCCCATCACACTGACGAGGAACGGCCCCCGCTGTGGCCCCGCAAAGTCATCTGCAGCACCGGGACAGAGGAGACAGAGGAGGGACAGAGGAGAGGACAGAGGAGACAGAGAGGAGAGGACAGAGAGGAGAGGACAGAGGAGACAGAGGAGGGACAGAGGAGAGGACAGAGGAGACAGAGAGGAGAGGACAGAGAGGAGAGGACAGAGAGGAGAGGACAGAGGAGACAGAAGAGAGGACAGAGGAGGGACAGAGGAGAGGACAGAGGAGAGGACAGAGGAGAGGACAGAGGAGGGGACAGAGGAGACAGAGGAGGGACAGAGGAGAGGACATAGGAGGGACAGAGGAGGGACAGAGGAGAGGACAGAGGAGACAGAGAGGAGAGGACAGAGAGGAGAGGACAGAGAGGAGAGGACAAAGGAGGGACAGAGGAGACAGAGGAGACAGAGAGGAGAGGACAGAGAAGACAGAGAGGAGAGGACAGAGGAGACAGAGAGGAGAGGACAGAGGAGACAGAGAGGAGAGGACAGAGAGGAGAGGACAGAGGAGGCAGAGAGGAGAGGACAGAAAGGAGAGGACAGAGGAGGGACAGAGGAGAGGACAGAGGAGAGGACAGAGGAGAGGACAGAGGAGAGGACAGAGGAGACAGAGAGGAGAGGACAGAGAGGAGAGGACAGAGGAGGCAGAGAGGAGAGGACAGAAAGAAGAGGACAGAGGAGGGACAGAGGAGAGGACAGAGGAGAGGACAGAGGAGAGGACAGAGGAGAGGACAGGAGAGGACAGAGAAGGGACAAAGGACAGAGGAGACAGAGAGGAGGGACAGAGGAAAAAGTGAGGACAGCCGAGGGAGACAAGAGATAGCGAGAGGACAGAAAAGATAAGGAGACAGAAAAGTGGACAAGAAGCAAAAAGGGAAGATGGAGACAAGAGAGAAGACAGAAAAGGTTGAGACACAGGAGAGAAAAAATAAGAAGGATAGAAGAAACGAGGAGATGGTACAAAGTTGAAAGGAGAGAGGCAGCAAGGAAAGAAGAAAGGAGGAACCAGGACAGAAGAGGGACAGGAAGGAAGACAAAAAAGGATAAGAAAGATGTACAAGGATAGAAGGAAGGAAACAAGGGAGGTAGACAATGAAAAGTTGAACAAAGCAGACATATAAAGGAAGAAAGGAGACAAAGAAGGAGGTAGAAAGCATAAGACAAGAAGGTAGGCAAGGAAGAGCCAAAGAAAGGGTGGAGACAAAAGAGTCACGAGACAGAAGAGAAAATCCAGAGGAGATGAGGATGAAGAAAATACAGGACGGAGGTATGAAGGAGAGAGGAAACAACAGAAGAAGAGAGTGTAAATCAGGAGATAGAGAAGATAAGACAGGACAGAAGGAGAGGGAAGGAAATGAGGAGGCAAGGTAGGGAGACAAGGACAGAGGAGATACAAGAGGGGAGGAAAGTAAGGAGACAAACGCAGCAAGAAAAAAGAAGGGAAGTAGACAAGGATGCAAGAAGGGCCAAGAAAAGACAGAGGAGACATAGGCAGCAAGGAGAGAGGAGACAGGATGATAGATGGGATGAGGAGAAACAGGACAGTCCAGGAGAGGAGTTAGGGAAGGATGCATGAGAGAAAAAGGAGGATTAGACAAGGAGGTGGTAGGACAAAGCAAAATAGGGAAAGAGTTAAAGAGAGAACAGAGGTAAGAAGACAGAAGGAAGACAAGGAGAACATGGACAATGCAAGGAAGGAGGAAGGGAGTACAGAAAGAGGGAAAGACAGAGGAGACAGTAGAGGAGGTAGGACAATAGAAAGTAGGAAACATAGAGTATAAAGGATAGAGGCAAGAAAGGACACAGAGAGAGCAATGGGAAGGAAGCAACAAGGGAAGGAGGGAAGTAAAAAGGAGGCGAGGAAGGAGGACAAGGGGGCAATGGAGACAGAAAAGAAATGGACAGAAGGGAAAAAGGGAAGGAAATATGAAGGGAGCAAAGTAGGACAAATGAACAATGGCAAAGGAAATAGTAAATGCAAATCAGGAAAGAAGAATAACAAAAGAGAGAGGAAGGGAGTAATGGAGGAAGTAGGAATAATATAGGAAAGGAGAAGAGAAGAAAGGAAACATGGAGACCAAAGGGAAGGAGAAAGGACAAAGGAGACAAGAGAATAGTTAGAAAATAAAGGCAAGGAAGGAGAAAAGGAGGCAATGAAGAAAAAAGAAATGGAAAAGAGGGAATGAACAAAGGGAGCAAGGAAAGAGGTAGGAAAGGTATAGGAAGACAAAAAAAAGACAGGAAGGAACAGGGACAGAAAGGCAGGAATTAAGTTAATAAGGAAAAAGAAGGAAAGGATAAACAAAGGGACCAAGGACAGAAGGACCCAACAGACTTCAGAGCGTAGGACTTTTGAGTTTAGTGAAAACTAATGAATGTGTGAAGTCACACAGTGTTTACCTGAGCTTTTATTTCAGAGCTCACTCATAAATCACAGCCGTAGCACCGCTGCCGTTAAAGAGTGTACAGTATGTGGGTCAGAAAATAACAAATGGCTCGGAGCGTGAGGCGCATGAGAAGAGGTCGGAGAAGAGAAAGAAAAAAAACGCACAACCATTGAAGGCATCGTGGAAAAAACTGCAGAAACAGACTCAGCACTTTTTTTTTTCTACACAATGGTTTTAAAAATAATGTGGTACCATTGTGTCTTGGTCAAACGCAGCGGCTTATACTGATAAATGCATTGATGAATCAGCTCTAGATTATAAATAAATTGTAAAAATAAAACAGTTCTGCATAAACAGGATGATGTTGAGGACGGAAACGGACTGACTACATGTACGTGCTGTCAGGAACATTAACAAGGAGCTCAGGATTAACAAGTATTTAGGCTGCAGCAGCTAAAGGCCGCACATGGAGGCTCCAGGGTTAAACAGGGATTGTGCTTCTTCATCAAAGACTGTTAAACTGAGATCTGTCTTTTTAGATAAGCACACACACGGCAAAAGCTGTAAAACCTATACATTTTTGACATTGGTACTATTTAAACGCATATTAAGTAAACAAATAAATGGGGATTATACTCTTGCATTTAGTTTGACAGTATTATCTCCAAAAGCGTATTGTAACAGGAGTCATCTGAAAAAATCTAGGCTTTAAAAAAAATGAAGGATTTTAATAAAAAGGTGAGAAGGATCAGCCCACTGCAAGAGTTTGTCCAATCACAGCTGGCTTCAGGAAAAAGGAGTGCTCCCATTGGTCGACACTTATGTTATCAACAAAATAAACCAGGAAATGGGTTATTTCTTTATAAAACTGTTATTTAAAAAAAGAGAAAAGGGCAGCAAATTAAACGCTTTGACTCAGTGTTTTATAATTACAGAATCTCTAAAGTCTAAAACATTTGTAATGTATCAGTGTTTCAGATAAAAATTGGTCTGGTTTTAACTTTTACTATGCTTTTGTTGTGGTAGATTGGTGAAAAAGAAATCGTGTAGTGGAGCTTTAAGGGCTCTACAAAATGGACAAAGGCTACAGCGTTCTTGCTTTGCATTTTTTAGAAACAATTCAACAGTGACACCACATCCTAGTTTTTTCCTTAAGGAGTACCTTAAACTACTGCTCCACTTTTACATGTTTAACCTAAAACGCAGCTGAAGTACTTTGGCCTCTCATTCAATTCATAAAACACATGATTGACAGTTTGTGAAGCATGGCCAATGCAACAGCTCTCAAAAAATATAACAACATAACCAGGAGATTCACTTTCTAATAGTTATTGTAGTGACTGACTTCTCCTTTAACTGCAAACCATGGATGAAAGACAAAGAAAATCAAAGATAAAACCTTCAGTTCCCAGTTGCACAGATTGTTTTTTCACATGAGAAGGAGAAAACCATTTTTTTATGTCACTGCTCTGAGATTTGAAATTAAATCTGCAGTTTGTAGCTGACCTTTCAAAAGCTCCTTCAATCAGATTAGAGCAGATTACCAAAAATGTGTCTGTGTCTGTCTCCAGATATACAGAACAGGATTCTGAATGGATAAAAATGTCTTAGAGTGCTCCCCCTGTTACCATAGGCTCTCTTCCTCCCTTCGTCCAAAGACATGTGGGTCTAAACTGACCGTCTGTCTGTCTCGAAGTGTTAGCCCTGCGATTAACTTAAAGCAGCCAAGATCCTGCTTTGGGAGGGTTTCACACCTGCACTCTTTTGTCCGGACTTTCAGACTTTCAGACTCGAACCAAAGACTTTCTAATTTATTTTAACGAGGAGCAAACTTAAACCGGTAAATTAAAAGTTTACTTGTTTTCCATAAGGTTCATGAGAAAGGAGCACAATGCAACAGTAAAATAAAACGTGTATGTAATGAATAATATGTCACCAAATTCCACAATGGTCCCAATTTAATATCACTTCAACATCACCCAAAACTACAGCTCAACATAGGGTTTGAGCAGTAAAAAAAAAGAAAAAGTGGTACCTAAGAGGCTGAGGCTGCGTCGAGGCGGAGGAGGAGGAGTGGGCGGGTGAGGAGTGTTGGTCCCTCGTCGTGAAATATCCACATCGACCAAAGAGACTGTCTCACCTGCAGCAGAGCAGAAGATTAAACAACAGTCTCAGATAAAAAAAGGATCTAAGCATTTTCCCAGACCATTTCAACGTTTAAAAAAAGTTAAATCCTTTCATGGTTCAAAGCTAGGTTTACAGCCTCTTTAGTCCTGGTTTAGTCCTGGTTTAGTCCTGGTTTAGTCCTGGTTTAGTGCTGGTTTAGTGCTGGTTTAGTCCTGGTTTAGTCCTGGTTTAGTCCTGGTTTAGTCCTGGTTTAGTGCTGGTTTAGTGCTGGTTTTAGTCCTGGTTTAGTGCTGGTTTAGTGCTGGTTTAGTCCTGGTTTAGTGCTGGTTTAGTGCTGGTTTAGTCCTAGTTTAGTCCTAGTTTAGTCCTAGTTTAGTGCTGGTTTAGTGCTTTTAGTGCTGGTTTAGTGCTGGTTTAGTGCTGGTTTAGTGCTGGTTTAGTCCTGGTTTAGTGCTGGTTTAGTCCTGGTTTAGTGCTGGTTTAGTGCTGGTTTAGTGCTGGTTTAGTCCTGGTTTAGTCCTGGTTTAGTGCTGGTTTAGTCCTGGTTTTAGTCCCGGTTTAGTCCCGGTTTAGTGCTGGTTTAGTGCTGGTTTAGTGCTGGTTTAGTGCTGGTTTAGTCCTGGTTTTAGTCCCGGTTTAGTCCCGGGTTTAGTGCTGGTTTAGTGCTGGTTTAGTGCTGGTTTAGTGCTGGTTTAGTCCTGGTTTAGTCCTGGTTTAGTGCTGGTTTAGTGCTGGTTTAGTGCTGGTTTAGTGCTGGTTTAGTCCTGGTTTAGTGCTGGTTTAGTGCTGGTTTAGTGCTGGTTTACTGGTGTATTCTTGTCAGATTAAGTAAACCCTTCATCTGTTTTTGGTCGGTACGGGTTTATACATTTAGATCTGAGTTGAGTCCTGGTTTATTCTTCTTGGTACAGCCTTTGTCTACATTTGCCCTTTGGTTTAGTTTTTCTTCTTCACAGTTTAATCCTGAATGAGGATCGTAAAGGCCCAGTTTAGACCAGGTTTAGTCTTGAGTTTGTGCTGGTTTAGTCCTGTTTTATCCTGGTTATGTCATGGCTTTAGTCCTTGCTTGTTTCTGATTTATTGCGGTTTAGTGTAGTCCATATTTAGACCTAGTTTTGCCCAGGTTTAGTTCTTTAGTGTAGGTTTATTTTCTGTTATACACCTGCTTTTTTAAATTTCGTTTAACTTGATTCTCGTTACATTTGCTCATTTAGCCTGGTCTTAGCTCCTGATCAACTCCTATAAATCTGGTTTAGTCTTGGTCTAATCCTTCGTTTACTTCTCATTTATTCCCGGTTCATTACTCAATTGCGCCAACATAGTTTGAATCTAATCAATACTAGTACTTTTGTCTGAAACAGATCTAACTTCTTATGTTTTCTTAATGTTTTAAATATCTTTTGTTTTACACTAAGGTTGTTTGTTTTGATGGATATATCATTTCAGCAATAAAACCTACCATCTTTCTCTTTCTCTGTGGAACAGGGATTGTGCCCCAAGAACCATCAACATGAGAGTGGGGATATATATTTTCAAGATAAAACTCTGAGCTCACACAGTCGTCACAGAAAAATCAGTCTTTCATCATTATGTTTAGTGTATTTGACAGATTATAAAAACTAAACATGTGGCTGAAATGGTTCCAGATTGTAAAAACTTCATGTCAGATTTAGGTTTTGTTCAGTGAAACATCCTCAGGTGATTTTTTTTTTTTACAGATTTATAAAAGAAACTGTTCTCACACTTGTGAAAAACATGTCACAAACCAATAACATTTGAGATTTTTCTTCTGAATCTTTCCAACCAGGGACTTTTCATATTGTGGAGATTGTTTATGGTGAAAATAGTTTTCCTATAATTGTTTTAATTTGGTTTGAGAGTTTTGTGTTGGACTGAGCCACACTGTCCAACATGGCCTGATAAACTAGTTTCAGTCTTAGTTTTGCCTCGGTTCGGTGCTCGTTTCCTCCTGTTGCTCGAGAGAAGCAGCAGTAAAACCCTGGTGTGTTTTGTTTCCATCGCGCTGCAGCAAGAGGAGGATGTTTACGGTGAATTACCAGTCGGCTATAATCAACCTCTAATCACAGCGATAAAGACCAGCCTCCCATCCTCCTCGATAATGACACGCTGCAGTTTTATCAAAGTGAGACTCTATGCCAACAGAAGCTCCCCACTGGGCTCTGAGACAGTACGTCTGACTGTCTTTCATCTCCACAGCTTCCTGTTGATCACAAACCCTCGCTCGGTCGGGAAAACACGTTCAGAGGAGGTCACACATGGGAGCAGCTTAGTGTCAGAGGTTTTTCAGCTTGAATTGGAAAAGTAAACACACGCAGAGCCACAAAACACATCAGCTTTTAACTCAATCTCTCTTGTTTTCCACAGGACTAAACTATGTCTAAATCCGGCAAAACCAAGAATAACGCTGGAAAAGTACTCGTTTTATTTCTGACATTGACTAAACCCAGGTCTAAAGCAGGAGAATTATTAAACGGGATTAGACCAAAAATAAACCAAACCAGGATTAAAAATGGTTTAAATCAAAATTAAACCCAGTGAAAAGGCCAAACTAAGTCTGAAATAGTCCAGTAACTTATCAGGGAGGTTTTTAGGTTTAGTCCTGGCTCTGTCCTTGAGTTAGTTTAAGGTTTAGTCCTGGTGTAGCTGCTGCTTAAACCTGGTTAAGTCTTTGTTTTTTCCCCCTTGGTTTAGACTTAGTTTGATGATGTTTACTTCAGTTCTGGTTTGGTCCTGGTTTTAGTTCCAGGTAGTTATAGTTAGGTCATGTTTTAGTTCTTGGTTTAAGGCTGATTTAAAACTGGTTTAACCTTGTTTTTTGTTGCGTGCTTTGCTCAAACCCAACCTTTTGTCTGGGTTGGGTCGCAGTTTTACACTTGATTGGTCCTGTGTTGGTCCTAGTTTAGTCTTGATAAGTCCAGCCGGTTCAGTACAAGTAGGTTTTAATCAACATAAGGAGGCCCTAAAAAACGTACGACGCTACTTCAACTCTCAACTGTGTGGTTTACTTTTGAAAAGGTGGCGCTAAATACTTGAGTTTCTTTTTACTTGAGACAAGATAAACGGATTTAAGTCTGTAACTGCTACACACTAGAGTTTATGAACTTATTTAGATCAAAAACAAGCCTCTCAAACTCAACCAAACTGAACCATATACAGTAGGTCGAGTGGAAACTATGTAATTTAGGACTTGGACTAAAACTGTCGCTGAACCAGGACCGGCCTTAAACTGGGTCTAAAAAAGGTTTGAATCTAGGACAAAACCAGGATTAAACCACACTTCTGACTTTGTGGAGCAGACCTCTTGTATTTTAAACCTGAGCCCTCTTCCTCGGAGCCTCAGAGCGATGTAGGGCAGCAGAAGTGTCTCGAGGCTTGTGAAGGTGACGGGGGAGATTTCGCTAAAGTCAGCAAAAACGTTTTAGCAAAGCCAGCTCCATCACGTCTCACCGGGGGCTTTGTGTCGCTCTTTCTTTTACACGATACACATATTGTCCTCTAGAGCCTTTTGCACCTGGCTTTTTCAACGTAAAGGACGGGGAAACAGCAGTGTTATGTAGTATGTTGTGAGGAAAGGGGTAAAAGGTTAGAGGAGGTCTTACCGGCGAAAGCAGCGAGTGAGGCGGAGAGGGCAGCGGGGGAGAAGGCACTGTGGACCCGGGTCAGTCTGGGCTGGCTGTGGCTGCATCCCCCGAAACACAGAACAAGAAGATCAAGGCCAGAGAGGGTTAGAAAGCACAGAAGCAGAAAATTAGTAACTTTAGAGCAGCAAGTTCAAAATGTGAGAATAAAGAGTCAGATTTTAGAGGGATAGATCAAAGACACAGTGTGAAGTTTGTAAAGAAACCTACTCCACTTATCGTTCTGTTTTCTGTAGAAGGTCAATGTTGCCACTATTTATCAACCACTACATTTTAGTGGCCATCTTTGTTTTTGGAGCCAGATGTGACCATATTTGGGTAAAAGGGCGGAGCTAAGTTTAATACCTGAGCTAACGATAATGCAATCTGCACTTTCTGTTTTGGAATTATATTTACTGCAGAGGCCTTCACTTCAAACTGAAGACTACATGACTTTATAACATTAAGCTAACGGTCAACAGCTAACGCTCAGCCTCAGATTAAAGGCCCGTCCTGTGGTTTGTGTGGTCGACCCTGGTGAGTGCAGCAGACTCTCACCTGTGTGCGTCCTGCTCCGAGCCCACGTCCACGAGACTGGCGGCCGACGAGACCGATGTCATCGAGGGCCGTTTGTCGAGGAGGTGACTGGAGCCGCTGCAGCTCTTCGTCCTGAACAGTTTACTGAGCCGCACTTTCAGACCTTTTTTAGACTTCCCTTTCAGAGTCTTGTCACCTACGGACGCTGCAGCACGGCTCGTGCAAGGCGTCCGTGGGGCACTCGAACAGCGCTCGGGTCTCCTCCGGCTGGGCGTGCACGTGAGGCTGGGTGTGCACATGAGTCCTGGGCTGGGGCTGCGGGCCCAGTGCTGCTCAGAGACAGGAGTCTGAGCTGTTACCTGTGTAACGTCAGAGGACACGCCTCCGTCTGCGCCCTGCACGTGCACCTGCACCTGGCGCGTGAGCTCCGCCTGGAGGCTGCTGATGGACAGTGACATCTTCTGCACAATGTCGCGTTTCCGGTGCAGCAGGAAGTCTTGCCGCGCGGCATCTTCCGCGTCGCTGTGCTGTTCGTCCAGCGCGCCCCCGAGGCCCTCAAGCACGAGCAGCGCGTCACTGGTCTCTGTGGGGTCGTCCCCCTCGGGCCCCGTGGCCCCAGGCGCGTGGGGGGCCTGGCATGAGCAACGCGGCAGCTCCCCAAAGCGGCGCGCAAGCTCAAACACCGCGCCCCGCGTGGCCCTGTCCGCCCCTCGAGCCTCGGCGGAAGGATGCTGCGCGTCTGTCGTGCTCAGGCCGTTGTTGTTGTTGTTGGCGGCGGGGCCTCGGTCCAGGTCCAGCTCTGAAAACACGAGAAGCTGCGGTCGCAGCCCGGGGCTCGTGCTGAACTCAAAGCCCGGGGCCTCGTGCCTCTGCGGCGAGGCCGGGCCCTGCTCCGCTTTGTTGTCGAGGCCCGGGTCTCGGCCAAGCTCCAGCGCCGCTTTGCCGCCGCTGTGGCCCAGCCCCACGCCGTTCACCGCAGATACGTTCCCGTTCTCCGCGTCCAGCCGCTCCTCGGCGGCGGACACCAGCCGCATCAGCACGAAGTCCGGAGACATTTCCTGCGCGTTGTTCATAGTGAGTCCTGGTCGAAGCAGAGGATGACGACTTCACGCCGCTACCGCGGACCGCTCATCCTCAGCCTCAGCACAATCCGTGCAGCAGCAGCTTTTTCTCAGCGTCGTCCGCAGCTCGTCCCCGCGCGAGGGGCAGGGCACGGGGCAGTCTCCCCGGGTCACACCGCGTCTGAGGCGCAGCAGTCAGTGACAGTCTGCTCCCTCCGTTGCCCCACCCTCCGCCTCTCGCATCAGCCGCGTTATGGCTCCATCATCACCACGATAAATTACTCCGCGGCGCAGCCTCTCACCTCATCTCACCGCGTCTGTGTCGTAAACATCCACAGAGACGCACGGATAAAGCCGCTGCAGGCGCCAGAGCAGATCAGAGCCTCAGCGGAATCCAAACAGAGACCAACCCGAGTCCAGTGCGAGCCGTGAATCTCAGAGAGAGGCTGCTGTTTGTTTGGAGCTTGCTTTAATCATGACCATCATGTGTGGACCAATAAAACGTGTCCTCAGCCCTGACACATCCTCCTCAGTGAGAGGCAGGAGGCTGATCCTCCAGAGGAATCTCATTACAGCAGCATTTTACATTACAATATTGTTCACATATTTTCTCAATAAAATATTTTCCTTGTAGTGCAAAGAGCAATGGCAAAAGTCACATAAATATAAATAAAAATTCCATCTATTTACAGAAGTCAGTGTTTTCAAATCCCTTTCATTCACAGTGTCCTTTGCTGTATTATTTAGGAAGCACAAATCACACAGAGGATGCTATATTGTTTTACTCCATCTCTTTAACCTCTGCAGGTGTGCTGTTGTCAGTGACAGCTGCTGAGGTGGGCACTGCTGGATTCTATATCAAAGGTCTAGACAAGATAAGCATGAAATACTAGAGCGTAAATTGCTTTTGGCCGATTAAACAATAAGGTTAAGATATAAAAACTAAAAATAACTGCCCTCTTCTGTAATTAACAATAATTTCTAACTTTGTCCACTCGTGTGAGTTGTTGTGTGTGTAAACATTACTATTTACCAAAAGCAGGTATTTCTATTTAAATGCCTCTTTCTCAAAAACAGAATCTAATGCACAGATTAAGTCAGTGTTACAGCTCAAATGGTAACGACTGTTACATGAATAAAAGCAGAGTTTGTTTGTTTTTCTAGTGAATCATTGAAGTAATAACCTCTATTTTAAAGATGCAAAAAAAAAAGAAAAAAAACTAAGGTTGAAGTGAAAGAGATGCAGAGGCGGCCACAGAGGCAGTACCAGGGAGTGACCAGCAGAGGACGCCACAGGCCACGAGCAGAGACAGGTCAGCGCCAATGAAGCGGTTTAATCCTCAGTCGTTTGGAGAAATCACACTAACAACCTGCACATCACGTGACGCAGCTCAGGGGTCAAAGTGTGCAGCATCACGTTGTACGGTTTGGTTTGATCACACTTTAATTGGAAATGATACAAAAAGTCAGGATGAACTAAAATGCAGTTCCAGGACAAAATGACCAAGGGTCCAAGGGGGTGAAACTAGACTGGACAATCTTAGTGCTCCCTGCCAGAATTTTCCAGTGAAATGTTTTTTTACAACTGCTTCAACCATTTAAAGATTACACATTATCATCTGACGATTCTATGCCATTTTACACTTTACAAGGGTTTATCAAAAACTAAATAAAAACTCATATTAATCATTGTTGATGGTACAACTTCAAAATGAGGCTGCCATGCCATCTTTTGTGTCCCCATACAACCAGGCTCGGTTGGATTATTATTTATTTTTTCTTAATTTTTTTAAAGTAGGTCTTTATTATGTTTACATAACGTTTATCATCATTACAATTACAGCACTGTGCAAAAGTCTTGTTCACAAATAACTCAACAAAAGTGATGGTCTTCATGGACAATATCACCGACTGACTTTAGTCTGGTAAACTCACATAAAGCCCATGTTTATTGTATTTGGTCTGGATTTATCCCAGAACCTTCTCGGTGCAAAAGTCTAAATCTCAAGTGTATTGTATCTCTGCATTTTTATGGAAATGTTATTAAAAATCAATCAATTACACCATTTTGCTCTTAAGCTAAAGTTCTTGGAGCCAGTCTTCATTTCTATACACCATTCTTCCTCATTCGTTCTTTACATTTTCCTTTATAACACTAAAATGGGTTTAGTGTTTGTGCTCTATGTCATACTTGTTTTCATTCATACAGATTATTCTTGTGTTTTGATCTCGATTTGCGCTTAGGTTATGTAAAGCTCTTGAGTGACATGTATTTTTGACTTTTTTTTATAAAAATGCTAATATGAAAGCCCTATTTGAGCTACCATTTTGCTGTAAAAGTTCCTTCTGCCTTCATGGGACACAGACAAACTGAGACGGGCTATTAGTGCGAAAGATACCACACTTTTGTGATTATAATGGAATAAGAGTTGTTGGATCCAGCCCTCATTTCCTGATAAGATTCCTGCTTGTGTTCCAGGTCCTATTGTCCATTTATGGTCTTTACTTCACAAAGCAATTTCTGAATTTGCTGTTATGTAAAGAATTTGATTGATGTAAATGTAGATTGTTTTTATGGAAATGCTAAGCTTCCTCTTCAGGTCTTGAGCCCATTGTCCTTTACAGTATATGGCTATTGTTAAGGTTGTGGCATTTTCTTCATGTTTTGTGTTTATTGTGTATTGTAAGCGTCTTGGAGGCACCCTTCACTTTTACATGAACCTCTTCTTCATTCCCTGAGCCCCTTGTCCATTTTCCTTTACAGTCTCTGTTTATTATGTTAGTCCTTGTTTGCTGCAGCTCCTCTCTTGGCTCTGCAGTGGCGTCCCGGCGAGGGGAGGTGGGAGTGGTGTCTTTTTCTCTAACTGTGTGAACCAAGAGGAGGGTGACTGATGCTCGATAAGCAGTTGCCATGGTCACCAAAACTACGATCACTGCCTGTATCGTTGCTTTTAGAGTTAAATATCAACCTATTATTTATCCCATTTACAGTTTGGTGCACTTTGGCTGTGATTTCTTTAATAAACTCAAATCTCATGGCCATTTTTTGTCATTTCAAATCAGTTTTCTTGTCACAAAAGAGCATCTTCTTCTTCTCTGCTCACTCCCTAAGGGGTTTAATCCACTCTCTAACCGTTCATTCATCCTTCCATATCCATCAGGCGGATTGATAGTTGCTCAAATGCAGCGCAGCTTAACCCTCATCTCTGCATCATCCGCCTTTAACTGCGAGGAGCACAACAGATGTCCCACTCTCATCAGTCAAAACCAAAGGGGACTGACTGACGGACGGATGGGCGCATCACAAGCTGCTTCTGCGTAAAAGTCGAAGGATCTGGGACTAAACCCTCTCCTCATCCTCCTCCCACTGAACAATCGGGGATCCCCCAACTTCAAGGCTTCCCCGGTCACTGCAGGAGCAAACTGTGGACATGGTCAGGGACTTTTACCTGTTCTCCTTCGTCGTTGTCAAGTGTTTTCTCAGAGGATGTGCTGATATGAAGCTCTACAGGTGAGTAATGCTGGGGTGTTGTCAGCTCTATGTGTTACTGTCTTTATTAGAAAAAACAGATGCCATGTTACAGATAAACACACTGCAGTTGAAAAGTGTTTTTTCAGTGGATGCTGCTGCAACAACGTTTCTTACAAAGGCTTATGTAAAAGTAAGAAATTAAAATTCAGTTAAAGCAGTAAAATCTTCCTAAAATTTAAATATGGATAAGATCTACAAACGAAAATGTAATTAAATGAAACACCTTACCTGAGACCAGCAGATGAAACATATTGGTTCATCATTTCAAATTTTACATTTTAAGCTCAATGTGGATGTGATTGTGTACAGCAGGACAAACTGAGAACTGAAGCTCATCCAGGTTTCTTTTTAAAACACAAACAAATGGAAAGGAAATGTGCAAAACCTGAGTCAATATCAATAGTTTGTAAACATTTTTGATGTAATACTTTTATCTGTGTGGCATGTTTTATCAGAGAGCCTTAGATACTGTTGTTCTTCCAGAACGACAAAACCAAACCAGCTACAAGACACATCACAGTCACATCACATGAGTCTGAAAAAGACTGCAGGAATGTCAAAGTGCAATTCACATAAAGATTAAACTTATGGGAAAAGTAAACTGGATGTGCTTGGTATTTCGTCACATGGATCTGCACTGGTTTTGGGTTTGAGTCGTCTTGTGACTTGACTACAACAGAACCAACTCTTTCCCTGATTATTATTATTACTATTACGTAAAATCACTGCAGTTCTCTCACCCTTCCAGTAACACTGCAACTGCTTTTTTTCTAACAAGTCCTGTTTATTTTCCCAGTGTGCACAGATGGAGCTGAGCGCTGAGAGTTTGAGCGAGTGTTTTATCTGCCGATATGAAGAGTAACGAATGCCGACACCATCCTCCTGAATCTACATCGACATGTGACAGCTTCATGTCGTTAAAAACCTCCCAATGACACCAAGACAGTGAGGACCGTTGAAGATGGCTCCTTTTGGCCTCAATAGCGCTGACTCTCGGGCATTAAAGAGTGGATCATTGTTTATTTGACTTCTCCTGAAAGAGACAACTGCCTTTTTAAGATGTTTTTGAAGACAGAAAGCTTCTTAGCATTTGTCCTATTATATTTACGTTAAAATACATTGGCGTTAACATGGCTTGTATTTGGATAAACTTCTTTCTTTTGGGGCTTTTCCCGTTTGTTTACAGAGCTCAGATACCTCCAGAAATAGTCCCAATCGAAACACAAAACAGCACAGTAGATTTATCAAACGCTACAGGAGTTTTCAGTTCCTCTATTGGGCCGTCTAGTCTGGTCGAAACCTCTAATGTTTTGGTCACAACGCCGTCTGTAGCTACCACAACAGAGAAAGACGACTGGTCACCAGCTGAAAGTTTCCTGTACACAGGAGATTCGTCTTCGCTGGAGTTGGCGCGTTGTTCTCGAGCGTACAGCCCTCCAGGACAAACGGGAAACTTGCCCTACAGCTTCAACGTCCCGCTCCGACCGGCCATGGACGCGCTCGCTAACACCGCTAACTTCCTGAACATGATCTTCCAGGCGAGCGATCTGCGCGAAAGCACCGTGGAAGAGGACACGGAATGGTACCACGCTTTGGTCCGAGCCCTTTTAGACGCAGACGTTCTCATACAAAAGGCATATCTGACATTCGACGCAGATCCGACAGCGCTAATGCCACAGTTAGTGCTACGTGCGACTCGTAACCCCGCTGCTAAAGTCCAAACTATCATCCTTCAGGACTTGTCAAAATCCTGGGATAGCCTGCACCCTCCTGCTCCAGCTCCGGACGACTCTTGGTTCAGGAGTTTGAAATTCCCGGAGAACAACGACCCGATATTAGCGCTGTCCAAACGAGTGCTCTTGAATGATTTGAGTACGTTGGACACGCCCAAATGGAGGCAGGGCGACAGTTACGTGACCAATCGCAGCGGGGTACAATGGGCCAGCGCTCCCTTCTTGGACTGTGAGGACGGGCGCTTCGTCCCGGGATGGATGCTCACTCTGTCCACGTCCTACTACGGCCTGAAGCCAGACCTCACACCAGAGTTCAGGTTTGGAACTTAAAGCAATAACTTATTACCTTTAAGTTGCTGTAACTGAAAACCTCCCCTTCCCAACATCGGCCTGCCTGCTTTTAGTAAAACTGAAATATAAAAGTAGAAGTTTAGAGCTTACGTCTGACCAATGTGATCCTTCAGTCCTGTTTTGGTGTAACTACACACTGTTTTAGCAGGAGTAGGGGACACAACACTGAGAGGCACAAATGAAGATGGATGGCAACAATGCACCATCTGGTTTCAGAAATTCTGCTTTATTGTTTTGCAGTCAATATGTCAATGAGCCTCTGTGACACCACATTACACAAAAGGCCTTTGTCAAAAAATAAAAAAGTAGACAAAGCGAGTAGAGCCTTCCGAGAAAATGGACCACTTCTTATTTATTTACTGAGAAGACTGTGTGTTTGTTGTGTACGCACCTTTCAGTCTCAAGGAATATAATTTTCTATTTTTTTTCGGACACTCACAGCTGCAGGACAACCGAGAAGAGAAAAAATAAATAAATTGTTAGCAGGTGAGAGGTGACAAGAGTTAGCTACGTTACTGAAAAAATAGCATTAGCATCAAAGTCCTATTGTGAGGGTGAGTTTTTGGAAACATACAGCTTAAGGCTTTTTCCAACAATGAACCTTTTTATAGTCGTGATTGATGAGAGCACTGACATTATAATGTAACTGTACATATTTGCACTAAAACAAAGAGAAGTTGTTGTTATTTATTGATTTAATTTTAATGGTCCGGCATCGGTCTTAGTTTTAAATTCATCTTGGTTAATGTGGTCTTGACTCTAAATCTATTCTACGTTATTATTATTTCTAACAGAAATTACCATAATACTTTTTCTTTAACTTCTACGATAGTAACAACACTGCAACGTTTGGCTTCAACACAGCTATATCCTGGAGTGGATTATCATTTATTTGAATTTATTTACATTTTTCAGATGTTTTCAGAGACAGGAAGCTACTTAGCATTTGTTCAATTGTGTTGGAGTTAAACTGGGCTGTATGTAATATATGTATGAGAATGATCTTTGACCAGTTTTACAGTGATCTTCTGTGTTACTTATCCAACACAGTTTTGTCTTTGTGGTAGTTTTGTTATATAATAATAATAATAATAATAATAATAATAGCATAACCGATCATAATCTCCAAAAATGATCAGAACTTTTTTACTGACTTCATGAATCCTCCATGACTTAGAGAGAAAACCATAATAAATATATTATATGTCAATAATAAAGATGTTTGTACGATGTGACCTGTTTGATTGTTTATCATACTTTGTAAAAGAAAGTACCAAAAGAAACATTTATTACAGTTTTTGACTGTTAAATTCCTTCACGCCTAGTACTTTAAAAACATGTACAAAACCAAAGCCTCTTTTAATTGAAAAACCCAAAGTAAGTCCTGTATCTAAATCCGTGAATAGGTTTTCAAGGACTTTTTGTGATGGCTTTGCTCTCATCTGCAGCTCTGTGACATTTTCTGAAGCAAACTGCGAAGAAGTTTAATAAAAATGTGTTAGAAAATGTCAAATAAGAGTTGACATTTATGACTGGACGCAGTAAAAGGCCACAGTGGCTTCTGCAGGAAAAAGTACAGGACGTACTATCCTAATGGCTCTGATGGTATTTGAACCACTTGTTTGTGCTGATTCTATGTTTTTCTGTCACAGAGGCGTCATTCGAGTCGACGTCAGCGTTCAGGACATCGACGTGGACCAGTGTGTCACAGGAAACAGCTGGTTCGCCGACACACACCAGTGTAACCGCACCAGCATGGAGGTATTTCAAAGAGCCACCCCACCACTAACATGGATTAACAGAGTTTTTCACAAACACCTGATCTGATTTGATCAGGCCAGGTTCCACTTTCAAACCACACTTCCTTCCTTTCTACAGCTTGTAAGGACATAATTCAGCAGAATTATACTAACCATGTATCAACTAAGCACTCTTAAATGGGTTAGATGATGAGTTTGCTTAGAAACAAAATACATTTAGTTCATAAATGTCATTAGTCTTAGTTTAGCCTCTTTGAGTATTTATAGGAACAGGACATAATCGAACTAATGGGTCATTTTCAGGACTGTGTCTGGCACAAAATGACTGAGGGTTAATCAAAAAGCAAAGGTTGTGGATGTGACTGGTTTCAATGTTGTAGTGAAGTTACCAGTTTTTGAATCTAAATCACTTTCAAGTCTCATTATCCAAGTCTAAGTCACCAAAGACTAGTCGAGTCCAAGTCTGAGTCACCATTTGTGGAGATAACTCCTCTCCAAAGTGCCAGACACCATCGAATGTGAGCATTTGCCCACTCAAGTCAGTCACGACGACAAACTGCAGTCAGGACCGCGCAGATGAGCTTCCCTGAGACGGTTTCTGACAGTTTGTGCAGAAACTCTTTTGTGATGCAAACCGATTGTTTCAGCAGCTGTCCGGGTGGATGGTCTCAGAGGATCTTGGAGGTGAAGATGCTGGATGTGGAGGTCCTGGGCTGGTGTGGAGACGATTTATCTGTGGCCTTTCAATGTGGCCAGCCTAAGGCACACCTGGATGGATTATCTTGGCTCACTAACACAGATTTGGACAGATTGGTGAACAATATTTAAGAGAAATAGGCCTTTTGTAAAAATAGAAAAGGTCTTAGATCTTTGAGTTCAGCTCGTGAAAAATGGGGTCAAAAAACAAAGTGTTGCGTTTAAAAGTTTGTTCAGCATAGTTACAAATCCAAAGACTGTGGGAGCAAAACTAACAGATATATGTGAAAGCCTATTTTATGATGTTAAAAACGAGCCAAGTAACAGGTCACAAAAATGAGCTGATGACTCTCAAGTCCAGTCCAGTCCAGGACTCAAGAACTCCATCGCTGTTTTGTGCTCATCTGTAGCATGTATCATTTTGGCTGTAGCTTTAGTTATTTTCATTACAAGCCTCTAAAATTGGATAAAGAAAATTGACCAGCACAAGAATGCCTTTAAATTGAATTGAAAACCAAGTTGGAGCCCAAATATTGTCACATAAACTTTGCTTCCTGCTCTTTCCACTGGGTTTTGTGGCGCTTAAAATATCTATTTTTTAAAAAAGACAAATGCAGAGTGAGTGTCATTTTGAGGTTATAACACATACTTTAAAAGTGAGATGAGGGTTTACACTAGATTTTGTACAGACCTTTAAATGTTTGTCCTTTTTAGTTACATCACACAATTATAAACCATTTAGTGACCTCTTTTGTCTCCTGCCCTCTGCGTTCATTAACGCATTTCTCCATTGTATAGTCTCCTGTTATCTCAACCGGGTTACGCTCGAACCCTCTCATCTCAGCCGTCTATTTAAAGATAACTCTGATGGTGGCGGCTGCAGGATGATCTGATGGATTATGGCCTTAATCCAGACCGCTGACATACTTGTGACTGAAACACAAGAGAGAAGAGCAGTCCTGGAAACTAACAGTGCTGCCTCTGGACTGTTTTTATCCATTCATTCCTTCAAAAACTGACCTTTCAAATCATCATCAGAGAGACACTTTTCTCAGCATTTCCTCAGTGGATCTTTTTTAAGCTTTTATCCACAAAAAAATAACTACAGATAAACAAACAAATAAACAGACAGCCCAGTACAGTCCAGGGAGTCCAGGGGAATAAAAGAAAAAAGACCACAGCTAGTCCACTACTGCCCTCCTCAGCACCGAGGCTATATCTGCCCCAACGAAGCTGGGCCCATACCTCCCGGACCTGCCCCCACCAGGAGCGCAGGATGGAGGTCAGCCACTCCATCGGGAACAGCTCCAGGACCAGTCTGTGCCAGTTAGGGGTCTGTCGCTGATCCAGGACAGAAAGATGTTTCTCTGTGCAGCGTACATGAGCCTGACCCAACATTACTGTCCCTGTAACCCAGAGGTTCTCAAACTTTTTTTGACCCCGTGCCACTGATGACCTGAGCAACTAGGGGCTAACTCGTATTATAGTCTGAGCTGATATAAACAGAATAACACATGCACATCAGTTAAAACGCAACATTTTAATAGCAACATTTGTCTTAACATGACACAGTGCAGTGCAGATCTAAAGAAAATATGGGATATGATGCACTAAAACAGAATTTGGGCGAATGTTACAAGAGTAAATAATCCATATATTATTTGTTAGTGGTTGCTTTGAAGGTATAAACTTCCATCTGTCAGGCCCCACCTGTTTCCTAGATAAATAAAGGTTAAATAAAAATACCTCTGGTCCCCACTTTGAGAAACACTGCTGTAGCACAAAAACAGAGACACAGGGTCCAGATTCAGTGTTCCTGTCGTTCTCATGTCCGATAGTCTGCTCTATAAAAACTGTAAAGTGTAACTAAAACATACTGGACCTAACGAATACTGCCTAACTATTTGTGAGTTCTTAGTGTAGACCTCAGTGCAGACTTTCAGGAGAGAAAATGCTCAGACCCAGAGCCTCCTCCTGATGGAACATGACCGAAACACGTCCTTTCTGTGGCCCAAAGACGAATAGTTCATTCCTTTCTCTGTTCAGTTGGAGAAAATAATTTTGCATCCCCACATCAATCTGTTCGATGCAGTGACAAAGTGAATCGACTGGATTAGGCCCCATACATTAGGCCCCGGGACAACTATTGGCCCCTGTCGGTGGTCTGCACTGAGGGCTGAGATGATTGACAGGGAAAGGGCCCACTGTGGCATTTTCATTTTTCAAAACGGACAAAAAGTCACGTAAATGTCCCGTCACCAGTGGAGAACAGAGAGAATGTGAGCAGTAATTTTACTCACATTATTATTTTCATCGTCTAATTGGTGTCTAAGTTGTTATGAGCGTGCCACTCAGTTAACAGAACATGCTTGGACTTTGATCAGAAGTAGTCTAGAGAGTTCTGACTAGTTCAGATTAACATGACGTCAACATTCGAATGACAATATCACAATCTTAACAGCAATAGAATGTCACAATTATCTTAACAAACCTAAATAATCTTTATATGTATTACAAAGCAAATGTTTAAACCCATAATCACAATATTGATTTCAGGTCATGTGACTCTACCGACCATTTAGGATAGCTTTGCCTTGGAGAAAGTCGTCTTAAATAAAGCTGATGGTACATTACAAGCTCTGTTATGAAATTTATACATGTATATATTGTGGCTTAATTTTTTTTGTGAGCGCTGTGGTGAACAACAGGCTCTGATTCTCCGATATATAACCTGTATTTCAACTTAAACACGACAGATGAACGCTTTACTACACCAGCGTCGGACCGAACACACTGTGAGCTGAGAGTGTAATCCGTTACACATTAACCCCTCCATTAGGTTTGTGCGCATCTGACCCGCTGTGTGTGTGTGTGTGTGTGTGTGTGTGTGTGTGTGTGTGTGTGTGTGTGTGTGTGTGTGTGTGTGTGTGTGTGTGTGTGTGTGAATGTTGGATTTTTGAAAAGGATAATGCTCTCAGTTCAAGCATTATGTATCCATTTAGCTTTTAACTTAGATTAACTCACAGCAGCAGCATAGAGAGTGTCTGCAGAGACAGAGGGAATGTGAGCGCACTTTTTTAGTTAAATTACTTCTAGCCCCACTATTTTTTCTGTTGACATTTTGAAAATGCACGTTGTAAAATATTGTAGGAGTCCAAATACAGTTCATGTTGACTCCATTCTTGAATCAAGCTTAAATAGACGTCTTGTTCTTGTCATGGTCTTGAGCTCTTTTCACCAAACACTGCCCTCCGTGAGTCTGGACCTGGTCTAAAACCGGACTAACTCTGTCTCCTTCAAACACTGACCTCCATGAGTCTGGACCAGGTCTAAAACCGGACTAACTCTGTCTCCTTCAAACACTGACCTCCATGAGTCTGGACCAGGTCTAAAACCGGACTAACTCTGTCTCCTTCAAACACTGACCTCCATGAGTCTGGACCTGGTCTAAGACTGGACTAACTCTGTCTCCTTCAAACACTGACCTCCATGAGTCTGGACCTGGTCTAAGACTGGACTAACTCTGTCTCCTTCACCGAACACTGACCTCCCTGAGTCTGGACCTGGTCTAAGACTGGACTAACTCTGTCTCCTTCAAACACTGACCTCCATGAGTCTGGACCTGGAGGGAAACTGGACCTGGTCTGGTTTTTGCTGTTCACTTTTTTTCTTTTGTAGTGTACTGTAAACTGACTCTGGTCTTGATTTGGGTTCTACCTGGTCTTGCCTGACACATTGGTCTTGACTTGGTCTCAATAGCTAAAAGCTTTGTTCTTGGCACAACCTGAATGAACCCATCTTCCTTTTGCCCCCATAACAACTTTTATTTTCCCTTTAAAAATGACACCTGAGCATTAATCACGATGAACCAGAATCTTCTTCAATAAGTGACAGTGTTTTTGTTGTTGTTGCAGTGTGTGCCAGTTCAAGGACGAGGGTTTCGACTGGGACAGTACTACTGCCGCTGTGCAGAGGGGTACTACAACCCGGAGCTGTCTGCTCAGGACGAAGGTACGACACCAACTCCCTGCGACAGGAACAGATGTACCTTACAAACGTTTCACTGACAGTTATTCTTTGACACATTTAAAAGGGCAATAAAGACCTGTTGCTTTACCAAATAGTGAGACACATTTACTTAACTTGTTCAGCTTTATTCGTCCAGTATTTATCATGTTTTACCAGACTTTATTAAGGATTTAGATCAGGTTTACACTGGAAAAGAATAAATAAAAGGCCTGGCAGGATTACAGCAGTGTTTCCAGCAGCTTGTGCACAAACTAACCCAATGGAAATAGTTTATGATTCATTTTACACAATATCCTGTATATTTTATTGTTTTTTTGTTATTTACTGTCAAGGTTTAATTGGAATCCGCTCAGGCTTGTGACTCAAACTACGTCAGTTTTCTCTCTTTCCATACATTTGAATAGAAATCCTTTTTTTTTTATTAAAACAGTGAATACTTTGAACTCTGAACTTTTATTCTCATGTTTTTTTATTTGCAAACATGCATTAAAAATGTATTTATTAATGTTTTATTTGGGGTTTAGATTTTTAGAATTTTCAATGGATATAGTTGATGGTTTGGTGAGTTGGTTATTAACGTTCTTAACATTCAGTGAGGTTTTTCTCGTTTGGCAAAGCTCAGTTTGTACTTTCTGGAAAGTTGCAGGAAGTCTAGCAGAACAGGCATATGCTTAGAGCCTAAAGCAAAAGAAAGTCTGTTTTTTACGTTTCTTTGAAAAAATGAAATTACAATTTATTAATCCTCAAAAGGAAATTCAGTTTTATGTCTCTTCAAATTATTAAAAAGCAAATGAAACTTCTTCTGCCACAGACGGAACACGGAGGTCAGTGTTTGAAGGAGACAGAGTTAGTCCAGTCTTAGACCAGGTCCAGACTCGTGGAGGTCAGTGTTTGTGAAGGAGACAGAGTTAGTCCAGTCCTAGACCAGGTCCAGACTCATGGAGGTCAGTGTTTGAAGAAGGCAGAGTTAGTCCAGTCTTAGACCAGGTCCAGACTCATGGAGGTCAGTGTTTGAAGGAGACAGAGTTAGTCCAGTCTTAGACCAGGTCCAGACTCACGGAGGTCAGTGTTCGGTGAAGGAGACAGAGTTAGAGGTAGATTTAGAATATTTAGTTTAGATCTCGACAGAACAAACAGGTTGAGACATTTAGAGTAACATTTAAAGTGATTTTTGTGTTATTAACGCTCTTTAGTTTGTCTCAAAAACACAAGTGAGTCATAGCTTCACAGCCACCATCTGCTGATAATGTCTGCGCCTCGACAGAGTTATTAACCGCACATTATTACTGTGTTGTTTCCTCTCGCTGCTGTGGTCAGATGGTGCCCACGGGTTAGAACAACAGATTGTTACCATAGAAACACAGGGCTTTTTCTTTTTTTCACTGCGATGAAGAGAGGCTGTTTTTTTATTTATTGAAATTTTAAAGCAGATAAACTGCCTCAGACTCAGATACATTTAGAGAATCATTAAAAGTCACCTGCTTTTCACTTTTTTTCTTTAATAGATCACTTTTTTTGCGCAAACTCACTGAAGCATTTTTGACCCACAGATTGTAATTCCCTCAGCTCCTAAAATGGTTTGTTGAAATTGACAGATTTAGAGACGTCACAAATGACTCCAGTCCAGACTTTAACGGGATTGGTCCACTTTTGAACGGCCTTGACCAATGAGAAAAGATTTTGTGTGAAACCAGGACCAGAGGTTGTACTGTGGATGAGTCAAAACAATGGTTTTACAGTGAGCTTTGACTGACCAATCAGGGCACAGTAGGCTTTGAGGGGCGGGGCTTAAAGGGATAAACACCAAAATAAAGTGGTTTTGTTCAGAAGCTGTGTTTACTAGTGTTACAACAATAATTATTATCAGGAAAAGAGCATACAAAGAAAATACTTGTAAGATTACTTAAAAGTAAGTTTTCTCTAATGCCAGACACAGATACAGGTCCTTCACCGAAACCCAACTTTCAGAGCCATGTTGATTTTATAGATGTTTTATAAATAACTTGTTTGGAAGCAGCTAGTTTTTGGTGCCTCTTGACTTCTTGAGTTTGAAGTTTTTAAAGTTTTTAACCGGATCTGAAGTTTTTATTTATGCTTAAACAGCTGCTCTGCTACACTACTTTTAAACGATAATAACATATTTTACAAAATTGACATTGTTTTTAATAATATGGTATGTAAGTGCAGTCATTTAGGTCCTAAGAAAACAAAATTACCCACTGGAATGAGATTGTGGACCACTTTTCTAATGGATTAATGAGTTTTTAAATAAATGCAAGTCTTTAGGCAAATGTTTTAACGCTTGTCATTCTCTGGGTCTGGACTAACCCTGGTGAAGCCTTGTTTTTAAGATGCTCAACCATGCACCTTTAAGCCTTTAAATCCTCACTTATGATTAAAAAGTAATATTTTAACTGATTAAGACTTAGTCATTATTCTTTTGTGTCCTCTGTAAAGCACACTGAGTGGACTTTGCTCATGAAAAGTGACAGATAAACCTTCTTGAATAGTTCTGGTTATTTCAGTTGTTATAAAGACATGGCCTGTTTAAACCCAGGATATGAGTAACATTTTGAGTCTGATCCCTCAAAAACGCAAGTCAGAGTCCGGGTAGAGTCACTGGGGTTTCGTCTCGTGTGAGGCCGGGACTAAAGAATGTTCTTTTGTGTTTCAGAGGGTGTCCCAGAAAACAGGAGCGAGGCGTGTTACCCGTCGATGCCCGTGTGTCTGCCCTGTTTCCCGGGCTGCCGCAGCTGTCAGGACGGCGCCCCCTGCTGGGTTCAGGAGGACTGGCTATTACGGGCGGCGGTGCTGGCTGTGCAGGGCGTCTTCATGAGCCTCATCTTCGTCAGCATGATGGCTGCGTACAGACACCGCAGAAACAGGGTCTGTTCTGTCTGTTAGTCACCATTAATGTGTTTCCTTATGGATTAATGTTCATGTTCACGAGACACATGGACTTTAGCCACTGCCGACTTTGCATCACGCTTTGTAATCACTGTTTTTTACAAATTTGGTTTATAGCAAGTCTATTTCAACAGTTCCTGTCTATTATATTAATGTAAGACTGACATCAACAACACAGCTTATATCTGCAATGTCTCAGAATAAAAAAACAATACAAAGGATGGAAGAAATGTATTGTACAGTCAGTAAAAGTGCAGTAATAGCATGGTAATAATGTGATAATAAAGAGTTATACTATAGTAATGATGGTTAATTATCAGGTTTCCTGCATCAGTTCCCAGAGGTTGTATGGTTATAAAAACCTAAAACGTATCTGATATCTTATCATAATCACTATATCTGTGAAGGTTCTCAGTCATCCAGGACATCTTGAAAAAAAGGTTTAAGTAAAAGCATCTGGACCTTTTTTTCATAATCACTATATAATTCCCAAACAACCACTATTATCATGAAATTACCGAGAAGGATTTTAAAGTGCAACCAATCCTTACGTCTGAGTAAAATCAATACTTTTACAATGTTGACAAAGAAGTAAAGGCCATTAATACAGTGTCTAGGGCTGGCCTGCTTTGTCTGAGGGCTTTGTTATAAAGCGCTAAGAATAAAAGACAAATCTTATCTTCACTAGACAATGTTTCATTCAGCAATTAGAGCAAGGCCTGGAAGAACACTTTTACAGTTCTATCTAATATTGTGTAAGAGCTCTGTAAAAGGAACTGGTATTTTATCCCACTTGGGCTCTAATCTTTCTCTTCTGTCCTCAGAGGATCCGAGCGTCGGGTCTGCTGCTGCTGGAGACCATCCTGTTCGGCTCCCTGCTCCTGTATTTCCCGGTGAGTCGTAGATTACAGCTCTTTTACAGATGACTGCTCAGTGCCGCGGATTATTTCCTTCATAATGGACGAGCTGTAGGAGGTGGAACAGGGTGAATGTTTCTGGAAATGGGCCGAGGGCGGGGCAAGGTTTTCATAACCGCAGACGCGTTATTAATCAATCTGCGGATCCATTTTTTTCCAATTACAGAACCGTTAAGTGAAGGATGGCCGTGATGTTTTAACCAACGATGAGGAAGTGCTGATCAGTGTGTCTCTGGTGACGAGCTGAGGGTCATTAAAAGTGATGTATGAACAGGGTAATGGGCTTCAGCCAACATTAGACTGTTCTCTTTTCCAGTCTAATAGTTTTAATTAGTTTTTAGTATTACAACAGGTTAA
Organism: Neodontobutis hainanensis; assembly: GCA_024349245.1. Taxonomy (NCBI): domain Eukaryota; kingdom Metazoa; phylum Chordata; class Actinopteri; order Gobiiformes; family Odontobutidae; genus Neodontobutis; species Neodontobutis hainanensis. The sequence goes on from JALDNG010000108.1 coordinate 706,319, forward strand.
AGATGGATTTAAACACATTTTAGATTGGTTGTGTTGGAAGAAATCAGATGAATATGTCAAAATTGAACAGGTTTTAGTTGGTTTTGAACTAGTTTAAGTTGGTTTTGAATAGGTTTAGTTGGATTTGAACAGGTTTTAGTTGGATTTGAACATGTATTAGTTGGTTTTGAACTGGTTTTAGTTGGATTTGACCAGGTTTTAGTTGGATTTGAACATGTATTAGTTGGTTTTGAACTGGTTTAAGTTGGTGGTTTTGAACAGGTTTTAGTTGGATTTGAACAGGTTTTAGTTGGTTTTGAACAGGTTTTAGTTGGATTTGAACAGGTTTTAGTTGGATTTGAACAGGTATTAGTTGGTTTTGAACTGGTTTAAGTTGGTGGTTTTGAACAGGTTTTAGTTGGATTTGAACAGGTTTTAGTTGGATTTGAACAGGTTTTAGTTGGATTTGAACAGGTATTAGTTGGTTTTGAACTGGTTTAAGTTGGATTTGAACAGGTATTAGTTTGTTTTGAACTGGTTTAAGTTGGTGGTTTTGAACAGGTTTTAGTTGGATTTGAACAGGTTTTAGTTGGTTTTGAACAGGTTTTAGTTGGATTTGAACAGGTTTTAGTTGGATTTGAACAGGTATTAGTTGATTTTGAACTGGTTTAAGTTGGTGGTTTTGATCAGGTTTTAGTTGGATTTTAACAGGTTTTAGTTGGTTTTGAACAGGTTTTAGCTGGTTCTGAGCAGTTAATTAGAATTTAAACAAGTTTATGATGGATTTGAAGAGGTCTTTATTGTATTTGAACAGGTTTTATATGGATTTCAGCAGGTTTAGGATTTGAGAATGTTTTAGTTTTATCTGAGCAGGTTTTTATTTGGATTTAGGCAAGTTTAAGATGGATTTGAGAAGGTTTTGGTGGGATTCTAACAGGTTTTAGATTCATTTGCAGAGTTTGGTTCACTTTCAACAGGGTTTGGTTGAATTTGAACTTGTTTTTGTTAGACTTGAACAGATCTAAATAGGTAACAATAATACTTACAATATATACTGAACAAAAATATATTTTTTTCTGAGCTGAACTCAAAGATCTAAGACTTCACAAAAGGCCTATTTAATAATATTTGAGAGAAATAGGCTTTTAGTGTTCATAGAAAAAAGTTCAGCTCAGGAAAAATGGAGGCATTGCGTTTAAATTTTTGTTCAGTATAATTGTTTGTTTGTTGTAAATATTGTTAATTTTTTAAGGGTTTCCGTGTAATCCTTTGGAGGAGCAGCAGAGAACAGCCGTTTGAGTCGTGTGTGTTTCATGAAAGAGGCAGATCTGCAGCAGGTGGCATTTGTCGATCAAATAGACTCAGAGATAAGAGGAAAGACTGTGACCTTTTCTCAGAAGTCCAGGAGGGTTTGAGGGGTTGTGGTCTGTCAGTCAGGACAGGACCTTGCATGAATTTTTTTTTGCCTTTTAAACCTGAAAGGGGAATGTATTCCTTTTTTATATTCCTCGATATAAGCTTTATTAAATGACCTTTCCATAAGCTCATTATTAAAGGCAAAGCTCTTCATTACTGCTTTGGGTAATGGTGGAATGTAATGAACTGGACAGAAAGTTATCCATAAATAACAGGCCACACTCACACCTTTAAACTGCCTACCTAAAAGCCTTTTGTGTCTCGTGTCGTCTCTGGTTCTGAAGCAGACACTTTTCTCTGGACACAGCTCAGAGGAAACACAAGCCTCTTCAGGAAAAGATGGAGTCCTTAGCTCCTGCATTTGTTGTGATTTACAAAACTAAAATGGAGTTGAATTATGTTTTTACCACGGCTTCTTTTGCAACAAACTTTTCTGTGAGCTACACAAACTGTGGCAAAAGCCCCGTGGGTTTTAGAGTTGTTAATGGTGTTAGTGGCTGTCACACACCTAGGTTCAGGGGTCATAAGACACACAATAAAATACTGTTCATTTAACAGAGGGTTTTTCTTGTATAAGAGAAAACAGAAAACATGGCTACAATGAAATGATGAAAGAAAGGGAACCAAACCAAGTAGAGCACACAGTAACAATGGAAGCACTTATTTAGACTCCTGAACTAGAAACTCCCAACATTAAATCACATTTGCTCACATTTTCCTTTTTCTTTATATTTTCTCAGGTGTTCATCCTTTACTTCAGACCCAGTACCTTCAGGTGCATCCTTCTGCGTTGGGTTCGAATGTTGGGCTTTTCCATCGTCTACGGCACCGTCACGCTCAAAATGTACCGGTCAGTGGCCATTTTATTTGTTCAATCACGAGAACAAACTGTACGTCATTATAACAAACTACCTTCTTTGTCTCCTTACGGTCCGCAGAGTGCTGAAGGTGTTCCTGTCCCGTACGGCTCAGAGGGTGCCCTACATGTCCAGCCTCCACCTCATGAGGATTTTGGCCGTGATGCTGATGACCGTGAGCTGGTTTTTGTGTGCGTGGACCGTGGGCGTCCTGCAGAACCGCGACAGAAACATCCCGGTGTTTGTCACCACCACCACGTCAGACGGACAGGGCTTTAACCTGTGTTACCTGGACCGATGGGACTACATGATGGCCGTGGGTGAGTACTGGTAAAAACATTAAACACCAGAACCACATACCAATTATCCACTGGAACAATTAAATATGACAACAACGCCTACATACGAGTCCTCAATATTATTCAGTACATAAGGCTTTCAGGTTCAGGTTTAGGTTGCTTTAGTCATATCTGTAGGATACACACAGGATACATACAAACAAATAAATTAAAATACATAAAATACATGACAAAAGTGGTATTTTAATTGATTAGTATGCAGTGCAATTAGCAGCAGTGGGTTATTTTATTGATATAATTGATGGCTGCAGGTACAAAGTTGTCCCTGTACCTTTTGCGTAGACGCAGTAACATTTTCCTGAACATCCTGGATCTTCCAGGTTTAGTTGTGACTCTTCATTTAGATCAGAGCCCATTTTACAATATGTTTAAAAGAAACATATTGAGAAATAATCTGAGCCATATCACACCAGCCGCCTCAAAGGGCTTAACAGACTGCACTAAACAACACCCACTTAGACCCTCCATCAGGGTAAAAAAAGAGAAACCTCAGGAAGAACCATAGGAGGAGGGATCCACTAAGAGGTAATGCTTTATGGGCAATTTGAGCTTGAAAAAAATTAAGAAATGTAATTAGAATTGAAAAAAGAAAAAGCATCGTAATTAGAAAATGAGAGGGAGAGGTGACGACATGGAGCAAATGATCCTGAGCTGGGAAGTAAATCTTCAGAACGTATGATTAATTTATTCATTAAACACATCTGTCCCGGCTGCAGCTGAGCTCCTGTTCCTGTGCTGGGGCAGTTCCCTGTGGACCGCTGTCAGACCTGTCCCCTCTGCTTTTCACGAGCCGCGATACATGGGCATCGCCATCCACAACGAGCTGCTGCTGTCCACCATGTTCCACCTGTTCAGGTACGTGTCTCTTGTGTAGTGCTTTTGTCCGTCTGTTTAATGCAGTTCTCGGTGCTTTAAATGACCATACATGTTTAATTTCATAGTCAATGTAAAAATGTACAAAAAAAAAAAGCATGCATAATTTGTGTTTGCGTTTTTCCCTTTCCATTCACATGATGACTACAGAGACAACTTTCTGTCGACCAATCAACAGTGCAGTGGGTTTAACTTAACCTATGTTTTGTCTAATACAACATGTGGAATAATGTGGGGGCTTCTAACAGTGGAAATTAAAATAACAATTCAGATTTCTGATTTTGGATTTTTCTGTTTCTTTCAGGTTCACATTTCCATCTCTTCATCCCGACTGGATGTTGCTGCTGTCCTTCACTCACACCCACTTCACCATCACCGTAACACTCGCCCTGCTTTTCCTTCCAAAGGTAATGATTTAATCCAAGAGAATGTTTTTATTCATCATAAGAGAGTGGGCCATTTAAACAGATTTAAATCAGATTCCAGAAAGATGAGGAAAGATGAGAAAACATGCTTAGTTTACATTTTGTGTCTGAAAAATGTCTACAAAGTCATAAAACATAATACCAGTGGATAATGTTTCTTCTAAAGAGAGTAGTTCCTTTATCTCCAGGAACATCCCATTGGAGTTGCAGCAAAATTATCCCATTTTTATATCGTCACAAATTTTTTACATTCACATAAGTCAGAACTGGAATACCTGCATAAACGGTAAAATAAACCTCCCTTAGACCCATCCAGTCAGTGTAATGTACTACTGACTTCTACTACCAACTCGTTAAGACAACATAAGAAAAAATCCATATTGTGTCATATTTTTCCAGTTTCTGTACGTGTCCAAACGAAGTCGAGAAGAGATCGCAGCAGAGGTGTACGAGGACGAGGTGGACCTGCGTCGCTCGCATCTCAATTGCAGTTTTACCTCAGCGTGGAGTGAACGCAGTGTGGACCCTGATGACTTTAGGGTAAACTCTCCTACAGAAAGATGCTATCACTTTGGACAGGGCAAAGCAATCCCACAAAGCCCCAAAAATAAATAAATGTCCTGTGAGTTGTGGTTTGTCTAAGTTTTACATATGGGTTATATCTCAATTGTTGATGTTTTGTTAATATTTCTAACATTGTAACTTGTTTTGTCCCATAGCCCCTTTTATAGTTCATTACTGCTGATGATATGTCTGTAATTTTTACAAAATGCTGTATGACACAATGGATTCACAATGTCTTTCCCTTCTTGGGAAATGGGGAAAAAGCAGAAGATAAGAGGATAATGATGTGGGGTAATTGACAGCCTGTCAATTACCCATATCCATTTTTACTAGTGTGGCCCTGCATAAAACTGACTTGACATCATTGGTTTATCCTCTCCCTTGATCCATGTTTAAATGTCTTGCCTGTGATGTGCTACTCTTTTTGTCTTGTCCTCTTTTTCATGATCCTAACCAATCCCCTTTTGGCTTCCTTCCCCTTCTCCCCTTTGCACCAGGACGAACTGAAGAAGCTATATGCCCAGTTAGAAGTCCACAAGACCAAGAAGATGGCCGCCAACAACCCACACCTCCCGAAGAAGCGCAGCTCTCGTTGCGCCATCGGAAGGTCCATCATAAAACGCATTGCAGAGTTTCCTGAGGCAGTGAGTCGCCAGTGCAGCCGTGAGGACAAAGACGGGTCATTTCGCAGTCGCAGCATCTGCCAGTCAGATTCTTTTCGAAGGAGCCCAGATGCAACAAGTATCAGCTACAGAAGTTCAATATTAACTCCATCGCCGTCTATTCGCAAGTCCCAAAGCGAGCATCACTCTGTCAGGGAACAAGAGCCTTCCTTGCGCAACTCGTCAAGACTAAGAGCAGACACAATAAAAAGATGCTCCCAGCGATCAGAAACAGACTCTATAGATATCCCTCCAGGGGTTTGCAAGTCAGCAAGCGCTCAAAATTTGACGATAGATACCAATTTGCTGTATCCCGACCACAACAGACTTCAGAAGACCTGGAGTTTGACCTCAACTCCGACCCATTCAGTGGAGAATATAACCAAAATCAGCAGATCTAACACAGTGCTCACAAAGTCAAGACAAAGCATATCAATTGGTGAACAGACGAGAAGCGCGCTCCAGTCAGAGGCATTTGATAAGTCTGAGGTGTGTCCTTGGGAGGTAGAACCAGAGCCTTCAGCGGATAAAAGCCACAAACATGTGACAATTGCAAACTCAATGGAAGGTGAAGAGAAAGTTCCGTTGTCCACAATGACGCTTGTTTGTCCGTGGGATCACTTACCTCCAGTTGAAAAGAAACCACCTGAGGAAGCTGATTCGCCAAGACCACAAGCACCAGTCTCTGCAAGTGCACCAGGATCCCCAAGACCAAAAGTCACAAAAGACCAGCGGGTTTTCTCCTACAGAGCCGCTACGACAAAGTGGCTGTCAGTGAAATCATTTGTAGAGTCGATAGATTTAACAAGCAAAGATTTAAACAGAGAGGATTCGGTCTCGCAAAAGAGTCACGAGAGCACCTCCACTACACCGAGATTTGGGTCAGTGAGCAGTAGACGTCCGAGCATGGAGAAAAAGGGGCTGCAAAAAAGAAGCATGACAACTGCAGACGGTAAACCATGTCTTGTAAAGCAGAACGCAATTAGGCTGTCTTCTACTGACTCTTCAGATAGGAGTCCGATAAGGTTCGCTGTGGTAAGGTCTACTGTTTGTCCTTGGGATGTGGAAGACATGCATAAAGAGGGCACGTATGAAAACGTCTTCCTATCGAGACAAAACAGCAAACGTAGTAGTATAAGCTCTTGGGAAACTGCAAGCCATTCAAGAACTCCATCAACTCACAGGAGAGGAAGTAAGCGTATTACACATGGCACTTTCCAGCAAGGAGAAGGGGCTAAAAAGCAGCCGAGCATAAAAAGTGAAGTGTGTCCGTGGGAGTTGCAGTTGTCTCATAGATCTAACATTTGTCCGTGGGAAGAGAAAGACAATAAAGTCACAAGGAAAGAGAGTGGTCGTGGGGACGTGTGCCCTTGGGAAACTCAGACGGTTCCTGTTAGTCCTGCTTCTAGTAAAGATTTGCAAACACAACAATCTTTAAAACGTGCAACCGATATTTGTCCCTGGGAATCGGCCGAACCTAAAATACCAATAATTAAACAAGACAGCGAGTACGCCAATCTTTGTTCTTGGGAAAGTCAGGACAAGTCAGAAGTTGTTTATGAGAATCTGAACCCGATGGATGCTAAAGAATCACTGATGGTGCCGTTACAACATGAAGTTATGAAAGCTTCGGTTCATCCTGTTTCGTCCAGAGAGGGTTTAGGTCAAGCAAAGTCACCTGTACATTTAGGAATACCAAAGACAAATGAGAATTGTCCATGGGATTTTCCCGATCCACCGACAGTTTTAGAAAACATTTGTCCATGGGAAGAAGGAAAAACAGAGGCATCTTTGAGAGTTATAAAGAAAGACTCAACAACAAAAATGACCATAAATGTAGATGTTTGTCCTTGGGAAAGTGTAAATCAGGAATGCTCAGAAGACACTAAAGAAACTATTTTACTCAAAGACAAAGCTAGTATATGTCCTTGGGAAGCAGAGCAACCTGCAGCAACCAAGATGGTGCCGCAATCACAAGAAAGACTGGCTAATGTTGGTCAATTGGAAAGCCAAGAGCAGAGGAAACCTGGGTCTCCAAAAGTGTCCCCAAATCTGGAGGCAACTTACACAAATGTTTGCTCGTGGGAAACAGAGGGAGGAGGTGCAGCTAAAGAGGTTGAGAAAGAGTCAAAGCAGGATAGTTCAAGAGGAAATGTTGTTAAAAAGCAAGCTAGCGTTAGAACAGAGGTTTGTCCATGGGAAACAGAAGAACCCAAATCTGTGAGAAAACAAGATAGCAGTAGTCAAGTAGATGTTTGTCCTTTGGAGACCAAAGAACCCAAAGTGGTCAAAAAGCAGGATAGTAGTAGTAGTAGTAGAATGGATGTTTGTCCATGGGAAACTGAGGAACCCAAAGTGGTCAAAAAGCAAAATAGCAGTAGCAATAGCAGTAGAGCGGATGTTTGTCCATGGGAAACTGAGGAACCCAAAGTTGTGAAAAAGCAAAATAGTAGTAGTAGCAGTAGAGCGGATGTTTGTCCTTGGGAATCCGAGGAACCCAAAGTGGTCAAAAAGCAAAATAGTAGTAGCAATAGCAGTAGAGCGGATGTTTGTCCATGGGAAACTGAGGAACCCAAAGTGGTCAAAAAGCAAAATAGTAGTAGCAATAGCAGTAGAGCGGATGTTTGTCCTTGGGAATCTGATGAACACAAAGTGGTCAAAAAGCAAAATAGTAGTAGCAATAGCAGTAGAGCGGATGTTTGTCCATGGGAAACTGAGGAACCCAAAGTGGTCAAAAAGCAAAATAGTAGTAGCAATAGCAGTAGAGCGGATGTTTGTCCATGGGAAACTAAGGAACCCAAAGTGGTCAAAAAGCAAAATAGTAGTAGCAATAGCAGTAGAGCGGATGTTTGTCCATGGGAAACTGAGGAACCCAAAGTTCTCAAAAAGCAAATTAGTAGTAGTAGTAGTAGTAGAGCAGACGTTTGTCCATGGGAATTTGATGAACACAAAGTGGTCAAAAAGCAAAATAGTAGTAGTAGTAGAGCAAATGTTTGTCCATGGGAACCAGAAGAGCCCAAAGTTCTCAAAAAGCAAATTAGTAGTAGTAGTAGTAGAGCAGACGTTTGTCCATGGGAATTTGATGAACACAAAGTGGTCAAAAAGCAAAATAGTAGTAGCAGTAGTAGAGCAGATGTTTGTCCATGGGAATCGGAAGAACCCAAAGCTTTAAGAAAGCAAGACAGTTCCAGTCGATCTGAGGTTTGTCCTTGGAAGGCAGAAGGACCTAAAGTGGTTAAAAAGCAAAATAGTAATAGCAGCAGTAGAGCGGACGTTTGCCCATGGGAGAGTGAAGAACCAAAAGTAATGAAAAATCAAGATGATACTAAAGCTAAGGTTTGTCCATGGGAGACAGAGGCACCAACAAGGCAAGACCGTACTGATGCGGAGGTACGCTCACTAACCCAATCTCTAGGTAAGACAGACTTTGCCTTCAGTGACTCCCCAATAAACCAGCGAAGGGGCAGCATAGAAGAGACCGCGTCAGGAGGAAGCCCAGAGTATGATGAAGAGTCAAAGGCCAACCTCGCACTCGGTCGCCGTGATGCGCTGTGCCCCTGGGAGATGGGACGGAGCAGATCCGGTTCATTCACTGACAATACGTCGGATGTTTTCACCTGGGAGCCTGAGAATATCCCTGAAGAAGACGAAGAGGATGACGCAGAATGTGCTGCAGAAGCCCTTGTGTTTCCACCCGATTTGTGAACAGAAACTAGCATTAGCTCTCTGGTGACTCCTGCCCCTTTAACCATAAATAGGAGCTTTAACCAAGTATGTTCCCAGTTGTACTAGGCACTGTGTTACTGCCAAACACAAGGAGGGACTCACAAGTTTAAAGAGATTTTTGAAGCAGTGTTGTAAGGGCAGTGGTGATTCTTTTGGGCCCAACCAACACCTTTTATCATCAAAGGTGGGGAGATTAACCAAAATCAATCAGGAAAAAGGGTCCATTAGGGCTTCAACCACCCATGACACTTTTGGTATGCACAAATAAATGCTGCAAAAATCCAGTGGCCAAAAAAAGTTATACATAAACATGACGAATCTAACTAACTAACGCCAGTTGGATATTAATACAATAATGATTACAGAATCTTTTTTTTTCAAATTAATAAGAATAATTTGGCTCTATCTGCATGCTATAATAAACATTTAATTACAGACCCAAAATATAAAACTATGCATAAATAGAGTGTACTAAATTAAATCCTTTGATATGCGAGTTACTAAAGACGGATGCACCAGAAGATTAACCAACGGTTGTAATAAAATGTAAACTGTTTCACAATTAAGAAGCCATTTGTACCATTTATCCTTTTTTTGTACTTTTTTAAGAGGTGGAAATAAGGTGGCTACACTTGAAATGTTAATTGTACTTTGTGTTGTTATGCTGCAGTGTCGCATTACAGTTTAAAATGCTCTTTCTCAGACAACGGACTGATTTAGTTTTGTGAGTATTGTTGCATGTTTGTGTCTTTTTGAATGAGCATGTAAAGAAATCTAATAATATATTATGGCATCTTTTCATAATATGCGACTGATAGGTTCTGATATGTTTGTAAAGTCCTAAATTATATTACATGTTTATAAACTGCACTGAAGTCTAAAGGCAGATGGGACCGTATTTTTGTATTTATCAGATTCATTTGCAGTTAATTCATCATTTATTCAAGAAATAAACCATACATTAATTTATTCTTAAATGTGCATTTATTATTTTCAATTTGAATTTTGTCACAAACTGGGCTGAAAATGTGAAATAAAGAGGTTTTGTCAACATTCTTGTCGTCTCACCTGCTGCTTCAACCATAGTTACAGCATCTATAAAGACATATATTTGCTGTAGAAAACTTTCCAACCACAGCTAAATCGTGAGCTACATTTGGCTCATGGATGACGTTTACAAAGTCTCACAAAGAAGAGATTAGCTCCCTCTAGTGGTTACTTGTACCACTGCACAGCCTCTGGTTTAGGGACTTGATAACTGAGAGCGTCGAACTCTTCTCCCGGTTTCAGCTCCGGACCAGGAATCTTGACAGTCTAAAATAAAAGCAAGCACAATTATTATTAGATTAGATCTGTATAGTTTGAATATTTGGTGCTTGTGATGTAAAATATAGCCTCAAAGTGAACATTTGTATTATGGAATTAGATAAAAATAGGTGTTTAATGTTTTAAAGACATTATACACAATTGTTTCCACCTTAAAGTTAATTTGAATTTCAAGGTCTAGTTTGTGCATTATCATTTCATGAGTGAAACAATAGAACTGTTTTCTGGAGACATCTTCTTCATTTTAAACTTAACCATTTAATGCCACGTGTTCTGCTTATGCACGTGACACTAAAAGTGGTTAGCCTCACAGCAAGAAGGTTGTGAGTTCAAACCCCGGCTGACTCAAACCTCCTCAGCCAACAACTGGGACAGGCTCCAGTCATTCACAACCCCTAACGGGACTTAGAAGAAAAAAATGAATGAATGAATGTTCAACTTGCAAAAATGACAAATGTTTTCCGTTCAATGTTTTTCCCCTCGTTTCTGTGTAAAGTTTAGCCATCTTCCAATCAGACTGCAGTGTTTAGCGCCACCTAAGAACAGGTGTTAGACTGTCACCAAAGGAAATCTAGGACACTTTTGGGAGAACCCTTTTGTGAATGAAAAGTCTCCTTTACTGACAGTGAAAATTGAGTACAGGAAGTTTAGCGTGTTTGGTAGTAAAATTATGAAGTAAAAAATAATACACTAGACTCTGGTCTGGATCATGTGGTAGTTAATGTCCTTTTGACACCCTTTTCCTTAAAAGATTGACTCAGTCTGAGGTTGTGGAGTGAAATGTCACCTTAATAACTGGATCTTTGGCAGGAGCCCAAGTCGGCACTATCTTCCCGTGTAACCTCCAGCAGCCGTACGGGTTCACCAGGTGTCGCTCAATGACCAGATACTCCAGCACGTCCTTGTGCTGATCCTCACTGCCCAGCATCAGGCGGCCAAACCGGTCGTAGATGGCCAAAGTCTAAAGGACAAAAAGAGATAAGGTTTATTTATCCCTGAGAGGACATTCTAGTGAAGTAAAACTGCTCTTTTAATCTGCCGATGTCCACTTTTTGTTTGCCGTTTGTCTAAAACTCTATTAATAATGCACAAAGTCATGGAATAAAATTAAAACTGATTAATAGAACAAATAAAATTTTCACTGGACACATACTTTGGTCACATGTTTGATTTAATTATTTAGTCAAGTGCAAATGTTGGTCACATAGAAGACCATAAAGTAAAGTAGTGCTGTGATTGAAGCTATTCTTTCTAAAATGGATACTGTAATTGTTCCTAGTGTGGTAATACATTTACCAAGACCGCACAAGTAAAAACCAGAGAAGACTGTTAGGGAATGAGACCAAGTCATGAAAAAGACCACTGGAGATTTAAGGTACAGCAAAACTAAAATTCAATCATCTTACATCCAGTTTGTCCAACAGATGGATTAAAAATGTAAAAAAAAACACATACATGCACTGCTCATTAAAATAGCAGTGTAACTAAATGTAAAACACTCAGGCATCAACAAGTCTTAACAAAATAACATCTGTCTTTCACATTTGGACCGTTAGAAAACATAAAGAACATAATTTAATTTATGAAATACCTACACTGCAATTATGTAGGTTTATTTTTAGTACAATGGTTAACAACATGATATCAACAAGTTCAACACGGTCAAAACTTCTCTCACCTTTCACACAAGATAATCTACAGACACACATTTTGAATCTTTGTCTTTTAATAAATGATTTGTTGTAAGTTCTTATGTTAATTTGTTATGTTAAGGTGGTTGTTCATGTCATTTATAGACTTCATATATTTGCCCCAAATGCCTTAAAAACCCTGCCTCTGATCTCTGTTTCAACACTAATGCACCACAGCAGAAGTCAAGTCAAGTTAAATCATTACAAAAACTGGTATAACATGGACCTAACGTCACAACAGTAGACAAACGTTAATGTGGTGGGTGTTTAATGTGAAGGTGGCCACTGTAACTGCAAAGTGTGATGCTGAGATTTGGACTCATTAACAGCTGATGTACAAATGTACAAACAGAGGGGCCTAACTTTGGACCAATGACCCACTTCCTGAGGTGTTCCAGCACTTACTTTCATTCTAAGTTGTATTTTGTGTTTGAAGCATGATATACAGTTAATTAATAATAATGAATAAAGATAATAAAAGTATAAAAAAAACTAACGTAAAAAGGCCCAGAAACACCTAAATCTTGACTCGTACCTGTTTGGAGTGCATGCGGACCGTGACCTGGCCGTACAGGTTTCCCTTCGAGACCATGTCGGGGCAGCGAGCGTGGACGACTCGCGGAGGCTCCAGCGACTCGATAAACCTCCAGCGAATCGTCTTGTAGCGGTTTCCTCTTGTCATCTCCTGCACAAAAGGACAAAAGGAAGGCATCAGGGACAAAAAACAGATGAAGATGAAATGTTATAGATTATGAATAATTAGAAACTCACAGGGTAACATCGTTCTGTCACTAAGAAATGAAGCCTTTCTTTGTTAAACCTAAAAAGAAAAAAACATTCAAATTATTAACATCTTGGCTCAAAGTTCAATTGTAATCCAAGAAATTGCATGAGAATTATAAAATACAACTCAAACCTAATATGTTTTATTACATACACTGATAATGCTACTTGGTAATGAATTTGTATTTTGTTCCTTTATATTAAAGCCAAAGTTAATAGAAAATAAAAAACTAAAGTTTAATTTAAAGGATTGCTGTCAGTTTTTTTTTTTCATTTTTAAATAAAACACAAATTGTAAGGAAGGACTGTAAAGGACTAATGAAGACAGTCTTTTCTGTTTTTGGAGTGTGGGCTTTAAATTAATGAATGCCACAGTTTAGTTTTTGGCTTATAAAACCCCAAATAACAAGACAGATATACATTTACCTAAATCCTACTAAGTCCCAGCAATTAATTTTTTGTTTGGGCCTTTTTTATTCAGTGTTCCATACAGTCTGTGACTCTATTCAGTCTGCTTTCTCTTAAAGTTAAAGCTCCACAGCTACATGACGCCACTCTTCGTCAACAACAGCAGAGAGACCTCTCCTACTTATCTTTGATTCAAAAAGGAAAACCGGACAAATTTTCTCTCAAAAATACAAAAAATACTTATACATTAAACCAAACCAAAGTTTAGAGGACTATAAACTCCAACTTCAGCGTCTCCCGGGTCTCTGAGACCTGGGAGACGCTGAAGAAGTGACTGAGAATATGAATGAGAATTTGAATGGCCAAAGATCTTTTTGTGTTTGTGTGTGAAGGTATTTTCTTACTGCGTCAGTGCGTGGTGAGCCTCAATAAAGATTTCTTGTGCTTTTTCTGCAAAATTCTTTGTTGAGAACTGAGAGTCGTGTTCTTTGATTTTACGAATGCTGTAAGAATAATAGAATAGTTGATTACTTTGAACAATAACTATGACAGAGGTGTGTAAAGGTGTGAGACTAACGCGAGCTGTGACGCGGCGCTCTGTCGGAACTGCTCCGCGCGCTGCTTCAGTCCTTCTTTGGACAGAGTCGAGAGACGAGCGTCGCCTTCAGGAGGGATGTAGGGGTCGAATACTCCCGCTGGGAAACAAACAAACAGGAGAAAAGTTAAGTGCCATGTTAGCACAGAGTCAGGACCCATACATAAAGCTGCAATCCCTAAATGAAAGTGTCACATTTCACTGCAATGTTTTGTGTTGAAAAGGTGAGTCTCCGTTAATGTCCAACTGAACAGGTCCGATTTGACTGAAAATACAGACCACACAGACCACAGAAGTCTAACTGGACCAAGCACATTCAAAAAAATCCAACTGGCAAAGGGTCTAAAGAAAGCCATCAACTTAATTTGAATGTATTTTGATTTTTACTTATTTTCTCAACAAAATAAAAGCAGGCAGGTCACTGTTTAGTTCCAGCTAAATAAGTCAGAGTCAGTAGTTGGTACCAGTGCAGGCGATGTTGATGGGCCTCTCCATGTACTCCTGTCTGAAGACAATGCCCGCAGCTCGGGCTTTAGCCTTATCATCGCCCTCCTTTTCCCTCTTCCCCTTCTGTACCACTGCAGGAGGAACAAAGTACCGCTTCTTGGTCCGCACCGGCAGCAGCAGCGGGGCAGGGCTCCGGAAGTCAAGGGCCTCGGGGTTCTGGGGTAAAGAGAAAATCAGTGGGATATCAGATAATTTATTATCCAATGTATCGACATGTTGATTGAGTTCTGTGTTGGTGAAGGGGTCATTGTGTGTGACCCCAGGAAAAAGAGCCCCATGAACACAAATGGAATGGTTATCAATCTGTCCAGTATGTTATGAGTAGGCCCTTGTTTTACACAGAGACAGTTGAAGGAATCCCAGGCCGGGGCCCCTTATGGTAAACAGAGCTGGTCCTGGAAACTAGGATAAGTACAGGATGGGAGGACGGCGATGTAAAACAGATATTGTTAGCTTCACGGTATTTATGGTCATGTCAATCAGTCTCTTTGCTTGACAACAATACAATATTTGTATAGCTGCACAATATTAGGAACACACAAAAAGAACTTGTAGGAACACACTTTTTTCACCTTTTTTTCCTGAAAAACACTTTGTGATCCAATTCTGCAATATCAATACTACAGAATTATGACTGAATAAACAAAGGGGAAAAACTGGGTGACCATATGTTTATGTTTAACGGGGACTGTGCAACTTTGACCCAACATCCAGAAATGTCATGAATATCAAATGTTATTGTCCTATTTGACCAATAACATTTCAATGTATTTCCCATAAAGTCATTCCCACTATTTTTACACAAATGGCATAATCTACACCGTCTGTAATACATATTCAATAATGTTTTTGTTGTGTGTTAACTGTTGTTATATAAATAATCTGTTGAATCCTTAAAGTGTTCCAGTTTCTAGGTTTGGAAATATGGTCACCCTAAGAAAAAAATTATAATTTGTGAATATTTCATATAACCATAAATATCTTGTTATCAAGTATCTGTTGACGCTTTAATTGTAACATTTCAAACCGTGTTCTTGCACAAAGCATACGAGCCATCGGATAATGTGAATAAGATGCACGATAAGATTTGTTTTTAAAAACATATGGATGTTTTTTGGTGCATCAATGAAGTTAGACTGATGCTAATGTCAATAGCTCGGTTCCTTAAACTGCACCAAGACAGACTCTTATAGCTTTGGGAACAACACAAAACAACCCGGAAGCTAGTTCACTGTTTACTTTATTAGTGTGATGACATGTTGAGGGCAAATAAATATAAAATACCTTCAAAGCGCCGCATGTCGCTCGGTGAAGTGACAGCAGCGTCCTCCTCATGTGCAGCGCCATCTTGACACTTTCAGGCGGAGATACCGTTCACTTCCTGTTGAGACTTTCAGCATAAAACCTTTAATAGCGCAGTAAACACATGGGAATAGTATCTATCGCGCCTTTTCAATGGAACTTGTAAACAATCTTGAATTCATAAATTCATAATTCATAAACAATTTGAATCTCTGTATCCCAGCATTATGTAAGTCCATCACCAGTTCCAGGCTTGTGTAGACTGTAAAAAATCTTCCTGGTATTCTTAACAACTTACCATTATATTTTTTATAGATATATTTGCAGAAATGCCCTACAATGTTGGCAGTTCAATAGAATTAGATACAGACACATATAGAGCAGTGCTTCCCTAAATACTAAGTATTATTCTATGTTCTTCATGTGTTGGACACTGGACATTCTCACTTGCCAAAGACATGTGTACTTTTTTATGATTTAGCTGACTATAGTTTATAGGGTACTAAAACGCACAAGCTAATTTTACACCTTTTTTAAGTCATTTTTATTTCTTTATTTATCAAGGACAGTGCAAAAACATTCATCTCAAGTAGAACAAGATGTTCTGCACCAGATTTAGCTATTAGCTATTTTCCATCTGTAGTTTTGGGCAGATCAATAGATAGACAATTTGTAATCTAAAATAATCAAATTTTATAAATAAAAAACAATACACTCTAAATTCATCATGAGAACTTCAGATTACCAATAACAATAACAGCTAACCGTTTATTATTTTATTTAATCAGTAAGACTAAAAAATACACAAAAATCTAAACATTAATACTGATTATCACAAAAATTACACAAATACTAAGTCATTAACATAATTTGCCTTTAAAAAATTAACACAATTCCAGACAATAATAAATGTATAGCCTACCTCTCAAAATGTTATAATTATTATTATTATTATAACTACGGGTGTGTTAAGTAAATTTTGGGAAACAAAAAAATAAATAAAAGGACCAGACAGTGTTAAACCCTGATTGCCAGAAATATATGGGTGCCAGAGGACTGATCCTACCTCTCTTCTTGATGTGGAGGAGCAGCGGCTCTACTTTGAGCTTATAGGTGAGAGTAGGAACATAGATTGACCGGTTAATTAAGGGAGGGCGAAGTCAGACAGACCGGTACATCAACATCGGCATTACTGCTGAAGCTGCAATGATCCACCCGTAAAGCTGTGCTACCAAAACCTATAAAATAATTCTAAAACAGACCAGGAGGTAATAATAATTAATTATTATTGTATTATTTTTTTACATATGTGTTCAGGGTTCCCTTAAATAGACTGCAAACACTTCTGTTGCTGCGCCTCTGGAAAGAGAGGACCACCGTAACGATGAACGTGATGGCGTAGTACATGTACGTAACGGCGTAACTTGAGTGTTTGGCAGCGCTCAGCAGAGAGGCGCTGCTGGGAGGCTCCTGGGCCGCAGGGTTTCGCTGTCACTCGTACACACAGTCACTACCTGCTGTTCATCCTCACTGAAGAAACCCGTTTGACTGAATAAAATCAAAACAACTACTACCACCTCACATCGCACCGTGGTTCGTTGGATAAACTGACGCTAAAACACAGAAATCATGCCCGAAAGAAGGCCCTTCGTGCGGTTACCCACTGACGTTACCCCCGTCAACTACGGCTTGTGTCTGAAGCCCGACCTCATCGACTTCACTTTTGAGGGAAAACTAGAGGCGCTGGTGGAGGTATGTGGCACTAAATCTGCAGCTAGACGTGTGGATGGATTTGTGAGAGTACGGCTGGGATCTTGTTATGTAATCCGAGCAGCAGCTAACGTTACCCAGCGGCGGCTAGGACCTGCTGCTGCCGTGCACGGACCACTGATAGCGGCGAACTGTTTGTGAAACCATTAGTTTAGCAGTAACTGACAGGCTCAGCTAACGGAAACCTATCAGTTTAGCTAACTGTTATTGTCAGTTGCGCTGACAGCCTGGATAAAGTAAACGCATGAATGAAAAATAACTGTTAACTCCTGCTTTTAGTTTACGCTAATTCATGCTAGCCTGTTAGCTTAGCTGACTCACTCAATGCGTGCACTTCTTCGCCTGCTCGTATTAACTGTCAGTGTGAATATCATCAGAGTGAGCCGACATTATTTCAACCCCAGTGCAGTCACATTGTAGCTTCTGTAACTCAAAGCTTGACGTTTGTTGATGAGGTTTTTAATGACTCCCCTAACATGTGTTTAGTTTTTTTTTCACTAATGTTTGCTAAATCATGGCAACATCGTGCAGCCCACTCCCCCTTTGCCTTTACAGCACACTCCGCTGTATCCAAGTCCTTAAATTTTCACTTGTGTGTTCAGAAGCTTTGACCCTGAAATGTCAAGTGTTGAATGAGTTTATACTGTGGCCAATTTCCTGTGTTGTGTTACTTTTACTCTTAGTATTCAAACTATATTGCACGTACTCACCTGGAAACATATCTTTGTTTTGTTTCATGGCAAAAAACAAAATGGGTATTCCATTTTTAACACTGTAACAAGACTTAACATTAACAAAACTCCAGCAAGTTAGCGTTCAGTCAGTGTTATCTTAATGTGATTAATTATTTAAAGGTATTTGGCCTGTTCATTCTTCAACTTTGACTCAGCATTCTTTTTGGTATTTGAAAACCAATCTTTTGTATTTCACTGTGACAGTGAATGGAGTGTGTGCTTCAAGTTCTGTTTAATTCAAATAATTTATAAAGCCAGTTAGACCCAACAAACCCCCAAACACTACGTGGAGTTTACTCTAATTAAGAAATTTATACTTTAGCTTTGTGAATAGGTCAGGGGCTATTGTCTTATTCTGATGCTTTTTCCTGTTCACACTTAAAAGCATAACTTTGACTCAGCACGTTTTCTTAACATTTAGAAACTAGCTTGAATTCACTTTTGGAATCAGGGGTCAAAGGCTAAAGTGTGACCCCGTGACCCAGCTTCTCTGTTAGAGCTCATCAGTGAATACGAGTCTATTCCCAGGTTCAGTCAGGTTTTGAATTCACCTCTAGCATCCTGTTGTGTAATGTAGGAGTTTATTTTTCCACCGTGATCTGTGATTGGTTGAGAGCTAAACACTTCATTAAATTAGGATAATGTGTGCAATGCCATAAAGTATGATATTGGAAACTGTGATAACAATATGAGCTGTGGACTTTAATTTCCCCTGGTCAGATTGCTGTCAATCATACCACTATGTAAGACTCTTATTTTGAATGTATATCACATCATGCAGTGTTTCCCACAGAATTTATCTCTGTTTATATATCATTTCATATATTGAGTGTTAGTCATGGTGGTCAGTGGTTGTTGCAAAGGTGGTGTGTGAAACAGTGACACAGAATACCATATATTGCAATTTACAGCAGTTTTCTGATACAGATAGTGTATTATTGCATATAGTATTTGTGAGACATTGTGGAGCCTTGCTAAACACACAGAAAACTCCCTCATGTCAATAAAGGAGGAAATGGTAAAATACAGGCAAGTGAAAGTTTTTGAAATAGTTTGAGTGTCTCAGGGGCACATACACTCAGACTAGGATAAAGTTTAGTATAAAGATCCACAAAAAAAAAGAATGCTAAAGAGGTGTGCATTAAAAGAGTTTAGATACAGTTACTTTTCAATTTAGATACTGTTACTTTTCAATTCCAATTCCTGCCACACTATTTCTGAAAAATTAAAAATGACTTTAGTTCATTTTTGCTGTTTGATTGGATGATGCTCTTTTCTGATATTCTATACAAAATGTCACTCTGTTCTTCAATATATTTATATAGAGCCAGTCATTACCAATGTTTTCACTCTGCTTGACACGTAAAACTCCCCAAAAAAGTTTCAAAATGAGCAGTATTTGGCAACGAGGAAGTGGAAATCATGATGAAATCCAGTGTTTGCTTTGATAATGTCTCTGTTTACTGCTGTTGGTTAAACACATCAGATAAATACACTGATAAGACTTTGAATGCATCGTGGTATTTCCCCTAAACCTCTGTAAACTGTTATCTGTAGTATTTATTATTGATTTGCTTGAGTTGATGAGTTTGTGTGTCATCTGTTTAAAGCCTGGAGGAATACAGTGCCTTTGGTCCTGGTGTGTTTCATAATTACAGCCTTCAGTTGCTGCATCAGGCCTCAACAGCAGTGACACAAACTGTGAACGTCACCAAAAACAGCCTCGACGTGGTGCGGTCTCATGCTGTCTTTTCACATCTTGTCAAACTTTAAAAAAATATATATAAAAAATGTCTACACCAGAAGCAGCAGCTTTCTCAATTGAGTGTGTGTGGTTCATATCTCAGTCTCAATCTGTGTCCTGCCCTGCATTGTTGCATTTCCACTAAAGTCAAATATAACACATGCGCTTATACATATACATCCAGGGTTTTCATGTGTCATGGAAAAGCTAAAATGTCCTGCAAGTAAAGTTGATATTAATGTGTTAGAGTATATAGACATAGAGTAGAGTTTTGTAAGTGTAAAACAGTGCAGAGTGCAAGAAGGTGATGTTGAATTATCAAATATGGCCGACCGTGGCGTGTGAAAAAAGTTTGAACGTGTGAATTTTGACACAAATTGACTCAAATACAGGAGTGACAAGAAAAAAATGCTGAAAATTTCCTTTCCTAAAAATAATGGGGACCCCGATATAAGGACTCCATGTAGTTATCTCTAGTCTATGTGAATAAGTGTTTATGCTAGACAAAAAAAAACACTCCAACATATCTTTACGATGCTTCCTGTTTTGTCTAAAGTGCTTACCATTAGAGGTTAGCCATAGACCTTTATCTCTTATTTAGTATGCCAGCCGGTTAAAAACAGGTTTACTCCTTTTGAAAAGAGGTCATGGGTCTTGCTGATTTAACATTTTGACTTCAGCCACATCCTGCACACGTCAAATGTGTGAAAACGGTAAAAAATACAGACGTGGGGTACTCTCAAAGCCTACATATTATCAGATTAAAACAACATAAGATGGCCTTTTCTTGTATAGTTCAGTGAAAACTAGACAAAGGATAAATAAAGCAGTGCCTCTTTGCTGCCTGTCTCAAAAGGTTATTGGTAATTGTATATTTATTTCTAATAGGCTTTTTATAATTCAAAACAAGTCTCTTTTGTGCAGCATTTCTGGTCTCATTGTCTTTTCCCATTTATAATAATAACATAAGTCTGAGCTTTGAGTTATGGTACAGAAAAGGTTAATATGCTTTTTGACCTTGTCCTTTTCTGTCAATATTTACAGGTGACACAAGCCACAAATCAGATTGTGATGAACTGTGCCGACATCGACATCATCACAGCCTCGTTTTCACCTGAAGGAGGAGAAGGTGAGCGCTTTGTTTCCGGATCGCCAATGAAAGATTTTTTAAATAAAACATAATCGGAGTCTCATTTGTGATGTGATAATATTTCCTTCATAAAGTGCAGCTGTGTATCTTGAGTATCTTTGTTTGGTACCATGCCTTTTGTGAGCATCCCACACAGCTGCTAATGGTTTGGGATATTATTTTTATTAATCAGACTGGAGTAGGGCCTTTAGAGACATATTTTTATTATTAATATAGAATTAATACACACAACTTAAACTTCAAATGCACTGTGTAAGACATGTTTTAAATAACTTCTCAAGGAAATGGTCGCCTTCACAGGAGGCATCTGTCGTAGAGTAGAGAGAAAAATAGTGTCATAAAGCAACATAATCTGTGGCTCTTTTATATTTTTATTCCCTGTTTCCTTCCTCCATTTGCTCTGTATTGTGTGTTTAATCGGCCATGACTTCCTACATTTGGTCCGAAAGTCCAAACTATCGCCAAATGAAAAGGTCTGACTACACCAATGAAGACTGAAATGAGTTGCTGTTGACGAGAATGTTGTGAAAAGTCATTTTATGTCATAAAGTTAGGGTAGATATAAAGTATATAAGCCTTGCATTTAATTTTGCATTTTAAATTTGACAATTTCTGTGACTTGTGCATTCCTTGTTAATGCACGTGTTACTGCCTCTGTTTATGATTTATCTGGACAGAAAAAGTGAAAAGCACCAAGATGTTGTCAAAAGGCAACATGTCTATTTTTTTTATATTTTCTGAACTAAAAATGAAAGTAAGCTTTCTCTAAATAAAGACAAGTTGAAATAGATGACTAATAATATTGTTTTTGTTATTTAATGTTATTTAAAAAACTATATATTTTGGACAGGTAAAACATGTTGAAACACGTCTGCTACTTAAAAATGCTCAAGCCCTGCCTTGTATTACGTTGTTGTTTAATGGCTAGTCTGCCGCCTCCCTTTCAGAAATTAACGCTACGGGGTTCAACTATCAGAACGAAGATGAGAAAGTCACCCTGTCGTTTCCCAGCGCTCTGCAGAACGGTGAGGACTTTGTGCAGAGGAATCTTCAGTGAGGTTGTTGTTACTCCTGGTTTAATGAACAAACCCTGTGTGTTTGTGTTCACAGGGTCCGGCACGCTGAAGATAGACTTTGTTGGTGAACTCAACGACAAAATGAAAGGATTCTACAGAAGTAAATATACGACAGCTGCTGGAGAGGTCCGCTACGCCGCTGTCACACAGTTCGAGGTGAGACACTGACTCTGAGGGAAAAGCTGTGTGTTGAAATCGGATTCTTTGCTTTGTTTCATTTAATACATTAATTAAACAACATTTCAATTAAAGCTATTCTAATTCTGCTATTCTCTTGATTTGCCAATGAACTTTAGACAAACCTTCCTCAAGACTTTATGTAAGAGTAAATGTTATAATAATAATACATCAAATTTATATAGCGCTTTTCAGGAGACGCAAAGGTCCTTTTCTTTTCATTACCTTTAGTTAAACATCACATTCTATTGTTTTGGTTTTTTAAATTTGGGCTTGCCTTAAGACGCTGTCCCGTTCCAGGACAGTATTTGGTTTGGTTCATGTTAAATGTGCATACCTAATATTGAACTTTAACAAAACGCCCTCTCTTCAAGCCATTGTTTCCAGATCTGCACAATTTTACGACAACCTAAAAGTTTTATTTATGAAAATAGAGACTTAAGTACAGTTTTGCAAAAGGCATTCACTGTTTCACCACTGCTCCACAGATTAGAACACCCTAAACTAGCATTTAAATATGTTAAAAGTACAAGCAAGATTTAATAACTACTTTCACTCCTGTCATGATTTTTAAATGTTATCACTTTAGTGTTTGATCAAGAATGTCTCACGCATTACCCAGAAAGCACCAGCTGAAGCTTTTGGTTCAGTTAAACCTATTCAAGCATTTTGCCCTTCTTTAGGCATCTCTGGACGACTCTTTGGTCCAACCATGTTGGTTTAATTCATTGTATTTATTTATTTTCAGAACTAAACAGAGCCTAAGAAGTGAATGTGGAATTTTTGTGCAAAAGTAGCTCTGGCACAGATATTTTTACGAGGCATGTGGGACCATGTTTTTTGTGGACTTAATCTATTAACTCAGATCAGAGTTTTTGCCATAAGTCCTGTTTCCACAAGGCTGTATGCTATGGGTCAGTTTCCATTTCTTAATGAAATAAACTGACTGAACAGAACTGTCACACTTTCAGCGCCTCTTTTTAGGACTCAAACAGTGAAACTAGTTTTAGGAGGTGGAGCTGCAGTTTATTTTGTTGACAGATAATTCTCATTCAGACATGGAAAAACTTGGGGAAAATATTGGATACACTCCACAGTGAAGGACTTGGACACCATCTGTTTCCCTTTTGTTGACTAATGGCCTTTTATGCCATACTAAGTTTGTTTTGTTGTTGTAAGTGAGCACTGTATGAAAAGGTCTACGTAATCACAGCTGTATCTTTAACTTGTCCCATGCCTCTGTGCTCCTCTTTAGGCCACAGATGCCCGCAGAGCTTTCCCCTGTTGGGACGAGCCAGCTATCAAAGCCACCTTTGACATCGCTCTGATCGTTCCCAAGGACCGAGTCGCCTTGTCAAATATGGTACGTGTCATGTGTTCGCCTCTCACTCGGGGAAAAGCCTCGTCGCAGACTGACTCGCACTGTGGCCCGTGTGTGTGCGTGTGTATGTCTGTAGGTGTGTGTGTGTGTGTGTGTGCTTTTCTAGAGCATCTTATGTAACCGAGGGCAGACAGTCAGCGCATTACCTCTGGCTAATGTTATACTTTGGAAATGCAAGTATTTTAAAGAAAGGCTTTGTGGGACTTGAAAGCAGGCACGTGGTACTTTCAGACCCAGATCTGAATTTTGCAGCGAACTTGCATCAGAAAACATCATCTGGCTGTTTTTAAAATTTGAACAAAGGCCCTTTAGGCTTAGTTCAAAGGACAGTGACAGTGAAAGTTAGGCTATTTCAGTCTACTGCGCTAGTATTGCATTTGAGTCTTTCTTGTATCAGCCACAGTTTAATTTCAGGACTTAATTAGAAATAAATTTAACAAAATGCACCAGATTCAGGAAGAGCACTGTCCCAGTTATGAGCTTTTTGACTATATTTGGGCATTTGAATAAAAAAAAAACACTGGGCTATTTATAAGAAGGTGTGTTATGTTTTTATTTCTTATTTTTAGAATGGCTTTTACCAGACTCTAGCTTAACATATTAATATGCCTATTTCCAAATGCCATAAAAACAGAACTTAGTACTCTTCTATTGTATTGTGGCTTGTTGTAGCGGGTGCTGCCTGAATGCTCATTTTTAACAGAACAAATTAATATTAAGCCACTTGGTAATGTTCTCTACCCACTCACTGACAGCACACACATGTTTTCAGTCGGTTTTCTTTCTCCACAATCATTTTATTTTTGCAGAATTTGTTGTGTTGGTTGTCTTAACTTCATTTTTTGAAACTATATTGAGATCTGCTTCTGTTGCCAAAATGGATATGCAGATGAAACAGTAATGGGTTTATACCTTCTGTTTGGAAACACACAGAGAATGCTGGTTCTTCATATCCTTGTATATGCTGCAGCTTTAATGATTGTTTTCTCTTGCTTCAGCTTTGTCTGCAGAGACAATCAGAGGTTGTCAGAACTTGAGACAGTGCACGTAGGACTAAAGCAAAACTATTTCTTAATGAAGGCCTAATCTGTTTTTTTTTTTTTTTTTTTTTAAAGCCTGATTTATAACGTTTTAGTAAAGACATGTAAAAATGTGGTCAGAGAGGTGAGCAAAAACTCAAGCCAGGTTAATTAAAAATATCTGACTATTACTAATGTGAGTGACTGAAATTATTCAAGATGACGATACAGCTCTGTTGTTTTCCACATTTGACTTAAAGACACAGATTTAAACATAAATGTTGCTGGTTTGCTGCTGCTATCCACACACTCTCTGGGAATAGTCTTCTCTTTGGTCAGTGTGCTATGACCTTTAAAGTCCAGTCCGAGAGAATACAGTTACTTTGACTGTGCACAGTGGACTACATTGTGGAAACATGAGCGTTCAGACTTTATCCAGAAGAATGACAGCATTGATTTTTAAAGTGAGTGGGTTTGTGTTTTAAATCTCAGAACAGTCTCTTACCTCCATTACATGAGATTCAGCATTGTGGATTTGTAGCGACAGAAGGAATTTCCGTCATAGGGAATAAACTGCAGAGTCAGGTTTTTTTTTTTTTTTTCAAAAACACATTTGAGACATCAAACGGTAGCTTTTCATCACATTAAGCACATTTCCACAGCATTAGCTTGCACTAAAACAGCAATTACAGTCACTGAAACCCAAGATGTATATATTAAAGCTTGAAGACCATATCCAGATAAAACTTATGTAACAAAGTAGGTATTGGGTTAAGCACTATCAAAAACAAAAACCCTGCCTTACTGACACACTTAACTGCTCCATTCTTGTCCTTGCTGTATTGTATTGTTCTTGAGAGCTGATAGGTCAGTGTTTCTTTTTACTCTCTGGTCCTGTACACCAGTTAATAGTGACTCTTCAAAGCCAGTGTTGAATTGATTAATGTCTGACCTGGCTTTATAATACACAGACACATAATCTCCTCGGTGCACTTTATTTGTTTTGACGGCCAGCTTTCTTTCTTTCAGATACTCTTTGTATTCTCTCACGGTGTTGCTATACTTAAGGGCAAGGCGTGTTTTCTTGTATTGCCCCTTTGAGGAAACGCCGGTATTACTGAATGAAACTTTATAATGCGTTTAGTTTATTGGGAAATGTTGTCATAAAAGTGAAATACAAATACAATTGTTCCAAGTTAAAGAATGCCGTCCCTTAAGGCAGGTCTTAAAACTTCCTCTAGCCCCACTAGTATTACTGTCCTATTCCACAGAAAGGAAAGGACTTTGACCATGACTCAAAATCCAGAGTAGCAGCTACCCACACCTTTTTTATTTTATTTATTTATTTTTTTTTCCCAGCTAAACCTGGTTCTGTTTTGTTTATACCCTGCCATTTTGTAACGGACTGTACGAGCACCTTGTAGCATCACGGCCATATGACATCCTGTATATTTTGTATTTACTCTGCAAACATTCCAGCATGAAGAGTGGGGTTATGTGACAGTACAGCGTTAACTCCTGAGCCTCATTCCATTAACCAGATTTTCAAACGTAAATCAGACCCTACTCTATCAGTCTTGTACGTGTAATCGTGTGTAATCAGTCAAAAAGCTGCAGAATGTGGGTTAAATGTATACTTTGTGCAATAATTAACTACTATATGGTGACATTCCTCCCTGGATTTTATCTGGACTCTGTCCCACATAAACCAGACTATTACAGCACTGTTTACTACTGTTAAAGTCCGACGCCTGTTTTTAGGAAGTGTTAGGACAAATGTAGTGTGACTGGATTAGATTAAAACAATGGCCTAGTCTTGTTTCTGTGAGCTTTAAGAGATTTATGAAGATATGTTTTATGGTTTAAGACATATTTTCGCATTAATTGGCTACACAAAGGATATACTGTTAGATCAGCAAATACATGTTCAGAGGAGGGAGAGTGAATATATCGGTCAAAGGAGTCTGAGGTTAGAGCAGCCAAAGAGGTTTAATGATGTAGTCAAGCAGGACATGAAGGTAGTTATAGAGGCAGATGGTTCACTGTGGAGACCTCTGAACAGCCCAAAGGAGAGAATTAATAATCAGCTCACCAGTTACATTTTAAAATAGTGTTTTTACACTTTCTAAACTGAATTTACATCTATAAATGAGTTGAGTATTTTCTAATGCTGGATGGTATTGAGGTGTCTTCTATATATATATATATATCTATATATATATATATCTATATATATCTATATATATATATATATAGATAGATAGAGAGATAGAGAGATAGAGAGATAGAGAGATAGATAGAGAGATAGAGATAGATATATAGATATATATATATATATATATATATATATATATATATATATATATATATATATATATATATATATATATATATATATATATATATATATATATATATATATATATATATATATAAAATTTGTTAAAGTTTATTCAAGAATTTAATTTTCTTGGGGAAAAATGCTTAGTTTAGCTTTTTTTGTTTTAGCTTACATAAAATAAATGCCAAATAAATTTTAATCTGCTGAGGATTCTTTTTAAAATTGCATGTTATGTATTTGAAGTCTTGCTGTGTGTGTTGAGGATTGAGAAGGAGAATACAAAAGGGATATTTGACTTTCAATAGGATACTGTAAAGGATTTGCAATTTGTACTGTAAGCAAGAATTTAAGGTGAACGCATGCATTTGAACTATAACGATATAAAAAAAGTGAATCCATACAAAACAGGATAATAATTATTTGTTTGTAAAATTAGGCTACTAAAATATATTCTGTAGTAGCTTTCCTAAAACCCAGACAGTGGATGTTTCATTAAAATGCAATAAATCAACCAATATTCTTAATAAAAAAACACATGCTTTTTATTTCCTCAGAATGTCATTGACCGAAAGCCATATCCAGAAGACGAGAACCTTGTGGAAGTGAAGTTCGCCACCACGCCCATCATGTCCACGTACCTCGTAGCTTTTGTCATCGGCGAATACGACTTTGTGGAGAGTCAGTCGTCGGACGGCATTACTGTGCGTGTGTACACTCCTGTGGGGAAGGCGGAGCAAGGCAAATTTGCACTGGAGGTGAGCTGCAGAGGCCTGTGTCATGTTTGAATGTGTCAATAAATGTTTGAAAATATGTTCTTTAAGGGAGACAACACAATGCTCCAGATACTAGTACTTCACATACATTAAAAGTATTTGTCCTTGTTTTTGTTTTTTTTGTGCTTTCAGGTTGCAATCAAGACCTTACCTTTCTACAAAGACTACTTCAATGTTCCTTACCCTTTGCCTAAAATTGATCTTATAGCTATTGCTGATTTTGCTGCTGGTTAGTATTTTTAAATCACATTTTAAAGTTTAAATATAATGATCCCAAAATTTATGAAACGTGCTCTTGTGCAGGTGCCATGGAAAACTGGGGCCTTGTTACCTACAGGTAAGACTTTATTATGTGATGTGTTGGAAATACTTTAAATAGAAGTTGGTTAAAAGTCCCTCAAGCATACCTCATGCTTTTGACTTGTACAAAGGGCTTCATAGTTGCGAAACTGGTTCTAAAGAGGCTTAATGCTCTTTTTATTGTTGGGTAATAGCTATTTTAAAGTTAACGAGAATGTTTGCCGAAGGGATAGTCCTGTATTTGTAAAAGTAAGTCCTTACGAGATCCTTATACCTGTAGATATTATTCCCTTACATAGATTGAATTGGGAACTGTTAGCTCGCATTCATTAGCAACAGTGGTTTTAGATGGACATCCTACAGCTCTTCCTTCTTAAACAAAAAACATATTTGACGTCTACTAAGCTGACTGTACCCACTATGTAACTGACATCAGTGGCTCCCTAAAATGAAGGCAACTGGTGCAGCTCAATAAATAAAAGGTTTGTTAAGCCAAGAACAAATAGTATTTTTTTTATTTTTTATTCAGTTCTAGTTAATGCCAGTGCTCACCTCCACCTTTATTTTCAAAAATTTCATCTGCGAGTATGTGCTGCTTTATACTTCAGGGGAAAACTGCAGATGTTGGTTTGAGGAGATGAGTTTTTAATAGCTCTGTTTTTTGTCGATTTCCCGCCACCTGTTCGCCCTTCAGAAAACTCGTGATCAGCCTCCAGCAGGGCTCACTCGTCTGCCATCTGTGCACGAGCTTTATCCAGCTTTTCCTGCAGATCCCAGACTATTACAATTCCTTTTTTTACTAAGGAGAGGTCTTAAATTATTGGTAGCCGTCTCTAAATCATTGTACATTGTCCTGCATTCACAAAATCCCTCCGAAAAGAAGAAAGTGTGATTGAAATATTATTTAAAACGTTTTCACAGAGAGACGGCGCTGCTCATCGACCCGAAGAACTCCTGCGCCTCGTCCCGTCAGTGGGTAGCGCTGGTGGTGGGACACGAACTCGCCCACCAGTGGTTTGGAAACCTGGTCACCATGGTAACGACGCATCTACTGCTCCCACGGCAACACAGAATATATTCTATGCCTTACTTCTGAACATATACGTAACATACAAATACACATTACCACATAACCTTAAAGTCATTTAAAATAAATACTAAAGGCTACACAGTCGAAGGTGTCCTGTCCCATGTAAACAAAAGAGCAAAATGTTCAAAATAAAGGAATAAAAGAACCCTGTTGCTCTGTGTGTGTGTCTGTTCACTCAGGAATGGTGGACCCATCTGTGGCTGAACGAGGGCTTTGCTTCCTGGATCGAGTATCTGTGCGTCGATCACTGCTTCCCCGAGTACGACATCTGGACCCAGTTTGTCTCGGCCGACTACACCCGCGCTCTGGACCTGGACGCTCTGGACAGCAGCCATCCCATAGAGGTCAGACCAGAGTGAAACTGAAACTTCAGCGCATTAACCTCTTCTCCTACTTTTTAATGACTCCCAAGAAGCTGTTTTGTTTTACACATGTTGTACAGAGAGCACAGTGTTTTCTGGTCCAGCAGATTTCTATAAACCAATGTATAAGTAATCAACCTGATTCTGATGAACTGAAGACAATGTTTTTGATAATCTGAGCTTTAAACAAAAGGGACTAATGCCCTGTTGTAAAAGTAGTAAACTTTTCAAAAGGTTTAAAAAAAAAAAAAAAAACTTGCCTTTTCATGTCAGAAGCTATGAGCATGTTGTGTAAACACAGTGATAATGCAAGAGCCTAGGACTTCCAGTAAAGATGACTCAAGGAACTGAAGTGGATTAATATCTGCTTTGTAAATCAGAAATGAGTGTGAATAACTCATGTAGAACATCTTTGAACCTGCAGAGATTCCAAGCAAATTCACCAGTACATGCATCATAAAAACAATATTTTATCAAAAGTGCAGAGACCTACCGACTTAATCTTCTTTTCCGGATGTAGCTTAGCCATTAGCATAGTGCCTTTCTACATTTCCACAACATTCCTTTTAAATCTGGTGTCTGTAAAAACTCTGGTCTGCCTTTGTGGTACGGAGGAGCATAATTAAAACACTGCAGTCAACTGATTAGACGACAGATAATCTTCACTCCAGAGAAAATGAGAAGGAAAAAGGAAAAACATTAAACTGTAATATTTTTTAAAGATACATTAGATTTTTACTCTCATCTATTTTTTAAATAGACGAGAGTAACAATGTAATTACAGTGCAGTTCCTGTTAAAGTGGGACTAACTGAATGTGAAACCTGAATGTACAAATGAAAGTACTCTGCTCTTGTTTTTCAGGTGAACGTGGGGCATCCGTCAGAGGTGGATGAAATCTTTGATGCCATCTCGTACAGCAAAGGCGCCTCGGTCATCCGCATGTTGCACAACTACATCGGAGACGAGGTTGGAACATATCTAAGCTCAAAAAACATGTCATATCTTGCACCTGGCCGTAAGGTTTTTTTCTTGATTTTAATTTTGTAGGATTTTAGAAAAGGAATGAACACGTATCTATTGAAGTTCCAACACAAAAACGCATCAACAGGTAGAGATGTTGTTTTAAACAAGACGCCATATTTGTTTTATTGCTCTTGTAACTCTATCTGTGTTCCTCAGAGGATCTATGGGAATGTCTGGAACAGGCCAGTGGTAAACCCATCGCTGCTGTGATGAGCTCGTGGACCAAGCAGATGGGCTTCCCCATTATCGTAGTGGACCAGGAACAGGTGCCAAACGAACTGTGCTTAGCATCTGCTTGTCATTAAGACTACATTTCATTATATTAACCCAGAAAGTTAGCTAGAAATACAAAAAGACATCACAAATAATGTACATTAGAAGTACGTTCTCTGCTAATTTTTTTTTTTGAGGAACTATTATTTTAAGTACTGCACAAAATTATTGCGCTCAGACTTTTCTATAATTCATTGTAGATAAAAGAGAGCTACAGGCATTAGGTGGTAGACAGACCATAATGCTTTGCTGGAGGAGAATTATCATTATCACACATTTGTTGGTTCAATAGTGGGACATTGTGTCAAAATAAATATAAAAAAATTGACATTTAAAGCATCATAGAGACCAAAAGAAGCTTTACTTCTTGTTCCTCCAACTGCACACACTGAGCCCTGCATTTATAAAATTGTTTTGTTTCTAATTTATTAAAGTCACTTTAACTCATCACCTGACTTGTCTTTACTGGATTTGTAAATTAGTTCCATGTCCCTTCAGGGCTTCTGTAGGGCTTCTGTAGGACTTCTGTAGGACTTCTGTAGGGCTTCTGTAGGGCTTCTGTCTTCTCACGTTCTTCAGAAACTGTAATGTGTGAAATTGCTTCAGTCTTTAATGTTGCCACAACAAGCTGTAAAAAAACTACACCCTTGACCGGACCTCTCTCTTTTATACATTGTTACTATTCTGTCCTTTTTTAAGAACCTTTGTCCTGTTACATTGATGTTTTGCAGCAAGGTGACGACCGCATCGTAAAGATTTCCCAGAAGAAGTTTTGTGCCAGTGGACCTCATGATGAAGCAGAAGACGAATGCCTGAACTGGATGGTCCCTATCAGTATCTGCTCCAGCGAGGACCCTAAATGCTCCAAAGTAAAGGTTCTGCTGGACAGGCCCGAGACCACCATCACCGTGAGCGGCGTCAGCCCCGACCAATGGATCAAGGTGAAGCGACAATACAACTGTCTCAGAAACACCAATTTAATTTACATTTAGAGCATAACCTTATGACTGTAACGCTGCAAACTTTGTTTCATCTTAAGTTTTTACGTCTTTAGATTCCCACATGTCCTGGAAAACTTGTGTAACAGTATTCCAGTTATGGAAAGAACTTGAAAATTAATTTAAAAGGTCAAATACCCTGGAAGTAATGTATATTGTATTGGAATATTTTTACATACTTTTTTTTTTTTTACTTATTTCTCAAAATTTACGTAACCCGCTGGAAATCTGAATTACGTTTGACCCTTTGTGGCTGCTGTAGTTTGTGGAGTGGATGAAGTCTGCTGCATAATTAAAAACTGAGTTCAAGGATGTTGAAAAAGAATGGGGAAAAACCTGATCAATATTGCTTATTTGGATTTGCATCAACACAACTTACAAGTCTGACAAGAATCTTCCGAAACAATAATTGTAACCCTCTCTTTCACTTAAATTTATCTTTCTTAGAAACCATACTGGGAAGCAGTTGTAAGGAGCTCGATGTACTGTTAAAAAAGCTAAACACTGCAGCACTGTAGCACTTTTCTTAATTAAAATGATACCCCCACAGTCTAATGCTGATGGAGTTGTGTCCTTGTCCTTTTCTCCAAAAACAGATAAACCCCGGTACAGTGGGCTTCTACCGGATCCAGTACAGCTCCTCGATGTTGAAGAGTCTGCTGCCGGGAATCAGAGACCGCAGCCTGCAGCCCGTGGACCGACTCGGGCTTCAGAACGACCTCTTCTCTCTGGTAACCCACAGGATTCATTCAAAAACAAAAGAGCGCCGAGTTTTCAATACCTCAAAACATCTTTCTATGAGACACTGACTGTTTTTTTCTTGCTCCAGGCTCGTGCGGGGATGATCAGCACAGTGGAGGTGCTCAAACTGATGGAGGCGTTCGTCAATGAGCCGAACTACACTGTGTGGAGCGACCTGAGCTGTAACCTGGGGGTGCTGTCCTGCCTTCTGTCCCACACCGAGTTCCACGAGGAGATCCAGGTCTTCATCCGTGACCTGTTTACTCCTATCGGCCTGGAGCTGGGCTGGGACACCAAGCCTGGAGAAGGTGACCAAAACTTCACAATCAATCTGATGCAGTTCAAATACACTCCAGTTTTATATAGACACAGTAAATACATTTTAGGGTTAGGGTTTTGCAAAGTTAAAAGCACTTTTTATCACTTTGAGTGTCTATTTAATTGGGAACAAACTGGAAAGAAAAGAAAAGAAAAGAACAGTCACAGTACGAGCCTCTAAATAATGCTTATCAACTTTGGGGCAACACTTGTAGTTGTCCCGATGCGGCTTTTTCTTTCTTTGTCCTGCTCGGTGGGTGTCTTTTGAGAGGGACAGTAACAGTTTAAGAGCCGTTGCACAAAAAGTCAACAAGCAAAAATGTCACAAAGGCAAATAAAAAAGAAATGAGTTACTCTACTGACTTACTGACAAAACAAAAGATGTGCATGTCTTGGACTCTCTGTGAAGGTAAAACTAAAAATAAATTCCTTGCGACAACTCTCAGAAATCCTGCATAATTAATCAATAAGCGACTTGAACTACTCATTAATAAAATATAATTATTAGTAAATGCTGCCCTTAATTGTCAAAGCAAATCTTGGAAATGTCCTGGAGTTTAATTAAATTTATTTATTTATTTATTTATTTACATTTTTGTGAGGATAAATCCCTTGAGATGAATCATCTCGTTTTCGAGGGGGTCCTCTGTTTGCAAGGGTAACTGCAGACAGCAGTGCCATTATACAGTATACAGTATACAACATAAAAATAACATTTCAAATCAAATTAACTTACACAAATGTTCACACTTTCACCGCATACAACACTACACTCACAAGCTCTCATTACCTCCCTCCTTCAAAATTCAGTTACAAAAATAAGAGTAAATATAATAAACATTATTTTACAAACAATACAAATAATCAAAAGCAAAGACAAACATTTTGCAAATGAGTTAGAAGAGCAATTCTGTATATCTGAAAAGAAGTTATGGATCGGATAGAGACAGGAAGTCTATTCCAATCATTGGGGGCCTTAAATTGAAAAGCAAATTTCCCAAGTTCTTTTTTAACTCTAGGAACTGTAAAAAAAGGATATTCAGTGTGGCGTAAATTATATGAAGAGTTAAAAGGTACAAGATACTGTTTCAAAATGAAAGTTAAAGTTTGAATTTGTTCCGTTTTTATAAACATCTAATGCTTATTTTAGTTTTGTATAGGTTTTTTGTTTGATTTTTCTTTTATGCTGCAGAACAGTTCCTTGCTGTGAAACAGTTTCTGAGTCAGGCCTGTTTTAATTGTATTGTTGCGTTTGTCTTTTAAGCCCCTTTCTCACATTTCACCCAAACTCTCCCCGACATGAATAATCCGGTGGTTTGACTGAGGAGCCGGGGGGAAAGGAAGCTTGACCGAGCAAACACTGAGCTAGCGGACAAATGAGTCGACTGTAATAATGACACTACAGTAATTCGAACAAGTGCAAGTTTAACAAAACGGTAGAAAGTTTTGTTTATTTACATTTACATTTACATTTATTCATTTGGCAGACGCTTTTATCCAAAGCGACTTACATTGTTCTACAGTAATTACCAGTGTTACAGCCACTGGAGGCAAGGTGGGTTAAGTGTCTTGCCCAAGGACACAACGACAGTATGAACTGTGGGGAGAGCGGGAATCGAACCTTCGGGTTGAAAGACGACTTCTCAACCCACTGAGCTACTGCCGCCCTATTTGCACATAGATGTGACAAAAAAAAGTCTGTTATAACACTACAAGGCTTTTATTTTAACTCTAAGGTGATATTTCTGACTAAAGGCGGTCACTAACGACTAACACACGGACTTCAAATGCACTCATTAAAAGCAGGTGTGTAAAAAGACACTGAGCAGGGGCTCTGTGTTTTGCAGGCCACTTGGACGCTCTGCTGAGGGGTCTGGTTCTGGGGAAACTGGGGAAGGCGGGACATAAGCCCACACTGGAGGAGGCCCGGCGGAGATTTAAGGACCATGTGGAGGGGAAACAGATCCTGCCGGCGGACCTCAGGAGCCCCGTGAGGAAGATAATACATCCGGCATTCTTTTTAGCCAGAACCATTGACTCTGACTCTTTTTTTTTTTCCTCAGGTTTATTTAACAGTGTTGAAACATGGAGACAGTGCCACATTAGAGACGATGTTAAAGGTAAGACTTTTTTATGACCAAATAACAACTAGTTTGTGTAAATACATGTATAATCAACAAAAATCAATAAAGGTAAAGTCAACAATGAACTTGAATTATTTATGAAGGAGCCCTGTTTATTTATCTTGTCTAACTACAAGAGCAACCGCAAAGAAACAAAGAGATTAAAAGTGCCTAAGATGTTTAATCATTTCCTTTGATTGATTTTGGGCGCAGTTATACCAGTTTTAATTACTTTCTGAACCTGCTTTGAGCACAACATGTTTTCTTTCTTTTCCCCATTCTCGTCAAGAAGAGCCACAGTTCTTTTATAATAATGGCCTCTTTTATTTTGACTAAAGAAGAGACAAATGCAACAAATTACAGCCACAAAAAAAATTAAAAAATGGAAACATAGATACATAAACACAGATAACTTTGCATTTAACAATTGAATTCATAACAAATGGTAACATAGGCAAGTATTTCTTTCTAATAGACTTATTTATAGAGATAGTTTGTTGGTTTTATTGAAATTTGACACATTTGGAGTCAGACTGAGATGTATTTTCCTGTTGTCCTTTCTCTCTAACCCTGCTCTGTGTCTCGTCCTCAGCTGCACAAACAGGCCGACATGCAGGAGGAGAAGAATCGTATCGAGCGAGTGTTGGGCGCCATCTCTGCCCCAGACCTCATCCAGAAAGTGCTCACCTTTGCTCTGTCGGTGCGTCTCTCGCCTCAGTCTCAGCTCGTCACATGATATACTCTGACTCTCCGAGGAAACAGATGGCGCCTGTTTTTGTTTTTTTTAAACGCGTTAATGAAGCGTTGATGAAGAACCTCGCACCCCAGGATATTTTTAGGCTTTGACTTTATCCTAAGGCTTATTAACACAACTCCATATAAGGTTAAGATGTTCACAAAGCCCTTGAATTTAAACTTGAAAATGTCAAGCCCCTAGTCCTGAGGATGTTTATCAGGAGTTTTACCTTGAGACAAAACATAATCTATTTGTTCTGACATTATTTAGGGATTGATAAAGCTTCCCAAACATCATATATAATATACAGTATATTGTGCTGTAAATATTGAAATGTATTTCTGTTAGTTTGTATTTTGTTGGAAACTTTCTTTAGATAAAACTATTAAAACTATTCATGTTTATGCTCTTCTTTAAACTCAATGGGAATTAGAAGTTTGAGTTTTTGACCCTGTGAGGCTGTTGAGAGCCTAAGTCAGTAAAAACAGGTTTAAGTTATTATATAATAAGTTATACAGTAGAAGAAATAAATATAAAAAAGAAACCTGACCAATATTGTTCTGGTTTGTATATAAACTGGTTTCTAGTATTTTTACAACAAAACTATGCAACTTGATTTAAACTTTTTACTTATTTGGTAAAATTTTTTT
The DNA here is from genome assembly GCA_024349245.1 of Neodontobutis hainanensis. Lineage (NCBI taxonomy): Eukaryota > Metazoa > Chordata > Actinopteri > Gobiiformes > Odontobutidae > Neodontobutis > Neodontobutis hainanensis. The sequence continues at coordinate 742,573 of JALDNG010000108.1, forward strand.
AAAGTGTTTGTTTCTGTCTGTTTTAGTTTGTGTTTCTAGAAAGGAACAAACGTGACTAAAACGGTTGTATTAAATACCGCTGTCTCTTTGCCGACAGGAGGATGTTCGCCCCCAGGACACGGTGTCGGTGATCGGCGGTGTAGCAGGAAGCAGTAAACAAGGACGAAAAGCCGCCTGGAAATTTGTGAAGGACAACTGGGAGGAGCTTTATAACCGTTACCAGGGCGGCTTCCTCATATCACGGCTCATCAAGGTGAACACTTAAAACTCCTTAAGTATTTTTACCAAGCAGAAAAGACGCTAAAATCAGTTTATTTTAATACTTTTGTGTTTCTCTGTGTCGCTGCAGCTCACGGTGGACGGGTTTGCAATCGACAAAATGGCTGCTGAAGTAAAGGTAAATATGATACAATGGAAAGACGGGCTCAATGGTGGGGTTCAGACTCACTAGACTTTGTGATAAAGGTTTGTGGGTCTGGCTAGTCGGGTTATATGAATGCAGTTTAAATTACAAAGATGGAGCTACACACGCGTTACACTGTTGAGCTTCAGATCCAGTTTAACGACTAAAGCCTTCTCAGAAATGGGAAGAAATCAAATATGCCATAAAAATGCAGTCTTGCAATGTGTCCTGTAATCAAATATGTCAAACATCCTAAACCCCTTGTCTCTTCTTCAAGGATTAGATTAACATTTCTACTGTGTTTTCTGCAGAGCTTCTTCGAGAGCCACCCGGCGCCATCGGCCGAGCGCACGGTGCAGCAGTGCTGTGAGAACATCCTCCTAAACGCCGCGTGGCTCAAACGTGACGCAGACGACATCCACCAGTATCTACTGCAGCGTAAGGCTCCTCCGGTGTGAGCCCGTTAGTCCGTTACCGCTGCTCCCCTCCTTCCTCCAGCGTGGACCTACAGCTTCATCGCTGCCTCGGCCCTCAGTGCAGACGCCGCGGGGGAAACGCAGCGTTTTTACAGCAGGCTTCAATTCTCTAAAAGACTCTATACGAAACAAGCCAAGAATCTAACCGATCGTCAGAAACAGAGACTCTTTATACGTTTTAAATCCATTCTAGTCAGGAATATAGTTTTAACCCCATTCTGCTCCAGACACGCTCAGAAACTCGATTATACACTTTCAACATTACCACTCCAACTACCCACACACTTGCCTCTTATGCATTAATCCAACTTTTATCTCAAAACTGTGAACCTTTTCCCCTAAAACCCACTTGCTGCTTGAACTACTTCCATTCTTCGTCTTTTCACTGTTTATTCATTTTCGCCCCTGAGCTTCGCTGTGATTGGGCAGAATGGGGCTAAAGAGCGTAGTGTGCGAGTCTCCAACAGCTCTGACATTTGCGAACTCAACGGTTAGGACGAGGCCAGCGGCGCTAGCATGGTACTACATTGTAAACTGTATAATGCAAGCATTTCTTTTGCAGACAACGTTTCCTTCCCCTTCTCTTCCACAATCCTCTCTGAGCTCTGTTCGGCGGAGTTTGTATAGTTTGAATCGAATTTGATCTGCCTCCCTTCGATAAAAGAAGTGTGTTTTTACGAGACAAATGCAGTGATTTATTTAAGTGCTCACAAGAAAATGCTATTTACTGAAGAAGGGTAAAAAAAATAATAAAATTTAAAGATAACACTACTCTTTCGGGGCCTTTCATTAACATCAAGAAGCCCCTCCTTCAAAATATATATATATATTTTTTGTTTTGTTATGTAGACGAAACTCGAAAGCCTTAAATTGGTCAACTTGTTTGCCGTAAGTATAAATTTAAAAAACGTGGTGAAAAAATTAAATAAATTGTACCTAATGTGACAGATTATGCAGACTTGTTGAACGAGTATATCTATATAGATTTATATAATTTGATGTGGGATTTATCAACTAATCGAAGTCATCCACAGCCAGTCGTCAAGACTCTTACCCGGATCATCTGTCGTTTGTTTTTATTTTCAGTTTTTTCTTTTGTTAAAAACAGTTGGTGTTCATTAAAGTGAAAATGAATTATAAAAAACAAACGGTGGCTTTATTACACTTTAGTTTTTCTGACCATTACATTAGAATTTAATTTTTTTTTTAATTTGTATCACTTCATAATGTGAGGTTTCTTCGTGTTTTTACAAGATAAGGTTTAATGTTATTACAAATATATTTGGTTATTTAGTAAACTGATGGTTTTATGTTGAGTCTTGATGTTTTATTAAGAAATAGTGTGTAGCTGCTGTGTGTTGCTCCTGACCACAGCTTCTTTCACAAAACGGATAATTCAAGTTCTACCCTTTACAATAAAAGCACCAAAAAGGCTACTACATCTTATAACCACGTTAATTTAATACACAGATTTATCACATAATAGAAATACAAAATGTAAATAATCTCTAAAATGTAACTTTTCTTGTTATAACAATCAAAAAAAAGTTTGTCTACTAAAAATGTGATAAACCAATATCTTGAAATAATTTGAAGCTTTATTTTGTAAAAACATGAAAAGCTATTGGCATAATGTTGGCTGAGAATTAACGCCTTCAGAGCCCATAGTTCATGAGTGAGGGAATGATGGAGGGAGACTGACAGACGGATCACCACTTCAACAGGGATTTGAAAATGCAATTCTTCCTAGTGCTTCCTTGTTTTTTCCTTCCTAGTTTTAGTCAGAAATTATATGGAATAAAGTTCTATGCATTGAAAATTCTTTAAATATTTCTAGTTTTTGACAATATTTCCATCAATTATCAAGATCTTAGAACTATAGTATGATTATTTGCTAGTGTGAACTGCTTGTATCGTATTTCACATTAGATTTTATTCTCATTTAAGACAATTGGGTTTAATAAAACTAAAGATAAACCATCTTACCTCATACAAATCAGAGAAAAACCCTTGTCTTATTTACTTGTGTATTAATTTAAAACACATTTGCAAGTATCTGAGAATTGTTGGTATTGTAGTTAGTGTAAAATCATTAACATGTTGAAAAAACACTCGTAGAGCGTCCAATGGAGTTTACCACGGTTGGCGCTGTACCACCATTTAACCGGCAGGTGGTGTCAGGGAGTTATCCTCATCACAGAAGTTTATGTAAATGTAAAACGACGAAGAAGTCGGCAGTTTTTTTTTTTTGCAGCAGCAGGTTGTTGCTTTCATTGAGGATGGTCTGGAAATGACAGCTTCTTAAGTTCTGCTAAAACATCCAACTTATTACTTTTATGATGTATGTATAACTTATATTTACTTATTTTGAATGGCTTTTACGTAAATGTTTGTTGGTTTAGCTCTGGTGGAAGAAGCTAATATCCGACTTAGCTTCGTTTTGCTAATGGCTAGTTAACCTAAATACTTGGCTAAGTCTTTAAGTTCGGCTAATTTATGTATTTTATCACAATACATAAATTAATTTTTCGCCGATTAAAGTATATCTGTATGTATTAGTTGGATAAATGTGTAACTTTGTTAACTCAAGCCAAATCTGACTTTTTTGTGTTAGCAGTCTCTCTAAATGTCCCTTTAACGAGCAATGATAAACCGTAGAAGTGTAAGATTTGTATTTATCTCGTTCAGGTGTATTTCTGAAACTCTTTTAAGGAGGTAATGTGCTTCCAGTGACGCTTTAACTCGATTATTATGAAGTGATTGTCTTCCGGTCAAAGGTCAGAGGAGTTTTATTTTTAACTCAGGGATTTTTGTTCACGCTCTTCACCGTAAAATCAGTTTATGGCGCACGCTGTTTTTAACAGTGGGTTGTGTTGAGTAATCCCTTAAAGTTTGAATTCTCCTTTTTTAAAGCAGTGTATGTTATTGTAATTTACCTCTAATGCATGAATTATGTCTTTGAATTAAAAAAAAAATTACAAATTTATTGGAAATTTTAAGATAACAAAATATGAATTAAAAGTACCTCATATTGCACAGTGAGTGAATAAAACCTGACAAAATGCCCCTCTACACCTTCATGCACAGACATGTTTTATTCACGGTTTGTCACTTTAAATGATATCACTAAACTTAATCCCACACAATGTGCTCATGTCACCATCACAGAAAAGGAAGTTCTGTCTTCAAATGATGATAGTGACTCTCACACCTTATTGGGCTGTTTAATAATTATTTGACCATCCTGATTAGTTGAAATAGTTTAATTAAACATCCTGGAAATGGAGCTTAAGAAAAAAATGCATTTGAGGGATAAGGTTGATTTCGTGTGCCTAACTTTAACCTTCTACAAACAGGCCTACATACATTTATTCACGACTGAGCAAAAGGCAACGTACAAATTTGTTGGGTATTGTTGTTGCAGACATTGATGGATCTCTCTCTCACTCATGCAACCTTTACCCTGCCTTTGACTCGAACTCAGAACTGTGTGTTTTTATAGAATGTAAACAAGTGCCGGCTGATAAAACAATTGGAAATGGTTTGTTCTAAACTGCTCAAATGAGGCACAACATGCATATGCAACCAATGTCTACTAAAGAGGAGGGAGCAAAAGTAGCTAAAGAAAACCTACCCCTTCTGGTCTGGCACATGTACTACATCGTTTTGTAACTGTGTGTGTGTGTTTCATTTACCATTGATTTATTTAAGGCTCAAATTGATTTTAAACTGTCAAAGAGACTATTGAAGACGACCACAAAACTGTTTTATTGTTAATGTCTGTAGTTGGTTTTGTTAAACTGGTCTCAAAAGTACTCTGCACCTTTTAATTATTGTAAAAAGCCCAACATCATTCACACTGATCACAAGGTTAGACTTTGCCATCATGCTTTTATTACACAATACAAGCAGTTCTCTGTGACATGGGTGGATATTGTTAATATTGAGATAATGATAAATTGCAATATATTGAACAGCACTATTTTTTCTGACCTGCCATAAACCTTTCCATAATCCATTAAACATGTACAAACAACTATTATTATAGTTGTTTAGTTTAGATCTCGCTTTCCAAATATAGAGCTCCTGTTTACTATAATATGACACAATCTAACCCTATCTGTTTCTCATTTGGAAACTTGAGCTCTTCCTATTGCCGTATCACTGCTAATGTTCTGGGAAAGCCCTGATGAATGATTTCCAGTGAGAAACCTGATCCGGGAGGTTTTTAAAGGTGTACGTCTTCAGATCCGGCTGGAGTGTTTATCCGGGTGAATGGTCCAGAAGAAGGTGTTTGTGCCGGTGTTTAAATGAATGACAGCAGCCCTCACTTAGAACTGGAATAACATGCTCTGCTGTGTTCATCCCTGTGGACCTTTTCTGTTTAAACTGGTCTATAAACAAAAAAGTGTAAATGTCAGTTAAGTTCTTAGTTTAGGGAGAGAACGTTTCTGGACGAGGATGGTCCCTCTTTTTTTAATAAGCCGGAGGCTATGTTCCCTCACGCCTCCCCAGAAAAGTACTCCATGTGTGCTTTGTGGATCTGGAGGAATTTGAACGTGTCCCCTTAGGCTCCTGTTGGGGGAGCAGGGCTGTACCTAGTCGCAGAATAAACAGTTTCTGGAGGCATTCTGATAAACGTAGGATCAATTATGTCTGACTGTCCTGTCTCTGTGTGTGTCCCAGGTCTGCTGAAGTCCGGGGGCTGACGGTTCGACCCATGTCTCCTTCAGTATGACTCTTCGCTGTGGCGTCCTGCTGCTGCTCGTCCTGCTCCTGTCCCAGTCTTTGTGTTTCCTCAGCCCCTCACAGGACCAGGACGAGGAGGAGAGCATCCCGGAGCAATGGGTACTGCTCCACGTAGTCCAGGGCCAGATTGGAGCCGGAAACTACAGCTACCTCCGTCTGAACCACGACGGGCGCATCATCCTCCACATGCGCAGCCTCCGGGGCGACGCCGACCTCTACGTCTCGGACAAAACCCTGCGTCCCAGCTTCGACACGTACAAGCTGCAGTCGGTGACGTGCGGACACGACGTGGTGGTGGTCCCCAGGGACTTCGCAAGGCCCGTGGGGATCGGGATTTATGGACACCCCTCGCACAAGGAGAGCGAGTTCGAGATGAGGGTGTTTTATGATGACGTGGTGCCACAAGACCCCTTCGACCGTGGCAGCCCTGAGGACGAGCCCAAGAACAAAAAGACCCCTAACCCTTCGCAGGACGGGTTCCAGGAGGAGGAGTCAATCGTATGGACGATTCTCATTGGACTTTTGAAACTGGTAGTTGAGATTTTGTTTTGAGGTTAGGTGAGTACGATGGTCCCTGAAGAACAAGTCAAAACAGTTCATAAATTCTAAAATTGGACTTAAACCTCTTCAAAATCCTTCTAAAACCTGTTTAAATCCATATAAAATCTGCTCAAATCCATGTAATAGCATTTTATTTTTATTTTCTGATTTATTTTGTTTTTGTGACTTGTCCTTCAGGGTCCTGTTCTAACAAAGCTTGATCAGTAGGTTTTTGAGGTAACTTTGGGGTTTAACCCTGGATTTTTAGTCTCATGAAGCTGAATCACTTTATTACAAGGTAGCTCTCTGTGAAAACTTACTCTGAACATTTAAACTGCTCCGGATCAGGTTCATATCCAGGTAGATGATAGAAACACCACAGACCAATCAGGGACGAGAAATAAGCTGCCGGTTTCGAAGAAGGTAAAGATGCAGCAGAAAGTGAAGAAAAGAAATGTTGCACAAACTGGAACGTAAATGTACAGAGTGACACTTAAGTCAGGTTATATTATAACTTACAGGTTTTAATGTGTTTATGTTGAGATCCACTGATTCTTAGACTCTAACTAAAACACAAACTCCACACTTCTGCCTTTAGTCTGTTTTCTCTGTCTCTTTAGACTGTTAACACTCTCCAACACGATACTGTAACTGGTTTCTTTTAGTGGTGTTTCCCCAAGAACACTCAGCTCTACAGAGAAACCCCGAGTTACCTCTAGAGTCAATCCAGGGTAGGTTCAACTATAGCTTTTGTAGAACAGGACCCAGAGTCACTGTAGCTGACACTTCCTGAAAAAAATGTAGAAACACAGATGCACTTACTTTGTCTCTTCATAAACTCAATAAGTTTCATCACAGCGCGGTTATTTACTTTTTCAACAAAATCTGACGTTATTAAGGCAAAGTATTGGATTAATTCTGTTTTAGTTTAAATCTGGGAACGAGATACTGATCACTGTTTGTAAACCTCTTGGATAAAAAACTGATTTCAGATCATTTTTCCTTTTTCTTTCCCTTGAACTGATGTTTTTAATCAATTGGCATAATTCTACTTTTGCACCACTTATTTGTTGAAATATTGGGATAAATCCACTTCCTGTCGGTTGTTCTCGGAGCAGAAATGTTCAAATAGTGCCTTTGACAATTCTTCAGCTGCAGCTTTGAACGTTTCTTAATAAAACAGTTTTTGTCCAGACTGTTATTTCTGTCTTTGTGATTATTTATTAATCTTGAATTCACAAATAGAACACCATTGGAAGAGAAGCACTCATGTTTCTTTTATTATTTGAACATAATCCTTTTCCATGTTTCCTCTCCGATATGAAGCTACAGAAGGTGCTCTACAAATTGAGAAATCTTATGTAAAAGACACCACTTCAAGACAAATACATTTAACATAACTTCTGATAAATATAGGCTTATGTTTTTATGACTGTTCTGATAGTCATAAAAACTGATAGTTTTGACTGTTTTATTTAAAAACAAAAAGACATCCTTAATGTATTGGCATAACAGCTATTATTACTGGTTATTGTCCACCTCAGGTTTAAACGACGGTTTCATATGAAGGTAAAGGTTCATGTGTCTAACTCAAACTCACTCCAAGGTTTCACGTGGCCTTTCCAATACATTTAGTACGTGATATTTTAGGCACTACATTTTTAGATGGATTTTAATCAGATTCCATCTAAAACGGTTTCTATGAAAGTAAATGTTAAATATTACTTCTGAAAGACTCAAAAAGGTGACCCTTCGACACCACTGCTGTTGTACCTTTTCTAAAAAGCAGAAAAGGATTGAGAGGAAGATGAGGAAACAGTTCTATTTCATTATAGAATAGGCTTTTATAACTCAGTCACACACTTTATTTACAAAATTAAACCCAATGATGTTTCAAAAACAACTGGAGTCTGTGTCCTTCCTTTGATTCTTGGAGACCTTTGGAGGGTCATCTCTTCGGTTAATTGTGAGGGTATCATGTGCCCAACTTCAAACTAAGCTAATAAAGCTTATAGTATGTTATTTTGTAAAATAAACAACCCATTTAGACCAAGAAACTCAAACTCATGAAATATATCTCCTTGCGTTCATTGTGTAAGAAAAGGAGAATATATAAAAAAGACACTAGACCAGCATTAAGGCTCGTATTCATAAAACATATCGGTAGAAATGGGTCATTCAGTGTCCCGTTCACGTCAGAGCTGGAGCCAGTCTGATGCTGTTGACCCTGAGGACGGTTTGAGGCTGGATGATAATCCTCTTCTTCTGAAACCGGTGCCTTTTCCAGAACCGCATGTGGACTTTGGGCCAGGACTCGGTCTTTTCGATCACCGTGGCCTCGACCCGGACCAGGTCTTTGCCCAGTAGCGGCCGTCCCACCAGAGTGAAGTCCTGCGCTCCCACCAGCAGCACTTTCTCCATCCGGATCCTGTCGCCGCAGTCGGCCTCGATGTGGTTCTCCACCAGGATCAGGTCCTCATCCGTCACCTTTGACACAGAACGAGCAGAGTTTGTGCTGATCATTGTGCTTCATATGTGATTTCTATATTATTTTAGATTTTTATGCTTTCTAACCGCATAGTAATCTTAATAATGACCACCCTTTCAAAACCAGGGTTAACAGGGTGTTTCTGGGGAATTATCTGATCATTTATTTACAAGATAAGAAAATATTTTAAGTTTTTAACATTTTCTAGAAATCATCTATAACTGTCCAAACACAGCTTTAAAAAGGAACTGCCAAGAACAACAATTCTGAGGGGAACACCTGTCCAGCCTCATTTAACAACTAAAAGACCAAAATCCTATGTGCTATCAAATTAGCATTTCTTGTATAATTAAATGAACAAACCTTCCACTGACGTCCCGCAAAGTGCACCACAGCGAACAGGCGGCCGAAGTCCTGTCCGGAGATAATCTGGTTTACGGAGCTCACCACAGCAGCGTGCTGTCTCCGCTCCTCCTCAACGGACACCGGGCTCGGAGCACCGGCCCACGGCGGGTGAGACAGCGAGGTCCGCAGGACAGGGGCCTCCACAGGGGCCGAGGGCCCGCTCGCCAAGCGCTGGAGTCGGACAACGGCGGGGAACAGCGAGGACTGGAGCGGGAAAAACAAACTGCATGTCCTCCAGAGCCGCGGACAGACTCTGCTCAGCGCCATCTTTAGGGAAGACACGGCAACAGCGCATGCGCAAAGCTATGTACGTCTTCTTCTTATGTTTTGAAAGTTATTTTAGCACCACCTGCTGGAATATAAGTTAAACAAATCCTGAGGCTAGTAGAGAGCTTTTTATTTACAATCTATGGCAGAGAGGTTAAAAACTCATGAAGCATTGGCACTAAAGTAGAAGAACAAGAATGTCAAAACAAATTTAAATTGAAGTTTGTAGTCTGTAGTCTTAGGCCCCTTTGTTCTATGCAGGTCAAGGTTGTATCTACAAATAAAGAAGGGGCCATAAAAGAAGCTCTTCTGTTGGGGTTTATAGCTATATGTAGTTTGAATGGGAAATATAGAATGGTGACTGCTATATTATTTAAAAAAAAGTAATATAAGTGATAGGGTTTGTTATTTAGAGGAAACCTATCCGAGCGCAAGGAGAACATGCAAACTGCACACAGAAACCCCCGGGAGTCGAACCCCGGGCCTTCTTGTCCAACCCAGTTTTAAATTAATATATATGCAGATAGAATGAATTTTTTTTTTACTGTTTGACAGCACTGGTAACACTTCTCACTTTTTCTCAAACAAACGAACAAACAAATAATCTTGCAATTTGCATTCACATGAAATCGTATAAATACATCTATTATCTGATGATGTTAATATTTTATTTATTAACTATACATTAAAGCCTGTAGATAAATACAGTGTAGACATTACGGATACAATTACAATGTATTAAAACATATTCAAGAAGAAAACTACAAAAGTCACTGAATAAACTCGTAATTCACAAGCGGATTAGCAAAAATAATATAACATCTTTCAGACTAAATGTTTTTCGTACACTGTAAATATTTTTATGATTGTAAGGTCTTTTTTCATATATATATATATATATATATATATATATATATATATATATATATATATATATATATATATATATATATATATTAGTATTATTTTTTTTGTTTGTTTTGTTGTATTAACCCAAGCCCCTTACAAATTTTTAAATCTTATCCGTGTCTGCCTGGAGCACATTAATTCAGCTTCTGCGTTGACATTTACAGCGGCACTAAACTAAATAACCACAGCCCCTGAACCAAGCGCCACACTGCCTCCATTTTGTGCCCACTGTCCGTTTCCGGGTTTTCGAGAAGGAAGGACCGATGAACGATGCTCGGTCCTCTCTCAGGTCAAGAATGCGGGTAAACTTTTCAGAAACCTCCTGAGACTGACTGAAAGTGTCCCTCTAACTTGTTTAGCCATTTATTTACTTCTCCGCTCCACCTGGAAGTGAGTTTTCTGTTGTAGCTTGCAGCGCTGACACTGACAGCTGTAAAGTAAACACCTCTGCGCTAATTGCTAATGCTAACTAGCTTTAGCCAGAAGCGAACAGTTTTTTTTTTTCGGGCGGCGTTGATTCACAAAAAACTCCTTTTCACGTCATAATTCCTTAAACAGCTCTCCCAGAAGATTTTATACTTCTTATTCATGTTGAGTTGGAGTGACAGACTGACAATCCTTCTCTTCTTCGAGTCAGGGTAAGTTTTTTTTTTTTTCTTTTTTACATCAACGTCGCTAACTTTACCTGGGAGCGGCTACTAGAGACTCACCTGTACAGGCCTTCATTCCGCACAGTGTTACTCAACGTAGGCCACTTTAGAGGCAAGTTTTAGCTTGTTTTAATAAATGTACACCCCGCTGGGATAGCTTTGACAGGCCAATTATTGCTGTCAGTTCACCACTTGTAAGTTTTAATAGACAACAGGACTTAGTTTTTATTCGTAGAACTGCCCAGGATTTAGTTTATAGTGCATTTTCAGTGAGTGTCAAATCAAAAGTGAGTGGTTTTCTGTCGGAACGTCATATATTTCTGTTATATCTGGTATCGTCAATGTCGTTCTTGTTATTTGGGGCTACTGTCAAATCCTTCACAGGCTGTTTCATGGACTCACCTGATTTGCATTTGTCATTTATGCAATATTTAAATGTTTGGCCTTAAATTTGCTTTAGATTTTAATAGGAAGCCAACACAATGAAGAGGGACATGTGATAAATTAACTATGAAAGGGTAAATGAGGAATGTAAATCTGAAAAAAATAAATAAATAAAAAGGTATTGTGCTTCCTCGCTGTTGAATTAAAAAAGGATGTTTACACAAGGACATGGTCTCATTCCACAAAAATGCAAACCTTTGAATCCAGTTTGATTAGGTGTTTTTCTTTTTGTTCCTGCATCTTGAGCTTTGTCTGTAAACTGATTTACTGCGTCCTCAGTTATCTTTATTTAAAAATCTACTGTCACTCACAGAATAAGCTGATACCTTTTATGTGAGTTAGCATAATGCAAACAACCTCAAAGGTCATTGTGAAACTTATTTGTACCAGTGTCTAATAACCTACTACTGTGTGTCTGTGTATCGTCTCAAAATATTCTATTTGTTTATTTTTTATGTTGTTTTGTTCTGCTGTTTGACGATGGACTAATGTGATTATCTGTGGAAGAAACAAAAGCAGGTCAAAAGCTAGTACAACTTTCCCGAACGTGGGATAATAAACATTTATCTAAAGCCCTGGCTACACGTACATAGGTTTTTTGATAAACACATTCTTTTCTCTGCGTTTGTGCCTTTAGTCCACATGCAAAGTTTTCAGGCAAAACAGATATTTTTTAAACACTTTCCCAAGTGGACAGACAAAACAGAGGTTTAAATGTCCTCGCTGACGTTACGGCTGTTGATGTCTGCATTGAGCTTGTGTGTATCCACGGTAACAGCCACAACAACCCAACTAGCTAGCCGAGTTTATTTTCCTGAGTCTACATTGTTGGCTGAAATCATTTAGTAACAAACCCGTTTTTCTGTTTTTTATTGTGAAGACACATTTAACAAATCCATCTCGTCTGTGACATTAATCAATCACTTTTTGCGTCAGACCCTCCAAGAGCTAAGAGAGAGTTATAAACGGATTGAAAACATATGTTTGTAAAAAAAATATTTGTGTACATGGAGCCTTGGTCTTGTATGTCTCCTCATAAACCTACAGCAAAGAACGGCCAATGTATAGGTCTACATTTAGGGGGTGGAGCCTAGCTTGTATTTTAAAAGTCTGGTCATAGCCAGAGAATTAAAATCAAGGTTTGTTTTAAATTTAAATTTTGAAATCTGCTTGGTTGGCATTTTAAGCATTGTTGGTCGGTAAAATTTCAGCTTGTATTTTCACACTGTATTTTCACACTGTACACTAGTGTTGTCACGATACTAAGATTTTGAGTTCGGTTCGATACCTGGCTTGGGTATCACAATACCGATACTAGAACGATACCTTAACTTCAGCCTGAAACATAATTATGGGAAAAATATATAGCTAATTCTCCAGCTTCCATTGCACTCAGTCCTTTCCCTCAGCTCCTGTGAGGCATGACACAACAGAGACTAACATGTGAAGTAATATGGAATAGCAGCTTTTTGCCATTTTTGATTTGTTTAAAAATGTTTAAACAAATACTTTTTTACTAGGTCATATATACTTCAGTTTAGTTGTTTATTTTATTTTTTATTTTTTAAAAGTTAGAAATATGTGTCTACACTATTGTGTTCTCTAAACTTATCAATGTTTTAATATGTTCATGAAGTCTAGGGTTTAATCATAATAGCATTCAAAACCTTTTCCTGGCTACGCTTTACACACCAATAGTAGTATCTATAAAAGTGCATGCGGTGAACTTTGCCACTGGCTTATTTTAGTTTAGTTTTATGTTTGAACTACTGCCATACAAGTGTAATGTTAAAGCATCATTGTTTATATATAATGATTAAGACTGATAGAAACTGTAAATGGTTAATAGTTTGTTTGTTTTCATTTTGTTAGGGACTTCAGGAGAAACGTGCAGAATTTTAATATACTATGTTTGGGCAATCTTCATGTTGTTGCATTTGTATTGTTTTTCTTTTGTTTTCTGCTTTGATTGGATTTGTTGTTGGTTTCTCCATTATTTTTTTAAATCACAACTTCAGAAACATTTAGTTTTTGTTTGTTTTCTCATCTTGCGATGACAAAAAAGTAAAATCGTGGATGCAAGTATTATGCATGCACATTATATTGCTAATTTATATTTCTCACGATATAATCAATCACGAAGAATGAACCTTAAATCAAACTGTGATGCGTTCAAATAAATTTGATGAGTGGAAGTTAGTCTTTTGACTTTTTTTCACTTTATCATAAACAATTCAAATATCACATCTTTACGGAGCCCCTCTGGTCTCACTATGTAAAAAAAAAAAAATATATGTAACTAAGTCGTGGCCACGAGATACGCTAACTCGTGGCCACGAGTTAAGCTAAGTCGTGGCCACGAGATACGCTAAGTCGTGGCCACGAGATACGCTAAGTCGTGGCCACGAGATAAGTAAATATGAAAGCATGCACGCTAACTCTGCCACCCATAAGGCTCATACATACAGCCAGATGGACCTAAGCCTACAACGCCCTCTGCTGACGTTTTATCGTAGGCTACACAGACATGCTTTTCCAAAATGTCAAAGACTTCAATAATTAATAAACCAGTCTGCACACTACTATAGACTATCTTAAAATCATAATCAGAAATACTTTATTGATCTTTATTGATATCGATAACCTTTGTTATTTAAATGGACCCTGTACTGTAGTGCAATGTAATACTTCACATTCTGTGCAATATTATCTGTTTTAATATTCAGTGTAATATAGTTTGCTGCAGTTCTGCTTCTATTTATTTACTAGTACTGTTCATCACAATCAATTCAATTCTGTTAATACAGTAATGTAAATCTTGTAGGCTGCATATCCATGGTCCTTTATAACTCTTCTTCATATTTTATAGCATATATTTATTTAGCATATACTTTTTACATGTGTATAGGCTACTTGTTTATTTACCAACTTATATTATTATTTATATTTCTTTAAATGTCTTGATGTGCACATCAACTGTGACACAACAATTGTCCCCTGGGTTATCGATATCAATAAAGATCAATAAAGTATTTCTGATTGTGATTTTAAGATAGTCTATATTAGTGTGCAGACTGGTTTATTAATTATTGAAGTCTTTGACATTTTGGAAAAGCATGTCTGTGTAGCCTACGATAAAACGTCAGCAGAGGGCGTTGTAGGCTTAGGTCCATCTGGCTGTATGTATGAGCCTTATGGGTGGCAGAGTTAGCGTGCATGCTTTCATATTTACTTATCTCGTGGCCACGACTTAGCGTATCTCGTGGCCACGACTTAGCGTATCTCGTGGCCACGACTTAGCGTATCTCGTGGCCACGACTTAGTTACATATATTTTTTTTTTTTTACATAGTGAGACCAGAGGGGCTCCGTACATCTTGTATAATCACAATATTGTTTTTTTTTTTTTTTTTTTATCCATATTCCATTATCCATATTGTGCATCCCTCCATAATAATATAAAAGTAATAATGGATAGCTTATTTTGCTTCTTTGCTGATGCCATATGCAGCAATAGTTATGTGTTGTCAAAAATGGCGGGCTTTTATTAATAACTAGCAGTATCACAATTTAAAGGTAATCTGTTCTGCTTTTTCATTACCAAGTGTTTGGTCGCTTTTTATATAAAAATAAAAATCTACAAAACTGGAAAATGTATCTTGTTGGAGCATTTTCTCCTTAAGATTGTAATTCCCACAGTTTGTAAAGCGACTCGGTGGAATTGAACCAGGATTAAACTGATTTTGTCATGTCATTAATGACTCCAGACCTGATCATTATTTGTCCATGTTTGAAAAACTAAACAGTTTTATTTATCTAAAACATTGAAAAACCTGTTATAAATACACCCCACAAAACCTATGTTAGAATCTGAAAAGAGCAGACCATTGTCCCTTTAGTGCTTGAAGCCTGTACTAGAAGCTGTCAGAGCCACAGGGCTTTAACACAGAGCAGTTCCTGATCCACAAACACATCCCACTTACTCGTTCGCACCCCCTGTTTTTATTTGTCTGTGCTGTCACTGTTTGCATGAGCTGTTCAGACAAACTCAAGCGATTGCGATTTGATTTGGCAAAACTTAAATCTAACCTTTTTAATGGAGTGGATTAGTCAGATTATAACGGGCAAAGGTTAAGACCTGTTTCCTCTTTGTTTACAGCAGCAGCCAATGTTTGTTTTCCTCTCAGAGCGTTGTGTTGTGGTCAAAAACTAAAAAACAACAAGACCTTTTTAAACCCTCTTCAGTCAGTTTTTTTCTTGATTCTTAGATTTTTCACATGCTTCTTCTGCCACAGACTGTTTGATTGTAGAGTCTTATTTCAGTCGGGTGTTCGCTGATCTCAGACGTTACATTTATACAATTGACCCACAAGTAATTTTTATTTTTACAATGCTGCTTTAACTTATTGCAAGAGGATTACTGTAGAAATAGATGTCGTCCACTCATAAAAGAGCCTGGTGTCATCTGGAGCAGGATCAGAAGCTTAAATACGTTCTCAGATTTGATCTCTCAGGATTCAACACAATATGAGCTGCTCCATTTTGCTTCAGTTTCCTTACAAGGAAATAATTCAGTCATTTGTTAAAATAAATAGGACCCAGTTCATCAAAATTATTAAACAATGATTAAACCTTTACTGTGAAAAGGTTTTACTATTTCTCAAATGGAAACAGTTCTTTCTTGACAGTTCTTACAGGGAAATATAATTGTCATGCCACTGGTTAAAAAAACTGGATCACATTTTTTTGTTGTCTACTTTTTTCTTTGTAAATGGGTCTTATGTAAACGGAGACATAAATATTCCAGAAAGAGCTCCTCCAGTGGAGACATAACCCCTGCTCTCGCCTGACTCTGATCTTGCTCAGTCAGATTCCTTTAGTTTCCGACTGAAAACTGTAACTGGTTTGGGGAGATCCCTGACGACCTCAGATTGTGTCACAGTTTTGTAGTTTCAGGTGGAAATGTACGACAGGTTTAACAGCTTGAGTTTGAAATGCAGTCATTTGAGTTTTTGACCCAATGAGGCTGCTGTAGTTTATGGAGTGGAGTTCAAACCAAAGCAGCGATATTGGCTGGATAAGCAGCTGGTTGTCAACAAGCAGGCCACATTAGAACCACTAACATGGCCAGCAGAAGAGTGGAGACAAAGGAAAAATATGTTAAATGTTATTTTTTTGGCCTTTTTTGTGCAGATTTTCAACCACAGTGTGAGTGACAAGCCTGTTTTAGAAAGAATTGCTATCGACTAGCCACGTGAGCCGAGTCACTTATGTATGACGTGGTCAGCAAACCACACCCTGCTTCTGACAACCGGCTTGTGATTGGTCTGTTCGCAAAATCGCTGAGAGAAAGGGACCAGGCCATCCTGCTTTTTGGAAAAAGAAGTTATACCTAAGCCTGGAAAGCCAGACTCCTCGCTGTATCAGGAAGAAGTCTGGAAAGGCTCAATTCCAGCTTGTTATCCTCAAGGCTGGACTTGGTGGAGCAAAGCTACTCGGGGCTAACCAATCGGAATTTCACCGGACAAGACCATAGCTAGGCACAAATCTACAAAGAAATCAACAAACCACCAAACTCGTGGCAGTCCAGCACGCCATCTTGACTGTGTTGAACAAGGGACTTGGGTGTGACGCAGGGAAACACTCCAGCAGCATTCGAATCTGATTGGTCGGTACGGGACATATCTGAGGAACTGACTGATTATGGAGCTTTGCCGGACTCAGTTCCTGTTAGGTGTACCGGGCTATCACTCGGCAGCAGCAGCTACAGAGTCTCAGTAGTTGTATTTGGCTTGATAAATAAAAATGAATTGAATATGAGCATATGTCATTTATCATCACAAAACCCAATATCCAAATGTTATAAGCAATTTTTGGCACAATTTGAGTTTATGGCAGGGTCAATTAATTTATGGTGGGACAGTACTTGAGGTCAATGTGTGGAAAAACACAGGACTTCTGTTGTTTAATAATGACGCCTCACTGAGCCACAGGACGATTGCAGCGTGACTTCTTGTTGTTGCCTGTGTTGGGTTACACTGAGAAAACAATATGATGGGCTGTGGCTGCTCTTAATTGACTCATGACGTCATCAACAGTCCATTAGTCGTCACGTGGAGTCATAGTCAACTGCACTTTCCTTTGACTACAGTCCTGGATCACATCGACAGATCTGCTTAATTATGTCCAATAAATGTTCAGGTTTAAACGCGGTTTCTGTTGAGACCCAGATGTTTCTGTTTTGTCCCAGTTTTAACTCGACCATACTTGTATGTCTTCCTCCAGGAGTGACTTTGTGTCGTCCCAGCTGAGACGGTGAAGTCCCAGGTCATTTCCCCAGAGAGAGGTGCCATCAGAGGGACAGGATGCCCATTCCTCCCCCTCCCCCTCCTCCCCCCGGACCCCCTCCTCCTCCCGCTTTTAATCAGGTCAGTCACTATTCACTTAAAACTAAAGGCTCATTAAACTAAAGGCCTATGAAGGCTAAATCTGAGGGTGAATCTAATCTGTTATTATTCATTTACTTCTCTTCCTCAGGCGCCTCCCAAACTCTCTTCGTCTGAGGGGAAAGGCAGAGGAGCCCTGCTCAGTGACATCCACAAAGGCGCCAAACTCAAGAAAGTCACAGCTGTCAATGACCGCAGTGCTCCAATTATAGAAAGTGAGTCGCTATGTTTATATCTACAGCAGTTTATTAATATAAAGTCAATTTAAAGCCATAACAAACAGAAACTCATTTACAAAGAAGCTTTTTGACAAAGCAAGCTCTCACTAAAAGCTTTGTTTCTCTGTAAAAACCAAACAGGAACTAACAGTTGAATATTTATTAAGCACACAGACATCAATAGCTCCAGTGTCATATTTGCATTTGATTTATTAGTCTTCTCATGCATTTTAGTGAAAACAGCTCTGTTCTTAGGTATTTGAATATTAAAATGTCTCTCCTGTTTTTTTGAACAGAGTCTGGTGGAGGAGGTGGAGGAGGAGGAGGAGGAGGCGGCGGCGGAGGAGGTTTTGGTGGAGGTGGACCGATGGGGATGGGAGGACTTTTTCAGGGAGGAGTGCCAAAACTACGCCCTGTTGGAGGTATAACAGCTGCACTCTTAACCCAGATTAATCAGATGAGAAGTCGTCCTCATTCTCCTCAAAATTGTACCTCTCAATTAAATTCATATTAATGATGAAATGGAAAACTCTAGACCTGCTGTGGGTGAACCTTTTAAAATCTGCTAAACCAGCCGGACGGGTAAACTAGAAACTAATTTTTAGTACTAATTACAGTAGTAGCCGTCCTTTCTTGCACTGACGAGTTAGTGTCTTGTCTTGGTTTATCGTCTTTGGTAGAAAAATGACAGCTGAGATACTATTATTTGAAAACCGCAACAGTTCCTTGGCAAATAAGACGCATGGCTGCCTATTAAACGCACTTTTAAAGTAAGGTGTTGAGGCAGAACGGACCTTATGTGGCTCCCGGGCCGTAGTTTGCCAACCTCTGCTCTAAACAAAAATCTACAATATCTAGAAAAGAAAAAAATAAACAAAAATAAAAGACTGACTGGTGTGAACTATTGTAAATGTCAAGTTTGACATGATTTTTAAAGTTGCATGAACAGTTCAACACTGATCGTAAAGCTCTAGACAAGAAATTAAACAATTTTTTTAGTTTTTTTTTTTTTTATCAAAGTGCTTCTTAGATCTTTAATAAGCACCACATTCAGCCTGGACACTTCTTACATGTCTGTCAACTGTAAAGCTTTCTTTCCCAAAGCCTTTGCCACAGTGAAAAAAATATAAATTATTCAGAGCCACTGAAGAGCTATATTTGCTCTACACTGCACTTTAAAAAGTGTCCAATATTATTATTTATTTATACGGGACTTCTTTTTATGTCATTCTTTTAAATAAATGGCTTGTGCTTTTTTATTTTAAATAAACCCTTTTGAAGCTGTTTTATAATACTGTACAAATTAATTTTATTGGTGTTTATTTGCCTCAAAATACATGGCTTTGTTACAATAAAAGAAGTGGTTTTGTGTTTATAGGTCTTAAAGCTAAAAAGATAGTTTTGGTTCCTGATTAGGTCTTTAAAATACTACATGAAACAAAGACAGATGTACCATACACAGATAAAAATACAGTGTTCATTGAAATTACAGTAAAACACATCAAACATAACAATATAACAAGAAGAAAGTGAGGTTTTTTAAATTTGATTTTGGTTACTATTAAAATTTACGATCCCACAGGGTTTAAAAAGGTCTTTATCTAAATACATCTTAACTAAAGTTTATTTCCTTCTCTTCAGATGGTTCGTCTGGAGGCACTGTGGGTCGCTCAGCTCTGCGCCCCCCAGGAGCCCGTCCCAATGCCCCTCGTCCCCCCACGGGCCGCTCCACGTCCCCCTCTCCGTCTCGCTCAAACAAACCCTCTCCCCCCGAACAGCAGCGCTCACAAAGGCCCTCTCTGCCCGACATCTCCCGCCCTCCCAGCAGCGGCGGGTCGTCCGGTGGGATGAAACACAGCACCTCTGCCCCGCCCCCTCCTCCACCTTTTAACCGCAGCGGGGGTCAGTCCAGTGGCCCTCCACCTCCTCCACCACCCAGTCAGAAATCCTCGCACAGCAGAGAGAAGCCGCTGCCTCCGACGCCCAGCAGAGGCCCGGACCGCCCCTCGTCCTCCAGTCGGCCCCAGACCAGCGGCTCCTCAGCCCCTCCGCCGCCCCCTCCCTACAGGCCCAACTCCAACGGGCCCTCCCAGACAGACGGGGGCGCTCCGGAGCTGCCCCAAAGGCACAACTCGCTGCACAAGAAGCCCACACCCAGCAGTCATGGCCGCAGCCATGCCCCGCCCCCGCCGGCTGCTCAGGCCAATCAGACGGCCCGACCTCCGCCTCCTGCCAGAGAGCCACCTGGACGCAGGACGGGTAAGACGCACAATCACTTTCCCCAAATAAAGCATACAGCGATGTTTATGAAGAATCTGCCGACGCTAATATTTGAAATAATAATGTCTTAGTTTAGTTTTGTCTCTGTGATGCACTGTGGACTTGATCTATATAAATGCCTTGTGCTTTTATTTAAAAGATGGCTTGTTGTGCCTTGTTGTAACTGTGTCCTTTTCTGTGCAACCTCACTGTCAGTGGTCCCCCAACTTTATTTACCAGGAGAGATGTATAAGGCGGAACCATTGATTGTTTATATAGTGGATATAATCCGCCCATTGGTCCCCTATTCACTAATATTGTTGTTACAACTCGGCAATAAAATGGCCATTACAGCCGGGCTTTTTGGCTTTTACTCCATAGTTTTTAGATAGCATAAACGGACGTAATAATAAAAAAAATCTAAAATTTTATAATTTTTTATGAATGCCACAAAACAAAAATAAATCAATCAACATAAAGCAGTGTAAAAAAAAATAAATAAAAAAAAAGTTTAGCCATGCTCAACCTTCTTGTTCATGGACAGTTTGTCAGAGTACCAACTTTTCTAGACCTTTCTGATGTTCATATAAAGCACTTTTTGATATGAGTCCTTAACATTTCTGAAGATGTGTCGATGCTGTGGAGGAGGAATGTGAGCTGAGGCTGAAGCAGGTTTAGACTCGTTCTTTTTAAAGAAGTAGAAGAATTTCACACTCAAAGCCTCCTGAACACTTTACTTTGGCCTGTGTCTCTTTTGTTGGATCACATTACTTCTGTTTCAGCTGCTTCTGTTTTCGGGGAAATAACTTTTCCTCCTGTTGGATCGAGGAAAAGAGGAAACCATATTTCAAAACCTCTGTTTGGTTGATAAATGCCTCCTAAACCCGAGGGGAAAATAAAACTGGTTCACTTTATATTTATGAGGATTATTCAAACTGATAGTGGCTCCTTTTTAAAAGAATTCTGAAATACAAAATTCTGAGGTTTTCTTCTGAAACTTGGCACTAGACCTGATCAAATATACTCACAAACTACGCATTTAAAAGAGCTTTAAGGTAGCCATCAGTCAGAGCAGAAAAGTGGAAAAAGAAAAGAGGGATTTCATTAGCACTAATTATTTATAAAGAAAATGACTAAAGTTGAAGTATTATAACTATTACCTGGGTACGGGTAAAATGTGGAGTTATTAGACAACAAAAGTACTGGATGATTAGTTTAAATGTAAAAGATAATTTTAAATTTTCTGGTGAAGCAATATATAAAATGTTAATAAAATGTAATAGCAGCATTAGAAACTACTTGGCGCTGACTACAGAGGAGTTTCATGTGGAGAATAGTGCTGCATAATATTAGAAAAAAAAATTAATAGAAAAAATTACAATTAAGATTTTTTATTTGGTTAAACTATACTGTTTATTTTAAGGCTCTGATTGGACACAGAGTGTATGTCAGTCTGAGGGCACATTATTACACTGAAATTCAAGCTGTTCTTTCTAATACGGACATTGTGTTGTAATGTTTTGTGCTACTCTCATAGAAAACTGGGAATGTCTTTAGATTGTAATGTTTATCGCTGTTGATAAGTCACTCATCCACAGCCTCTCCAACATCAGACAGCTCTCTGCATAAAGTCATGTCATTTCTGTCTCGCGGGGTATTTTTGTCAGGATACTAAACAGGAAGTATGAATAGAAGCTTCCTATTACAATAAGCTCTGAAGACGTTATCTAGACTTTATTATGAAAGAGTTTAATGGATGAATGTGGAATCTTTGGCCAATCACAGCTCGCTCCTAAAGTAAGGGACTCCCCGACTGGTCAATATAGAATTAAAAGGCCACTGATGATAAAGACAAAGGAGTGGAAAAACATTTCATAATTTTTCCTTGTTCTTGATGCATTACTGGCCAAATTCTGAAAGAGTTCCAACCCTGTCCTGGTTTTGATGCAGCCTCTGAGTTCATCTGAAACGAGAGTCTTGTTAATTTTTCATATTTATGACCGAGCGCTCGACAGGAAGGCACTTGTTGCTGCAGAGCTGTGTTGTGATTGGACGCATCACCTCGTCCTGGTTACTTTTTACTATTATAACTGCTCTTGAGTTTCATGGCAGCAACAAAAGGCTGGAAAGGTAAAAGTAAGGGTTCTCTGTTTGGTTCAGAATGCTACTGTTTCAGATTTAGAATGGAAAAACTCAGAATCAAGTACAGTCCAACCCACCAGAGTAACTCGTAGAAGTTACCGCTGCTGAACTCCACCTGCATCAGGCGGGTGTTTATGACGAGCCCTTTACTTAATGCATCCTTCAACACTGTCCCGCTGCAGTTCTGCATTTTGTGAATGTCTATGTAATCTCCTCTCTGTTGTTTTCCTCCTCAGCTCCTCAGGCTCCTCCCTCTGGGGCCCGTAACGGCGGTCGGGACGCTCCCCCTCCCCCGCCTCCGTACAGGGGCCACAGCTCGGGCCCCTCAGAGCCTCACAGCCGGATGGGTAAACCCCCTCCACCTCCCTCCTCCTCCTCTAGTTCCTCTCTGTCCTCGTCCAGAACCCCGGCCGGACCCCCTCCTCCGCCTCCTCCAATCCGCAATGGACACTCCTCTTCCTCCTCCTCACACTCTTCACACTCCTCGTACTCCTCCAAGTCCATCGTAGGTGAGTAACATCAGCCGTCACTCAAACTGAGACGGAGAAAAGTGAAAAATATTCTCTGAAAACTCTCTTACGGTTTAATTGCAAACATCACAAAGAAAGTCACCCAAACAATCCAAAACTGAAATGAATATATGAGAAGATGGAAAAGTTTAATTTATGAAACGCTTAACTTTAAAAAAAAGCTGAAAGTTGTCTAGAAGCTTAAATCTCAAAAGGTACCTAAAATATTGTTTGTCACTATACTATTACTAATTTCATCTTTGTCTTAGATGATTTTGAATCCAAGTTCAACTTCCACCCGATTGAAGACCTCCCGCCTCCAGACGAGTACCGACATTTCAGCAAAGTCTACCCCAGTAAACAGGCCAAGGGTAAGACAGAAATACTGCCTGTGATTAGGCAAGAGGCAATAACCGTTTCCAAGCTACAGTTTGGAAAAAACTAAATCACAATATTAACAAAACTCTTTTTTATTTAATATAACTCTGACTTGTGCTCCATTTAAAGATAAGTTAATAAACCTCTACAGGTGTGTCTACAATACCGTAGCACCTTAATATCTTTTTACAAGGTCGTCTCACACATATATATTACATTTAGTCAAATTTTTAAGCTTTTGATGAACAAAAACTGTCAATCATTGTCCAAGTTATCAGTCCAGCTTACAATAAGACTTCTAAAAGGTAAACCATTAACCAGAGCTGGAGAACTTGACTCGTACTCGAGCCTCGAGTGAGTGCGTTTACATGCACGTGATTATCCTGGATATGATCAGGTTTGTGTTAAGTATCCTGTTTCGGTCTTTGTGTTTGTGCGTGTGAACACCATATCCTGATTTCAGAAACCGCGATAAGCCAGTATCCTCCTGGATACTGTGGCATGTAAACGCAGTATCCTGGTTTCTGGCAGCTGCCGATGCAAATGGCTGTTACTTTGTCATTTGTACCGTATCTTTAGAATCAGGGATACGATTGTTTGTCAAGTACACAGGGATATTAATAACCATGTTTCTCTGTCTGCATGTAAACGCCATGAAAATGGCGTTTACATGCAGACAGAGAAACCTGGTATTACTATTTTTGTATACATGTTTAAGTATGCTTAACCATTATTGTAGAGTAAATCAATCAGGCAAAGGCAGTTAAAAACCTGATGACAACTAGCGGGCCAAAACAATGCCCTTGGCGGGCCAATTTTGGCCCCCGGGCCCCACTTTGGGCACCCCTGCTCTGAAACCTGTTCATCTACATTAAGTGCCTGTTTTATAAATATTTATCTGAAATGATACAGTTTTAATTTCTCAAGGAGGCATTGTTTACTACACAGTGTTTGGTCAACAATGCACTAGACACAGCAGTTACACAAAGAGGTCACAGTTATATGTTATATTAACAGTTATATGTGGACATAAGAGCCCTCTTTACATTTTTTTCTGAAGTATTATTAGTCTCTTTTCACGGCTACACTTAACTGTACAGTTAACTGTAGGTTCTGTCTCTGTCTTCAGCCCTGGTGAGAGGAGCTCCTCCCGCTCCGCCCGTCGGCAGGTGAACTGACCTCAGACCAGTCGAACTTTGACTCAATGGACGTCAGAGGGAAACGAACGAAGAAGAAGCAGCACTTGAACTGCTTCGTTCATATCAGGACCAACTCAAATCAGTGCATTCCATTTTTCTTTTACCTTGTTTCATAACGAAGACACTCATTTTCACTTTAACAGTAACACTTTTGGCGTTTTTAAGTCCTTTTTGTGGGAAATCTCAAGTCTTTCCACGAAACGGACCGTGCCAGATGTTTTATTTTGTGTCTTAAAGGCCATTCCTGCAGCAGTGCCAGGTGAGGGTGCGTTTAATTTACACTCTATCGTGTGCCAAAGGCGGGTGGAGTCTTACGAGCTGCACAGAGGACACTTTCCAGATGAAAAACCGCCAGATTTTTAAAATAACTTTACTCGGACAAAATGCTCGCGGAGCTTTCACCAACGCCACGCCTCTTCATCGTTCTTTTATAGTTTTTTTTTTTGGACCGATGGACTTTTACTTTAACCTTTCTGACATGTATTCCTTTGTTGTTTCGGGGGGTTTTGTTTGTTTTTCCATCTCACGGCGATGTTGCACGACAGCTTCGATGCTAAAAACCGAGACACTGTGCATGATTCTCAAGAGTTGCACCTTTTTAACAAGAAAAAATATATATATCAACTGTAGTTCTCAGAGCCAAGTTCTTAAACAGTTTACTTTAAGTCGTCTAATGTTTGTGTGAGGGACTTATCCATTGAGTTTAATGATTACAGCAGTGGATAGAGGCAGTGTATTTGAACATTACACATTATTCTTGACAGTTTTAGGCCCGATTCATCACTTTGCATTTCAAATATTCCTCAGATTAGATTGTATATTGGGGATGTTAAAGGATGTTAAACTCATCTGTTTTGTTATTTTTGAACTCGCGTTAAAGACGGGCAGCAGAGATGTATTTATTGGGGAGTTGGTGATTTGAGAAAACAGCTGAAGGTGTTAGCACTGCAGATGAAACAAAAACAACGTGACAAGCTGCTAATGAGAGGACACTACAGGCCACAGAAAAGAAAATCAACACTACACTGAACCTTTGTGTCATTGTTCAACTCGTGCTAAAGTTATAGATATTGTCTTTTTTAATTTCCACCCTCAAACACAGAAGGAACTGCTGGATTTATGCAGATCTTGGGAGAGCGAGAACCACTAAATGCAAAAGCAGGTTGTGTGTTTTTAACAAAGGAGTATTGGCTCCTTTTCAAAATGTGACTGTGTAGGCAGTTCTCATATTTCCAGTGTGCTCCCAGTTGGATTGTCATGTTACTTGAAATTTGTGGAATTGATTTTAGAAAAAAAAGATTTGTGAAAGTATACGAGTGTTTAGCTTATAAATCTGAAAAGAAAATGGCAATAATACATCAACAATTGAATCAAAACCTGAGACAAACTAAAGATTTGGGGAAGACACCGTTATAAAGAACGTCAGAGAGGATTAAACACTTATATCGTCACATAAGAGTAAAGCTTTCATTACTGATCAGGAAGTAAAATGACAGCAGACATTATATAACACTATACTTTGGCGATTACACAAGAATAAGTTCACCACTGGAAAAGTTTACACCTGATTACCACAAAGCACAAAGTCTTCACAGCTTCATTTAGTGCCGTTCTGTTAAAATGCATCCCCATTATCCGCCATGTTTCTTCACTCTTGACATTTATATAAGATTTTACAAGATTATTTGACTCTGTTGTGATGAATGTACTATTTCCTCAGGTCGATTAATGCCTCATATTTCTCCAGAAAGGCTTTTTATTGTGGAGGCTGTGGAGTGTATTCGTATCAAACAGCAGAACAGGTTTGACCGAGCTTTTTACAAGGCTGTGTCATTGTTTCGTCGACGTACCTCACGTTACCCCCACTTCCTGGAACCGGAACAGTCACTTTTTTTTTTTTTTTTAAGTCGAAAATTAGGTTATAACACTGCCTTTGTTCACAATAAACTTTAGGATAACTTCACTGAGCTCACTACGTTAAAAAAACACTACATTAAGGATTGTTTGCGGAGATTTGGTGAAGTTTAAAGGGATTTTTTTTGAGGGAGCCTGTTCAGAAAAAAAAAAGGAGTGAGATTGTGACGGGGATTAAATGCTATGCAAGGATCAGTTTGTATTGAACTGTAGCTGGTGATGTCCAACCAAAAACTGATATACAACAGTAGATGGTGAAAAGTGTCTGCGTAGCCGCCATCTTGGGAAGGTCATGGGTGATTCTCAAACTTTTGTCTTTATCGGAATATTATGTATGTTTTGTGGTTTTAAAAAAATAAAAAGGGAAAACATTCAATAGTAGACTATACTTTTAAATTGGGCTGCACAATGTTAGAAAAAAAATATACAAGAACTGTGTTGAGTTTTGCAATATTAAGAGCTGTGACAAAGTAAAAGTTCAACTAAATTCAGATTTATTCAGAAATACAAGGGTCTGGACTACTTCTGCTCGTCAAAACTAAACCCTGAACCAGGTATTAACCAATATTTGAATGCACTAGTTTTTTTTTCTTTTAAATTGTGATAACCTGCATGTTATAGATCTGTTTATGTTTAGTGCCAAAAGTGGCCAAAATAGTTCTTTTGAGTCTATTACTTTCCCTTTTCTTGTTTTTACTCAAAATGGCGACTACTTAAACATGAAAAAGAAATCATCTACTGTTGAATATCTTTGACAAAAAAACGAAACACGTAAGTGCCAGAGAAAAACGCAGGCTCTTTATTTTCAAACCATAAGCTTGTTTTAAAAAAACTGACAACTCAGATGCCATTCAGAAGAAAAAGATATTTATTTAGTTACACAGCGCCCCCTGCTGGATCTCGCCTTAACACTTCTATAGGTACCTGTTCTTTTATTTTTGATGTTTTGGGGGAAAAAGATAATGAGAGTAAAGTAAAAAAGCACATCTTATTTGAAAATGCAATAAATATTGTATAGTTACATTAATGGAAATGGTAATAATCATAGTTAATGATCTATTTTTATGTTGTACAAAGTTTGTAAAATAGGAAAGAGATGATTATAACAATGTTCGTTGGAGGTTGAGGGTCAAAGAGAGCGAGCAGCCGCCATTTTGGATCTGGTTTTTGCTGAGTTTATGGACCAAGACTCAGTCCCACCTTCGACTCCACTCCCTTCATGTTAACCATGTTTTTATCATTTTGAAAATAAATAAATATATTCCTCTGGGGAAATGGGTTAAAAAGGACCAGGTGTGTTCTGTGTCTTTTTAAATTTTTTTTTTTATAGTACAGAAAATATAAAAATATTTTGTGGAACCGAAATGGGTAACAAAATTCAAGGACTAGACTCATTTTATAAATTATGATTACATCTTTGGCCTTGAAGCAGCCAATTTTCAAATGCTTTTGTAAATTGTTATTTTCTCAGTTACATGAGCAGGTGTTCCAGGTTAGACATACTCGATAGGGGAATGGTAATTGTCCAAACACCTTTAGATGGCCCCTGGAGCCTGCTCTAGTTGTCTGGTTTAAGTTTTCTTTTTGAGGATTTTGTAGATGAACTATCAGCATACATTTTGTTTTCCAAATTCAGCAGATAATTTTTTTCTTCAGTGAAGGTACATGCTGTGTATTAAATCTTATCTTACATAAAGACAGGACTAGGATCCATCATTGATAGAACCATGTCAACACAGTCTCTCTTTTGACTGGATTAATCTGATTGTGGACGGGATACCAGGAAATGGATTCTTTGTTTCTTTGACATTTTATTCAGTCAACGCAGAAAATATTGGCTATAGAGCTATTTAACTATAACTCAATTACAACATTTGGCTTGTCCTTTAAATAAGTCATATTTTGCGCATTACGTCATTAAACAATTAACTTAAACCATTTTTGACCACATTTTCTTATGTCTTTTCTGCTGTACATTTAGTCCTACACTTCCCTGTGTCCTTATATTACACTCCTTACTGTGTATGACCTTTGACCTGTAACAGAAGAGTAGGTGGTCTGGACCTGGTCTAAGACTGGACTAACTCTGTCTCATTCAACAAACACTGACCTCCATGAGTCTGGACCTGGTCTAAGACTGGTTTAACTCTGTCTCCTTCAAACACTGACCTCCATGAGTCTGTACCTGGTCTAAGACTGGACTAACTCTATCTCCTTCAAACACTGACCTCCACGAGTCTAGACCTGGTCTGGACCTGAGACTGGACCTATTTTTCTCTTTTCCCTTGTATCTCTTACAGTGTCTCATTGGTCTTGGTCTTGACTAGGTCTCAGTACTCTCCAGTCTCAAACTAGACCTGACCAGTCCAAACAAGGCCAGGTTGGAGCAGATGATTATAAACTTGTATAAAACCTCCTGAGGGAGGGGTCTGGCTCCGGTCCTGTAGGTCTGTCGGTTTGTGGAGCCCCTGCTGCTCCTTAAGCCTCTTACAGGCCTCAGCACATGTCGAAGGAATCAGGAGTGACCCACAGCTTTGTTTTCCTGCAGCTCAGTCTCTGTCCGAGCGCTCAGCAGGAGGAGAGCTGTTGGAGATGGGACAGTGCGTTAAGTGACAAACCGGACAAGTACTGCTTAAAATCCTGTTCTTTAGTCCAAACATGTTGCCTCAGGACGTGGGGAAACCCAAACCCCGCTGCGTCTCAGAGCCCGTCTTCAGAGCTTTGGGTGTCATCGACAGTCCCCCGGTCCCGTCAAGACTCCTGAAAACCCGGGACTTCTCCTCTGTGTGTGTGAAGAGGCGCAGGTCCGGGGCGGCGCCGGATCGAAGGGTGAACTGTGTCCTGGTGGGGGACGGCGCTGTGGGGAAGACCAGCCTCATTGTGAGCTACACCACCAACGGGTATCCCACCGAGTACGTCCCCACGGCCTTCGACAACTTCACAGGTGAATATTGTCCCAACTCTGACACTGAAGAATAATAAAGAGGTGTTTGGGACAGGTTTATGACCCCGAAAAATAAGAAAGACTGGGATTTTGGGGTTTAACATCTTTCTACCAAATTAAAAATGTCCCTTCATGCTCTATAATTGTCTATAAGAGTAAGAATCAAGGTTGTATAGGGGCATTGGACAGCCTCAAAGAAATTTATAAAATAGTTTTTTTTTTTGTCATTGTGCCTTTAAACAGTTCAAAAATACTTTAATCAGGCTGTTGACCAAGAGAAAAAAATGAAATAAGACCATTTCTGTTGAAAAGTTGTAACAGAAAAGTGAAATTTCAAAAAAAAAAAGTGGTTGCTATTGTTTGTCCATGAAATAAATCATGAAATCAGGAGGAAACAGTTCAAAATCCAACAGGATCTATTGTATTTTGACCAGTTTTTCACAGATAAGTCTTTTTTTTTATTATATCATCTTTACACAAGCTCAGTCCTTAGTTTGACAACAACTTGAACAGAACATTTGACATTTGACCCCAGATCAACCTCTATTTTTCTGGCTTTCATTTAGCTTCCCTTTTTTTTTTTTTATTCATGTTTTTTTTTTTTGTGCTGTTACACTGAGTAAAAATAAATATTCAGTTTAAAAATTTGACTTTAAAGATGTCATCTAGACTTTATTATCAAAGATTTTAATAGATTTGATTTCTGGTTCTTACACCAATCAGGAAAGGGAGCGCTCTCATTGGTCGACACTGACATCAATAAGGAAGTAGTTGCTGCCAATAAAACAGATAATATGTATTTTTATTAATTTACAGAAAATAGGTTACGGGACTTGTAATGGTCTGTCGTAAAGATACAACAAATAATTTTTGCATTTTTTTATTTTTATAAATAAAATTTTTATAAAATAAAAGCAGATGCCGATAGCAGTTTTTAGGTAATGCAGCTTTATGCTCTTGTTGCAGTTTATTATTAGCTGCTATTGGTTGATGAACAGTTATCCTCAGTTAAAACTAAAAAGCCACACACTGCTCTGTAAGTGTGAACATCAGAAGAAGCTGTTAGGTTTACAGACAGTGATGAAGCTTGTTGTTCTTCTGCTCAGTGATCGTCGTAGTCGATGGGAAACCAGTTCGACTGCAGCTCTGTGACATGGCTGGACAGGTACGAGCTTTTCTAATGTTATAAACCCACTAATGGAGAAGCTTAAGATTCAACAAACAAACAACTTTTATTCTGTTCTTTGTGGTTTGTTGTGCGGAAGCAGAAATGGGGGCTCGTGGATGGATCCATCAATGTAAGTCTTCTGTCTTCAGTGAAAGTTTTCCCACTGTGAACCACCTTTCCTTCTGTAAAAACTGTAAAAACCTTTTCTTGAATACGTTCTGTAGGATAAACGCTGTTGTTCTGTTCTGACTTTGTCTTTGTCTGAAGGACGAACTGGAGCGTCTGCGTCCTCTCTGCTACAAAAACGCAGACGTCTTCCTCTTGTGCTACAGCGTCGTCCGTCCCGGCTCTTTCACAAACCTCACCGAGCGCTGGCTTCCCGAGATCCGCCTGCACAGTCCCGGGACGCCCCTGGTCCTGGTGGGCACCCAACTGGACCTGAGAGAGGACGTCCAGGTTCTGATCGACCTGGCCCAGAACCAGCAGCGGCCCGTGGGGACGGAGGAGGGACGGAGGCTAGCGGAGGAGCTGGGAGCCGTGGGTTTCTCCGAATGCTCCGCTCTGACTCAGAAGAACCTCAAGGACACGTTTGACGGCGCGATCCTGGCCAGCGTTCAGCCGACGGACAGCGACCAACAACGGAAACTCACGCTGAAGAGGAAGACGCCGGAGAAGATGAAGAGTCTGACGGAAACGTGGTGGAAGAAGATCAACTGTCTGATGGGAGAGCACGGCTGTGAACTGCTGTAGATCCTGGAGACATAGACAGTGGATGATGTTGATGCTGATTGTGGTTTGGAAAAAGAAGACGAGTTGTGCACAAAGAGATTAAGGGAGGCCTGTCACTTTAAAATAGGTTGATGGTGTCTTTTGGTCATTTTTTTGTAATAGTTTGTAGACTAATTTCTCACTTTGGTCATTGACAACATGAGTTTGCTTCCTTCTGATAAATCTTCACATAGTGCTGTTTCTTTTTACTGTCATTTTCTTGCCCCTGGGTCTTTCTAAAAGCACCATTTTTTCATTAAATCCTTATGGACAACCACATTTGTCAATATCTTTCTTGAAGAGAAATCAAAAATGACTTAAGATAACCAACTGACTTTGCAAACCACAGCTCCTCAGTCCAGGTATTACTGCTGTCGATGTTGAAAACACAGATTTAGTCGTGAACAGAAGGCGGCAGATGGAGGATAATCACCAGCAGCAGAGAAAGACCTTAGTCACTCAGAGAAAACCAGGCAGTCACTCTCACAGGTGATCTAAGCGCTTTTACACCTGACTCAGGCTCTACTTCTTCAATGACATTAAAGAGTCACTGTTTCAGATACGCTCAATGCCTCCTGAACAGACTGAACATTGAAAAAGTATTGGAGAGGTCAAGACTAAACCAAAGAAGGAGTCAGGACCAAGGCTTTTATGGACTGAGACTTATGGACAGAAAACCAGTAAATGGAGATTAGTCTGATGGAGATTTCACTTTAAAAACTCAAAACAAAATTAATTCAATGTCCTCATGTCGTTAACTTTCAGCAAGAATGCACTCTTTTTCTTTTATGCAGTTTGTCCTCTCTGGGCGTCTTTAATGTCTTTTGTGCTTTATGTATCTTTAATAACTCATCTGCGGTTCTCTAAATGTTGACATGTTGGACGTTAATAGGGATCAGGAGCTGCTGGTTTTCTCGTTAGGTTTGATCCCAGCTGAGTGTGACTGTGGCCTTTAGAGTCGAGTTAACAGGAGATCAGTGAGTGTCTGTTTCCTCTAATGTGAGCGGACAGGACCACCTGGACTGGATTACACAAACATATGGAGTCAGCATCTGTCTCTGTGCATGCAACAGGATCAGGACTGGAGAAATAAAGTTTATATTAAATTGCTCTCTGATTTCACACATCCAGCTGTAATACTGGGTTAAGAACAAGACCAGGTCAAGACTCAAGACCAGAACCAGTGCACAATACACTGTAAAACACTTGTTAGGGACCCAAAAGTAGGCATTTAATGTAGATGGAGAACAGGTTTTAGATGGATTTGAACAGGTTTTAGATGGATTTGAACAGGTTTTAGTTGGATTTATGAACTGGTTAATGTTAGAAATAATACTATGCAAAAAATGAAAGCAGGTTTTACTAAAAATCGGTTTAATTTAATGGCATTTAAGAACTAAGACAACAAAGATATCTAAAACACAAAAATATGCAAAAAAATTTAAACAAAAACAGGGAATTGAATTGAATTATTTTCAAATATGGGTCCCCGTAATGTTTATTTGTTATGTTTATTTTGTAATTATAATGCCCTCTTTGATTCCTGTTATTTGAAAGAAACCTGCAGGCTCTATTATATTATTTGCATCTGGACGTTTTCCTCTTCATAAAGCTACTGAATTCAAACCGACCAATCACAATCCTGTACTTCCCAACGAGTTCCGCCTACATTTGTCAAACAACCAATGGGCTTTCAGGTAGGCGGGGCCGGGAGAATAACAGCGGAGGATTCAAACTGAACATGGCAGCTGGGAAGGATGTTAACGACAATATTTACAATAAAAGGTAAGAATTAATCAAATATCACGTATGACCATTCTCGCTTTTACACGTAGTACTTCTTTTCTTGGTCTATGTTGAATAATGATGCTGGGTTCAGCCAAAAAGTAGCAAGGTTTAGTGAGAAGCAGTAGCCCGTTAGCCTGCTAACACTAACAGACCTTAGTGTTCACTAAACTAAACTGTAAAATGTAATATGGGCTTTATCCCTCTGGACCACAGAAGTGTTTTATTGCTGACTCTTCTATGTTGTAAAATAGGTTGCATTAATTCTATTTTAAAGTACTCAAACATACACCTGGCATCTGTACACTGACATGCATCCACCCCCAGTTCTTAAAATAAATACATATACATTTATGTTGAGCCAATGTTTACTCTTACTATTTACTATTGTGCCTCCATTAATACAATCTCTTTAATATGATAGATTTTAGAGTTAAAACTGATGATCTGATGGTCCATAGCCCAATGCAGTGTCCCTTTTTCTTTAAACCAGCCTGATATATTCACATTCAAAGAACCATGATAAAATTTAGCGAGTGTGCAGTTGTGATTAATAGCACAGTTCCTTGTCATGTTTTATTATCCCTGTCTCCTCTCAGAGGTCCAGTGAGCACCATGGTGATGAATCCTGATGAATCCCAC
This sequence comes from Neodontobutis hainanensis, assembly GCA_024349245.1. Lineage (NCBI taxonomy): Eukaryota > Metazoa > Chordata > Actinopteri > Gobiiformes > Odontobutidae > Neodontobutis > Neodontobutis hainanensis. Next base: position 776,275 of record JALDNG010000108.1, read on the forward strand.
GCGACCTCCGGCGTCGGTCGACCTCCAGTCATCTTTAACCCAGACTTCTTTGTGGAGAAGCTCCGTCACGAGAGCCCTGAGGTTTTCCTGGAGGTGGTGCTCAGTAACATCACTCGGCTCATCGATCTGCCCGGGACAGAGTTCTCCCAGCTGCTCGGAGAAGACAGTCCAAAAACTCCAACGGGAACCAACGGCGGCTTCTTCAGATCTTTTAACTTCCTCAAACGGAAAGGTCAGGGGTCACTTTGTATTTGCTTTGAATTAAAAATGGGACTGCTCGTCAGAACCTCCTGAACTGAAATGTTTGTGCTGGACATTTATTGCAGATAAAGGTGTTCTCTTTGGGACTCATTTGAATGAAACGTGCATCGCACAGATCTATCAGCTCATCGAGTACCTCAGCAGGAGTAAGTGATGTGTGTTCAGATCTTTTACTCTTATCTATCACTTTCACTGACAACTTAAGCAAGGCACCTCTGTGGCTCTCACACTCGGCTGACCTGGGTTTGATTCCTGCTTGGGTCATCTGCCTAATGTCATTCCCCTCTCTTTCAGTCTCTGTCCTGTCAAATAAAGGCAATCATCCAATGTTCAGTTCAGTTTATTCAGCTCCTCCAATGTTGAGAGGAGGTGAGCAGCATGGATCCAGTTCTAGCGTAGATGTGAGTGTGAGGCGGCTAAAGTACCTGTGTCCTGCCCCTGTGCGCTTGTTTCCTTGCAGAACGTTGAACCATCTCAGAGATAAAATCTGAACTAAAATGTACTATGAGTTTATCAAAGGAGCCGAGAAAAGGATTCACAAACAGTCTTAAACAGAGTGTTCTTTAAATAAGTCACCGTAAAGCATTCTGGATCAAGCGTCTCTGTTTACAATAAGGTTTTCAATAGCGTGTCACAAATCTACAGGACCCATCTTAACCTCTCAGTGGCTGTAGGAAGTACTCTACAATGTGTTTGAAGGCCTCACCTGCATCAAAGTATACATTTACAAAATTAATTTATAAATATTAAAGCAATAAAAGTGAAATCATTCACTGTTTAACTATTCATCATTTCCTTTTATGAGGCTCATCCAACCAGAGAGCTCCCTTTTAAGCACAGCAGGAGGAGACTTGCATAAACTCTGGGTTAGAGAAGAAAACAGAAAACCCTACTCTGAGTTACTTCTTGTAACAGGGTCACTGAGTCGATTATCCACATTCAGGAAGTTGAACACGATGAATATTATTCGTCTGAACTGATCCTCTCTGCTCAGATCTTTACGTGGAGGGTCTTTTCCGAGTCCCGGGGAACAGTATTCGGCAGCAGACTCTGAGAGAGCTGCTGAACAGTGGAGCAGATGTTGACTGGAGCTCCGGAGACTTTCACCCCAACGACGTGGCCTCGCTGCTCAAGAGCTTTTTGGGAGAGCTTCCTGAACCTCTGCTCACTCACAGACACTTTCACGCTCATCTGAAGATCGCAGGTCAGAATATAAACCCTTCTGCAGCAGAACTGAAGTTCATAAATTCAGCCTCGAGAGCAAATGATTCTGGCTTTTTTGGTTTTATTGTCTGTAATCTCCGCCTTTTCAGTAAAGTTTGTATTTTTAGAGGGAAACAGCACACAACAGACTGTTTTTGTGTTCCTCCTTGTTGCATATTCACTGAATTTTAGGTTTTCCTAAGAGTATAAGCATTTATTCAGACAAAAAGAGTTGTAGCTGCTTTATTTAGTCCAAACCCAAAAAGAAAACAATGGATTTAATTCAGTCTCTGAGCACTAAACCCTGGTCCTTTGAGCGTTCACAGCTGGCATTTTAAACATCACTGAACAACAAAATACGTCTTTTATTAAGAAACACAGAATGGTAACAAGACATTTATTCATCACAGTTTGTTAGATTTGTCCTCTGCTCATTGTGTTTTATTGATTAATAATATTGTTTTGGTTTGTGTTTTCCACTCTCTGTAAAGCTAAAGGTTGTTTGTGCTCGTCGTCGGCCTGTTGGGTTACACACTTGAACTGAACCATGGCAGAGTTTAGTTTCTAAATGAACTGCAGTCACAGAGCAGCCACTGAACGTCACTAAACACATCCTTAAACTAGAAGGAGCCAGTGAAGCAGAGGAATTATCCCTGCAGGTTTACTGTAGGTCTCTGTTCTTTCAGACATAACCCTTTTCGATGAACACGGGAACAAGACGACCGTCCCGAATAAGGAGCGTCAGATCGAGGCCCTGCAGCTGCTCTTCCTGCTGCTGCCTCAGGCCAACCGCTCTCTGCTCAAACTGCTGCTGGACCTGCTCTACCACACGGCCAAGCAACAGGACAAGAACAAGATGTCCACCTTTAACCTGGCGCTGATGTTCGCTCCTCACGTGCTCTGGCCCAAACACGTGAGGCTCACTCTTTATGACCCGCGTCCTCCGGAGAAACCTCGCAGCAGAGGCTTTACTAACTCTGTTTCTTCTTGTTCCAGATGAACGCCAATGACCTGAAAGACAATCTGAAGAAACTGAACAACAGCATGGCCTTCCTCATTAAACACTCCCAGAAGCTCTTCAGGGTGAGCATTAATCTGTCAGTCTCGGTTTAATATACAACCAAAGTGCTCTAAAGTAACACCTTCTTTGTGTCCCTCAGGCTCCGGGTTACCTTCGAGATTACGCCAGACAGCACTTCACAGGAACCAGCGTCCTGAAGAGCAAGGTACAGTGTGCTACACAGGGCCGAACGATTTAGGAAAGTAATCTAACAGCAATTGGTCATTTACATATTTTTTTTATTTTATTTTTTTCTCCACAATCAATTAATATGACGACACTTGGCTCAACAAACTCATGTTTCTTTCTCTAGGATTTGGCTCCTGTGCACGGACTTTAAACGGTCTACATTTCTGCCTGTGTGGTCATTTTAACTTACGCATGTTTTACTTGAAACAGAGAAGAAATATCTGCCTGTCGTCATGTGATTTAAAATATTCAAATGTTAACCATTTGTTTTTAACTCAATGTTGGTCAAGATAATTCACTGTGAAAAGGATGTAATTATGAAATGGTTGTTAAAATGTAATAACACAGATATAACCCTGTGTCTCTTGATGATGAATAGATTAATAATAAGTCCAACTCTACACTCCTCGTTGTGTCGTCTTGTTTCAGGATGATCTGGAGCTGCTGGCGATGAACTGTTCTCCGGTCCAGAGGAAGGGGCTGCCTCTGAAGCGTCCGGCGGCTGCTGCGGGGCCCGTCCTGGAGGAGCCCTGTCCTTCTCCGGCTCAGCAGTACACGGAGGAGGCCCTGAAGGAGCTCTTCAGACACGTGCACCACAACATGCCCGACTCGGCCAAGAAGAAGAAACTCGTGCGACAGGTCTCTGAAGGAGGTTTAATGCTCATTGTTCACTGGTTATTCTCAGAAAGAAGTCCACAGTTTAGTTTTCTCAGTCGCTGTAACATTATCCTTTTAGAAATTATAGTAAAAAATTATTAATCACATGGATATTCTCCTGATGGGCTCAAGTTCAAAGTTAAGAGGTGGTAAGAGTTTAATTATTAAGTAGTTCCAGTCCAATTTCCTAATAACCTCACTATTATTATAATATTACTGAGCTGGAATAAAAATTGTGACCAAGTTAATGATGCTGTTTATTTATGGCGTAAAGAAATGATAATTTTACCTAGTCTAGGTAAATTTATTGGAAAAAAATATAAATATTCCATAAAGTTAGTGCACATATTTTTCTTTAAAACCTAAAATATTTCTGATATTTCTTAACTACTTAATGGAAAAATATGTCAAAACTCACTATCGGGCAAATCATTTTGAGAAAGTAAACATATTCAGGTACATCAGGTTTTAAATACTAAGCCAAAAATCAAGTTGCTTCAGCAAACACAATATCTTCTGAAATTGGTTAAACAGCTCTTAAGAAGCCTTCAAAGCTGGTTAATTTAGCCTCACTATGTTTTTATTTGATAAAATACACAGATTATAACCCTTTTGAGTGTGGTGTTCTTTTTGTGTGTCACAGTTGGTGAAACAGACGACAGCAGGAACACCGTCCTCCGAGTGTCTCCAGGTTCCCTCGGGTCCCAAGAAACACCCGAGGTCTCGCTCGTTCGGAGGCCTCATCAAGGTACAATAAATAAATCCAAAGTATGTAGAGAGAAACCGTTTTATCAGAGTGCACAGATGATTTATTAGGGTGTTTACTTTAAGGTTACTGTTGTTTATCCTTTCAGCGCAAAGCTCGAGGCGACCAGCTGACGACGGAGGGACGAGCCCGACACACCTCACCTGAGGAAGACGTCAGAACCGGGAGGAAGACGGGGAAAGAGAACGTCATCCTGGAGGCCGTGAGTTACTCTGTACTGATCATAGGTCTGAGGTTTAGAGCAGGTACAGTAGTCTATGGACGGCCCTCTCAAACCTTGGAGGATTGGAAACGTGATTAAGGTTTTAAGCACATCTGTAAGATGACGAAACAAACTGTGACATTGTTTTGTACGTTAAAGCAGCTCTGTGTAACTTTCAGCTACAGAAGGTCTGTGTTCAAAAACAGGCACGTTTGGAAGAAAAAAAAACATGTTTTATGAAATAGTAGGCTCTTTTTAGTGCATTTAGTACAAAAAAAACCTCTGTAGGCCCCCGTGTATCGGCCTGTGTCTGCTTTAAAGTTCTGTTGTGCACACAGGTGAACAGTCCTCAGGGTCAGGTTTTGGGGAAAGCTGGACTCGTGGTAAAAAACCCAGAGTTTACTTTTAAGGAAAAAGTCGTGAAGGTTTCAAAGGTAAGTGACTGTTCTTTAACTTTAGGACATATGCTCCTGATGTACAGTCACAGTTTGATTATTGCGTAGACGTCCTGTTACCTGGATAACTTGTGTTTGGAAAAAGAGAATGATCTGTTTCTCTCGTTCTCCGCAGGACTCTCCGTTGATTCCACGGATGTGTTTCTCTCCTCAGGACGTCTCTCTGTGAAACCTTCTCCTCCGGGACGTGGCCTGGACAGTATTCTTTAATAATCCTGTTATCATTATGCTTTTTGTTTGTTTAGTGAGAGCATTTTTAACTGTGACTAAAATACAGCAGCTTTAATTTGAAACAGAGCGGTCGAACCAAGCCCAGAGCCTGACTGAAGACTGGTTTTATCAAACCTTTACTGAGCACTTCTGATTCTTTGAGATTAATGCAGTCACAGAAAGAGTCGGTAACGGTTAAGAGCATGTGCTGATGAGCACATCTCAAACCGGTTCAAATCCATCTCAAACCGGTTCAAATCCATCTCAAACCTGTTCAAATCCATCTCAAACCTGTTCAAATCCATCTGAAACTGGTTCTAATCCATCTAAAACCTGTTCTAATCCATCTAAAACCTGTTCTAATCCATCTCAAACCTGGTTCAGATCCATCTCAAACCTGTTCAAATCCATCTCAAACCTGTTCAAATCCATCTCAAACCTGTTCAAATCCATCTCAAAACTATTCAAATCCATCTGAAACTGGTTCTAATCCATCTAAAACCTGTTCTAATCCATCTCAATCCTGTTCAAATCCATCTCAAACCTGTTCAAGTCCATCTCAAACCTGTTCAAGTCCATCTAAAACCTGTTCAAGTCCATCTAAAACCTGTTCAAGTCCATCTAAAACCTGTTCAAGTCCATCTAAAACCTGTTCAAGTCCATCTAAAACCTGTTCAAATCCATCTAAAACCTATTCAAATCCATCTAAAACCTATTCAAATCCATCTGAAACTGGTTCTAATCCATCTGAAACCTGTTCAAATCCATCTGAAACCTGTTCAAATCAATTCTTCAAATGTTCAAGTCCAACATAATGTTAAAGATAACTTCAGAAAGACTGAAATAAAGATGAAACTTCAGATTTAAAATCTAATAATACCTTCCAAGTGTTACATACTTTGGCCCTGAGAAGATTCTTATAAATAAATATGAAATTCAATGACTAGTTCTCAGTCTGATTAGAATAAAATAATACAACAAAAGAAACAAAAGAAAGGCTGGGCGTTGGTTTGGCTTCTGTTTCATATTGACCTCTGTAATCTATCACACTTTGTTTAGCTGCTGTGTAAGCCTTTATAACCACTATCCTGCTGTCGTCTGGAGTATTTATACATGTTGTACAGCTCTTGTCTCTGTTTATATGAATCTGGGGGATCTTTTCCGTCGGGGGATGATTGTTGTTACTGGGATTGAAAACTGATGGACCTTATTTATTTTGAGTCAAATGTGAAAACTTTGGGTAATATTTGGGATTTTTTTAAGACAAACCTGTGAATCGTTGGTAACAGGAAGTGGAGAGAAGGATAAACGTATGTTTTAATGGAAGCGGGCACTTTGTCGATGTGCCATTTGAGTTTGAGCTTTATTCCCTCTGGATTTGAAAGATTTAAATAACATGAATTAACTTTCTGCAATTAGCCTTTTTAAACTAAAAAAATGCAATACTTGCCAATAACCTGTAGTTTTTAATGTAAAACTTAAACAAACCCTGCAACAGTTTCCTACTACTTTTGTTTTTTTACATAAAAGGGACTAATTTGACATATGTGGGCTCAGTTTGGAGTTAAGATTTTATATCTGAGGCCTTTAATAATTTTTAATTGGCCAAAGTGCTACAAGTTGAACATGCTTCCCTTTTATGTCACAGTTGCACCATGGGTAATATTTGCTGCAAATGTAACTTGAGGTTTTATATTGAGAGAGAATTATTGCTGTGGAAACATCACCTGAGATTCTGAAATGCATAAGAAAATCCCCGTTTTCTCTGGAGCTTGTGGATCTGAAAGAGCAGTGGAAGTTGTTACGAGGGATTTGGAAAGTGACTCGTTTGTCTTGTTTTGTCTTATTCTTGGGATTTTCATTTTTTTAATACTATTTTATCGTCTTAGTGTAAAAACTATTGACTTTGAATCTCTCAGAGTCACTTATTTCTAATATCTGTTGGACTAATAAGACTTTTTGTATATTTATTTCTGTAAGTTTCATTTGTTTTTTAAAAAAAGGAACAAACTGAGCCAGACTGAATTATTTTTGTCGTTTGCAGCCGTTAATTTGTTGAGATACTGTTGTGTATCTAAAGCACAGTTGTCTCTTTTTCCTGTTTACATTTATCTCAAACACGTAAATACTGTTTTTTCCTGTGGTAACTGAATGCATCGTGTTGCAAAAGTGAATTTTCAAACATTTTTTATTTTTTTATTTTAAATGTTTAGTAAAATTAACTTGACCTTTTTTATATTTTTTATTTTATAAACTTTACTAATGTCACTACACTTTCCTTTAAACTGATCTGTGACTGTTACTTTAATCTGGTTTAACTGTTCCTCTTTTGTATTTTTATGTAAATAACAGATTCAATGTGAGAAGTCCACTTTGGATTAAAACTTTTCATACAGTTCGGGTCAGTCCTCTTTATTTTATTTTATTTTATTTATCTATGGAACTTTTTTCCACTTTATAACAGAAAAATCAAAGGAAAATCCACCAGGAAATACATTTAATACCATTAAGATCTATGGGATGAAATGAATATAGGCATTAAATGTGTTTTGAGTTTAACTCTTTGTCTTTATCCAAACATAGTCCTTTAGATTTTCTTTTAAAAGGCACTTTATAACATCCAGAGCTGATCAAAGTGCGTCATCAATGCAGAATTCACAGTAAAACACAAAAATTAGGCACAAAACATAAAAAAGAAGAAAAATCATGTGTGTAATTATCAAATGTGTCCACTAGAGGGCAGTGTAAAGCAGCAGGACTGTATTGTGCCTTGTTCTTTTCAGCTCAATACAACCCCGGGTAAATTCTTTAACATTTTCTAATTGATTCTTAACATTTCCATTATCAAAAAAGTTCTAATGCTACCTGTCCTTTTTAAATCTCACAGCCGTCAAAATCTTAAAGCAAAAGAAATGGAAGAGAAGATTAGTCTCTGTACATAAACTGTTCCTGTTGCAGAAACACGTGTGTGACTCTTCTGTTTATGTTCTCGTTTTATTAGAAAAGCAATTTTTTTTTTTAAATAAATTTTTATGATCCTTTAATTGTAACATTTAGCTCGTAGCATGCCTCCGGGTCGAGCAGACCTCTCCTGAGTGACCGCTTTAATGTTGATTTCTTTTCACATAAACGGTATTTGTGTGACTGGAAACAGAACATTAGTGAGTGACGGCTGCTCTATTTATCCAAGCATTACAACAGGATACAGCAGCTAAAGGCTATGAGCTACTGTCACTGGAGAACATGGAGGAGACAGAGTTGGACACATGGTTTTAGGACCTGTGCTTCCTCATCAAAGACAGTTAAACTGACCTGGTCCTAGATCACACAGCTCTGTTAAAGACATTCAACAGCATGAGTCTGGTAACGACAAACAGCTTTAGATGTAAAAATCATACATAAAGGCTACAGTTTCTTATTTCAAACCATTATTTTACCTCCACACTCGCGATAAATGAACTGGAAATAGTGATGTTTTTGTTGGTCCTAATTCTTAGAGCAGGAAGAAGGGTCAGTAACTTGCTGTTGTAACCTAAAGTTCACTCTTTTTTTTTTTTGTATTTATAACTTTTGTTGCTGCCGAAGCAGTAAATAATGTTAATATCTGCACAGACTACACTGTAAACAATGAACTGTAAAATTTACAAAAGATAAATTATGAACAATACAATTTATAGATAGTTTCAGAGTAACACTATAATATGTTGTAATAAATTTTCTGAATTACTGTAAAGTTCCAGAAAATATTTGCATTATTGATATATTAATTACATCAGTTACTGGTGTGTGAAATTGTGTCATTTTCAATTAATTTGACCAAAATGATGCGTTTTAATTGTTATATTCTACTTTTGTGGTTCCCAAACATTGGGTCCAAACCCAAAAGTGGGTCAAGTAAGATTTTATTTGGGTCACAAAAAGTTCTAACTTGGTAATAAAAATATAATTGAATGTTATGTAGCTATGAGAGAGAAGATATTTACTGATCCCACAGAGGAAAGCTTTTAGAAACAGGAAAAGCGCAAAAAGTAAAAGAAAGCTGCAAATGCAATAGAATCAAAAATGTATTTACAATCTCAGCAGGATTTTAAACAGAAAAACAAAGGTTAAATCAATCTAAAACAAAGGCTGTCTATATACAGGTTTAATAAAGTAAAGAACGAAGAACAAAATGGACATTAAACAGTTTAAAAGCTGTTTTTAAAAGTGTGTAACAAGAAAGACACAATGCAAAGAATAATTGAAAGGTCTGGGCTACATTATGATAAAAAATGCTTTAAAATCTATTAAGTGGCATTGTAAATACAGAAATAAAGACAAATAACCTTTACACAAAAATACATAAATTATGTCTAAAGAGACGGTGGAATTTGGTCAGGAATTATTTTAACTCTTTAATTATAGGTCAAGTATACAGTATCTTTGATTTATTTTAGTTTTTTTACAGTGTACTACCACGTGCTATCAACATAAAAGGTTTTGGATTAAAATGACAGTATTTTATAAAATATTCCATATTCTCCTCTGCATGTATTGCTGTTTTCGAGACAAAGCCGTCCGCTGTGTTCTCCTGAAATCAATAGTGACTGGTCTGCAGTAAACAAGGCTCCCCTCCGACGGGGCTCCTGGGGCTGTTCTGGTGCGGCCCCTGGAGACGCCCTTTGTTATTATGGTCCACTCACTCACTCGACTCAGACGCACAAAGGAAGCACCCGGCGCTGCCTGTGGCCATCGGTTTTTGAAGAGCGTCCGGTTAAATGAACCTGTCACTGTGACTCTGTGAGGAACAGACACAGGCCTGAGGCTGAGGTTATTTCAGAGATATTCAGAGGACGTATGAGGAAATGTAAAATGTTGGAGGATACAGTAGAATCAAATGTTTACAATTTAAAGCTCTATAGACTGTTTTTTTCACAGTTGATTCCTGTTACAATCTGCTGTTTTGTGATTGTTCTTTTTCTCACATGCCTAAAAACAAATCACACACCTCCCGTTTAACAACATATAAAAAAAGACCGTAAGAAAGAGGGTGGACCCCAGTTTTAGTCTCTCACCCTGTTTCTGTAAACCTACTGTCTACTGTCAGTCAAGACAAAAAAACCCCAAATAAACAAAAAAATAGGCAGTTAACATATTTATGATGGACTATAGTGTTGTTTTTGTCTCTTTATGTCTGTTTGTTAGCTCTAAAATATAAACTACTTTTCACATTTCAGTCAGTGTCCTGTCAAGCATCCACTGTGTTTTTTTTCCATTGTTGTGCATTTATTACTCAACAGTAATTCCACCGCCGCAGGGATTACAATATCCTGAGCACTTTTGTCTCAAATTAAATAGTTTGCTGCTTCCTATTGACATCTGTTCAACCAAAGTAACTCACCCTCACAATATTTGATGCTAATGCTATTTTGCAAGTATTTTATTATTTAGCAAGAAGGTAGCTAACTTTCACTGCTGCATCACTGACCTCTCAGCTTTAGGTAAAAGCAGATGAGACTGAAACTTGCTACATACAAACTAAACAGACAGATTTCCCATTAAATGGAGGGAATAAGGGACTTAGGCTTTGTTTTTGTTTTTTTCCTTTTCTTTTTTTTAAGGAAACAGGGTGAGAGAAGACAGAGGTATAACATTGTACAAATTACCTGAGCAGGGTAACTGTAAAGCTAAGGACACACTCAGATTTTTGCCAGCTTTTACTCACTATTCCCATTTGAGCAAAGTCTGCACCAGTCTGCACCTGTTAGGAACAGTATCTGTTCACGTATGTCAGTCCCAGACGTGACACAGGAGATAGAGTCAGAAGATGATGGGAAGAATGGTTTGTTCCGTTAGCTCTTGTGAGAGATTGATGGGTACATGTCTGTGATCCCTCACAGTTAAGTGTGTCTTTCAGTCTTCATACTAAACCCAGTCTGGTTAGTGTGTTCTCCTAAAGACCTAAAGACTGTGAAAGTTGTGTAGTGTGTCCCCAGTGCAAGTGTTCAAATCATTTGGACCTGCTGTCCTAAATGTCGCCAAAAACTCCACACTGCACCTTTAAAAGAACAGGTATAGTATGAGCATGATCTGCTGCTTTCTTTTCAAATCAAAACGCAGTAGTTCTCGGTGGCTGTGTGGTTAAATCCAGGTGTAATCCCATCCTTTCACAGAAAGGTTACTGAGGCAGTGGACTGAGATGACGTCATGCCTCTCTTCTTTTCTTTTTCCTGCTGCAGTGTTTTCTCTGGAGAGAGTTTCCCGTCGGATACTTCAGAGTGATCACGACTCCTTCCCTTCTCCTCACGCTCTTCTCATCGTGTCCCTGCCTCGGGCCTTTTGCTTCCCTCGAGTGACGCAGCGCTGCTTTAAAACACACACAGAGAGAGGACGAGATGGAGGAACTGAAGACATGCTGCTGCTTCTTAAACCTGCTTCAGAGAGACGACCTTGACTAGTTTTAAATCAAATTCATCACCAGTTTGGATGTTTCACTTTTTAGTTTATCTCAATTGCAACTTATTACTTCAAGTTATATATTTGTATTTTACAATTATTTAAAATAGATGTGTCCAGGACAGTTTAAAACAAGAGCCTCACAACAAGAAGGTCCTGGGTTCAATTCCCCGAGTGACAGTTTAGTCATATTCTGTGAGATTTTTATCAATGCAGGTGTGAAGTTTGTTAAAACTTTATTCTGTCCAGTGAAAGATGACATTGTTAATTATAGACTTATAGAATAAAACAATGGGGTTGGTCTAGTGCAGTGCTGGGCAAACTAAGGTCCAGGGGCCACATGTGGCTCGTAGGGCAGTTTAATCAGGCCCGCCAAGCATTTACTAATGATTTATTGATTTTATCTTTTCCTTCAATATTCTGCAGTGAACAGTTAATTAAACCACAACATGCTCCGAACAGTAACAATCTTTCCTAACGCTATCATCTCTACTTCCAGCGAGAGACAGCGAAAGAGTGGCTCTAAAACTGAGGAGGTGCAGCTGGGACTGTGGAGTAGAATGTGTTTTTATTAAGTATAAATGTGTTCACCGTGTTGACCCGACCCCTCCACAAGAGTCCAGAGTTCTAATGTGGCCCTGCTCTAATGGTCTCACCTAAAAGCTCATGGGAAATGTAGTTCCCAACATGAGACCAGTTAAGGACCACAGACCACCATGACTTAAACCTTCATCCTTTACTTCTCCTGTAAATATCTCAGGTTGTAATGTTTGAAACTGTCCTCACAGAGATACAGAGTCAGGACCTGGTGTGTGTGGGGAGTGGGGGGTGTTTGAAGGCGGAGTCTGCACGGTGTTATTTGTAAAAGCTTTTGATGGATGATTGCTCAGTGTGAGTGTGTGTGTGTGTGTGTGTGTGTGTATGTATATGTATATGTACAAGTGTGTGTGTGTATGTATATGTATATGTGTGTGTATATGTACAAGTGTGTGTGTGTCTGTGTGTGTGTGTGTGTGTGTATATGTACAAGTGTGTGTGTGTGTGTGTGTGTGTGTGTGTGTGTGTGTGTGTGTGTGTGTGTGTGTGTGTGTGTATATGTACAAGTGTGTGTGTGTGTGTGTGTGTGTGTGTGTATGTACAAGTGTGTGTGTCTGTGTGTCAGAGACAGCCCCCTCCTCTCGCTTCTCTTTTCCTGCGCCTCGCTCACTGTTTGCTGCACAATGACTCAATGAGGTCCGAGGCGAGCGCTGTGCGAGATCTGCCGACTGAGAGCAGCTCGAGTGGATGTAACCCCCTCTCTCTGTCGTATTCAGTCAAGGGCCACTCTGGGATCAAGTAGCAGCCATTGAATCCTGCCTGAAGTTCACTTGAAAGAGCCCCGAAGCAGTGTCGCCTTGAGATTTTACATTTTCTTTTTGAAGAAAGTGCAGTTGTTAAAAAGAAAATAGTTGTGATTTTTTTGGGATTGTTTTTTTTTTTGTTGGTGTGAGATGGGCTCGTCTCTGAGGATGTGGTGGATCAGAGGAGTCCTGGCGTGTCTGGTTTGGGGACAGGGACGAGGAGCAGAGGGATGTCCCGCTCACTGCAGCTGTCTGGGGACCGTAGTGGACTGCCACGGTCTGGGGATCAAGGCTGTGCCCAAAAACATCCCTCGAGGAACCGAGAGACTGTGAGTAGAGTCTCTTACTTCAGGGTTTAACTCGGAGACGGCACAGGGCTGTGAAGTTCAGTCTGATGCTTTTCAGGAATGAGTTCAGTTCTCACAGAAAGTCTTGAGACAATTTACAAAATACAATTTACAATATACAATATACAATATACAATATACAATTTACAATATACAGTAGTGGTTAACAATATTAGAACACTTGTAAAAGTATAGAATAGAGCCGTCATAAACAGATGTAGATCATTTTTAGAAAACAAGCTCATCTTCGTTCACAGAAGAAGCCCTGGGCTAACATTATTGTTGATGTTGTGAGCAAATATGTTGACCTGGTGTCACAGAGATGTGCTCCTGTTGCAAAAGGTGGACAAACCAAATATTAAAGTTAAAAGTGGATAAAAACAGTAGGACTCACAAATCATGTTTTAGAGGACAAAAAGATCAATATTTTCAGATCTGTCGGGTGTTTGAATCATTTTTGCCACCACTGTATATTCTCTTAGAATATATTCACCACTGTGGTGATACATTAATACTCTATGATCTAAAATAAATTATGATCAGTTTATCTGATACAAAAGTCTCAAACACTAACAGTGGTGTCAAATGGCAACAAAAACACACTCTAAAGTGTCCCTCACTGTCTGTCTCTAAATGTTAGCCCTGCGACTAACTGGCCCTTGTCCAGGGTGAACCCCGCCTCAGACCCAAAGCTGCTGGGATAGGCTCCAGTGACCTGCGACCCCCACGGGTCAGCTCGGTTTGGGTCAGTTTCCTCTGAACTCTGTCTCGAGAGAGACGTCTGCTGCAGAAACAGGAACCTCACAAACGAGACATAAGTCAGATTTGAAACAGACTTTCTAAACTTGGATGGGTTACTAATATTGAAATATCGAAATCTTGTTGTAGCAGCGAGAGGCTAGGAACAGCTGCTGCAGGAAACATTCAACTGTTTCTGTTTATTCCCATCTGTTCTTATCATTTAGGGAGTATTTGAGTTGTGTTAAATGCAGTGGAGACGATAAATAACACAAACAGCTGTTAAGAGAATAAAACTAGCTTTGTTTTTTAAAAGTCTGTTTTAATTTTTTTAAATCTGGAAAAAAACAGGGACAACAAGTCTAATGGGAAAAAAATAAAACCAGACCAATTTTCCTCCACAAAATACTAATACTTTTCACCAAACTGAAGTTTAGAGTATAGCATTAGCTTAGCATTAGCTTAGCGTTACCGTTGCGGCAGTTCTCTCGTTAAACATTAAGTGATTGTTGACAGTATTTATCTTTGGTCTCTGTTTCCTCCCTTCTTTGTTATTGTTTTTCTTTTTTGTGTAGTTGAAAGAGATGCTGAAAATAGACTTTATCCGTAGCTGACAAGCCAGTATCAACCAATGGGAGCGCTCTTTTATCGTGGTTTTGTGTGTTTTTTTTTGAGCATTGGTCGGTCAAGCTTTTCCATTCCTGAGTAACAGGTTCTCATATTAAAAAATCCCTATAATAAACAGTAGATGGCACCATAAAGCCTGTATTTGGGGTTTAAACCATTTTAAACCATTTTTAGAAGAAAAAAATATCAGGTGTACATCTTACAAAAACCTTCTGTTCTGCCTTTGACAACCAGGCCCAAAGATTTAAATGTCGGACAGTTGTTTCTTTTGTCCCATATAAGAAGCCCATATAGAGGCCTGTATTTACGGGACACACACTCTGTTTGTGTTGTCTCTTCTGTAGATGTTGTGTCCGTACGCAGCGTGTGGAGTGGATTGTGTGTGAATTATTGATGAGATTTCTGAAGGGCGGCAGGGAAACCGAACCCGAGCCCCTCTCTTCTTCTTCTCTGGGTTACTGTAGCGTGGACGATGACTGCCTTCCGAGGCTCAGAGAGAAATGGGCTGGAAAACGCCGCAGGCCCACATTTGTCGTTTTACGTCAGCCCAGTGACAAATGTCTCGCTCATATAATCGATGTCTCGCTTCATGAAGCAGGAGTCGTGTTTCAGAATCCTGAGACTGAGAAGGGTTGGCTCACGGTCTATCACTTTGACATTTCACAAGTGTTAAAGTCAAACTAACACTAAACCAAGACCAAGTCCTGACCCAGAACAAGACCAGTGTGGGATCCATGAGAAGAGACACCAGACAATAGTGTTAAAATCAGTCCAGTCCAGGGTTTATCACTGAGTAAAAGTAAAATCCATCTAAAAATGAGAACCACACAAGTGTTTAAGACTGTATATGCATGGCTGTAATGTGCTCAGGAGCCTTTGGACGCTGCAGTTGTTCTTAGTTTGTTGTGTTTGGTTGTTTTTAACTCATAAAGTGTTGCCGTTGATATTTATTAATGGCTCAATGATTACTGAACAAACCAGCCGGGTTTATTAGCTTTTAATGCTATGGGTGAGTCCGGTTTAACGATGTTTGCATTTTTTCATTCGGCCCTTTAATAAAGACGAGACAAAGACACTAAATTATTCTAAGGATCTGTAATAGGGAACAAATCCACTTTAAAAACAGACAAATTGGATTTGAACAAGTTTCAGAAGGATTTAAACAGGTTTTAGATGGATTTGAACAAGTTTCAGAAGGATTTATTTGTATTTGAACAGGTTTTAGTTAGATTTGAACAGGTTGTATTTGGATTTGATTAAGTTTTACATAGATTTGAACAGATTTTAGTCGGATTGGAACAGGTTTAGTTGGATTTGAACAGGTTTTAGATGGATTTGAACAGGTTTAGATGGATTTGAACAGGTTTTAGATGAATTTGAACAGGTTTTATTTTGATTTGACTAAGTTTTTGATGGATTTGAACAGGTTTTATTTTGATTGGAACATGTTTAGTTGGATTTGAACAGGTTTTAGGTGGATTTGAACAGGTTTAGTTGGAGCTGAACTGGTTTAGTTGGATCTGAACAGGTTTTATTTGGATTTAATTAAGTTTTAGATGGATTTGAACAGGTTTAGTTGGATTTGAACAGGTTTTATTTGGATTTAATTAAGTTTTAGATGGATTTGAACAGGTTTAGTTGGATTTGAACAGGTTTTAGATGGATTTGAACAGGTTTTAGATGAATTTGAACAGGTTTTATTTTGATTGGAACAGGTTTAGTTGAATTTGAACAGGTTTTAGATGGATTTGAACAGGTTTTAGATGAATTTGAACAGGTTTTATTTGGATTTGATTAAGTTTTAGTTGGATTTGAACAGGTTTTAGATGAATTTGAACAGGTTTTATTTTGATTTGATTAAGTGTTTTAGTTGGATTTATACAGGTTTTAAATGGATTTGAACAGGTTTCAGTTTGATTTGAACAGGTTTAATTAGATTTGAACAGGTTTTACTTGGATCTGAACAGGTTTCAGTTGGATCTGAACAGGTTTCAGTTGGATTTTAGCCTTTTTGGGCCTTAAATGAAACAAATTGCTGATATATTGTTATATTCATGGAGCTGTGAGGATGAAACACCGCAGCAGTATTTATCTTCTGTTGCTGTGTAAATGCCATCAGTGTTGTTACATGCCTCTCAGGGTTAAACCTAAAATAATTTGTGTCGAGCAAACAGAGGCGGCTTGACCCCGTGACCTCAGCGTTGTCTCTCCCACAGCGCTCCTCGTCCAGCCTCTTCAACCAAACGATGGCGACTCATTAAACGTCTATTTGTAAAAAAGGGCTTGTCGTCCAATTAGCATGTAAAGTGATCCCCGAGTGTGTCAGCTGTGTGTACGCTATTCCCCCGGAGACAGCGGCCAATAACACGGCCATTTATCAAGACCACTGCACCAGTCGCACGGGAAAAAAAAGAGAGAAATTATACCCGTCTATGTTACATCGTCATGGAAACGGCTGAAAAATGGCTGCCCCTTTGGCGCTGATGATGATATTCGAGGAGGGCAGTGAAGGGAGAATGTGGAGGTGTCTTTTGAGTTAATAGAGTCTCTTTCAGGGAGGCTACTTTATTGTTTTCTTGTCATCCCAAGCTGTCATATAAATATGTTTTATACTAGACACACAGTTAATTAAAGAAATGGATTTACTATCTCAAACACGCAACTTATATCACACTTTTCAAATGTGATTGATGTGGTTTGTGTCAGTATACTTCATTTTCACTCTCCCCCAAAAGCAGCCGAGGGACCGCTCTTGTTTTTTTTTAAATGAAAAAAATTAAACCAGATCATTTTTTCTTCTCAAAATACTAATATATTACATCAACCTGAAGTTTAGAGAGGATTTATCTGTGTTTATGTTGCCTCCCTTTTCACAATTTTTTTTAAATATTTTTGTTTTGAGCTGTTTCTTTTTTAAAAGACATACTCAGCTTTTAATGGCAGCTATTAAACTTCCTGGAACGTCATGTGACAAGCTGCTCCTTCTTCGAGGTTGTGATTGGCCAAGGTTTTCCATTCCTGAGTAAACCAAAGTTAAACCAGTCACAGTAACAACACTTTACAAAATAAAATAGGTCCTGGTAGAGGACGTTTGATTTTGGTCCAGGTCATTTAGATTTTTACTATTGTTATTACTCTATCGCCCTGTTTTCTGTCTAAAGCCTTAAAAAAAAAAAAAATAAAAACAGAAGGAAAAGAAGTGCATAATATTTTGTTGAGTTTACATTTTGTGTTTTTAACAGAGCCTCAAAACAACCTCAAACTTGTCTTGAACGATAAAAGTAAGACTGTCCCAATTCCACTTTTTCCAGAGTGAGCACAGGTTTGAAGCAGTTAACTCGATGAACCAAACACAGGTTCATGTTTTATAAGTGACTCACTCTTTTAATGAAGCCATCCACTGATCTGATCCGGGGCAGGGTCACAGCCGTCTCAGCAGAGACGCCTACACGTCCCCCTCCCCAGACACTTCCTCCAGCTCTTCCGGGGGATAGCGAGGTGTTCCCAGACCAGCCGAGAGATGTAGTTTCTCCAGTGTGTCCCGGGGCTTCCCCTTACCGCCTGGGTCCCGGGGCCACCAGGCCTGGCTCCAGGATGGGGCGGCGGTTGCACCATACCCTTTGTCTGGCCCATCACCCAGGACTTGTTTGCCTTGGGAGACCCTACCAGGGGCATATAGTCCACGACAACATACCTCCCATGATCATTAATGAAGCCAGTCTGAAAAAAAAGGCAGGTCAATGTCTGACTCTTTGAAACCAAACCAGATTTTTGTGTTGCTCCTGGAGACTGTAACACAAACATTAAGCCTCATTAGTAACATGCTGCTGATTGAAAAAACACACATCTGAATGAGTTTATTTCTGTTCATGAAGGCATCGTCGAAAAGTGAGACAAAAGCAGAGTTCCTTGTGTTAAAGACATTTTATACTTTGTGTGGTGTTAGAGCAGCCTCTTACTGAAACTAATCGAGTGCGAGGGGCATTAGTGGTGTCTGCGTCGACAGTTAATGAAGACGTACGAACAGGAGAAACCAAATAAGGGCTGTCACAAATAACTTCAGATGCAGAGATATTTGCAAAACGTGCACATTTTTCCCTGCGTTTTGGTTTCTTGTCTTCAGCAGGACTCGTATCCACAAAGAGGCACGTATTTCCAAAAACAGTGCTTTTTCTGGACGGTTGTACGTTCTCAGTAGTTGTAGGAACAAAAACAGAAAGTGAAAAAGAACATGTTAAAACAAAGTGAAGACGTTTTGTTCATCTCAGATACTACTTCATATTATTAATGATGACATACATTTAAGAGAACAAACAAGGCACATGCACAGATCCCAGGAAGCACTTTATTTTGAATGACGTCTCTGTATGATTGAAACAATGACTTCTGAAACATTAAAAACTTAGAGAAATGCAGCTGTATCACCTGCATACATAGTTTCAAGTTTTTATTCCCAGGTTTCTGATTGTGCCACCACATAGAGCTTTAAAACTTCTAGCTTTTAATAAAAAAAATAAAAAATGCACATGTTTTATTCTAGTTTAATTGAAAATATTTTAAAGGTTTGTCTTGTAAGTTGGTTTGGAAATATTACTGAAGCCCAGAAAAAGTGAGTGCGACTAACTGTGGCCTACAAACTGATGGGCTTAAAGCCGTTGAGCCTGGAGGAGATCTGCTCAGAGAAAACGTAAGGCCAAAGATATTCTCTCTGACCCAGTACACCCGCTCTTCTCTGAGTTTGTCCTGCTGCCCTCCCGTCAAAAATAATAAATAAAAAAAATATTTTTTCAAGACAGGCTTGTAAATATCAGCTGTATTTCATTATTATTATTATCATAACATAAAAAGGAAACATATTTATTTATTATTGTATGTTACAGCATAGTCGCTTTAACGCCACGTATTATTTTCCCTCGGTCCAGATTTCCTGAACAACTTAGATAAATACATGTTATTGTTGGGGCTGTGTTGATTAGATTGCGTGTTGTTATTGTTCTCTCTTTATTTCCTCTGAGCCTCTGGATTCATATCGAGCCTCTGCTGCTGCTGCCTCAGGCTTTTCTCTCTTTGTCCGTCGTTTATAATCATCTGTGCGTTTCCCGCTGTCGTCAGGAGCGAGAAGAGAGAAGACGCAGCTAATGAAGTGCCATTAGACCTCAGTGTGTGTGAAGTGTGTGGTCGCTAATATCAGCCGCATTCTCCGTCTGTGCCGCTGAGAAAAAAACAGACAAACAGACTCGAGGAATGTGCTCAGAGCAAATAAAAGACCGGACGCTAGGGAAGAGGGACGGGACAGTGGCAAAAGAGGAACGGGAGGGAAAACAGGAGCTAAACTTGGGAATGGTTTTATATTGGGCTTTAGTGAGCTCTCACACCTGCACTGGTCCGGACACACGTCGGCTTTAGAAACACACATAACACATAGAACTGTTTCATGTTTTATATGGCTCTAGACCTAAACCTAACAAATACTGCGTTACAGTTTCTGAGTTTCAGACTATCACAGAGAGAAAAACACCCTTAGATTAGTTTTCCAAAAAGCAGTTCCATCGGACACAGAATAAACTGCCTCTGGACACAGTTATAGACATTGAACACATCAAAGAAATGAACCACTGCAGAAACCCTTTCTATTGTGTCATCTCAACAGATTTGACCCAAAATGAAATATCATGTTGCATTTAGATTTGTACAAAGAAAACATTTAAATCTGTTTCAATAATCCACACACACTTTAAGAACAGAAATGTATGCTGCATGATACTAATGATGCCAGATGTTTGTGTTGGAGTCTCCGGGAGCTACAAAACTGGACCTTTTTATATTAATAATATTTTATTAGCATTTTTTTATAACAGAGAAAACATAGTGGTTACAAAAAAGGGGAAAAATTACTTGACTGAGCAGAAAAGAAAGAAAAAACAGAAGAATACGACCGAACAAAGACAAATTACACATTTGTACATTTTCCAACAAAGGCATCTTGATAGGTAACTGCTTGCATGAGCTTCTAACAAAAGTGTTGCTCAGATTCAGATTCACTTCAGTCAGTGTTTGGGTGAAGCCATTTATTGTCAAACAATTGTGTCTTTTTAAATCATAATGACAAAAGAAACTACCCAAATGACTCTGATCAAAAGTTTACATTCCCCAGATCTTAATGCTGTGTATTGACACTTTTAACTTCAATGACAGTTTGAAGTCTTTTGTGGCAGTTGTGGATGAGGCTCTTTATTTTCTCAGATGTAAAGCTGCACATTCTTTTTGGCAAAAATCCTCCAGTTCCTGTAAATTCTCGGGCTGTCTTGTATGAACTGCACGTTTGAGATCTCCAGAGTCGCTCAATGATACTGAGGTCAGAAGAACATTTAATTTATGCTGCTGTAGCCAATGAAAGGTCAACTTGTGCTTTGGATCGTTGTCACGTTGGAACATCCAAGTACGTCCCATGTGCAGCTTCGGGGCTGATGAGTGCAAATTTCCTCCAGTATTTTCTGATAACATACTGCATAAATTTTCCCTGTGCCTTTGTAGCTCAAACATCCCCAAAACATCAGCTCCATCTTCATGTTTCACAGTAGGACTGTGTTCCTTTCATCGTAGGCCTTGTTGATTCCTCTTCAAATGTAACTTTTATGGTTGTGGCCAAAAAGTTCAGTTTTGTCTCATCCCTCCAAATGCCTTTGTTCCAGAAGTTTTGAGGCTAGTGCTGTTTGGTGTATTGTAAGCAGGATGCTTTGTAGCGACTCGACCATGCAGCCCATTTTTCTTCAAGTGCCTCCTCATTGTGCATCTTTAAACAGCCACACCACGTTTTTCCTGAGAGTCCTGTATTTCAGCTGAAGTTAAATGTGGGTTTTTCTTAGCATCCTGACCTATTTTTCTGCAGTTGTGGCTGAAATTGTTGTTGTTTTGAACACTGCTGATTGGCATTCTTAATTCCTTGGATATCTTTTTATGTCCCTTTCCATTTTTATACAGTTCAATATTCCCACAGATCCTTTGACATTTTTTTGCTTTTCCTATGACTCAGAAAACAGAAACATCAGTGCAGCACTGGATGAAAAATGCAAGGGTCATTTGGGTAGTTTTTGTTGTCATTATGACTCAAAAAGATTGAACACAGTTGTTTAACAATAAATGGCTTCACCCAACCACTGACTATTTTTGTGTTATCATTTATATTTTCTGAAAAATGGACAAAAATTTACAAATCCTGACAGGGTATGAGCAACAACTGTCAGACATCATCTTTTCCTTTAACTTTGGCACAACGTGGTTCAACAGAGTCTTTGTTTTTGTGTAAACTGTCAACATGGTGTCCTGGTAAAAACTATTTGTGACATTACCTAATATTTCAAAGATTGCAGACCCTTTGCACATGCTCAGACTAAAGTGTTTTATTTTATTTCACACTTTTTACACTTTTTTTTAATGTTATTGGAAACTTGTTTACTTTGCTAATTTGCTCAAAGGCAGTTCTCTAATGTGCTTTTTCCAGAAAAGTCAAAACATTTAAAACAATGATACTTTGATATTTCTTCTCAAAAGTATATTACTATCACAGTCTCACGCTGTCTCAAGTTATTATACGCGTTTGTTTAATGAAAATGGTGAAACTCTAACACTGAGCTCTCTGAATACAATCAACAACAACCGAGAATAAAAACTGAAGTATTTACATTGACACTCATTATGTTCAATGTATTTAGTAAAAATATGAAAATAAATCTATAAATGCGAACCATTGGTAGCAGTAAAATGGTTATTCTTTATATCCTGCTGATAATCTCTGATCAGTGTAAGCCGCAGAATTGAGGCGTAGTTAATTGTTTTTTTTTCAGCAGCGTGGGGGGTCAGAGGTCGCACAAGCACCAGACTCCAGTTGAGTGGTGACTCCGACAACAACAATATCTCATTAAGCAGAGCGTCTCAGTCACAGTTTGAGGCTCGAGCGGTCGATGAAGCAGATGAACCGCTCTTCGGAGAAAAAAAAGGGAGGAGGTCGAATAAACTCGATGTACTCCAGACCAGTCATTGCTTTTAACGTGAACATTGTTTCTTTTTCTGAGACAAAGGGGACATTGGATTTTAAATAAAAAAATAAAAACAACCAAATAATGAAAAACAGTCAAGCGTCAAAACAAATTTATTTACATTTATAGCAAAACTACAATATTTTCCGAGCATACTCCCAATAATTCTTGGGATAAACAGTACTGTTGGTCTTCCTTTGAATTTTTTCATATTTTGCCATATTTCTTCACATAAACCATCAATGTAACTGCAATGTAACTGCATATTCTAGCTTGTGCATGCGTCATGTTATCTTTTGTAGCCCATCTTTGCTCAAGTATATCTCCAGCCAATGCCTAAATGAGCACGGATATTTTTCTGAACGAATAATTTCCCATCAACAGTAATGTTCCGGTCCATTTAAGAGCATAAACACGGGCTTTTATTTATTTATTACACTTTTATTTAACATTTTATTATACTTAAAAAATATATATATTATTGTACATTAAACAAAATATGAAGTAAACCTGTAATACTTTAAGTAATACCTTACTCTAGTATCTGGTTAAAGAGTCTGGACAACAACACTGAATATCTCTGACTTTCACTCTCAGTCCTCTCGCCTTCAGACACTCCCAGAAGGCTTTGTGTCCCAAGAGACAAGAACAAATGACTCGTCTCTGTTTGGGACTAACTTTTTCAAATTTGTGAACAATGACAAACAATAGCGTCCCCAGATGTGAGACTGTTTTTCATCAGGTGACCGCCGCTTCCCCTTTTTCTCATGTGTTTTTATGAATATGTGCGAGATCACACCCAAACCACAGCTCTCACTCTCTTTTCTTTAACCGAGGACAGGACAAGGTCAGGGAGCGCTCCACCCTTTACAGTAGTTCAGCAACATGACACCCACACACACATCCATCGTCTGTGTGTCTGTGTGAGGACACGCTCTGACATAACACAAACACACACACACACACACACACACACACACACACACACACACACACACACACACACACACACACACACACACACACACACACACACAGACACACATCCATCGTCTGTGTGTCTGTGTGAGGACACGCTCTGACATAACACACACACACACACACACACACACACACACACACACACATCGTCTGTGTGTCTGTGTGAGGACACGCTCTGACATAACACACACACACACACACATCCATCGTCTGTGTGTC